>JAVGVS010000004.1:1093624-1693624 GCA_032718565.1 Distichodus sexfasciatus
ATATATATATACACACACATATATATACATACATATACATATACTCACATACATCGATATATTCTCTCTTTATGTGAGAGAACTACATTTCCCACAATCCCCTGTGCCGTGACTTGGAGCCAAGTCACAATAATGCTACGTCCGAAATAATATCAAGTAAATAGCTGCATTGTGAGTAGAATGCAGACTGTTGTTATTTATCAGCTAAAATATGAATTTTGTCAGTAGGAAGATACATCGAATATATTCCATATATCGCTCACCCCTAATTCAGATATAATTTTTGCTGCAGTAACACACTTGGTTGTAAGTACTTGGTCTTCAGTGTGTTTCGAATGAGAAAACAAACATGCTGTTTTCATCTCCCTACGCTTCCACTCTAGCATGTAAACTGAGTTTTGACCGCAGATGACCAAGAGGTTCCTGCTAGTGACTGTAGCTGATATATTTATATGGCTGCTCATAAAATACTGTCAATTGCTTTTAAGCCGATGAGGTAGAACAAATTCAAATGTAACCACAAACATACACTCTTCATGGACTCCTTTGACTAATAGTTTCCATTAACTTTTGAAATCCCACAAACACTTTAGAATTCACAGAAACCTAAATGTTTCTTCCAGAAAGTAACACTATACACCTCAGTGCCCAGAGCTACAATATGACATTGCATTTCTCAAAAAATGCCAACAGATATTAACATAGTTTAGAGGAAATTACCATTTGGAGTTCTTTAGAACTGATTTGCGTCTTCCTTAGTGCTTACTAAACAAATGGAGCATCACAGACAGCCTGGCCTACAAGCACAACACTTTGAGAACTGAGCTGATATCAAAATGTCTCAGCTCTGCAGCTGAGAAACGCGAGAACTCAAAAGTGTCTTAGCCATAACAAGATATTCTGTGCTAAGAACCAGCTGGAACAGCACAGCCAAGCTAAACATCTAGCCAACCCACGAGCCACAAAAGCGCTGGGCCAAAACACCCCCGGCCCAACTCTCAGTCTAAACGAGATTTAAACACACTCCCGACTGCAGCCAAATACCTCCGTCTAGCTATGTAGCACACAGTGGCAGGACTACAATAGCTTTGTGTGTGTCTGTGTACATGTGGGGCAGTTATTTATCTGCTGTAGGGGACCTAATGTCTCCATAATATGAAGAAGGTGTTCTTGATTAAATGGAAACATTCTGCTATGTGGAAAAAGCACTGGAACACTCATTTAAAACCAGTGCTGAAACATTATTAAGGGAACACACAAATCACTGAAAATACTTCAGCATGATAATAATTAATATAAGGTAAGATGAGTTAATCTCTGCAATACAGTGAGAATGTTCTGAAGTAAAGAGCCGTAAAAGCCTAATCTATTCAACACACTCACAAAAGCCGCAAAGCCTTGCTAGGTCTCTGCCTGCCTTCCATTACAGCACATCCACAGTGTGGAGGGAATGAGGGAAGTGGCAAAGAGAGTCGTGTTACATTTTTATTGCTTGTCTGTTTATTTAGGTTCTTGATTCTAACACTGCTATTGCCTCAGTGACAGAGAAAAAGAAACTGCGCGAGAGAGAAACTTGTAGAGAGAGATGGAGGGAGAAAAAGAGTTACCTGATCAGGGAAGAACTCGAGCAGGAATGGACCCAGCAAAATAATGCCCAGCCCCTCGGGATCCAACTTATTCTTCATTAAATTCACACTTTAAAAAAGAGAGACAGTGATAAGTAAGCGAGAGACAGATGAAGTAAAGAGCAAGAGACGGGTAGATGTGTCTTGTGTTTGCGTGTAACAACACATTGAGACCGTTTAGACCAGTGAGGTTTCCTTAGGCATGGAGAGGTGAATGAGCATCTGTTTGAGAGTGTGATTGTGTGAAGGTAATGTGCATACTTGGAATAAGATGTCACTACATCCTTGACTGTACTGTACTTTACCTTGTCGTGGTTGTAATGACAAGTTACCAAGAAAGGACCAGGGTCAAAGGAACTTACTATTCAGGCTCAGTGACAAGATCCAGAGCCTTCATGACGTCCTCAAGCAGTGCAACTGGAATGAAGCCGTTATCTGCCGAGGAGAGAGGAGGAATGGGGAAGAGCATTTAGATATGCAGCTCAGAGAGGAAAAAGGACTTAAGAAAAGTAACCCTGCACCTCTTTCTAAAGCCATGCAACCAGACACCTTGAACTTACACACTGACATGCACACAGAGCTAAACAAGTCAACCGTAAGACAGGCCGAGAGAATGAATAGCAGCTCCTCTTAAGGCTACCACTGGAAAACCCTCATCAACCCATCCCGTAATCTCCCCCCATTACTCAACCGTGCGTCCTGCCAGAAGTTTTCGCATGGCCAGGCCTCCCTGTTGCTCAGTTTGGTCTTTATGTTGGGAGTCTGGGGCTTTTGTTCGCTATGACACGATTCATCAGTACCTGGGTGTGAGTTGAAAAAGAGCAGTGCCAGAGAAGTCCCATCTTACTAAACCAGAGTCTGAGGTTCACTCAAATGTAAGAAGAGAGACTAGACTAAGAAAACAGACACACGTGGTTCTGAGTAAGCTGCCAGCACTATTTACATATTTAGTGTTGAGAGCACAAGATATTATTTTCATATCTGAAATGTGGGTCAAACACACTCACACAAGAAAGCTCCAAATCTCACATGAGCTCCAAGGCAAGTGTGTCTAGGGAAACAATTTGGCCATTCATATTTTCTAACTGGGGCGACACAGTGGTTAGCGCTGCTGCCTCACAGCAAGAAGGTCCTCGGTTCGAATCCCGGGTCAGTCGTAGGGCCTTTTTGTGCGGAG
Organism: Distichodus sexfasciatus; assembly: GCA_032718565.1. NCBI lineage: Eukaryota > Metazoa > Chordata > Actinopteri > Characiformes > Distichodontidae > Distichodus > Distichodus sexfasciatus. The sequence continues at coordinate 1,096,427 of JAVGVS010000004.1, forward strand.
TTTGCATGCTCTCCCTGTGTTCGCGTGGGTTTTTTGTCCGGGTGCTCCGGTTTCCTCCCACAGTCCGAAAGCATGCACTATAGGTTAATTGGTGACTCTACATTGGCCCATTAAGGTGTGAACGTGAGTGTGTGTGTGCGCCCTGCAGTGTGTTGGCGCCTGCCCAGGGTTGGTCCCCGCCTTGTGCCCGTAGGTCCCTGGATAGGCTCCGGTACCTGCAACCCCAATAGGGATTAAGCGGATCGGAAAATGAATGAATGAATGTTTTCTAACTGACCCCATTGACTTTGATTATACAACCGACAGTCTATCCCTAACTTTGATCTAATAAAAGCCTCATTTAAACACTAATCTTTATCTATTCCTAACATCATTCCATCTATCACTCTCATTTAATCCTAAACTTCACCTGATCTTTACCACATTTTAGAACTACTGAAGCCTAAAATGATCCATGAAACAACCAACTGTCTACTCATAACCTTCAACTTAAAATGCGCACAATACCAACAAATTCCCAGCTTTGTCAATTTGTCACCTCTTTTCAACATTGTCATGTATACAGCTGTAGTATTTTTGAACAAGCCTGACCATGCAAGGTATCTACAAGTGGGAAACATGTGGTACTTGTGTAACTGTGTATGTGACAAATAAAAAGTCTTGAATCAATAGGGGAATATCTAAATCTGAATATCTGCTGATACGTGATCATTAAAATAATGGCAGATTAAAAACAGAAATTGCTGTGACAACTTGTAACAAAAATAGTATACGTGTGAAGAATCTTGTTTAGTTTGATGGGTCTTACAAAAACATTCACTCACTGGAAGGCTAATAACAAGCTGCTCCATGGTTTTAGCTCAAAAGCTCTCTCACACACAATTAGAAACATCTTGTTAACCAGCTAGAGCCCTCAAGTGTCTACTGATCATGAAACACACGCACAAAGCAGCATGTCTGAGAAGTCAGATGCTCTCAGTTTATAGGTAAGATAAGATTCCTCCTGCTCATCCCTTTATTTTTACTCCTTTGCAGGTATTTTACTTTTCCTCTCCTCAAAGGGCTGCTATATGGAGACTCTTCCTGAAAGCAATATATAAAAATGATGGTTGCAGAGAAATAATGACACAGAAATAAACATACATAGAGCATCAGCAAAGGCAGAATTCTAAAATATAAGACCATGTTTACACATAGACGGGTATTTAGAGAAATGGCTGTTTCCCCCTCTCTGTTTTCAAAAATATACTTGTTTACAATCTTTTTCAAAAAGTATTCATTTACTTTTTCATTGAATCCACACAAATACGCAGTCAGGAGCTATTATGAACATGCCAAACCTATAGGCGGCAGTGTAACAAGAAGCATAAAGCCATGTTAGCTAATCAGAATCAACAAAACAATGTATGACATGACTTCCTGTTCTGATAACGATCAGCCAAACCAACTGTATACAAATGTTGTGCAGCTGACGCAAAATAATTTTCTGTTACATACTGTGACATTTGAATCGTATAAGGTATTTATGGCATGTGCACAATAGAACGAAACGTCATCGTTTCAAGAAAACTGCGTTTCACTGTTTTACACAGCGTTTTACGTAGCTAAAACTCTGTTTTACGTGTAAACAAAAGGCCAAAAAAGAAATGAAAAAATATGCATTTTTAAAAATATCTAGATGTGTATAAACAAGTCCTAAGAGAAGTGCAGCAGAGGTACACTCTGATCTGACAAATGGTGCTCAGTGAAATGAAAAACTCACTACTAATACATCCAACAGTACACATCACCCTACATTTACATTTACAGCATTTAGCTGACGCTCTTATCAATAGTGATTTCCATTTCCCATTAACAGAGACAGTCTCCCTCTAGCAACTTGGGATTAAGCTCCGGGACCCGATGCTGGTAGTGCTAGAGGTAGGATTTGAACCAACAACCTCTTTGTCAGATGCGAGTATCATACCACCAGACTACCATCACCACACTTTTGGGCACCACAGGAGACTAAAGTGTATGCACGCAAAATAAATGCCAGATCAGTATGCCAGAGTGTAGTTAACTGCATGTCATAAAACACTTGAATAGTTAATGACCAACAGAGAGGTCAAATTGACCAGTAAAATGACATAACTGCTTTTAAAATTCTTATGAGTATGTGTGTGGTTCTACAAGCAACATAATGGGTTTTAGTTGATAGTGTGGGGGAGATGGAGGTTTAAACTAAATCCAACAATATCCTTGTTTAGAGCTTAGCATGGATGCAGGCAGACTCGTGTGAATTCACACGCACATACATTTTAGCCCATGTAACTTTATCTTTATCTATAAATCTTCACTGTTTTCCAAATGACCTCCTGAGACAATTAATAGTCCAAGTCTGCTCACTTCCGTTTGCACTCGGTCACTATGTTCTTCGTTTCTTACGCAGTAACACTGAAATATACACTGCAATATCGTCTCTCCTTTCTGGTCTCTGATAAGCTGAAGAGCAAATAAACCCATGAGGCCTTCTTTCCTGTGTGGAACTGCCCTCAGGCTGTTACAGACTCTCTTTCTCCCCCTCCCCCTCTCTTTCTCTTTCTGGGATGGGTTGAGCATCTCTTTGATTTTTGTTTCCTGTGTTTCTGTCCCCTCAGTGTTTTCTCCCCTTCCAAACACAAATGAACAGTATGTTTGCTATGACATGGGCTCTTTTTTCCTCATTGTGATGGTTTTACCTTCAGGGTCATAGGTCTGGAAGACTCTCCTGGCCTGTTCTGCGGGAGACTCGGGGGCCACCAGGGACATCTCCTACAAAGAGAAAGAAAAAAAGAAATTTGCCAGGTTTGTGAATCTGCAAAACCCATTACATAACATTAAGCACTGTGAATTGAAGAGCCACTGAGCTGTGCTACACTGTTTCTTTTATCATAATGATTAATACTAAGTGCTTTTGAGGAGGTCCAAGGAGCCCCTGGAACAAAAAAATCTACGCTCAATCCATTTACACAAAATCATAAAAGGCAAGAAACTGCCGTTAAATTATCCATTAAACATCTCTCAAACAACAATCGCAAGGCATTTTTCTAGATTTATTTCTTACTCTGATTATATCTGATTAATGGAAAATGAGGAAATACTGAATTTTGGCAATTTCCGAGCATTTTTGCCTATAACTCATTTACTGACTCGTTTCTGGGAGATAAATTCAAATCTGGGAGGTAAATTTTTGCTATGAGGGTGTTCCATATGAGAGCTGCAGCACAATAGCGAATAGAACGCTGGTTGTTTTTGTTATTTTTCAGCTAAAATATATGTTTTGCCTGTAATAAATGGGGAGATTGAACTAAACCGGAATGTATGAGTGAATACTGGATTTCCCTTTGAGTGCCTTGCGCGCTAACAAATGCAGTGCATGTGTTTACATCGTGAAAAATATCATTTATGATGATTCCTTGTGGTTGGAGGTCAAGTCACTGAGAGTGTGACGTAATGTACCGTGACACAAAACATAGGGAAAAACAGAAAATGAGAGGAATGAGAGAATTGGTAATCGGAACCGGTTTTCGATTCCCACCCCGATATGATTCAGAGGGCTGTAATACGAGTATATAACTAATACAAGAGAACTGAGAGGTTACATATCTTCGAGATGGGATGTTGTATCTCGTAACATGAGTATGCTGTTATTTTGGGGCCAAAATCTTTCATCTTTATGTGCTCAACTCTGCCTTTATGCTCGTGCTTGACTTGGCGCTGCTTTAGAAATGTCAGAGCTGTGTAGAGACAGAGTCCCATACATTTACTACATTTTTGGAGCATTTTTAAAAAGAGCCTCTCAATAATTTCCAGTAAGTAAATATTGTCATTACAGTATATCTGCAGCAGAACAGATCGTTTGGGAAGCACTTTCAAAAGGCAAGACATTGAAATAATCAGAGTGTACATTATTAAGATGTTAATTAAAACATTTTAGTGGTGTAAAAATTTACTTAAAATCGGGCTAATCACAGACAGTCAACAGTACAGTATGACCAATTAAAATTTTGAACTTTGATGCTTGACATTTCTGAATCGATTCAGAATCGTCCAAATCCCGCATCACGATGCAGCTAAGAATCTACTATGTAACACTGCTGTACAACAATTACTTTCTTGCCATGCACAATTTTCAAAAGAGGGTCATCTAAAATGTTCAAGGAAAATACAGGGTGGATCAAGGTTTTGACAATGAATGATCAGACACTGTATTTCTATGTTCGGACACTATGTGGGTCTATGGTCAGTCCCTGCCTTTCTGTGATCAGATTGTATTTGCTATTAAATGTGTCTATGAACACTGAGTCATACGATCAGATACTCCATGTAAGATAAGACAAGATACTAAGTTTCTCTGAGCAGACATTCCCAGAATCAGGGTCTGTTCTTGCCTCTACAATCATCTAATCTTGTTTCAATAATCAGACTTTTTAAAAAACATTTTTATGAGCATGAAATCAAGCGTTAATACTGAGTTGATGCATATGTCTATGCATATTTATTTTTGGTCATCAGCAACTTATCTGAAGACAACCAAGACAAATCTTTGTTTTTTCTCCAAACAAACACACACCAGTCTTAAATCACACACTAATCCAAACACTCTTCTCCCTATACTTCTTCTCTCCTTATCATGCACATCTGCTTAATAGAAAACAAACCAGTTTGCCACTGTTTGTGTTCTCAATGATCCCTATGTTGCACAAGGACTTTGAGCACTAGGTTAGCTGTCTGAGTATTTATTATGGATCAGATAATGACAATCATCAGTGAATTGAGGAGGAAGTACCACAGGTCGAATGGGGGAAAAAGTGTAGTGGAAGACAGTAGAGAAGGGCCAGAGATTTCAAACGTTAAAAACAGACATGGAAGTATGCAGCTACAAAAAACCAAGAGTGAAGCTCCTTAAAAATACTGTTTTGTGTGTGATGTGTGTGGAGGGGGAGGGTGGTTATGTGGTTATGTTCTGAAATTAATTAATGAGTTAATTACTGAACCCAGTCACTTGCCTTTACATGGTGTACATGCTATGCTGCAATTGTGATTAAATGGCTAAAAGCAGTGCAAGTACACACACACACACACAGATATGTGAAAATAAATATACCACACAGCTCTATAAAGCACTCACAAACATGGTCTAATGTTTCATAAAGAAAATACACATCTCACAGATAAGAGAAAAGATGACAGAGCGGGAGAGCAAACTAAAGGCGTGATAGAAGAGTAGATGTAAAGAGAAGTAGGAACGAAGGGGAACGAGTAGAGAAGCTAAGCAGAGAGGAAGTCAAAAGAAAAGCAAAAATGGAAAAATGAAAGAAAAGGAGGGGATATTGGAGCAGCTGGAAGATGTTTCCTCAAAAAGACCCCCGCAGCAAGCAATCACAGACGGAGGGGGAGAGAGAGGGGGACAGAAAGAGGAGGAAGGGGAGGGAGAGACAGAAAGAGCGAGCTGAACTCTCAGCAGAATAGTTGGCACTTACAATAAAATAAATGAGAGTCTTGCTTGAGGCCAGCTGCAAAAATGAACTTTAATACTTCAAATAATGAAAAGATTTGTTAGAGTCAACTTACATAAATCAAGCAGTTCATAAGGGGACATGAATAGAACAAGAAAGAGAGAGAGAGAAAGATGCTTCCATTTTTGGACCAACAAATATCTTTTACTTCTTCCACATGACAATTTAGAGAAACTACTCCATCACTTCACATTACATTTACTTAAGTTATGCACCTTAGATTCACAGCTAGAGCTGTCTGTTTTTCCTGTGCTTTGAATCTATATTGCAAAATTGCAAAAAGATAAATAATGTTCAAGAAGTTGCATCACATTCACAGTGAAATTCTATAAAAGTATGTTTCTCTCTAAAAACACAAAATCCTTTTAAAATGAAAGTCTTTTTAATTGCAATTTATACTTTAGATAAATATCAACATTTCTCTGTGGTGCTTTATAAAAGGCTGAGTTTATAAGTTCAATAATCATTCTGCTAAGTATAGAGAAGTGTAGTATCCAACAAAGAACAAGAGGAAAGGAACATTATTACTGAAAACTTTTAGCAAAACACTCAGCAGGAAGGACTGATTAAAAGTTAAAAAATTTCAACTTCTTTGAAGATTTAACTATGAAACGGCAACATTTAATGCTGTCCAAGAATGTCTATTACAAGCTCAAAATGTTGATGAATAAGTTGGCACCTTCAGAAGCTACTATTGGGACAGCTTTGCATTAAGAAAAAAATCAAATCCAGCCACTGGGGAAACATGAGTTGGTGCCGGTAAATGTTATGTCAGGAAGGGTATATGGTGTAAAACTTGTGCCAGTCCAAACTGTAGACAAGGCAGTTGATCCACTGTTGCGACCCCTAACGGGAGAAGCCAAAAGAAGAAGACGACGACGTCTAAGAAAAAAATAACTCAGTATTTCTACATAAGTTTAATAAGTTTAGCAGGGACAAAATTACTAAAACTAAAAGTACTGTTGTATGTTGTAGCCTAGTAGCTAGGATATTTAGGCATATTTCAAAATCTCTTCTAAAATTTGTTCAACTCATTAAACAGACTGCAGGAAAATGATCCGGGACACAAACAGCATAGGTATGAGCTACCTTGGCACCGCTGGTAAAACATGTCAGTCTGCAAATATATCAGAAGAATTGCTGAAGACTTTTGAAAACTATCATTCAACTCAGGGAAAAAAAATCTAATAATTAAAATAATTAAGTTCCATAAATGCCCTGCATTTAATCAATTAATGTACTGTATATAATATGCAATGAATCCTTTCTCCTAACAAGCTAATACAGATGGGAACCTCAAATGCAGCTTATTTCTAATGGCAAATATCATTCATCAAAATAGACAAGGACAAACAGGGATGTTTAAAATCACAGGTCATGATAAAGTACTGTTTTCAACACTTCCACATCCGACTGCTTTTTAAAACCCTAATGCACAGTGGTGTTTGCATGTTGCCTCAGTGGCCAAGCTGTGTTCATAAGTGTTTTAAACAATGTCCCTCTGCGACAAAAACATTGCCTGTTTGAGCTGGAACTGCTAAACAACATAGTCGGGCCTGTAATTGGTCCCGCTGAGTCAGCGTTAATCACAAAAGTCTGCGTGGGCCTGAATTACAGAGCTCTAGCAGACAGGGCCACAGGCCCCGGGGCAGGGGTTGCTTCACAGAGTGTACCAGATGCCGAAGAGTGACGGACCTGAAGAGCTGTCAGGCAAAATGGGGAAGAATCAAATCAAGTGGAAGGATCAAATCAGTGCTAACATCCAGAACTCGGCACCCTGGCTGGTCCACGCAACTAATTTTTTGATTAATCTAATGACATTTATTGATGAGCAATTATTTTCCAGTTCAAAATGAGAAATTTTCTCATCTGCGTTTCAATATTTAGGCTGCAGTCTGCAGGAATAGTCATCCACCATAATTTGTCTCACTCTTTCATGACAGAATAAGTGAACAGAAAATATTAAGTGTCATTAACCTCAGCTACAGATGAGGTGCCGAAATGAACGATACAAAAACAGATCAATTGACAGAGGTAACGTCACATTATTAGTAGACAAACATTCCGAGATGCTTAGGTGGAGAAGGGGCAAATAAAGTGATACCCAAACTCTGGAAGCCTTTTTTGACGCACATTTCCTCAGAGGCTCCCTAGTTCTGTAGTTCTTGCCATGTTGCCTTATGCGAGGCGGGGCGAGTCGGACGGACAACGAATTTATGTTGCCACCTGCGGCAAGCTCCAAGGGGATAAAATGCATTCCTTTACAATGAGTTTAGCTTATCAGGTAGCGCAATGCAGTTACAAAACATTAACACAACGCGTTGACGTATAAGAAAGTGCCAGGTTTCATTTTAACTTCAATGGTATACACACGACATAAAACCTACCATTTTAGAAAACAACAAAAACAGGCTCAGTATCAGTATGAGGATTTGGACTGCAGCTAATAAACTGATTATTAGGTCATATGATCTACATCTACATGGCAACGTTTTTCCCGTCATTCCTAATCTGAGCGTTCCCAGTGGGGTTTGTGTCCTCTGCAGCGGGCGGTAAGGGAATAGCTGTGTGTCTGTGAATATGGCTGAGCCATCTGTGTTCCGAGAGCTTTGTTTCGGCCTTTCTTTGTAAAGGAGTCAGAGGTTCAGAATCAAGAGTCTGGATTTCATTACTTTACTGAAAGGCGCGCGCGTACACACACACACACGCACACACACACACGGACGTTGTAAAGCAGTAGGAACCAAGAAGCCATAGAAGGAGATCATAGAGTAAGGTCCTGTTTTCTGCAGGCGCAAACACAGCCAACACACACCGATGATCAAGTCTCAGAAATATCCTGCTGGGCTAAAGAGCAAACACACACACACACACAATGTGTTTGTGTGTGTGTAACAGCAATAGAGCGAGTGTTACCTAATCAAATATTTAATCTTTAATCTAGTCTGATTGAGCTAAATATGTAATGAGGGAAAAAGACAAAAATGACAAGTAGACTCAGTCTTCAGTAATGCTCCAAGGAGCTGAAAATAAGCGCTAACCCAGCCTTCATGCCAGTAAGACTAAATGCCACAAAAACACCTCACTGAACGTCAGATGGACACACAAAAAACGGTCTGAGAGCCGAGAATCTGCCCAAGATCGAGCTCTGCACATAGACCCTGAAAAGAATCTGGACTCTGGCCTTAAAAGGTGATTGTCTAATAGCGAGTGTGTGCACCTTATGGAATCCATGCTTTCTGCACCGTTCAGTAACCTGCACAGCCTCCAAACTGACGTGACACACTCCAGGACGAGCACATTTCTTCATGTCAGCATACACAGTTGGAACATGACTCTACTTAATGGATTTCAGGGATTCCTAATGCTAATTTGCACTAGCTATGGCTATTGGAAACTGCAATGTCAAAAACAACAGCTAGGAACATTAGATCGCAAATATTTCTTAAAAAGAACCTGGACTTGAATATCTTACTTGGCAACAACATGATTTTTTCTGATGTGATCATAGCTTTATTAATGGCCTAAACTGTTCAACTGATCCTGAAGGAATGCATTCATCCCACGAAGAATGAAGTAACCAGACTACTACCTCGTCACACCAACTTCAAAGCAGAGGAGCCATGACATTAACATGTGAAACATTAACTGCGGCTCTGGACGGACCTGATAATCCTGCTGTAGTGTAGCTGAAACAGGAATAGGGTGTGAGTAGTTCAGAACATAAAACAAAAGAGTGACATGCTCACTCACCACATTCTGGTTAATATCAGAAATTCTGTTCCTTTTCCTCTCTCTCTCTTTTTTCTGCTCTCAATCGCTGCCTCTATCTGGCTGTTCATTCTTTCCCCTGTCCCTCTCTCTTCTAATTTCCTCTCTATCTCTCATGCTCCATCAGGTCTCTCAGGCCCGTCTTTCTCTTTTTCTCCCTCTCTATCCTCACCCTTCCTTCCTTCAGTTTATCCTTTTTAACTCTCCCTCAGTCCCTCCACCATTTCTTTCCTAGCCTGGTTTGTCTCCTTCTTCCTTTCCCCCAATCTGCCCCCCAAATCCTCCATTCTTTCTCCCTCCAGTGTTTTCCTCCCTCCAAATTCTACACCACCTCTTCTTCACTGTATCTGTCTCCTGGCTGTTTTTTGTCTCATTTTGTAACAAAACTCCCCTCTCAAATTAGACATATGAGGTGACAGTTTGGCTTTCAGAGGAGATCTTTATGCATTACAACACCACAGACGGTATTAAGAGACTGTATTCCATATTCTATGAGAAAAGTAAAACCTAGCTGTTGTTCATACAATGTGATTTTTCTCATTCCAAAAATGACCTAAAGGTTACATGTTGATGACTATGTTTTCTAAATTATGTTCAAAGATGAATTTCATTTTCTAATACAATAATGAGAGAACATCAAACTGACGTTATTTACTTAATCAAGGCTTTTTTGTTGGTCCAAGGTATTAGACAAGAAGAGAGCACTTCAAATAAATGTAGCAGGAATGCATTTTCTCACTTGTTGCAATTTGCTTTAAAAAAAGACAACAGACCACGACAACAAATCTGACACACCTGGAGTAACCCTGGGAAGAAGCAAGTTCATACCGATAAGGAAAAAAGAGTTCTCACTCTAGCTGTAATTAAATGCTTATGCTCATCTCGATAGCCTGTATTACACCCACTGTAAAACTTTGTGCTTTTGTGAATTTACAACAATTTACTGGCAGCAGCAGCTTTGCCAGTAATATGCTACATATATGTGTGAATATATTTTGAGTTATCCTCTCGAGCCAACACCATTGTCTCCTGAGCTAACATCAAAGCTCAAACGTCAAAACTGAGTACTCACTTCTGTCCCATAGTAAAACACAGTATTAGACTGTTACACCTTGATGGAGGTCAGTGCTCTACTGTGCCTGTTCTAATACAGGTGTCATCAGATTTTGTCTTTTTAATTTGTTTATTAATATTTATAAATATGCAGGAAAAATGGAGCTGGAAAACATGGCCATCTTTCTCGCTGAAACAGAAGTTCCTTTTGATTCAACCAAACACGTCTAACAGTCACTAAAGGAACAGACATCCTGAGAGAGTTAACTTTTACAATGTTAACTTATTTTGCTATCCATTTCAATTAACTTTTTAAAACTTGGTGCAATTTGAAATGCTCCACCCTTACAAATGGTCTGCATTAACTAAATTGATTTGTATATGGAGAACATTAAATTTCTTTATTAAGGACAATTAAAAATAAGTTTTACATTTGAATGGATTAATGAAACTGAATTATTTTCACTGAGTCAATGTCTGACATCTCATGGAATCGATAACTTCACATTTTTAAAGTTGATCCTGTGACATGAAGAAAAGAAATTGATTCTGTGGCTCATGAGAGTGTGTGTGTGTAAGTGATATGCCACAAGCAATGGACTGATTAATGACATGTCAGTGAACATAATGCCAACAGGAGACCCACTGTCTGTCTGATATAAAAGCAAAACCATGTCATACTCTCACAGAGTATACTCTCTCCTGCCTCGTGCTTTTATGTATGTTGAGGTTGAGCTTGTATTTTATGAACATAAAAGCAAGTGATGAGTAATGCTTTTCTGTGTGACACAAAGGAGAACGGAGATGAGTCTTGTCACATTGTTCTATCACACAGTAACTGAGAGGTGTTATATGAATTTTAGCATGTAATCATAGATGTTCCTCAGAGCATCCGAAAAAAGCAGGAAAAAATGAAAGAAACCAAACCAATTTAATGTCAGAGTATTGTTTATGAGTCCGGTCTCAAGCACACATACACACGACACAGTTAGGAATACTGGTACTGAACTGCTCGATATAGATATTTCACTCCCGGACAAACTGTGCTGTTACTGGTAATTCTGTAGTGTTAATTTATTCTAACATAGCAGCATTTTCAAATGATGATCATACTGCCAACGTCAGGCAGTCATGTACAAGTTGCTAGAGAATAAAGCGTTCTAAATAGAACTCTTAGTAAACTTAATGTACAATGAGCAAAGCGATAGTTGGGTGTGAGGTGGGCAATACTAGCAATCTCATACAACACTTGAAAACAATCTTAGTTCTGATGTTGATGGGATTTGCCAAACTGAAAATATGACTAACAACTTTTAGGCAGTAAATATTTCAACTAAATAGCTATTCTGTGACATAATTAATTTTGGATTGCATATTTGTACATGCAGGGCAAGTTGTGTGCTCTTTTTTTGTGTGTTTTAGCATATTCCAACAGTTTAAAAACATTTCTAAAACAGTTTTTACCCTTTTCTACTGCCCCTTTGTTCATATTCAAACATTGTTTTAGGTGAACGAAAATAGAGCTTTTGCAAAATTGCGAAGAGTCAATAAGAATATCAAGACGTATGAGTACTGATAAGTAGAATCCCATATGAACAGGGAACTTAACACTAGTGGAAAAATCTTAGTCTTGTGTTTGCTAGTTGGACTCAATTCCCAGGCCACAAAAAATAGTTGGCAGGAGAGATAAGAGAGGAAGGATGATAAGTCCAGAGAGAGAGAGACAGAGTGTGGGATAGTGTATAGATGAAAGGTAAAAGTGAGACAAGGATGCAGGTCTCTGGTGAGAGAGAGAGCGAGCGAGAGAGAAAGCAGGAGGGAAGTAAGCATGCGAAGTAGGGATGTGAAGCTCATCATGGGCAACTTCAAAAGACCACAAGAAGCAGGCACATAGTGGTGGAGCATAGACGAGCAGCAGCGATTCATCCCTCCATCTTTTAAGCCTCTCCGTCATGTTTATAGGCTCATGATGAAACTCTGGGAATGTGTGTGTGTATGTTGAGAGTTCTATGCTGATGTTCTGATGTTTGGGTACAAACAGGACGGGACACCTCTGGGTCAAGACAAACATATCACTTTACACCGCATTATACAAAGCTATATTTACCAAAGCTGCTGTGTTAAAAGGACCTATTCCATTACACACTGCCTTTAGGAGTGCACCCAACAGGGCCTGCCTTATGCAAAATTTGCCAGGTCATTCCTTTAGAGTGTAGTGTGTGTGTGTATGGTGTGCCTGTCCCCTCATGGGACCTCAGGGACAGGTCGTTTGTAAAGTATCCACCATTTGTGTGTGTAAATCAGATAAGGGTGGAACACAAACCCTATTAGAAGCTAAAAGCAGAGGCACAGAGGCACATAAAAACAGCCATGCGAGTACACGTCCACAGGGAGACTCAACTAAAAATCGGCAAAGCCATTAGAAACACCCCCACTCCCACACGCCCCTTTTAACAGCACTACTCACCCGAGTGTTCAAGCATCATACACCAATATAAATCCGTTAGCGCACAGCTCTGTAAACCTAGTAAACACACAACTCAAACTACTCAAAAATAAGAGAATATAGTTATTTTTTTCTCAAAAATATCACAAATTAAACTTTAAACTAGATTTGATATAAAAAAAAAACTTTAAAAATATGGAGTCAAAGGCATTTTAAAGACTGCACCACAATCTCTGTAACCAATTTAACCCAAATTATCCATACCACAAATTCAAATATCAGAAACTTCTAAGATCAGGAATTAAAGTTATATCAAGTCATGATGCTTAACCTGCTCTGCAGAAAAGGTCCAATGGCTGACAGTCTTCTTTTCTTATAATTTCTCCCACTTTTGTTTCCTCCAAAGTGAGTGAGTTTGTGAATACCGAATAATCCATAATGCCTCTTTAACTTTCACATGTGGCTGTGACTAAGCACTCACAGCCAACACAATTAACTGTGTAGCCTAAGGGGAGAGAGTGAGGGGCTAATGTCTGCTTTTGGGTGATGACCTCTGCAAGCATTTCCGCACGTCTTGTTGAAATTCAGGGCTCGGCTGAGTGGCTGACCCCAGCACGGTCTCCAGGGGGCGGGGTAGCAGCCAGATGGACAAAGTGACTTTGCTCACAGGGAAACGGATCAGCTTTTCCAACACAACAATGCCTGCAAGGCTCATCTAATGCTCACACTGTCCAGTTTCTGTGCATGACCTCACTAGTAGTGTCTTGCTTTATGATTATGATGGTTTAAGACAAAAAGCCTGTAAGATACCTTACACCAATGCACACAAGTAATTTAAATATAAACTTACAACTCTTATAGTTGTAGGAACAAAATTTAAAGACTGTAACACGTTTGCTTTTATGCACCTTATCTTATTCATCCCTGATCAAATTCTTACCACAGAAGAGCCAGTATTGTTTAGGAGGTAGGACATTCTCAACACATCAACTTTGCAGAAACATGGCAGTCTTTGTGCTGTACTTGAACAAGTATATAAGGCTGACATTTGGTAAAGAGCTAACACACTGTGTGCACTAAAAGTTTCCTCTAACAAGATGGAGCTACATGGTAGGAGTTTATTAATAAAGTAAGAGTATATTTGTTTTCTTTCAGCTCAATATTTTTCAATGCCAGGTTACTGAGGGTAGAAGTCAACCGATATTGTTTTTTCAGGGCCGATATTGATACCGATTATTGCTAGTTAACAATAACCAATATTTAGAACCGATATGCAAAGAAAAAAAAGAGAGAAAATCTGTCAAAATTTAAAATTTTACAAACACCAAGCTCAGCTGAAACTCTGCCCTTTTCCTTCTCGGAGCTTCACGCTGTGCTGTGTGTGAGTGACAACAAGACGTCAGTGTTGACTGGCTACCAGTCGTGTGACATAGCCAATCAGAGACTGTTGTGGGACATTAAATAAAACAAGAGCAGATGGCAGTGGAGCCACAATAGCACACCTTGTAATTACTTAATATCGGTGATGGTCAAAATTAAACACAGATACCAATAATCTATAAAATGCCTAATATTGGCCGCCGATAATCAGCTTACTGAGAGCAATTTGCTGTCACTACACAGGAACAGGGTTAAAAACGTGAGGCACAGTGCACATGGAAAACCAGAAAAGCACCAAGCTACGTATCACAATTTAGGCCTACTGCTCTGCATTATTTCTAAATGCAGATTATAAATTTAGACACATTTAGACAGTGTGTGGTGTTCTATCAAACACTATCAACTTAAATACAAAACCCTCAGTTTTGGCATTTGGCTTTGATAGCTGTCTTGCACACTAATCATCAGGTTAGTACACTGATAGCAGGTAAGCCAATCTAGGATTTTAGAGCTAAATTGGAAGCATCAATTAAATAATGATGACTGTGATTTAGCAATTCATGCAGAAGTTAATCTCTTTCTCATTCTCTCTGATACACAGTTCCAAATCCAGGTAAAATGTAGACAATGACCCACAAGTAAATAATAAAAATAAAAAAAACATGTTTCTACAGGTCTGCAATTTTAGGGGTCCATTGCTATCTGAGGAATTATTGACACTGATGAAGGGAAGTAGACCTTCGTGACACACACAAATACACACAGACCGGATGAAGATAATGTACTGGCAGTAATGGCCCTAACAGCAAGCTGTGATTAATGCTTGCTTTCAGTCTCTCTGTCCTCCAGGTGGAACCCTTCACGGGGAGCAAACATGTCCTCTTTTAATGATGGAGACAGCACATGTACACACTCATACAGTATATACAAACAAGGAACTGTCACACCAACATATGAAGCAATATTCAGCAATAGTTTGTTGATAACCTGGGTTAAGCAAATGGAAACACACACCCTTGGTTACTCTCTTACTTACAATCCGTAAATCTGTGTGTTGTGCGTGTTGAGCCAAACCCAACGGCATGCTATGAGTGCTGCAGCCAGAACAAACCATGCTGGAAGCCATATAAGTCCAAATTCCTTCTGTCTATTTTAATACGTTCCCTAAGCCTCCCCATCTTTAGAAAAAAAAGAACTTTGTCCTAGAATTACATCTACTAGCAAGCATATTATTGTGTTTTAAAGGCTTTATTGAGTAATGAACGAAGAAGGAGTGAGGGTCTGTCTCGAACAGAGTAGTGTGTGTGTGTGTGTGTGTGGGTTGGAGGGGTGAAGTAATGTAATAACAGATTACAGTGCTAGTCAAAGTGCTTCTAACTGCAGTGATGTTTAACGCTTCTATGTTGGTATCCAAGCTAATATTTTTGGAATAGAAAATAGTACACGGAATAGAAAAGAATGAGAGGGAGGTATTTCAGCATTCCTTTCAGCAGCTCACCTTTGTGAAGAACACAGAGAGATGAGTCTCGCTGCCAAGTATCCATATAGGGAACTTTGGAGATTTGAGGCACGATCCAACCTGAAAAAAGACAAGAAAAATAGGAGGGATGAGGGCCAATCTCCATACCAATGCCATGACTTCCTCACTGGCTACATTCTAAAACCATGACCGCGGGTCCAAGACAGAAACAACCAAAAGTATCTAAAAGCACAGAACAGACTTTGTACTTTGTCTTACAAGGGTCTTGAAATTCTACACAGCCCTGCCTTAAAGTAACTGGAGAAATTTGTCTTTTTATGGCTCCAATTACTGAATAATTGCTTCCATTAACATAACCTGGAAACCTTGACACTCATTAATTAACCAAAGAAACTGATTCTAGTTTATCATCACTTACAGGACTAATTTCAGTCAAATTCATTTTTCAAATGAGTCACCTCTAGCTACCTATTTATCTTGACAGCAAATACAATGAAAGTGAGTGACTGTCATTGTGAGCACACCACAGCACAGCGCTCAGTGCAACGCAACGAAATGTGACCTCTGCATTTGACCTATTCATAATGGAGCAGTGGGCAGTTGACGGGCAAGACCTGGGGAGTAGTGGTCACGAGTACCTGTCCGGTATTTAAACCTTGGCAGGCCTATAGTAAAAAAAATAGTTAATCCATTAGAATCCAAGAGAAACTGGGGTTTGACGTTTATTTTAGGAGTGCCCTCTAATAATCATATGATGCAATCATCAAACTGCATCATCCAGCTCTTTCTCAAAATATTCATATAACAGATTAGCAACTTTTCCCTGACACTATCACTGAAACCCTGAAATAACATGAACTGGGCTGTCTGTTAATTCAAAGTTCAAATTAACAACAGCAACAGCTGACATGCATCCATTTTTCAATACACAAACTAATATAAAACTAGCTTTCCTTCTGCTGATAGACATTGGTCGTGAACTGCACAAAAGGAACACATACACAAACACTTTTGGCCTCCAAATCATAACTCCCATTTTCATTCGAGTCAGCAGTTTGACAGTGACGCAGAAATGATATACGAGAGGCAAGTTTTGCTGAATAATCGTGTTTAGGGTGAACTCTCTGAAACTTGGAAAGATTCCTGCCATTCACCAGCTAAAATCAGACTAAAGGACTCAAACATCACAGCACCAGTAAGACCGCCAACATCCCTCACCTGAAGACCTACATCGTCTTTAGGGCTGAGAAGGTTGGAAGAATAAATTAACAGGGATGGAGGATCAAATGCTCCTAAATATGAAGCGTCACATTCCTGCTTGCTTGCTTTCCAAACAGAGCTGGGAGAGAGCTGCGCTCAGCAAGGTGCCACTCCAAATAAACCAGCACTTAATTACTGCTCTGCTTTCAAATATATACCGTCTGCTCAGGTTAGAACAACACATTCCTGTACAGGCATTAAAATACAAAGCACTGGATGCCCTGACGTCTTGTTTCCATTATGAACGCTGCTTGTGCATGACAAGTACATTAAAGATGACGCAGGGCACTGAAAATAGTCTGTGAAATTTTCAAACTTATTGAAATTATAAATCCTAAGGGTTTTGTTTACTAGAAATGTATGCTTGTAGATGACATGACTAGACATTGCGATGCTCTTTTGTTGTAATCAAAATATATATCACAGTCTGATAATGACTAAGGTAATAAATAATATAGGTATACACCCCCAAAAATTGCAGACTAGGCATCTTTAAATGAAAAATACTTTTACAAGCCAACATGCTAAACGTGAAAACTAAGTTTTATACTAGTTATAGGATAAGTGAATTATACAGTATATGTTCTAGTACTGTTCGGGAAGAAAAGACTTACTACATTTCACATAGTAAATCGAACAATGAAAATCCTAATGAACAGTTTCTACTGTTTACAGCTTCCTCCTGCATGACATGTCTGCACGAACAGCTAGAATTTCTTGCACAACGTGATTACGATCATCTCAAGCAAACTGGAAAAATATAAAGCTACTGCAGACCTCATTTTACACAAGCATAATTCTTCAGTTGGTAGCGCAACAGTTAGGGAGTTCGCCTCGTGATCGGAATGTCGCCAGTTCACATTCTGGACCGGTAAAGCTACCACTGAGGTACTCATGAACAAGGTACCGCCCCCAAGCACTGCTCCCCGGGCGCTGGCAAAAATCTGCCCACTGCTCCTTCACGGATGGGTGAAATGAAGAGGTCACATTTCGTTTTGGTGCACAACAGTCACTCACTTTTAATTGTCTAGTAATACCTGCATTTTTCTACACCACTTATTAGAAAAAAAATACATGAAAGACTTGGTGAATAACGACATGTCTTTAATATATTTACTGGCCAGTTGAATGAAAGACTCTGTTTGAACTCAACTGCAAGACAGATCCTGCGGCTTCAAGACACAGACTCGTCCACATGTTGAAATGATTCCTCTACTTTTGTATCCTTTTGTGCACTGTATACAGGCTTATGTATACCAATCAGTGACTCATGAAAAAATAGGTCAGAAAACCTTAAAATTGTCTTTTTCTAATGGTGAGTGCTCAAATGTTTCAAAAGTGTGTTTATGCAAACTGAGCACAGTGCTGGGAGCTTTCTCACACTCCAAAATGAGGGCAAAATTCTGGGTATATGTGTAAGTGAGAAGTGTTAGATGAGACATGGACCATGCAAACAGAAACCACTAATGTGTACCTTGCAATAACGAAGTGACTCCATTAATGTAAGAAAGCCGACAGAAGCCTGTTCATGGATCCCATGGAGCTCTAAAGAGATAAACAGAGGTAATTTACTTCATATAATTGTTATAAATAAACATGCCTGTAATTAATCTATATCTTACAAATGACCAAGTGTAACCAGTAAGGTTGGGTGTCAATTTAATCTGATCAAATTCAATTCCAGTTCTGCTTATTGATTCCAGTCTCCATTTCAATTCCATAAATCTTTATTCAGAATGTTCTAAAAACAAGGGAATAAAAATGCTAACTAAATTGGATATTATCATATACCTCACATATCTATTTGACAGATGTGACAACTGGGAAGGGATGTAGCCCTCTCACCACAACTGCTGCTACCACTACGTGATACTCCTTAATATCACAGCTGCTTGTCTCTGCTTGCGAGGTAGTACTTCTGGCTGAAGATGGTTCATTCAGACTTTAAAGAAAATTTTACCATACATTGATCATTTTCTTTATTGAAGATAAAATACACTTTTGACTATTTACTGTGTGTCTCTCACACGTTATCACACACGCTAGCTTGTGTCTAAGCCAGGGGTGTCCAGTTCCAGTCCTGTAAGGACGGTATTCTAGAAGATTTCCATCATACCTGGTGTGTCAATTCCGGTGATCCTCAAGTATGGTGGAAAACCTGCAGGATACCAGCCCTCCAGGACCGGAAATGGACAAACCTTGTCTAAGCAAATGATCCGTGATGTAGTCATACAACAGGCCCTGGCAGACAGCTACTTGTGTCCTTGCAGTTATGCAGTTTTCGGAACAGATATCAGAACCGAAATGTGAAAAAAAGGTTACTCAAATTTTTCTTATCTGTTCTCATTTGGAATTTATTTTCAGTTCGCAACCCTAGCAGCCCGTCTCAAATGAAGCTCGGATTTGATCTCACGTGCACAGCACATTTTTGATTGGCATGACTGGCTTTTCTCACTTGTGCTCATCAACTACTGTGAGTCATACCGGAAGAGCTATACTCATTCATTCATTATTCGATCCACTATTGGGGTCGCGGGGACCGGAGCCTATCCCACGAACTACAGGCCCAAGGCAGGGACCAACCCTGGTCAGGCGAGAAGAAAACGCAGGGCACACACAGTCACACTCTCATTCACACCTTACATAACCAATTTGGAGTCAGCAATTAACCTATATCACATGCCTTTGGACTGTAGGAGAAAATCGGAGCACCCGAAAAAACCCCAAGCGAACACGGGGAGAGCATGTAATCTCCACGCAGAAAGGCCCTACACCCAACCCGGTTATCGAACCCAGGACCTTCTCGCTGTGAGGCAGCAGTGCTAACCACTGCACCACCGTGCTGCCTGTGAGCTATACTGAAAATAAAATTTGATTAATTGTCCAGGCCTGTATGAGCATCCACCATGCACCTCAGCTTACTATGCCATACGCTGACCCAGATTTCATGCAATACTGCCACCTGGTGGTCATATTGAACACAATCGGTCAGTGGTTTGTACAAGTAAAAAGTATAAACATTTTTACTCATTCCAGAACATTCCCTGTCCCCATCCCAGACATTGGACACAGCATGCCCGGTCATCAGCAGGTTGATCAAACTTTGACTGAAAACAACAAAAAAGGGAGCGGAAGAGGAAGTGAGAGAGAGAAAGAATGCACCTTGTCAGAATGAGTTTCAAAACACAGAACATACATTATAAGTTTGTGTACTGTTTTTCCATTTAAGTAGGTTTCAGGAGTATTTTTATTTTACTTAAGAGTATGTATCTTCTTTATGGCCCTTACCTGCCATGGCCATACACAGGGTCAATGAGCGGTTCTGAAGTGTCCTCTATTTCATTTTTTATGTTCTCAATACCCTGCGAGTACAGATTACAGATTAAACTGTATACAGACTATAACTGTATACAATTGTAACTGAATATACATGCACACAGTCACTATGCCTGCACAAACAGTTGATGGTCGTAGTTTGAGCATGGTTCTACCTTTGTAAGTATGACAGAGTACAGGAAAAGTAGGACGCCAAACTTATTCCTCCAAGTGTCATGCAGGGACAATATGGCCTCCTTCAGTTCAGCCACAGTTTTTAGTGTTCTTTTACTGAGAATACACATGGCATTAATGTTACGCTGATAATGCTATTCCACTGAAGTATCAAATACTAAAAGCGTATTATACATAGGGGCATTTCACATAAAACATTCAAATCATGAACTTACAAAGTAATCTATAACAGACCATGAGACAAACACACACTCATTCATATCCACAGAAATGTTAATGCAAAGCACTTATTGGTTTATATGTACAGCACTTTGTGACAATGTCTGTTGTAAAAAGCGCTATACAAATAAAACAGAATTGTATTAGAATGCTACCTATACAGATGTTTATATAGGAAACATAAATAAAAAATATGGAAAGCTAAAAGTTGCATCAGACAGGCATTTAGGACAGCATGATCTAAATTGTGTTAAAGGCTTTTGTGAGTGATATCTAAGGGTGTAACTTTAGCGGCACATTCTATGTGGAGTTAACAGAGTGCACTTACTGTATCATGCTGTGAAACCTCTCTAAGCCAAGCTCCTCAACTGCCAAAGCAGCTACACACACAGCAAAAACACAAACACATTCAGCACATAATATACTACATATATTTCAAGTCTATTACAGCTTAAGTATTTATTTGGAAAAAAAGTTGTGCAAGTCACTGGGGTGTAGAGATGTTACAACTAAAACAATTCTTCTACATACCACATAGGACTGTTTAAATTTATAAACTGGATTTTTCAACTCTATGTAAATCTGGACGCTGACAATGAGAGATGAGGCAGGACCTCACACAAAATATGCACAGCAGCAGATTCTTTTATCTGATGAATTATTTTGTCCACAGCCCTAATAAATTATACATGATTTAATCATCACTTCAGCATGTAGCTTGCCCATTCTGGACTGTTTTACGTATCATTTCTTGCCCAAGCTTTAATAAAGCTAATCAAATAAAGGGTTAGCAAGCAAGACATTTCCTGCCTGATACAGGTCAAGTTGGGCACTTGATAGATGTACTGTACACTGCTGAAACTAAGAGCTGAAGAGTTGAGTTTCTCACTGGGCTGCTGCTGTGTGTCCAGGGGCTGGCTGGACTCTGGCTCTGCGTGGCTGTCTGTGCCATCATCTGTGACTTTGGCTCGCACCCATGTGGCCAGGGAGTAGCTGTGTGTTTTGCCAGGGCATGCAGACTGCAAGATCTCAACTAGGGTAGAGCACAGAACAGTGCGCTGCTCTTCCTCTGGAGAAAAAACAAATTCATAGTGCAATACCGCACATATTATTAATGCAGAACAAAAGCCACCACTACACCAAAATCTGGAGATTACTTCCTTCCAACAGTTTTGACAGCCTTAAGATGAAAATGTATTCATGGAGTCCCTGAAATTTAACTGAGGTCAAAAGTGGGCCTTCAAGACAAAAAGGACCACTGCTGTACAGCAATGAGATGTATTCACAATGACAAATAATCTGAAACTTTAATACTTTAAAACTGTATAGAAGAATGTATAGCTACTGTAGAAAAACAAACCATGCCTTCACAATCTTTATAGATTGTACTGAAAATAATTTATAAAACTGGCTGCACACAGGCTTCAAAAGGCTGTTGGACATACCTGAAATATGTCTCCAATTTGAGTTTTCTGTACTGAATAGAAGATTTTTCAGGAGAAAGGCCTGTGGTTAAAAAAGAATCCTTTTACATTAGAAGATTTGGTTATCATGTGATTTTACGGTCATGACACAAGCATGTGAAACATCCCATCCACCTATTATGAGTAATGTGCATTTTGATTGTGTGACAACAACTGCAAGGTGTGGCTCTGAAAAGAAGTCATGTTGTTAAGGTGCGCAACACAATTCTTAAATTCTTAAAATCTCTGCTTAATTGCCCATGTTTGTGAGAATGAGTGCCCTTTGATAACACAGGAAACATATTTTCGGTATTATGCATATTAAGGGAAAAAAAAAGAAAATCTGCAAACTACCTGCACAGGCGCAATGACTGCACACGGACCACCTTCAAACTGCTCCAGTGCAGTGTGTTCTGCCTCACTAAACACAAATCCTGCCAGGAAACGGGGTAACTGTTAAGAATCAATACTGAAAATTCTAACTTTCATACCTGAAATCTGAAAATGAGTCTCCAACTAAATAATACATAGGCAACTGTGGTGAATAATGTACAGCACGTCTAACATATTGTATATGAAAACAGAGTTACAGAATTGTAGTCACATCACATAAGGTTCACGAAATAAAATGGTGAACTATTAGAGACATTCCATGACATTCACTTGAACATTACATGTATCTGAACCTCTGGTCTAACTGAAAACATTCACAATTACGCATCAGTATTAAAACCCAAAATAGTGCAAATGTGCTCAGTTATAACTTGCCTTGAGTCCACCTGCGGAAGAGGGAAGCGGACACCCCGCTGCTGGTCGACAGCTTCCCCCACACGAGATCCACAACTTCTCTGCTTAAATCCGACATTTCAGCTGATCACGACTCTAATCCTCGTCACTTTGGAGCAGCGCGTTAAGTTACATTCAGGCCAGACTGTACTAGTTAGTAAGCTAGATAGCTAACGTCAACTAGATTTCGGAGTTACGACATAGGCGTTACAAACTAGCAGCAAACTAGCCTAGCTGATGGTCTGATTTTCGAATATTATAAAGAACGGACTGATTGAGCATTAATATCACACTTTATTTCATAGCACTGCCGAAAACATCAGGTATATTCATCAGTTTGTAGTGACAACTAACTTATCTTACGTCGTGCAGTCCACAAAACAAGTAGGTTAGTGAGTCGCAAAACACAGTAAGCCTTAGCGAAAATGTTTTGTCTTCACGATCGTCCACGCAGCAGCTGTTTCGTTAAGAATGAATGAAACTGCATCAGCAAAGTATCAGACTATGTTAAACGATTCGGCAGTGCAACGTTAGCTTAATTCTGTTTGCAGTAACCACTATATTGCACACACTCAAAGAGCTATATAGCCTCTCGTGCTATAAACTGCAATATATAGAGCCTCTCAACAAATAATATACCAAAAAACAAAAACACATTTATGTAGCTAATACTTTGGTCAGAATTGCACCTAATGTTAGTATTTGTGTCTGTTAGCTATTCTGTTTATTTACTACGTGGCTACGGTCAAAGCCGCATACTATCGTACTAAATAGTGTGACAAAATACGTAAATCGTTTTATCACAACATACTATTTGGTAATATGCAGTATGTACTATCGGACGCAGACCTATGACGTCAAGAAAAGCAAGGGTGCAAGCGATTGGGCAATTTTCTGATGGTTCTGATGACGTTTGTTACAGGAAGAGTTGATTGGGTGCGTTCGACTTGATGCAGCCGCTTACAGCGCTGGCTTAAAGCAATGCATTCTGGTATTGACGCAATGCATCTTGGTAAGATTTTTTTGTCCGACTTCAGTCGGCGCTGCAAAACGTCACCACGCGTCATCGTGTCACGTGGTACAAAAAGCTCGCGAGAGCAAGACGCCGTAAGACAGATCCTGCAGCACCTCTCAACCGGCTGCACGAGCTGGGAACCGCCTCCGTGACGACACAACGTTGCCCTTATTGGCTGAAGAAATTTAGGGACGCGCATGACGTATGTGACGTTTGTATCCCAGGAAGTTCCGATGCGTTACCTGCTATTTCAAGAAAGAACAAAGCCCTCAATGATTCATGTTCATTTTGTGAAAGATCCCCAGAAACCTCTGTATATTTGTCCATTTTCCATTTTTATGAATGATATAAAAATTTACAACAGCACACTACAATCTTCAGCAAACTCCAAAGCCATTAAAACAAATCTCCTCATGAGCTTGTTCCACCTTAGTGACTAAGGGTTTTTGTTTATCTATTTGTTTTTAATTTTCTTTTCTCTTTGGTGTTGGATGTTTTCACTTTGGTTTTTGTATTATGTCATGTCAAGCAGTGAGAACTGGTTTTCAGACAATTTACCTGCTAAAATAAAGTTAAAATAAATGCAATTAATAACACAATGAAACATAATAAATAAAAGAAATGGTCACTTTAACAGTACACTTTATTTTTTTTAGTTGTATACTTATTGTTAGTTACTGTAATGTTGCACTGCTTTATTTGTCTAATCGTCTATTCTGTAAAGAAAGCATTCAAGTAAGAATTGCATAGTACTCTGTGCACTGTACTTTGCACATATGACAATATAAACTTTGAATCCTTAAAACAAATGTTTTTTTTCTGCCAGCTATCTTTTCATACAGGGCCACAATTCACAATATTTTGAGCTTTTTTAAATACTGAAAATGGTTTGAATGAGGAGTTGGTTATTGTACAAGAAGTAATGTGCATGCAGGTGATATTTGTATAGATTTATTTACATCCTCCTGGCAGTGTCCCTTCCATTTTACATTCTATTCTTATAAGTAAGGTTAGTAGAACAAAAAGATATAAAAAATGTTTTCTCTCTGAAAGTGTACATCTGGCATCAGCCTACATATGATCACAACATTACTTTGATATAACTGTCATCTGTCTAGCTTGATATTTTAGAACATCTGTTAACATCACCTAACATATTATTGAGTAAATAAGCAATGTGTAACAGTTTGCCAAACCCTTCTGACATTGAGGGTAATGCCCATATGCTATTTTTTATCAGATAAAAACATGAAATCACACAAAAGTAAACTGCTGTGCAGATTTCCCATTAAGTCTTCTACTGTAGCACAGCTGAATTCCCTAAATTAACCTTATGAGTAGATTGTCAATTGATTATGCAGTTCTGCAGTGGAAAAGGTGTGTTTATGGGTAGATGGTTGGGCTTATATAAAGGCTCAAAAACTGAGCCATGGCAACTGAAACTGTTTCAATCACTATAACTTACTCTGAGGGTACACTGATACACTGTGTGTGTCCAAAGAAAAGGCAGAAAGCTAAGGACTGGTGAATACACAATAAGCTTTTATTTGCTGATACTTGCTAGAGGCAGTTTGTTGGGTCAAACACTATTGTCAATACTTTTGGGGATGATTTTCTTCAGATATATAGTTCTTGGCCATTCTAGCACAACAGGTTAGACTTTCTGCTGAACTGTACTGTCAGCCTTAATGTAGGAAAAAGGATGTGTAAAAATCGTGTGGACACATGCTGTCAGCTACTCCTCCCCTCGCAGGTTAAGCTTTATTTATCTAGGCTAAAATCACCTCTGTTCTTATGTATTTGAAAAAATCTTACATTAAAAATGTAGCCTGCAGTAAAGAGTTGTTTTGAGATTTATTCTGCCCTGTTCCGTAAACCAAAGGAGACTACAAGCATCAGATTATAAAAAATAATGTGACGCATATATTTTTAAAGTTTTAATTTACCTTTGCTGATCTCCGTATTCTTCATGCAAGAACACAGGAAACGCCAACACCACAAGCTCGGCCACTGAAGATCTCGCGCACTACGAGTATTTACTTAGTATAACTAAGTATTTCCTAATAAACAGTATCATAGTAAACAGTGTATGAAACTGAATATTTAAAAGGAATGATTTTTAAAATTAATTAAAATTTCTTCATCTGCAGAAAGAAGAATTGCTGCTTCTCTGTCGGCATATGTGTCAGCCAATAATCGACTTGCTGATGGTTTTGCATGTCCAAATAGTCTAGTCAACCAGTATTACAGGGTACAATGATCTCAGATGATTGAATATATAATAAGCCTACCAAGTTCTCACGTGGCTTAAAAAAAAGGAACTAACCATACTCATAAATAATATATTCATCAGTGGATGATGATAATAAAGTGAATATCTAAAACATCCATTATCAATATAATATGCCAAAATGTGTGTAATGAAAATTATTATTAAGAAATGACATATTATACATTAAACAAGGTCTCATTTCTGACTGCAACATTTAGTTGTCATACATTATGCACTTCATTAGAAAGGCCAGGAGATGGCACTATCGTCTTAGAAAGAACAACAAGTCAAACGTTTGCTGGACAATAATAAACTAAAACAAGATTCAAGATTCCTCATTGAGAGGTTCAATATCAGTCACTGTTTAACATTTTATGTTTTTATTTGTAATAAAATGCCAAAAGTAACAACAGAATTTATTCCAGTAACCGTATGATAAATGTCTTAGCCTGAGTATTTTAAGATTCCTATCTGTTGTCACACAATTAGTATTTTGCATACCCTAAAAAATGCAAAAAGTGGCTTTACAATAAGAATAGCTGAGTGGCACATAAATGTTCGTTCTTCAAGAGATTAAGCATTTAAAGATCCTGTCTGCTGATGTTTTACAGAAAAAAACATTATTTCCTGGCCCATGAAGCTTCTGGGGGCTCTGCTCCACTTCTCATTAATGTCATGCCCTTCCTCTTTCCACTTCATGCTCTTTTAGCTCTGTCTCACGAGACTCACCCAACCACTATTTATTACAGGTTTACCAGTACCACCTGCTGATTTCTTTTCTAAAGATTCACAGTATTTCTGTTTATTGGTCAATCTTGAAGTCACTTTATGCTCAAGATCTCCCTTTTGTGCATTGTTTGTGGTGCTTTTTCTTGTTTTGTCTTTTCTTTTGTCTCCTTCCCACTTCTCTTAGCTCTTCAGTTTTTTGCTCCTTGTTGCAGCTTTTGTTATTCCCTAGACCACGATCCAGTGTTGTTCAAGATCAAGTTTTCATGCTTAGTTCTCTTGTCCAAGTTTCTATTTCTGTGGCACATAGCCATGCCAGCTTGCCTGGGATCAGTGACCCTTGTACTAAGTGCCAATACTGATTTTTGAGGACTTCACATTCGTGGTATACGGTGTCTTCCATAATGTTTGGGAAAAAGACACCTCTGTATTTCTCTTCATAATGCCTTGTGTGGACAATAGTCTCTGACAAAGACACCTGCCTTCTGAAGACTGTTTCTGATCTGGTGGACAGGCATTGGGGATTTTTCTTTACCATAGTGAGGATTGTTTTGTCATCAGCAGTGGCCTACCAGTCCCTTTGCAATTCACCAGTGTATTCTTTTGTCGTAATGGCACTCCAGACAGTTGATTTTGGTCACCCTAAGGTTTGACCAATACTTTTAATGGTTTATTCTTGTTTTTTAGGCTCTTAGCTTTTCTACTCATGTTGAACAATGGCAACTACAGGCTTCAAATGGTAGACGCATGCCTATGTACAGTGCATTCGGAAAGTATTCACAGCGGTCCACTTTTTCCACAATATCCTATGTTATAGTCTTATTCCCAAATAGATTAAATTCATCTTTTTCCTCAAAATTCCTCACACAGTACCCCATAATGACAACGTGAAAAAAAGTTTATTTGAAACTTTTGCAAATTTATTAAAAATAAAAAACTAAAATCAAACATTTACATAAGTATTCACAGCCTTTGCTCAGCACTTTGTCAAAGCACCTTTGGCAGCAATTACAGCCTCAAGTCTTTCTGAGTATGATGCCACAAGGTTGGCACACCTATTTTTGGGCAGTTTTCCCCATTCTTCTTTGCAGAACCTCTCAAGCTCCATCAGGTTGGATGGGGAGCATTGGTGCACAGCCATTTTCAGATCTCTCCAGAGATGTTCAACCGGGTTCAAATCTGGGCTCTGGCTGGGCCACTCAAGCACATTCACAGAGTTGTCCTGAAGCCACTGCTTTGTTGTCTTGGCTGTGTGCTTAGGGTCGTTGTCCTGTTGGAAGATGAACCGTGGCCCCAGTCCGAGGTCCAGAGCGCTCTGAAGCAGGTTATCATCAAGGATGTCTCTGTACATTGCTGGATTCATCTTTCCCTCGACCCTGACTAGTCTCCCAGTTCCTGCTGCTGAAGAACATCCCCACAGCATTATGCTGCCACCTCCATGCTTCACTGTAGGGATGGTATTAGCCAGGTGATGACCAGAGCCTGGTTTTCTCTAGACATAATGCTTGGCATTCAGGTCAAAGAGTTCAATCTTTGTTTCATCAGACCAGAGAATTTTATTTCTCATGGTCTGAGAGTCTTTCAGGTGCCTTTCGGCAAACTCCAGGCGGGCTGTCATGTGCCTTTTACTGAGGAGTGGCTTCCGTCTGGCCACTCTACCATACAGGCCTGATTGGTAGAGTGCTGCAAAAATGCTTGTCCTTCTGGAAGGTTCTCCTCTCTCCACAGAGCAATGCTGGAGCTCTGTCAGAGTGACCATTGGGTTCTTGGTCACCTCCCTGACTAAGGCCCTTCTACCCCGATTGCTCAGAGTGGACGGGTGGCCAGCTCTAGGAAGAGTCCTGGTGGTTCCAAACTTCTACCATTTACAGATGATGGAGGCCACTGTGCTCATTGAGATCTTCAATGCTGCAGCAATTTTTCTGTAGCCTTCCCCAGATCTGTGCCTCGACACAATCCTGTCTCGGAGGTCTACAGACAATTCCTTGGACTTCATGGCTTGGTTTGTGTTCTGACATGCACTGTCAACTATGGGATCTTTTATAGAAGGGTGTGTGCCTTTCCAAATCATGACCAATCAACTCAATTTACCACAGGTGGACTGCAATCAAGTTGTAGAAACTTTTGAAGGATGATCAGTGGAACAGGATGCACCTGAGCTCACCTTTGAGGGTCATGGCAAACGCTGTGAATACTTATGTAAATGTTTGATTTTTGTTTTTTATTTTTAATAAAATTGAAAAAGTTTCAAATAAACTTTTTTCAGTTTGTCATTATGGGGTATTATGTGTAGAATTTTGAGGAAAAAGATTAATTTAATCTATTTGGGAATAAGGCTGTAATATAGGATATTGTGGATGTTAGAGCCATTTTGTGTGTATGAATGTGTGAAAATTTTGATTTAATGTTTTGTAGCTGTTTGCAGTTCAAAGTAGAGAAATGTTTCTGGCACCTTCTATAACTTTCCACGTACAGTGCTACGTAATAGAATTCTATCAATACGTATGCATGTTAAACGTACTAGTATGTAACAGTAGAAGTAATATGTGCCTTACGTGTCATAATCTGAGGTATATATAAGATGTAGGAACGTAAAAGAACTAGTTTCACATTGAATGTGATAGAGCTGATAGCTCTGGAGCATTAGTTTTTTGACCGTCACGTAACGCCACGTAAAGTATCTTTGTAGTCTTAGGGATTCATTTCTTGCCTGTAAAACCTTGAATTGTAGTAAAGAAAAGACGACGAAAGACAACTCAAGACTCAAGACTCTTTTTTGGTACGTGTCACGTACAAAGACAACTCAAGAGCTCTCAGCAAATGAGACGCCGTTGCGCTGCTCTCACAGTGGAAAAAAGTGGAGCGCTGTGAATACTTTCCAGATGCACTGTATTTGTGAGATTAGGCCATTTAATGGAAGAAAGTCATTCTTTCTGATCTAATTAATATAATCAAAGCTAGATAAAAGAGTATGTTTTGTCCATTAAATTACATTATATAATTATTCTACAGAAGATAAATGAGGAGGGTCAGCCATTAGAAGCATTACACTATGAAATCATGACTGTAGTGGTTCTATAAACCAGTTGACTCATGAGACGCTTTCAAGAGACAAAGTACAGGAGGGAAAAGAGTACGAAAAATGGAGAGGTTGCATAAGAGAAAAGTGTGAAAACTGTCAGTAGCAGAGAAAGACAGAAATGATGAGAGAGAGAGAGAGAGTTGTTACAGTCCCCAAATGAACTTTTAATCTGTGATTTATGACTCATTCTCTTGGCTCTTCTCTAGTTTGGATTACTGCATAATTGACTTTAATTGCACAACATTCAAAACCATTACTTTTTTGTAATACTTTTTATACTAAGTCAGGCCTGATCTTCTTAGGATTAATGGCATGAATATATCACATCATCTCTATTTTGAATCGATCCTGTACAAATCAGACTCCCGGCAACTCCTGTGAATGTGTTTTGACAGTCCTCTCCCATTACTCCATTCTTGGCCTCATTAGGACTTGCATATACTCCTTAAAATTGTTTGCATGGTTTGTGTATTTCTTAGCCATTTTTGTGCCTATTAATGTTTCCCAGACACCCCCTGTCATAAATTCTCTTTGCCTTTCCATGCCTGTTTGTATATGAACACAATTAAGACTTTGCATTGCACCCATGTTAACCTTAAAACACAACTTCATGGGTTAATAGACTATTTATTAACTATATATATTGTATTATATTTCTTATTATCAGTGAAGGCACATAATTCCATTCTACCTTATATATAGTATGGATTTAAATGTCATAAAGACATTATTTATGTTAAAAAGAGTTATAAGTTGCATAATATTTACAGACCTGCTGTACATTAATTGATTGTTCACTGGCCCAATTTATGTAAATTTGTATAATGCATAATTAGACTGTAAATAGACCCAACTGTATACTTAAGGCTTTATTTGAACTTTAAAAATGTTATGTGCCTATGTGGAATAAATCATTGAACTTGTACAGGATCTTACTTAAAATTATTTTAGGTTTTTTCCGTACAGTTCAGATGGACAAATCATATCTACATAGTCTACATCATCCTATAGCATGAATAATGTTCTGAAATCTTGAGCTTATGCATGGTATCCCAGGAAGCATAATTCAGCAGACTTAAGTGGAGTCTGCAACCTTTTAATGCTCATCTGGGCTCTATCACATCTTTGCAAAGAGCCTCCTTCCGTGTGACTGCCCTCCAAACAGACACTAAATGGAGGGAAAGGGTGCTGCTTGGACGAAAAGGTTAAGAGAAGTTAAGTGCCTGCCAGTCACACTCAGCAATGATTTAACAATGATGGAGCAAGAGCGACAGCTTCCTTTTTAAATCATGTGAAGTTCACAGGTCCAAGTGGCCCTGATAGGTTTTACATTTAATCACTGTAAGGAGAAATTAAGTCAATGAGACTTTTAGAATGTATTTATATTAAGGAAATAGCTGTAGGCTCTGGCTAAAGACAGTTAGACTCGTCTCTTATGAGGGGTTGACTGAGTAATGGTTTAAATGTCTAAATGCATCCAATGAAGCTCTAAATCTCTTCTTATTTATAGGAAGACCAGGAGAGAACTTTATCTTTATAAGATATTTATTTTTAAGATATTTATCTTCCTAACTTCTGCATCTCATTTGAAAACAGAAATCAATTTGAAAACATGTTCAAATCTCCTTTTTGCCTGAGGGACAAGATTCTTTGGTTGATTTGTTTTCAGTTTTGCTTTGGTCAGTTGGCGTCAGCATGTGCTCAGAAGGGACTGTTACTTTGAGGTTTTCTTTTTTGCGCAGGCTTTGCGTTGGGTCAGGGTATTGGCTCCTATAAGAACTTCCCTCGCTCTCTCCCTTAGACAGGTTGTGAGCATTTGCTGTGTGGGGTGCTGCGTTACAGTGCTATGAACCAAGAGTGGTATTATAGTGTGCTGTGACCTAGAGTGCAATTCTTTTGTGATGTGGTGCAGAGAGTCAAAGGTGTGCTAGAATAAGAGTTGTGCTCAACCTGACAATAAACGCTGTAATTGTACATGCATTTACCTGTGTCATTTCTATGGCTTCAGAGCCTTTGGAGTGAAAAGGGGGTTAGCAGAAAAGAAAAAAACAAGAAGTATTATACATTTATGCAAAATATTATGCTCACCTTTCTCTGCATTTCATACAGCCCATGAGAGAGTAGTTGGCTTAGCACCCTCGGGACATTGTAGCATCAGTACTATAAATAATGTTTGGTAAATGGAGTTTAAGTAATTAAGATATTTAAGACAATTCTACAGATGCTTTCATTGCTTTGCCTTTATATTATATACTCAGACCCAGGGGTATTACAGTGGTCCAGGTGCTGTATTACTGTGTGTCATTTGTGCTGCATTGGGCACTCACACCCTCAGATTGCTTTTTCCAGGTAATGTCTGTGCAATGTATACATTTCCATCAGTGTGAATCACACCCCACCTCTCCACACACACACACACACACACCACCCCACCATTCAACCACTATTACCTATCCTTTTATTTGTCTGCCATTGTCTGTATTGTAACTTATTCTCACTGGATATGTGCCAGCTCCAAAAGTCCTATTTTTTCATGTTTGCTAGATAGTTTCATTAGATTGCAACGAGTGTGGTGGGGATCCATCTGAAGTGGTGTTTGCTCTTGCCTCCCAAGTTTGTCTTTGCGTTGCTGACTTCATTTTTCCCTCCACAGATCTAAAATTTTGAGCTCTTCAGGTCTGAGGGGACAGGAGATGGCTACATGTCAGTCAATGTGCTGAGTTTATTAATAGAAACTGATAACCACCTGCAAGCGTGTGTGTGTCTTTCATCACACTTTTGTCAATTACTTACAAGCATTCCTCAATATGCATCAACATTATTATCACTATTTCAGTGGCATTTATAGTATATAATATTTGTTGTTGTTCTGTGTTCACAATGACAGTTGGGGCATTTGGTAGTGTAACGGTACCACTGAGGTACTCATGAGCAAGGTACCGTCCTTAAGCACTGCTCCCTGGGCACTGCCCATGTCAGCTGCCCACTGCTCCTTCACGGATGGGTCAAATGCAGAAATCACATTTCGTTGTGGTGCACTGTGGTGCGTTCACAATAACAAATAATCATGCACTCACAAACAATCACTCACTTTCACTTTCTGTTTATTATATATTAGAATAAATGAATAAATAAGTAATTAATAAACCAAGCAGTATAACTGTAGAGCGAATCAATCTACTGTTTGTTGGTGTGGTGATTTGTGGAAAGCATGAGGGCAGCACAAGAAATTACTGCCTGCCACCTTGGGGTCCAGGAATTCCGCAGAGCACATTACCTCTGGGCCAGTGAAGATGGCCCTCTTTGCCACCTCAGAATCTGTGAAACAAGGAGTGTATGGTTGGAAATGGGTTGACTGGCCAGGATTGGGCCAGAGAACTTCAGGTGGTGAAAGGTCACTAGGAACACGGGCAGAAAAGAGCAAGGCCACCTGTGAAGTCAGATCCAAGAAGACCCAAACCCACCAAATGAACTGGACTTCACACGGCCTGTGGAGGAATGCAGGAGGTCCCTAAACACGGTGGCATCTCTAAGCATTGAGGCCAGCAGCTGTGACTCGCGCTGCTTCCATGTTGGATCCTGTGACCAGTCAGCATGGCAGATTGTGGAAGGATAAGGAGGCAGGATGCCAGTGCAGAGTTGGCTTATTAACCAACAGATGTAACTGCAGATGTTTATTAACAAAAGGACCATCAGGCTTTGCCCTGAACTCACAAAGAAACAAAAAAACACTAATCATACACTAACAAAATACGAAGGGATGCAGACAGCACTTCCAAATAGCACAATGGTCATAAGGCAAAGGGGAGAGCCGGCTTTAAAATACATACAATCACAGATGAAACACATTAGAGTATTCTAGACTGAATAAGAATGGGGAAGATCTCAAATTTCATTATCTGGTAGCCAACTATGTGATCATGTGGGGATCAAACTAATTGTTAAAAACGAAAATGTAACGTAAATAAAAATGAAAAGAAAAAAATGCTTAAACATTCAACTGTAGGTCTACCTGTCTTTGCTTTGGGGCAGTTGGTGGCATAGCGGTAGGATGTTCGGTCACAGGTTCGAATCCAGGACTGGTAAAGTGACCACTGAGGTACCTATGGGCATGGTACCATCCCCTAGCACTGCTTGTTAGCTGCCCACTGCTCCTTCACGGATGGGTTAAATGCAGAGGTCACATTTCATTGTGGTGCACTGTGTGTTGTGCTGTGGTGTGTTCACAATGACAATCACTCAATCACTTTCACTTTGTCACCTCCGATGTCCTGTCTAACGTCTACCCTCGCAATACATCTAGAAAAGCATCTTTTTAGCACGTGAAATTCAACATTTGGCAATGCAAACTGAATCTTGCATACAAGCTCAATTTGTCAGGAGCCGGTCAGCCCTTAGCGGAGCAGACAGGAGGTGGCGCTGTGTTCCGTTTTGTTTCGTTTATTTTCGTGTCTGTCTCGTCTTGGCCCCGCTTCCTATGTCAGTGTTACGAGTTTCACCTGTGTTCTAGTTCGGCCCCTTGTTAGTCTAAGTTCGTTTTTTTTCAGTTGGTTTTTGTCAGTTCACCCTCACACTCATCACTCTCTGTGTGTGCACTGTGTATTTATGTGGAACATTAAGTGTTTTTGTGAATAAAGCACCTCACTGTGAACTCCTGCATTTGCGTCCGACATCTCTGTGAGTGGAAACGTGGCACAATTACAATAGACATGATGGAAAAACACCGTAATTAAAATTAAGTCTATTACCTAATGTGTCCTACCTCTCCTCCGACTGAACAGCAGTCTTTGTCTATGACTCAAAGCTCAAGAGTTCATAGCTATGAGCTTCTACAGAAACAGCAGAATACAGACCCTTTCAAAGCTTTTATCTATTTGGTGTCATTTTCTTTGTTTTTTTACTTATTGTCAGACAGAAACATTGTAATAATTGGTGTTTGTTAAGATAAAAAGGTGCTTTGTTGGAGGACAACGCCACATTGCATGAGTCAGTGCATATGAGTGCCAGTCAAATACATTGAAGATAAATGCATCAGGTGGTCTGACTATGTTCTTTGAAGTAGTCACTAATGAGACTTTTAGGATTGAAGCTGTTAGAAGAGAAGTTATTCAGGTAAAAATTACAACCAAACTGTGCTTACTTACATTCAGGAGACACTGTCTGCTAAAGCAACTGAAAAAGTGCAAGCTGAAAAGACAAAGACAAATCACAGAAAAACAGAATCCATTCAGCTTAACCAAATAAACACAATCAAATTAAACAGTGAGGCTAAACAAATCCTTCAAATATTCTAAATTGAGAAGCAAATGTAAAGGTGTAAAAGATTTGTGGGTGTCATTGCATTTGGTTTGGCTTAGCTTAGTATTTGTTTTAGTTCTGTATTTATTTGTTACTAAAGGAAACACACCCGTGCATCTGCAAAAAGTTCTGTTAGTCCTTTGGAATGCACCTTTGCATGTGAAGCATAGTGATGTTAGCACAAAGTCTTACAAAATCTGCACTTGTGAGGCAGAGCATTTTCATGCACCAGGAGGAATCCAGGGCCCACTGCAACTGCATATGATCTTACAATCAGTTTGAGAATTTCATCACAGTACCTTGATGGGGTACTATTAATTAGTTGAAGTCTGTGTGACACTCCAACGATATGTTTCCAAACACCATCAGAGACCCACTACCAAAGCAGGTACACTGCCCTCCAAAAGTTTGAAAACGCCCCTGGCAAAGTTGATGATATCAGCATATATGCTCATCATTTTTTTAGTGCAAATACATTAAAGTAACTTGACATTATCTTTGGATACCAGCAATAATAATTTTTATTTTCATCACATAATAATGGCAATATATACAGTACTGTGTAAAAGTTTTAGGCAGGTGGGAAAAAATGCAGTAAACAAAGAATGCTTTCAAAAATGGAAGTGTTAATCATTTATTTTCATCAATCAACAAAATGCAGTGAATTAACAAAAGAGAAATCTAAATCAAATCAATACTGTCAGACATGCCCCTTTACCAGCTGTGATGCTTAATAGCTTCAACAATTGATTGGTTCATTGACAGCTGGGATGCCCAGATTATGCAGAGCTGTAATAGCTGCTAATGGTGGATATTTTCATGAATCCAAAAGTATTTTCTATGTATAAACTGTTTAATAAACTGTTTATGTAATAAAATATGTTTTCATAGTTTGTGTTGTCCCTTATCAGTGCAACATTATCACAAATTTAAAAGGATTCATGGCAATACTGTCCAAAACCCCACTTTGCCAGGGGCGTTTCCAAACTTTTGGAGGGCAGTGTATTTCTGGATGATGTTACAGGTGGCCTAACATTGTCTTGTGTTCTCTGGCAAATGCCAGTCGAGCTGTATAGTGCTGGAATGTAATGCAATGTAGCCTGGCAAAATACTGTATCGTTACATTATTTTCAACTAACAGATATTGTGGCATCTGATGGTTGCCGGTCGGTTACTTTGCCTGTACAGTGCATGGTCATTGCATCACAGTTTGTTCTTGGAAAAATGGAAAGATTTTTCTCTTGTTTTAGGAGATCTTTACAAGATAAATTTTCTCACTATATTGGCAGATTATTTTGCTTGATTCTGGTACCTTTTTTCTTATTATCCTTTGCTTTTCCTCATTTTCTGAGACTGATTTTTTGCAGTGTGGCCATGAAGTAGCTTTGATGTAGTTAGCTGCTTCACCTCTGTATCTTGTAATGTAGCAAGCTACCACATTAAAAGTAGGGATGCACCACTGAAAATCTTCAGCCGAAAATGGCCAAAAATGCATTTTCGGTTTTTGGCTGAAAGACATTTAAACACGGCCGAAACGGTATGTAGTAATGTGATCAATCCAAGGAAAATTTAAATTAAAAAGCAAGAAATGGCTTTTAATTATGAGTGGACACTCTCGACGATTAAGCGATTAAAGACACGCCCTCTCACTACCAGCAATCTGTTGGAGAAAAGTGTCTAAAATACAGACAGAGTTTTCAGTCGCTACGACGCTGTGATGGAACTCACTGTCTACAAAGTGATACCTTGATAGATTCCCCAAGAGTGGCTGGGAACACAACAGAAACACACCCCAGCTGAGTTAAAAAAAAAAATCCACCCTGTAGCACATCTGAACCCAGCTATATCATTAATACATTTCAGATCTGCATAAATCTTATTTAACAAGAACCAAAGTAGTACTACACTAAAGACTTAGTGAAACAGCAGTTACATGAGTAATCCAGTACTTTATTTGAAATGTATGTGTGGAGTTAGGGGCTTTACCTCATTTAGACTATGATGCCTCCAGGCTCTCATACAGCTACCATGTCATTTGGCTTGGAGGAGATGAATCTAAGAGAAAGACTGAATCACAAAGATGTACAAAAATGACCTTACACTGCCGCTGTAGGAGTCTAACAAACTGTGCATCCATACACTACAAAAATTAGTTTAAATGTGTAGTGTGTGTGTGTGTGTGTGTGTGCGTGCGTGTGCAATAGAGATATGATTTCAGGAACATGTGCTTGTGATGCTGTGAGAATTGAATAAAATGTTTTAATGTGTATGTGCTGTTTTAAGGCTATTATTAAAGGCAAAACAAAATACACAATCCACAATGCCATGAGAAATACAGTTGATCCTCAAATCTATAATGACACCGCCCTGATTAACCAAGTTAATGGACATAATCATCATGGCTTTGAGTTGAGTTGTCAGCAGCGGGACAGAGAAAGAGGTACAAAGAGAGAGAGAGTTACAGACTGAGAGATGGTGAGCAATAGACAGAGTGAAAATGCTTTCAGCACTTCATTCAGCAGTGTGATGTTATCAAAGTTCATCTGTCAGTGTGTTGCCCAGGCAGAGAGCTCTCTGACGAGGTCAGGTAAACACGCATAAGTGACAGCACTCTTTCAGAATGACAGACCTTATGGTGTGTGACAGGGAGAAAGGGAAGTTGAGAGAGAAGAGAGAGATATATACACTTTTAAAAACTTCTTATAGATACACTTTTAAAAGCAGAGATTGTAGCACATCAGTCTGAATGTGAAGTCAATGTTTTTCACACATGAAGTGAACACTCTTTAATCTTTAATAGGAAAGATGCAGTGTAATGTGAGCATGAGATGTCATCTCGGCACACATGTAAGTTTGCAATTAAGCACACACACACACAAATTAAATTCCAGCAATGTGAAGCTTTGTGATAGCCTTGGGGAAGAATAGGAGTGATGGAATATGAAAGACAGAGCGATGGGAGAGAGGGAGTGAGGTGTTGTTCATGATGTTGTGTAGCCGGAGATGGCCTTCCCTTGAGAAAATGAGATCTCTGAAATGGATAAGGCTGGTCACTCAGATGAAAGAGGATTTGAGGAGGGAAAGCAAGTTACATGAGCTTTGTAACCCTGAACACATGACAAAGAGGGCATAAACTGAAAACACATGGCCGTGGACACTTTTACAATGTTTGAAGGCAGATAATAAATTGCATTAATAATCTTATCTATTGAGTTCTTCCACATGGCAGCTAGCTGAATGTACAGTACAGTGACAAAGTGGTTCATCACCATTCAGATCTATCTCTCTCTCTCTCTCTCTCTCTCTCTCTCAAACATACACACATACACGTGAACAAATGCAAATAAAAAGCCTTTGCATCCCACAAAAATGTCAGAGCTCTCAATAAAAAGCTTAACACACACAGCCACACATTGCAGACAGATGATATATAAAACCTTTTTTTCAGACGGCTACCAAATGTTTCCGGTATAGGAGATGCTTTGTAAACACAATGAGTGTTGTATACTTTACTGGTCAGTGGCTGGAGACTCAGTACTTAGGACAACTTGACCGCTGTGGAATGCATCTCTCATTTAAACTGAAGACACCTGGCTGACACTCAGACTTCTTTGTCCAGCATACACAGTCATTTAGTGAGGGAGAGAAGTAGAGAGAAAGAGAGAGACTGTCAGATTGCTTTACCCAGAAGTGTTAAGTGACAGCCACAGGACACCCAAAGAAAGGATCAGGAATACAGACAAAAAGAGACAGAGAAAGACACAGAAACAGATCATAACATTCACTTGTTCCCTGTGTGAGGGAAGGAAAGAAAGAAAGAAAGAAAGAAAGACAGCAGATTTCATATCTGGCAGATGTGCCCCGTGGCCTTTGTGTGGGTGGGCAAGTGTATGTGTGTGTTGGGGGCGGGTGTTTAAAGTTTTATGCTCTATCTTCAACACTCTTCTTCATCTTTTCAACACTCTTGACAGATCCATCAAATGCTGGCCACCAGGTGTGGTTCTATGTGATCTCATTAAAAAGGGTATATGAACTCTCTCTCTCTCTCTCTCTTTCAGTACCTTCAATTTTAAGTTTTGCTGTATGCCTGTCTCACTGTACTGCTGTTTGTACGCAGCCAAAAAGCATACTCAAAAAGTTCACACGCAGACACACACACATGCATACACAAACACATTATAGTCACATTATTTTTTTAACGTTTCTTCTAGATATTGATGAGCAGAGTATCTGTATAGTGTCAAATATGAGAAAAAACATTTTTATAATTATGAAAAACTTGGTAGTTATTGTACACTTGCATTAAGTAGACTTGCTAGTAATCTTTAAAAAATAAATAAATAAATGGATCAAAATATATAAGTAATAAAAATAAATAATACAGTAAGACACAAAATGATTTCATGTGACAAAATGTCACAAACATGTTCATTCATTACTTAGAAAATACTATAAAAATTATCATGTTTGCAAGAAGACAAAAATTGTGTGCGCATAGTGAGTATCATCACGTGTGTAACAGAGGAATTGAAACTGAGGAGACTGCTGAATAAAACATCTATAAATGAAAGAGAGCTTGCAGAGCAATGAACAAAAGAGAATTTTCCTCTTATGCTCGGCACATTATCATAAGGTTGCAGTGCTGTGCTGCGATATTACAGTAAGAAGGAGCTGTGTGTGTATATGTCATATATGTACCTACAGTTGTGGTCAGAAGTTTACATACACTCATCTTGGGTATGAATGTCATATTCATTTTAAGCTTTTAATGATTTATTTGAACCTTTCTTTTTCCATGGCAGAATGTTTATATGACACACAAGATTGAATTTATTAAGGATTGTCTATAATCAACACAGGGTCAAAATTATACATACAGGCTCAAATATATACATACATCCTAACTAATATTTTGTTAAATGCCCCTTAACAAGTTTTACCACGATTACACGCTTTTTGTAGCCATCAACAAGATTCTGGCATAATCCTGGCTGGATATTTGACCACTCCTCTTGGCAGTATTGGTACGGTTCATTTAAATTGGTTAGTTTCCTTGCACGGACCTGGCTTTTAAGCATAGTCCACAAATTTTCAATAGGGTTGAGGTCGGGGCTTTGAGAAGGCCATTCCAGATGCTTAATGTTAGCCTGCTTTATCCAGTCCATAACCAGTTTTGATGTGTGTTTGGGATCATTATCTTGTTGGAACACCCAATTGTGTCCAAGTCTCAACCGTCGAGCTGTTGATTTGAGGTGAAGTTGAAGAATTTGCAGGTAGTCCTCCTTCTTCATTATTCCGTCCACTTTGTGCAATGCACCAGTGCCACTGGCAGCGAAACAGCCCCAGAGTATGATACTTCCACCACCATGTTTGACAGTTGGTACAGTGTTCTTAGGTTTGAAAGCCTCACCTTGACTCCTCCAAACGTACTTCTTGTCGTTGTGGCCAAATAGCTAAATCTTTGTCTCATCTGACCATAAAATTTTCCTCTAGAAAGATTGTGGTTTGTCTATGGAATCCGCAGTTGTTTAGAGATGGCTCCAAGAGACTTTCCCAACTTGTGTAAATCTACAATTCTCATTCTTAGATCTTCACTGAGTTCCTTAGACTTTTCCATTGTTCTGAGAATTGGTCAGTTCAATGAATGCTGTCAAGCACATCCTTTTTTTATGCTGGCAAAGAGAAACTAGCAGCTGCAGCTAATCGTGATCACCAACAAGAAGTTAATAGGCCATGGCCTTGTCAAGTTAAGATATTCTAGAATCTTCAGCACCACTTAATAAAGGATTTAGTTGGGATGTAGGTATATATTTGAGCCTGTATGTATAATTTTGACCCTGTGTTGATTATAGACAATCCTTAATAAATTCAATCTTGTGCACCTAATTCATGTTTTAAGTTGTGAAGTTGTGTCATGTAAACATTCTGCCTTGGAAAAACAATGGTTCAAATAAATCATTAAAAGCTTAAAATGAATATGACAGTCATACCCATGATGAGTGTATGTAAACGTCTGACCACAACTGCATATTAGCTCTTAACACAGCGTGTGAGTGTGATTGAGGCTTTGCTATCTAGGATATCTAGCATATCTATCCTTAGCAGAAAGTAGTTTATTCAAGTGTACTATGAGTATACTTATTATATACTAAAACTGAGGCAGTATACTTGAAGTTTACTTTTTATATACTATATTTTCTATGCTTAAGAATAGTATAGTTAAGTATACTTGACTTATATTGATAAGTATAAAGAAAAGTCTAAGACTAAATGCATTAATACTTACACTTATACTTTAGTATACTTTACTTCTTTCTGCCACAAAGTACTAATACTTAGTGTTACGTGGCATGTGGATGCAATACTGCACACTGCTCGTGAGAGTGTTTTTTCTCTCTCTGTTTCTCTCTCTCTCTCTCTCTGCCTTCCTTTGTAGGAATGAAGCACCTGGAGCCAATCATTTTCCAGGAGAGAAAAGGGGGAACCTGAGGGTAGGGTGGGGGATATCTCTCTCACACCTGACCTGACAGCAGCAGCAACAGCTTCTGGGGAATTTTTCTCCTTCTTTTTGTAGTTTTCTTCTCAACATGATTTAGAGTGTTGGGTTTTGTTATTTTAGTTCGTTATTTCAGTTTGGGTTGGAGATTACCGGTGGTCTAGTTTTCAGGTTTGGTTTTTGATTAGGTTGAGTACATTTTTCTTTTAATAGGTAGGGAATGGGTGCGACGGCCCATGGCGTGGCTGGCCCAGTAACTTCCCATCTTTTGTTTTTTTTGGCTGGGATCTCCATCTCCTTTTGTCTGTTTTTCTTTACCCTTTAAGTATGGTTAAGTGGTTGGAAAAAATAAATGTTAAACCAGAGGTCTTGGCATCCTTGTTATGTTTTGGTTTCGGGGGGCCTTTTAGTAATTCTAAGTTCATAAAAGTACTTCAAGTATACTTCAATAAACTAAAATGTGGACTAGAAGTATGTAACTAGTACAATGGCAGTATATAGAAGAGTGTACCTGTGGTATACTCTAAGTATACTTCAGCAAACTAAAATGTGGACTAGAAGAATATAACTAGTACAATGGCAGTATATAAAAAAGTGTACCTGTGGTATACTTTAAATATACTTAAATAAACTAAACTGTGGACTAGAAGTATATACCTAGAACACTAGTAGTATATAGAAGAGTGTACTTGTATACTTGAAAGTATACTTTTGTAATCTTAAAATGACCTTATAAAGTATACTTAAAGTATACTTTTATAAACTTAAAAATGTTCCAATTTAGTCCAAAGAAGTATTAAATTAGTATACTTTCTAGTACACTACACGTATATGGTCCGTAGTATACTTGCTATACTTATACTCAAGCATACTTAATAAAATTAACTTCAAGTATACTACTTTTTGCTAAGGGTAGTGTTTTTGTTTCCCATACAAGCATGTATGGGAGTATTTTTGTGTCCAATAGAACAAAAACAGAAAGTGCAAAAAACTTTTTAAGTGGAAGTTTACAATTTGGCTTGCTTTTACGGACAGTTTCATTTAAATTTGGCAATGAGAAGGCTGTAGAAATGCTACATAAAAACTAAGTTCTGTTTTAGATTCACTGTTAAATATGAATGATTCTTTAATTAGATTCCAACAGTGCAAGTTCACTCTTGAGTATTACATCATACATTTATATGTGTTCACTGAATTAAAGAAGATACTTTCTAACAGGACATTCTGAACAGGATTTCCCATCTGTATATACATATTCATACGTGACATGTCCTGTAAAAATTACCTTCTTTAGTTCAGTGAACACAGAAATATGACATGACACCGAAGAGTTCACTTGCAGTTAGAATCAAATCAAACATAGCATTTGTGTCATA
Organism: Distichodus sexfasciatus; assembly: GCA_032718565.1. Taxonomy (NCBI): domain Eukaryota; kingdom Metazoa; phylum Chordata; class Actinopteri; order Characiformes; family Distichodontidae; genus Distichodus; species Distichodus sexfasciatus. The sequence continues at coordinate 1,139,600 of JAVGVS010000004.1, forward strand.
TAGAGGCATATACTGGGGCAGTTGCTACCGTAATTTTTAGGGGGTTCAGAGGGTGATCGGAGGATTGCCAGTTCAAGTCTTGGAAAAGGTAAAGATACCACTGAGGTACTCATGAGCAAGATACCATGCCCAAGCACTTCTACCCAGATGCAGCCATAAGCTGCCCGCTCCTTCAGAGATGGGTCAAATGCAGAGGTTACATTTCATTATGGTGCACTGTGTGCTGTGCTGTGCTATGTTTGCAATGACAAATAATCAGTCACTTAAATTCACTTAATTTGGATCTGAGGTTGTTTATTGTGCAGAGTCCTGCTATGTTAACCAGTACTGCTGCCTCGTTTTCTTATTCTTCAATGGCAGATGGCATATTGCAAACATTATGGTCACGTTTGCCACCACTTTTTATTATCAATGTACAAAGCATATTTGACAGTATTAAACTGTAGGGAGCTAAGAAAAAATGAAACATCTTGTTTGAAAACAGCTATCTTCCAGGACTGGGCAGTGATCTGGGCAGCAGAATGCTGCCTCTGCCATCTGTGTAGGACATAAAGAAGGTGCACGTCTAAATCAAGACATGCCACTACAGCTTATACTGTAACTGTTCTTAATAACTCTGATTGATAAACAGTATTCTTGTAAACAGTAATACAGTAATCGGACTGGTAATCTGGCAGACCGGGCATATGCCCAGTGGACTGACCTGCTGTGTGGGCAGATAGGTCCTTTTTTATTTGTTTGACTGACCCATAAAACTCATAAATCGATGGCCCATTGGGCTCAGGCTGGCATAATCACATATCTAAACACTGTCCCCTTTTGCTGCCGGCATAATGCAAAAAAAAAACAAGAAAAACAAAAACAAAACGTAAATCAACAGCTTGGTTCTTTTTTAAATTGACACTGGGCTGACCCAGTCACATCTTCTAACAATTCGCCTTTTGGGCTCTGTATGTGCATGCAGTTTGTGTCTGACCAAACAGACAGTAGTATAAGTGAGTGAAAGATGGAGAAGGAGCGTAAAATGGGCATGGAGAAATTATGCCCAAAAAAGAAACAGGCACTTCAGGCAGATGCTGCTAAATGTTCCAAACTTACTGACATCTTTCATACTCTGTCAAACACACTGAATGTCCCCTTGATTTTTAAGAGTTCACTTGCATCCTTTTTGACTGGGTAAGTTTACAAACTGTTCAGCACTAGCCTACTTTTGTAAAACAGCAGTCTATTTATCTTTTTCCCATGAACACACAGACACACAGAGGATGGAGTCATAGCTTGTTTTAGGAATCACTGTGGAATGTACAATTTTATTATATTAATAAATGCCAAGTTTGGAAGTATTTAATGTGTCTGCAATTCCTATTTACTAATTACTAATTTCCTTTTTACTAATTTGGTGGTTTATAAGAATTGGTAGTTGGTACACATGTTAACAGAAGTGCAAAGAAGGGTGGAGTGTGTGATTGTATGTAGTTTTTATTCAACTAATCCACACAGAAAACAGGGAATACAGGGGGACAAGTTTCCCCCTACATTTCTACCTCAATAAATGTCCTTTTACTAGGCCTGGTCCTTTAAGCATATTGCAACACACGATAAATTTGTCATATCCTCTCTGTGTTTTCATTCTTTCTTGGTACTCCCTGACCGTACTACGGCTACCAAGCTGGAATGCAACACATTTCCACTTGACACAAGTTACTCATATAAATAAAGATAGAGACAGGCCAAGGCGTAGGAAAAAATCACTGGCAAACATAACAAGAACGGTAGGGCCACGGAGCGCCTCATGTGCGAGAGCTGTCACAGCGCACCACTGATCCTAACATCTATTATAAATGGGCACTTAATAATGCATTACGAGTTTTGTTTCACTGCAAAAAAAGTGAATAAAGAGAGAGCATCTGTTAAACACGTAGATCTGATAATAAGGGCTAGGTGTTGCGTTGCCATGGAAACGGTCAGTTGGCCAAAGGGATAAAATCACTTTCATGTTCCTGTTGTATCTGTTACTTTGGTACTCCTCTAGGTGTCATTGAGTAGAAGGTGACATAAGAAAAAAACTAAGTAAAGAAGGATACAAGCTGATTCACTGCATGCTTTGTGCATTTTAATTGCATGCATAAAAGGTAAAACCTAACAACTGCCGACACAGCACTGTCCATGACTTTCCCTGCACAATCCCTACCATTCTTGGAGCAAGTTATTGCTACTACTGCTTTTCCTACGGACATAAATAACATAATGACATAATGACATAAAATGTTTTGAAAATTACCTCCTGTTTATCAGTGCTTTAGGAAAACAATTAGGGAGGACAGATAGTGAGCCGCCTTACTCGAGCTGTTGGGAACGGAGGGACAAAGATTATTTTATGCCACATACAGGTTGCCAGTTAGTGAACTGCAGCAATATTTTATATCTCAAAGTTAACATCGTGGATGCAAGACACAAATTCAGGCAGAGATCATGACATGCTAACGAAACAAGATAGGTACCATGCTTCACCATGTCAATTTGAGGATATGGAATTTACTCTTATCCAGTTCTATTTTCTTACTAACAAGGCTGTCTATCTGGAGCAACTTGGGGTTAAGGGCCTTGCCCAGTGTAGGGTCCTGGATTTCAGTCACTTAGATAACTGCACCAATATCGCCAAACAATGGACCATAGTTCAGCTCTTCAGCTTACAGTGACTTCCTAAATTCAATTCAATTCAAATCAAATTTATTTATATAGCATTTTTAACAACAGTCATTGTCACAAAACACTTTACATATAACCGGCCTAAACCCCCCAACAAGCAAGCCTGAGGCGACAATGACAAGGAAAAACTCTCTCTAATAGGAAGAAACCTTGAGAGGAACCAAGACTCGAAGGGGGACCCCATCCTTCCCTGGGCGACCGGGCGCACGAACATTTAATGCTCAAGATGAGTTGTTAGTTATTTAAAGAAGCAAAGATATAAAAATAGTCCAAGGGATATTTTGAATCCCGGGTTGTTGCTGGACCACTTGCAGGACCCTCTCAGCAACGTTAAGCTGAAATTAGTTCAGTGTTGTGCTGCTAATTCAGTAGAGGTCCATAGGGTCCAATCTCCGTTGGTTTCATGACGATGTCTCCATGGAGTCCTGGTGCGGGTTCAGTCTGTCAGCATCAGCTCGGGAGGGTTGACATGGTCAAGCGTCAGCTCAGTACGTCTCCAGGGAATCCTGGTGAGTTCAGTTGGTCAGCGTCAGCTCGGTAGGGTTGAGATGGTCAAGCGTCAGCTCGGAGCAACTCCACAGAGTCCTGGTGAGGGTTCAGTCAGCCAAGCGTCAGCTCGGGAACAGCTTGGAAAAAGAAGAAGAGAGAGAAGAGAGTTAAGTGCCCTAACCTAACCTCCGGGCAGCGCTAGAGTAACTATGGCAGCCTAGCTAAGAAGGGAGAGCTGGAAGGTAACACAGATATGAGGGCTTCCAGGGTTCTCGGCATCATACCAAACCACCGTCTGCAAACTTGAGCGATCAGCAAGAGTGGCAGGATGACAGCAGCAATCTCTCTTTCACCTTTAATCTCAAATGACCATGAATCCCCAGATCTCACCATTATCTAAGAAAGGGACTTTAATATCCAAAAGACTGACTAAGTCTTAAGCCTTGACTTAAAAGGAGAGATTGTTTCTGAGCTCTGAACACTAGTAGGAAGTTTATTCCACAACTGTGGTGCTTTATGAGCAAATGCTCTTCCCCCCACAGTAACATCCTTTATTCTAGGTATTACTAAAAGACCTGCGTCTTGCGATCAAAGCGTACGCGTCGTTTAGTGAGGACTCTGGCTGCTGCATTCTGGACTAGCTGGAGTTTATTTAACGGCCTATTTGGACAACTGGAGAATAAGACATTACAGTAATCGAGCCTGGAGGTAATAAATGCATGAACCAGTTTCTCTGCATCTTGAAATAATAGCACATTTCTTAGTTTGGCAATAGTACAGAGTTGAAAGAAGGCAGTGTGACTAATGTTAGAAGCATATACATCAAATGAAAGATTGGAGTCTAAAGTAACACCAAGGTTTTTAACAACAGTACTTGGCACAATGGATAATCCATCAAGATTGACCATGATGTCAGATAGCTGACTTCTGGTGGCATTAGTGCCAGTAAAAAGGACCTCAGTCTTGTCCAGATTTAGCTGGAGGAAGTTGTCCGACATCCACTTTTTTATGTTAATTAAGCATTCTTTCCTTTTCTGAAGTTGCTGTCTGTCTTCCGGTTTAGCCGATATATATAACTGTGTATCGTCTGCAAAACAATGCAAACTCATTCCATGCTTACGAATAACTGAGCCTAAAGGTAGCATGTACAGCGAAAACAGCAAGGGACCTAAAACTGATCCTTGTGGTACTCCATATTTCACCCTGACGTGCTCTGAGGAATCACCATTTACATCCACATACTGATAAAGAGAGGGCAACTCCCCTGATACCAACAACAGGTTCAAGTCTATCTAGGAGAATGGCATAATCAACAGTATCAAAAGCAGCACTAAGATCAAGCAGCACTAGGAGCGAGGCATAGCCCTGATCAGCAGATAAGAGAAGATCATTTACTACCTTTAGCAGAGCAGTCTCTGTGCAATGGTTTGTTCTAAACCCTGACTGAAATATTTCATAAATCTGGTTTTCCTGCAAGAACGAGGTTAGTTGGCTGGCAACAACTTTTTCTATTATTTTGGAGATTCGTCTCTTTGAGTAACCTTGTTGGAACAGGGTCTAACATGCAAGTAGATGAATTTGAGGAAAGGATTAAAGACATTAGATCTGACTGGTCAACTAGAGTAAATGATTTAAATGGGATGGCTGCAGTATTAGTACTTGCCTTGTCAAGGCCAGTCACTGTGGTTACTTGAGATTTTAGAATATTCTGTCTAATTAAACAAATTTGTAAACAAAGATTGTACGCTTGGAGCAGAAGCGAGTTGTAGTATTTGTATTTTGACTAAAGTGAAAATCAAATGTAATGAGATGGTGGTCAGAAATAATACTAGTCTGAGGCAGTACTGTTTCATTATCTACATTAAGACCAAACGATAGGATTAAATCAAGGGTATGACCGCAGTTGTGAGTGGGCCCAATTGCATTTGAAACAATGCCCATGGAATCTAGTAAATTAGGAAAAGCTGCAAATTCAGTTAGGAATTCAGAATAATGACCTGATGGACGATAAATCGTAATGAGAGGGAGCGACAAAGAATTAGATTTTGCAGATATGTCTGCAATTCTAAGGAATAATAATTCGAATGATTTAAATGTAAATTTAGGTCCTGACTTCTGTGTTATTAAAAGAGATCTTTTGTAGATGGTTGCAACACCCCCTCCTTTACCACTGAGTCGGGGTTTATGCTCATAACTATATCCTGGAGGTGTCGCATCATTTAAGGCTAAATACTCATTGGGTCTTACCCATGTCTCAGTTAAACAGAGTGCGTTTAGGACGTTGTCTGAAATCATTTCACTAATAATAAGTGCCTTAGTAGTTAATGATCTAATATTTAGTAGTCCTACTTTCAGCTTAGTTCTACAGATATTCTGCATTGGCTGCTCTAATTTAATAGAAATGTTTTCGCATTTTGCGTGAACTATTTTTGGTTCGGGGCACAGACACAATGTCAGTATGGTGGTATCTAGGTGGCGGCTCAAGGCAACTCGCAGGCGGTCGCTTTAGCCTTTCTGCCTGCGGCCTGGTCTTGGCTCCGGTTTGTCAATGGCCGCCTACACCTGAACCTGCATAAAGGCTAGCTGCTATGTTCAGTGAAATACGGGCAGCACCCTCCCACGAGGGGCAGATACCATCCCGGTTCAAAAGCCCAGCCTTCCCCTCAAAAGTGGACCAGTTATCTACAAAACCTATGCTATTTTCAGAGCACCACTTTGACAGCCAGCAGTTCAGCGACCAGAGCCTGCTGTAGGCCTCGGAGCTACGTCTAGCTGGGAGGGGGCCAGAGAGAATTACTGCCTGCGACATTGTTTTGGCTAGCTCACACACCTCTTTAAAATTACTTTAATTACTGGTTACTTCAGACTGTCTGAGCTTGACGTCGTTGGTGCCGACATGGACGACTATCTTGGAATATCTACGTCTATTACTGGCCAGCACCTTAAGATTGGCCCTGATGTCCGGCGCTCTGGCTCCCGGTAAACAATTTACCTTGACTGCTGGTGCCGCTAAGGGTCTAGCTATTTTCACGTGCCGTAGAATAGAATCACCTATCACCAGAGCACTTTCAACAGGCGTCTCAGCGGGTGTTTCACTGAGCGGGGTGAACCTGTTCGACACGCTGAGAGATGGAGAGTGGTGCTCGGGAGTAGCCTTTGCCGAAGCTCGGGCTCTCCGTCTATGTCGCCGAACCGCCACCCATTGGTTCTGCTGCGGGAACCCTAATGCCGGAGTTTTTGGGCCTGAACGCTCTAAATCTGAACCTGAAGCCCCCAGACTCCCTGACTGCGAACCTGCAGCTAAAAGGCTACCTGGCGACTGTGCTAACGTCTGGAGGTGCGTCTCTAGTTCTATAACCTTCTCCGTCAAAGCTTCTACCATCTTACACCTTTTACAGATAAAGTTATCACTACTTAAACTATCACTGCTGACGGAGGAGCTAAGGCTAAACATTCTGCACTCACTACAGAAAACAACATCACCGTTAGGCATCTTATTTAAAAAACCAAATATCACTTAAGTTGTTATTTGTTGAGGAGGATCGCTGAGAAGTTGCCGTCGGTTTTTGCGTCTCAGTCTCCGCTGCGGTTGGAGTTAAACTATATTTTAGGTTTTAACCACTGATTATATTACTTACATCGATTAGCGTAAGGACAAGTATGAAAAGAAAATTAAGGTTAAGACGCTGCGCGTTTGGGCTTAGGAATCCCTATACACCTGGCGATTCCTCGCAAAGAATTTTTAAATGACACGCCAAGCAGTGTCTAATCAGTCGTTAGTCACTTTATATTAAAAGTTCAACTCAAGTGCAATTTGAGTATAAAAGGGGAAAAAAGCAGTGAGAGACGCCGACTTGCACCGGCGTGGCGCTACCTAGAGGCAGGAAGTGAAAAGGAACATTCAGCACATTCACCCTGTAAACTACATTTACTAAATGACCTGCCCCCAGGTGTTGGTCAGAAGATCACATGAGCAAACTAAGTATTTAAGGCAAACAGAGTAAAAGTAATGAGTATACAGACAGGCAAAAACTCTAATAAGAAGGAATGACTGGGTCAAGAACACTGGACATGTCCATAGATGCTATAGTTCACTGAACAGGTTGCTGTAAGAATACAGACTGGCCAGCATAAACATCCCCTTAGTGACAGCAAATCATCTGTCATACTGCTCCAGTCAGATATTGACCATCACAGAGATTAGCAGGATGAAAGGAACAAACCGTGTGTCAGTTCCAAAAAACAATGTTGGTTTAAAGACCAAGAGGTTGAACTCACTCATGTTAATGCTTTAAGGAACGGGGAGATGTTGTATTTGTTACCTTGATATGCCTCTATGCATCACTGAGGAGAAGGTGAATGGAAAAAAAAGTTGCATGCTTTTTGCATTTTCTTTGTTTGCTTTCTTTGACCAAAAAAAATAAATACAGTTCCTCAGTGTACAGCCGATGCCAGATGAGCCGTTTCATCAGTATCAGTATGCCGAGGTGTAAGCAAGGTTTCCTTAGCTTTAGCAGGGCTTTCATCACCTTTGAACACTTATTCTGGAGCAGGGAAAGAAACTGACAGAACAGCACAGACTTGCTGTTTTTAAAAATCAAAATAGTTGAATAAATTAACGTGAAGTGTCTTAAAAACGATACACATGGACCTATTTTATAATGAATAAAATGTACCTTTGCAAGAGAATTTTAGAGTTAATTCTCCTCACTGTGTTTGAATGCATTTATTAGGGCAGTGCAAAAAATAAATTGAATCGAAACAAGATCCTTTCTCTGTCAATTCAAAATTGATGCATTTAAAAAAAAATCTATTTCTAACCCTAACCCTAAAATGTATTTGATTCAGTGTGATTTTTTTATTTATTTGTAGCAGTCAAATGGGAAAAGTGACTCAAAACAGCAATCTGGATATAAATTTATCTATCTATTGAACTGTGAATTATTTATGGATCATTAATAGGAATTCAATCGAATTGGGAGATTTTCCAGAATTGTGCACCCCAGTCTGCCTCTCCCTTGCTCTGTTGTCTTAATGTGAAGGTGTTGCTATATCTGGTGTGCTCAGTGTATTTGCTTCTGTTTCTGTTGTTCATTACAGAGGTCAATAAAATGTCTTCTTCTGATCAAAAAAATGCGGCCTTTGACCATGTTATGGCATAATGTGAACTACTGTTACAAGTGCTACTGGTAAAGATTGCAGCTCAATAGCATTTCGAACCTTTTTGATTACGGTGACTTAATAATAGAGAAATTATTAATTTTTTATGCTCAAGAACCAGACCATCCTGCAGGAAAAAACGAAATCATCTTTTTCACACACAGTAAAGCCATGCATAGACCAACACAAACCCACACACTGGATTCTCAGCACCACATCCCTCTGAGAGAGAGAAGCCAAACAACATTTCATCATTTCTGTAAGATGTCTTCTATCACCTGAGAGACTTTGTGGTAAGACCATAAGAGCAGTGTGTGTGTGTGTGTGTGTGTGTGTGTGTGTGTGTGTGTGTGTGGGTGTATCTTAGAATCCCAAACTCTTGGTCCAGAGGCGAGTGTCCTACAACTAGGTCACCAACACCAAACATTATTAGTCTCTATATCTGTGAAATTAAAGCAACATATTTTTTTCTCTTTATTTCCTGAATTTTCTTAAGGAGATGTTCTTTTTCATAATTTCAAATTGGCTAATACATAACCGTCTTAAAATTTATGAATGCTCAATTTTAGTTACCACAACTAGATGCACCATTATGTATTTTTTAAACACAATTAAATACAAATAATCTCAATGTTTTAAATAAGAAATCATCTTTTTTTAAATAAGTTTGCTCTTAATAAAATGAAACCTCTTGTCAAGTACGTCTTGTCAGAGTAAGTGTTTTGAATTCCTTAAATGCATTTTCCTATTTGTTTTTATTTCCTCTTTCTTTTCACTAGTTCGCAAGATTACAAGAATTAGCAGCAGCAATACTTAGATCAGGTAAATGTTTTTATATTTTTCAAAATTGCATACAATACACATATAGTCCACCCTAAATGCATGTTATTGATAAGAGGCAGACTGATGAATACCCTTTGAAGACTGCTCACATATTCTTTCCTTTATTATATTCCTTTTTACTAACATGTGGCATTGCCAGACACTCAAATGTCACAGTGAGCGAGGGAACTCTGCTGAACTCTACTTGCTGATAATTTTTCTTTCACAGCCACACCACTTATTTCTAATACTGAAAGTCAGAACTCAACAGACAGGTGGCTCGCAAGGCCTTCCTGCGAGGTTACGCTGACAAGTCTTACTTAGAAATTCTTTTCTATATCAAAAGACATTTTTTGAAAGGATTCAGAATGTGCATGGCCATTTAGCACTTCACAGCATTGTATGAAAGAACTATTTTTAACAGTTTAGATTAAAAGACAAACTGAATGTTAAAACCTCTGAGCAAAACCTTAGAAGCTTGGTGCCTTTAAACTTACAGTCACCAACACAGGGCTTCAGCCTCTCAGAAAACTGTACCAGCACCACCACTTTGTCAAGACCAGGTTTCATAATACTCCTGATTTTATTAAGGCAGCATGCCTATAATGCTGACATGGAAGTCACATTCAGTTTTCCAACCACATTTACAATAATCTTCAACATCTATATTAATAATAAGTTACAGTGTCACTTAACCGACTGTGAAAGCAATAAGGAATATTTTATTCCCAAAACGCAAAATGTCAATTCTTGCATTAACCATTTAATATCTACAGACATATAATTACACAATAAGGAATTCTGAACAGAAAGGACAATCATGCAATAATAATTCTAGTGTTATAACAGCAAATTCATGTTCAAACAACCATAAATGATTAATATGAGTCTGGAAAACTCATTTATTGTGGGTATCTCAGTTAATACAAAAATATGGCTTTGAGTATAAGGAGTCTAAATACCTCTGAGCTTGTCATTGGATACATGACTGACATTTACTGGAGAACATTCTTTGGCAATCATTCTTCACTTTGAAGACTAGAGAAAGACAGGAGTCTCACTGAAGTCAGGAAACAAATATCTCAGAGAGAGATATCAAAAGAGAAGTTTCCACAGGGAGAAGCTTGTGGGGAAACAGTGCAGAAACACTGGGAATTAAAAAGCAAGTTAAAGTTATTTGTTCACTTCAAAGACAAGTACCTTAAACAGCTCATAAAACCAAGACACAACAGCAAATGAGAGAACAGTACAGCCAAAAAAAAACAATAAACTGATGTTTGTAAAAAGTATAAGGTACAAGGTGAATTGATACAAGTTCTCTGATTTAGACTGGCTAATATTTTCAGCCTATAAAGGAAAGATGAATACGTAACAAACCACGAAATCAAAGCTATTTAAACTTTTGTTTGGTAAAATATACAGCAATATATTTTACTGACTTAACAACTGTGTTTTTTTCTCGCAAGAGGAATTTCACTCAGCTTCTAGATCCGAGGTTCAATTGCAGTCATCAGTATTTACATGCAATGTTTAATGTCCTTTACAGAATGAGTGGCTGGGAGCTTTTGCTGCCTGTATGATGCTTGCCAGTCTGTCTCTCCCAGCCTTGACGTATGCGGGAGATGGGCCAATCCAAGCAGGGAGTGATCAGAAACATCTTTAGGGTCAGAACCACGCAGGGCACCAGCAGACACAGCATGTAACTTGGCGGGAGATACCATTTATAGGCAGAAGGTTGGAGGAACTTGTCCCATCCATACAGAAAAGTATGAGCTGTGCACAGCAGCAGAGTCAGATGGCCTAGTTTTGACTTCGAGAGATAAAACAAAGAAAGCAAAGCTATTAAAGGACTATTAAAGGTAAGGTAGAGCTATTAAAGGTAAGTTGCAATAATTACAGCTATTTAGGAAATTGAATGATCAGTAATTAGCACATGACTATCCATGCTAAAAATTTCTTTTCCGTTATCTCTGAAATAACCCCACCTGTCTAAGCAGAATAATTTTACTACTTTTATAGCAAATAACAAATGAAGCAATATTATCTACAACCCTTGATTCTTTAAATATTTGCTAAGTATTTCAGTCTTGTTATACTTATAACATTTAACTACAGTGCCACCCATGTAGTTGCAATACAACCTCCCATAAGTAAATGATTTCTATATACCTGTATACATCTGAATTCTCTCCAGTTAAGAGAGTTGCTGACAGATGGTAGAGAAGTGATTCCCAGTAAAACAAACAGCACAAATCCCAGCATTCCCATGGACAAGTAGGAGTCAGAGCGCCAGGCCATGACATTGTCCAGCTCATAAGTTCTGTTCTCTTTGATCTAGAACACAATCATTTGTCATGGTAAGGTTGGTGGTCAGAAGCACTCAAATTCTTACTTAATTATCAATTACATCATTAACATCATTCAGTGGTCTGTTTGTGATAATAAAAAACTTTCTAATTTACGGTTTGCACATTTAACTTTATTTAACTTTATTTAACTTTATGTTCCTTATGTTCCTTATGTTCCTTATTGTATAATGTATAGTTTATTTTTGCCCTGTTACCCCAGCCTCCGTATTTAAGTTAGTATTTATGTTTGTAAGTTTGTATTGCGTCTCTATCTTCCTTGTCTATTGCACAGTTAAAGAGCGGATCAGGATACATTTCACTGCTTGTTGTACCTGTATAACTTGCACGTGACAAATAAAGAATCTTGAATCTTGAATCTTGAATCTTGGTTGTTGACCATTCTCTACTCGCAGTGATACTCCTACTAATCCAAAGCAAAACAAAAACTGCAACCCTGCTGTGTCCTATACAGCTGTACTAGCACAGCAAGGACAATAAATGCCCAAGTCATTGTTCTGAGAATGATTTAAAGTATATCGGATCATCTGGGTTTCTGTGGTCAAAAACTGACCAGTGGTAAATAGGGTAACAGACTACGGAACTCATGCTGAAACTATGTAGTCTATGAAACTATTTAACTAGACTGACCTTTACTGTCTATTGTCTACTGTTGCGATTGTATTATCCACTTGTATCCAAATGTATTATACCTTTTGTTTTTTACAAATTATTTGGCAGAAATTTTGGTCAATATATCATTGTTCAGACAATTTTGGTACAACAAAAGTGGCATGAGTCATACAGTTGTTCTTTTTTAGCCTTTTACATTTACATTTGCTGCATTTAGTAGACACTTATTCAGAGAAACTTCCATTCTCTAATAACAGGGACAGCATCCCTTGGCGCGACTTGGGGTTAAGGGTCTTCTACAGGGACCCAGTGGTGGTAAAGTTGGAGACAGGACACAACTTCTTTGTTGAGAGGCAAGAATCCCACCACTAGACCTCCACCCTGTTTGTGTATGTGTTCTTCCTTTTTACATGTATTGTAAGTATATAGTCAAATCACCCTGAGATCCTGAGATGTTTTATCCAAGACAGTTGTCATTTAGACATACACTACTGTGCAAAAGTTTGAGGCAGGTGTGAAAAAATGCTGTAAACAAAGAATACTTTCAAAAATGGAAGTGTTAATCATTTATTTTCATCAATCAACAAAATGCAGTGAATGAAAAAAAGACAAATCTAAATCAAATCAATATTTGGTGTGATCACCTTTGCCTTCAAAACAGCATCAATTCTTCTCGGTACACTTGCACACAGTTTTTGAAGGAACTCGGCTGGTAGGTTGTTCCAAACATCTTGGAGAACTAACCACAGATCTATAATCCTATAATCCTACAAAATAATATAATGACTACAAAATAATATAATGACTACAAAATAATATAATGACTATAATCCTACAAAATCCCTGACTTTGTGCAAGTGTACCTATAAGAATTGATGCTGGTTTGAAGGCAAAAGGTAGTAACACCAAATATTGATTTGATTTAGTTTTTTCTTTTGTTCGCTCACTTTGCATTTTGTAAATTGATAAAAATAAACAATCATTATTTATATTTCTGAAAGCATTCTTTGTTTACAGCATTTTTTCACACCTGCCTAAAACTTTTGCAGAGTACTGTATGACGTGCAACATTAAACAGATGGTTAAGATGGACAGTGAGAGGTCCTTTGAAACCAAGAATCATACTGATTCTTCAGTATGAATCTGGCAAAGGCAGTAGGCATATATGACATTAAAATATGACTGATAACACTTTGTTAACAAGATACTGCTTACAAGAAGCAACTATTGCCAGTCATACCTTTACAATATATAGTATATACAACTCAACACAGCTTGTAGTTCTTTTACAGCCTATTAATGCCTAGATGGATCTTTTTTAAAATAAAACATATAGTATAATGCTTACCAGATTGGAGGTAAAAGTAACTCTCTTCTGGAATACCCAGTATCTGATGGGGATAACCAGTGTGTAGAGCACATGCAGGAAAGCAAAGGCAAGTGCGAGTAGACCCAGCTGTTTCCTGCACAACATCCAGCAATCCAGCCAGTCAGGGAAGCGGCGATACTTGGTGCCATTGTAGAGCTGTAGGAAGGTGGCAATGATACCTGGCAAATAGCACAGCGATAACATCACCAAGGCGACCATTGGAAACACTTTATTAGCAAGGGAAATCATGATGCGGAAGGACATGTCCTTCCCCTTGGTGACCCGCGAGTAGACCACATCATTAATGAGAACGTAGGCAAAGAAGGTGGCAAGGAGTCCAATGGCAATCCAGAAGGGGAGGCGCCACATGGGGAAGAGCTGCAAAGGGATGTCCTCCAGCTCAGAGGCTGCCTTCAGGGAGCCACGGTCCAGAGCTGTGAAACCAAGGCTGTGGGCAATGTCCACCACTATTTGTTTAGCTTCTGTGTTGTCTCCGCAGAGTAACACCTGGAAAGATGCAAACATTTTTTTTGATCATGCACTGTTCAATTTAAATGCAATTGAGACATTATTAACACCCCACATCTTCCGGTTACCTAAATGCTTTTTCAGCTGCTCAGCCAACTGCACAATGTGATTAGTGATAGTTAACTACCCAAAGTAGCTTCTATTTGATTTTCATTTCTATATAGTTTTATGGCAAAACAAAAAAAAAGAAAAGAAAAGAAAAAAAAGAAAGCTCTTGTCTAAAACTGACTTAATTTAAAAGATCATATTAATTCAAAATGCTATTATGGGTTCTTTTGGGGTATTAATTTGAGTACTCATTATTTGGTGCTGACTTCATGCTGGACAAATTCTGCAAATGCCCACTATTTACTGACTATGACCAGGTAATGTATGATTAACAAATTGCTAATGTCATGACCTAACATGATAATATGAGTAAAAATGATAATATGACAATGTTTCAGTGCTTCCCCGTCCATCTCATCAGCCAAAGACATGGCAACTTTTGCATTAGCAGGTCAGTATAGGTTAGGACAATCTGCGCCAACATTTGCCCAATCTCTGCCAGTCAGATGAAAGCATAATTTAACTGCCTGTGTCCTTCACAGCAAAAGCTATCACATTCTCCAGTTCACAAGTTCATGCAACAAAGTAGATAAAGCAGTTGATTCATCAAGTGTTTTAAATTAACACCGTTTTGTTTGTCCATTGCCAAAATAATGGATTGTGCTCACTTTTTAATGTTGAATAAGCATAAAAATGTTCAGAAATGCACTAATCAGACCTGGAGTTAGTCTATCTGCAGACTCTCTGTATTGCTCAAATCCAGTTTGAAGATTAACCTTAGTTAGTCTGTTTACCATGTAGGTAAACTTTAACCTCTAAAGCATGTGTACTTGTCATCCCTCACTCTCTTACACACAAGAGATACAGAATGACAACAGACTGTGCTCACTGGTCAGTGCCTCACAGTAGGAGGTCATAATTGCTTGCTTAGGTTCAGACTCCATGAACTCAGTTCCTGCGAATCCCCTGCTGACCAGCATGAGGCACACAGCACACACATACTCCCACACACACACACGCACACTCACATCCACGTTACCCTGACACTGCCTGAGTGACCCGAATTCCAGGCTGTTTCTTTGTTCTCTCAGTGGTCTGATGAAATATAAAGTCTGAGTCTAAGCAACTCACAGCTAAGCACAAGGTTTGTGCCTAAGGTTCTGTTTAGGAAGCATTGGTTTAGGTTCCATTTAGTGAAACATGTACGCATTACATATTTTGTTATGCAGTCACAGTCAAAACTTTGTGTTTGTTTAATGGTGTTCAGGAGCAGTCCCTACTATCTGACTCTATTAAATGTGTTGTTTAACCTATTCTATTAGAATTTTTGCTTGTTATTCAGTTAAATGCAGCTAATAACATAAGTGTCT
Organism: Distichodus sexfasciatus; assembly: GCA_032718565.1. Lineage (NCBI taxonomy): Eukaryota > Metazoa > Chordata > Actinopteri > Characiformes > Distichodontidae > Distichodus > Distichodus sexfasciatus. Next base: position 1,155,073 of record JAVGVS010000004.1, read on the forward strand.
TTTGCTTTTTAATGCCGTTGTTTGTAAATATATTTAATATACATGCATACATTTTATTTTTCTTTTTATGTATGCACTTTGTTCTTAATTCACGTGTAAATAATGTCCATGTGCATGTACAGTGTAGATATTGTCAAACTGAAACAGTTATTGTTACATCTTTACCCATCAGGAAGTACACTGGTCATAATTCCCAGACTACTGAGCTGTTTTGCCTTTGATTATCTGATTTGTATTGCCCTTATATTAGAGTACAGTGCAAATCTGGTTTAGTTTGTTTGCCTTTGTGCCAAAAAGCATGACAGTATGTAAAAACATTGTATGCAAATACTGTAAGTGTATGCTTATCAGGGGTAAGGAGTGTATTTATTTATAGTTTTTCAGTATTGTATGAACCTGTTGTGAGCACATGTATTAAATGAACATACTGTTTATATGAAAGTGAGTGAGTGTAGCACAGCACACAGTGCGACACAATGGAATGTGACCTCTGCATTTGACCTATCTGTGAAGGAGCAGTGGGCAGCTGACATGGGCAACAGTGGGGAGCAGTGCTTGGGGACAGTACCTTGCTCATGAGTACCTCAGGTCCATGGGGTGAACTCCCTAACCGTGACACTACCAATATATACTCCATGTGTATGATTGCATTAATGTGTGTATATTAAACATATGTATGCATTATATATGTAGGCATTTTACTCATCATACCTGTCTGTTTGCGTCCAGTCCCCCCGACTGCAATGCCCAGGCAGAAATGGTATTGAAGGCTTTAACCACGACAGCACCAGGCACCAGCGTGTTCAGGTACTCTGCATTAGATTGTGGATGCTGACCCCTTCTCAGATTATTACTGATGTCGACCAGAATCTTCCCTTCAAGAACTGTTGTCAGAGAGGTCAAGAAGCTGTAATGCTCCCTGTGTAATGCCACAAATATGACACTGGCTGTGTTGGCTGCCTCCTTGTGTGACATCACCTTTGCCCCTCTAGGCAGCAGAGCTGAGTTTTTGGGTTCCCGGGATCCATAGATGACCTCGTACCCAGACTGCAGTAGGCGAAGACCCAAAGAGCGGCCAAAATCACCAGTACCAAAAATGCACACGGCATCTTGTTTGCGTAAGCCATTTAGCGCTGTCATGGCAACTGAGTCAGTCTTCATTTCTGGCTAGTAAGACAGGGAAAAAGTTGTCTGTGAATGACAAACCTATGAGATGAAGGTGACGTACAAGTAAAATAAATTGTTTTCGTAGCCAGGTAAGCACCAATCAACTAACATTGCATCAATCAGATAACACTGGGGGCAATTGGCTGACTCTCTTATCCAGAACAAACTACTTTTCCTATTTTACTGACTCAGTCTGTCTAGAGAAATCCAGGGTTTGGTGCTTTTCATAGGTGTAAAGAACTTGTAATGCTGGAAGCAGAACATAAAAATCTAGACTTAAAAATACAAACTCTTGGTTTATAGACAAAAGTCACAACACAAGTGCTGCCACAGTAACTTTTGTATCCCGATAGATAAGAAGCTAAATTGTTGTAAGTAAATCTTCTAACATAATAATGTGTGTAGCAAATTTCTGAGTCACCATATCAGATTACAAACTTTGCACACGCACATAACCATGCTTTAATTTTGTAAAAATAATACTCAAGGACTAAGGTATTAGCTGTAAAGCCAGAATTTGACTGAAAATTCAATAATAATCAAATGGAAATTAGAAGAGAGTGATAACACATTACTCACATGCAAAAGGACAATGTCCTGGTCCACAATTTCGGATCACTCGCTTCAAGTCTTTTAAACCAGAGCTCTAACTCTTCCCAAACTTTTTCTTACAATGAGTATTTAAGTTCCTCTGACCAAATATTGATTTAAGAAGTCCTGGTGCTAATTCAAGACAGTCTTGTGTGATTCTGTGCAACTTTTGTTTTTGAGACTAGGTGCAGCCCCTATTTTAGAAGATGGGATTAGGGGCGGATCCAGTATAGAACAACAACCCATCTTGGCCGATGTCCAACATGGGAAACTCCAGCATGTGCATATTTGTTTTGTGAAGGAAACTGTGTCTGCACACAGCTTGCTCTCTTTTCATTCTACTATCTTACTTCGTGGTTGCTTCAAGCCAACCCCTTACTGGAAACAAAATTGCGCAACAACAGAATATTTCATACTGAGACCTGCCAAATATTGCATTGAAGTTTAAAACCACAGATGACACAATCTTGACTTTTTCTTCTTTAAACTCAGACACTGAATTGGATACACAGCCTTATTCCTTAGAAATTGGTACAATTAATTTAAAAGATGCATTAAAATGCCATCAAACCTTGACAACTGCTTGTATTCTTGTAAACATTGCATAAAGAGGCTTGTCCACCATGCTCAAAGACTTCCTAAAATCTGCTGGATGAATGAAAGACAGAGCACGGGAAGCATCTCATGCTGCTGTCTACAAGTTCCAGCAAGCTTGACCGCACAACTACAGTAATCACTGGTCATCCCAGAATGGAGATTATTGAACCTTTCATTATACATGGGCTTCCTACAAAGAACCTTTAGATGTGCTTGATATTTGGCTTTCTGTCAAAGCATTATGTGGCTATCTGAGGATTACCTGTAGAAATGAGAATGTGTTGAACTGTATTCAGTTACATGAGCCAGTAATAGCAGGGTGTACCAACCTCTGGCCTCTTCATGAAATGAGAACCATTTGTGTCTGACCACACTTGGGCTGCTGTTAATGCGTTCCCTGTGATTTGGGGTGTTAGTGCTTGCGTGTTTGTCCATTATATGCGTAAGCATTTTGCATGCTGTAATTAGTGGAATGCACAACCCAGGTCATTGGAACAGTTACCTTCAAACTATAATCACTGGCCACCTCATTAAAAGAATGAATCTCTCTTTTTGGGGGCCTTTTTGAGGTTGTAATGACCACATAATGATTCTCCTGTGTCTGCAAGCAATATTTACTTGTGCAAGAGTTATACATCCAAGGCACTGGTGATTTTCTGGTTATTTCGTGCATTTGGTATAGGAAATAAACAGCAAACATCATAGGATATGAGGTAGATATGTTCATTTTGTGACTGTTTCAGTTTGACATTATTTCAATAAACATTTATCTTTATCTCTCTGTCCCAACTTTAAACAATGCATTTCACATCATGATAAAGCAATTTGCAAAATGGGTCAGTTTTTCAGAGTAGTATAAAATATCAAATAATATAACCAATGTGCCAGGAACCCCTACACTATTTACCACTGATCTCAGTTTTATTAATCTGGTGACCTGGCGGTTGACAAAAGATTAGGGTGACCAGTTAGCCTGTTTCAAATAACTTTTACATAATCAAAAACGTATCATTGATGAAGGGACTCGTGGAGAGCTAACACAAACTTGAGTGTAGATGAACACATTCACACCAAACCACACATGGTGTTTGGACATGTGTACAAAACCAACTATATTAGCATAACCTATCTAATGTAAGATATGTATTGATCTTTATGAGTCTAGGTTTCTTTTTCAAAATTGTATTACTCATGGACAGAGACATGAAGGGAAAATACCATGAGCAATGACATTTCAGTATGGTTATTAAGCAATGACTTTAAGACATTTTCATAAATGTTATTGACTGAGCTATATCACATGTAAATAATTTTGCTGCAGCAAGTTTCCTTTCATGCCTTTGTTTTCATACTGAGCACACTTCACACAATGCTAAGTGCAAATCTAGAAGTAAACAAATTTGCAACCTCCAAATAACATGCTTGCATTTAAACTACAGCAAGCCTGTTTTATTGTTCTGAGTCTTGTGTGTGTGTGCGTACATATGCATATGATTTTCTCACTTGCTGGCTTTTGTAACAGTAACGGACAATTTTCTGCCTTGTGTTGCAAAAGTCACGAGTATCCATGAGGTCATGCGATTGCTCAGCGGAAGCATTTGTGCCTGTTTGGCATAGTGATTTTTGCTGTACGAGTTAAGTTCTGTTACATATGTTGTATGTGTTGTGTGGTGGTTTCTGTCGTACTGCAGCGGCCACGTCTGGTAATCTACTCAACGTGACGATGACGCATACATCGCAGAGTAGGGCTGGGCATACACTGTGCAATTTTTTTTCAATCGCTTTGTAAACCTCAAGTTCAAACTGTACGACTAAATTGAATGCATTGAAAAGCCAAAGTTCACGATTTATGTGCGCACACTATACAGGCCGATGCTCGGATGCGCCATGACCCCTCACACATATGCTGCGTCGGTTAATCGGTGCTTGTTACCCCATGTATACTACATGATGACAACGCACGAATAAGCTGAAGCTCCAAAATCCAAAAAAAATCTGATCCAAAAAATAGTCGCAGAATTGCAAAAACGGCTGAAGATGGACCGTAAAAAGCGCAGTGTAAGCCCAGCTTAATACAAGGCTATTTTGGGGCATTTTTTATGGAACGCAGTTGATGCAAAAACATGTTGTTGTATACATGGTATACAATCCATACAATACAATCCATACAATCCATAAGCCTAATGAATGGAAACATGTATAGTTGCTTGTATATGCACAAAAATACCCCTGATGCGTACAAAAAAATGCATCACAGCCTTCCATAGTATATGAGCATGATCCGGTCTGTGCTTACATTTACATGATTGAATTTTAGAGAATGTTTTGTGCACATGATGAATTTCTCACTGCATCCTGTACAGTAGATCTTTATGTAGTTCTCTGCTTTTTAAGTCTGCAGTTGATTATGGCTATCATGGACAACATACATTCCTTAATTCCTGTATTACATATTTATTTGTGTAATCTGGGTTAAAAAAAAAAAGTATTAATTACAATTAACAGAAGGATAAATCCATCTATAGTACTTCTCCCAACATCTTACTTTCTTCTGCAGGAAATCTCTCACTCCTGTGGACAATACTGGACAATTACACGCCGTTGCCACACACTTCACTTTATTCCCTCTGACTGCATCCCTCATAACAACAGCGCCGCAACCCAACTATAATTACCGATATATGAAATGACACAAACGCGGTACGACACGAAAACACACAAACATACGGCGGGGTAACGTTATAAAGGACCTGCGGGGATATTATTGTCTTCTAGATTGATTGACGTGTTTTTTTTCTCTCCGTTTCGCCTATGTGTGTATCTGGGGTAGGTATCTGGAGAATGCAACGTTTGTTATGTTCAAGCGTATAGCGAGTCGTGTCTTTTTTTCATAATTCATTTGATGAGCGACTGTTTTTTCCTTGACTGATTAGACTGGAAAAAAAAATTGGTGAAACACACACCACAACTATATTTAGGTCAGCTGTCTGTCTGACACATAGCTCATTTGCTTCGATTCAGCGCATACCTTTTCATGTTTTTATAAAGCTCTGTTGTTGACTCCAACCAAATCCGACTTGAATACACACAGCTTCTATTTGTGCAGAAATTATAACCCAAACAGTGAACACTTGCTGGCGGAGAGAAAATGCTTAATTGGTGCCAGTAACGGGGATGGAATTCCCGGCCTCCTTGGCAACAACACCTAGTGTCTGAAATCCAACTGAGCTTGGATTGAATCCGTGGAAACTCCGACGAGTAGGAGTTTGGTAGCGTGTCACATGGAAAAAAACTTGTTTATACTCACTCACGCTGATTTATTAAAGCTTTTCCAAGAAGAATCCCAAGGAAGGAACTGTTCACATATTTGTAATTATATTTCATAAGAAAATATGTTTATTTATGGACTCATGATCAAAGAATCTTTTAAAATGTACCAAATATTAACAGGTTGTTTGCATAAATATTTTAGTGCGTAGAGTGCAATCAAAATATTTGGACACTGATTTCTGGCATCATTGCTTGGATTTAAATAAAAGCAAGGTCTTGAAGTGATGAATGTCAGGTTTGTAATATTTTTTCATTTATATTGATTTATATTGATTTTTAAAGGAATTTCTGCCGTTTAGGCAGATCAGTTTGCTGTGTCCATAGCTAACTGGACACATTAACACGATCGTAAACAAAATTAATGTTTGTACTCCAAATCCAAATACCCTTGTGGACAATGACTGCTGGATATATGTGACTCATAGACATGGCCAGATGCTGGGAATGTTTATTTAGCAGGTCTGTAATGCAACTTCATTCAGATCCTGTTTATTTCTGGGCTGTTTTGCTTGAAGATTTTGTCTCTGTAGGTAAAATGCATGTTCACAGAGTTTTTCATTGGCTAGGCTGTTAACCAAGGCTATGAAAAGTTCAAGTTGACATGTTTGAAGTCACTGTTCAGTATTTAGAGTATTTAGTCAGATATGATCCGTTATTCTCCTCAGTATGTAGAGCATCAGAATACATCATGGCCTACATAGCATTACAGGTCACTGCAGTTTTAAAAGTATATTAGCATTGTGTACCAATAGGCACAAAACAAATGAATAAATGTATATGCAGGTTCTATAATATCTTTGGGCATGCACATTTTAGAAAAGGTGTGGTTGGGTGGGTGTTTGACTTAAATACTTGAAGTATTTTTCATTAATTAATTCATTCATTAATTATTTGAACCGCTTAATCCCTACCAGGGTCGCGGTGGGAACCGGAGCCCATCCCGGGAACTACAGGCACAAAGCTGAGAACTACCCTGGGCAGGCGCCAACACACTGCAGGGCACACAAACTCACACAATTACACTCTCACTCACACATTATGGAGCCAATTTAGAGTCACCAATTAACCTATAGCGCATGCTATGGGACTGTGGGACAGCGCTAACCACTGCGCCACCGTGCTGCCCAAGTATTTTTCATTTGCTCAATTACCAAAGAAAGATTCAACCACACAAATATATGCATGCAGACACATAAACTGAGAAATATTTGTATGTTTTCTGTTTAATGTATTATCTTGTCACAATGCAAAACATCATGCAGCATTTGTCAAACCTGCAAAAATTGAGAGCTCTATATAGGGAATATTCAGCAGAGCGAAGGAAAGTTATGACAGAAATGCAATCTATATGACAGGTATGTAATGAATATTTACGAATTAGATGCAGACTGAACCCACCTGCGCATAGCTGCCGGAACAGATTGTGTGTCTGTGTGTGTGTGTGTGTGTGTGTGCTTTTGTGTGTGACTACAAAGAAACAGCAGTACAATGTAGCACTCTGACAACAACAGCCTCAGCTATGAATGATGGAATCGAGCCATGACTATAATATTGAACAATGGCTAAAGCCCAAATCCCCCAGCATGCCTTGCTGACCTGCTTGTGGCAAGTAAATGTATTGTAAATGCTAGACTATTCTCAAAATATCTGTGATTTTGTTCATCTTCACCTACTATACAATAATTTTAGTCCACCATAGTGGACCAAAGGACCCATGTTTTTTATTTTACACATTTGACATGGGCTTTCCCTAAAAGTATTTGAGAGTGTCCATCAATCACCTGTGTTTGCACCTGTGTTTACACTTGGTATCTTTTTTTTGTTGTACCCATGGGCGTCACAGCCATTATATTAGGGGGGCGTGTTCCCTTCACTTTCCAAAATCATTCATTTCATCCGCCCACTTTTACCTTGTGAAATTCAGTGTATGGTCAGTCTGTCCACCCAGCTGTTTCAATTGCTTTGCCATAAAATCCATTCTACTTGATCTTTAAGAGTATACCCATACTGCTGACAATCCGCTCCAGGTGTCCCTTGTTACCTACAACACCAAACAGCAGTCTGCATGTACACACAGGCGAACCGGCAGTGACAGACGGCTCAAAGCTGGATGAGGGAGTAATGTTTCTGTCTCACCATGTTTAGCTTAAGTTGCGTTACAAAGCCTCTATATTACTACTAGGGCACATTAGATTGATGTTAAATTCAACTAAACAATGAAGTATTAAGAGGAAGCTTTAGTTTATTTCCCTTAACTTACAATAGTATACATTGGTATTCTTTGTGAAGAACTCTTTTAAGTAGGCACTACCTATAAGTAGCTCATTTCTCACTTGTCCCCTTGGTTTGCAATTCAATTGAATAAAAGATATGATTAAACCAATTCACCAATACAGTTAGTTAGTGAGTAAGGTATATATATTTGGCAGTTTGCAAAAGGTACTGCTGTAGTACTACACACTACACTCATATACTGCATGAATATTATAATAAATGTCTATTAGGACAAAACTTTCAAAACTCAAGTGATACATGTTCAATAATACCTAGTTACTGGACGAGAAGACCATAGTGTCATGGACACTTTAGACTGTTACACATGCAGTGAGAAGAGCAAGCAAATAGAGAACATAAGGTGTTGAGGGCTTATCTGGTAATACACAAAAGCTCTATTTTGAGAAGAACCGTAAGCTAGATGCCTGGGGTAGATTAATTTAACACTGAGTTAAAGACTGAACAAGAGTTTGGAGCTTAGTTGACTTTAGTGGGTGTGTGTTTGTGTGTGAAAAGGTGAGAAAGAGAGTTATCCAGCCAATGTAATCACTCAAGCAACTGTTGCTGATTTAAATCCCTTTTTATTGCCTAATTAATACACTGAGCTCAGTCACTCAATAGGCAATTTATCTCTATTCTTTTATTTCCTTTTGCATTCTGTTCATATGCAAGAATGGTTTCGATTAATTTGTTATATGGTAAATACTTGACAGTTTGCATTCATTTCAGTGTCTTTTGGCTCTTTTATTTGCTTTTAGTCTCTCTCAACCTTGCACTTCTTGCGGTTAATTGTTTGCTCTGAGTGTGTTAATATTGCAACCTTACACCTGACCTTTAAGATCTTAAAGTTGGGAAGAAAATCCTAGTTCATTAGTGACAGAATGTCCTGATTGTGTGTATGTGTATGTCTCTAAACTGAGGACTATACCAAGCTCCCTGAAAATATTTTGGCTGGGGCAGTTAAATGGTTTTTATGGGACTAGGAGCAAACTTTATTTACTCTCTTTCTATAGAGTAAATGTAAATGTGTTTGATTTGACAAAAATGAATTTTTGTTGCTCCAGGCATAACTATCACAAAGATTCTAGCAGAAATACCATTTCAATTACTTACACAGCTTAATTATGTAAGACAATATTCTGCAAAATAAACAAAAAACAAAAAATGTATATCAGCATGCAAGGAGACGTATAATATACAGAGCTCATAGTCTATATATGTGGACATGTGTGCTGGGAATCAAAAATACTGTTTTAATCTTAGCAAATAAATGTAATTAATCGCAGGTTTAAAATGCATTTTGCAATTTATATCTAAAAGTCTCCTTTTCCATAACTTTATAAACTTTTAGAGTTTCTGCTGTTTCTATGTGAAAGAAAATGAGTGAAAGTGAGTGATTATTTGCAATTGTGAATACACCACAGTACAGCACACCACAATGAAATGTGACCTCTGTATATGACCCATCCATGAAGGAGCAGCGGGCGGCTGACATGGGCTGGACCCGGGGATGGTAACTTGCTCATGAATAACTCAGTGGTAACTTTATTGGTCCGGAATTCAAACTGGCGACCATCTGATCACGCGGCAAATGGCCTAACCATTACGCTACCAATTAGTCAGAGCTGCTCAGAAATAAAGACGTAATTTATGTCTTTAAGGTTTACTTACTGAATATTTGTTTCGGAGGCATATGAAAATGCAGTTTGCAGTCATGACTGTCACTTCCATGTACGCATGTTAGCATTCAAAACCTTATTTATCATTCATATTGATAACAATTATAGGATAAGTACTCTGCAAAAGATTTTGCTCACCTATGTACAGTAACTTGTGCATACCACATATGATACAAAAATGAGTCTTCAATTATAAATGGAGAATTGAAAGATCAGTCAGTTGTGAAACAAAGGTTGAAAACGTCTATTCATAAGCTTTCACAAGGTCACTTTGTTCTAACTGATTCAACTTTCATAAACCCAAACCATGTAGTAATAGTGTACATCTCACATCTTCAATAAAATTTACACTCACAACTTGATTTAAAGGGATTCTCCTGTACTCTTTCCTCAGGACAAATCTTCTCAGTACATTAAACTAATTTACTACCCAACACACCATCTTATTTGCTTAAATGCTCTATTTGCTGAAACTTCCTCTAGATGAGAGATTCCCCATGGAAATCTTATTGGATATAAGGGGATTCCATGTCCCCTGTCTCGAGAATATTAGAATTCCCAGTGAGCGGCGATAATAATTATGCATTTGGCCTTCTGGGAATCTCAATGTTTGGACTCCATTTCTTGTCCAAAAAGAAAATTGCAACGCAGTCTGGAAGTGAAGTTTGTTTCAGCCAACAGTTGTATTCCAGACAGAGACAGAAATTTCACTCAATGCTAACATAGCTAAAAATGAGCAAAACTATCCTGTTTTAGACTTTTATCATAAAGGTGACAATTACTCAGTGTTGTGCAAGTTACTTGCAAAGTGTATTACATTATACATTACTTGTTACTGGTATTCAAATGTAATCCGCTACCTTACAATATTACTGTCTCAAAATTGTAATCGTTACATGACTTCTGTAACTTTTCCGTTACTTTCATCAAAATAACTGTGAAGATATAACTTGACATTCTAATATGAGAAAAAATATTGCCGATCATTCTCAAGGTTCAAGTGGCATGATGGCAGACCGTGTGAAACTTAATTTCTGCTGCTTTGGCTGATCACTCTCGTCGCCCGTTTTCTTTCTCTTCTCAGTCAGCTGAGTGTTTGCATGGCAGCGCTCGAGGTGTTTTTTCAAATTGCTAGTACTATTTCTCGACGTCGATAGTTCTTTAGGGTTTGGGCAAAGATTGCACTTGACTAAAACATTCTTTTTGTCCTTATCCTTGACGAACTCAAAGTAATGCGCAAACGTCCACCTCGCAAAAGTACTGTCTTCTGCCATCTCACCGGAGAAGCAAGCTTTATGTGATGCACTGTGCCAGGGGCTCAACTAACCACGAACAGTAAATACAACTCTCACGCTTTTTTTTATTATCACAGATAATTAATATGAGGTCTCGCGGTCTTGCTGTTTTTAAACAAATACATTTTTGGTTAAAAGTGCTTTGTAACATAAGCGTTACTGAACATGTACAGAGTAAAATATTACTGAAAATTGATAAGTAGTGTCTTACATTACTACGTTACAGCAAAAAGTAATCCGTTACTGTAACTCGTTACTTTTGTAATGCGTTACCCTCAACACTGCAATTACTGTAAGACATATTAAAATCACGCAACTCCAGGTAGATGAGAATCTTCTGATCTCATGCTTACATGTCTCATGCTTACATGTTTTACCTATTATTGACACAATTCAAGTGACAGCTGCTGATGAGATCAAAGCATGGAATGCAAGGAAGGAATTAATTTCACACCACACAACACCTGCATTCAACAAGAACAAAAGAAGTTGGTGTAGGACTGTGGAACTATGGCAGAAAAGCAAAAACTTTTCCAAATGACAAACTACCATTTTGAAGACCAGGACTAGTGAAATCCCAAAGACAAGAACGTGTTTAAAAGGATAAAGAGTATTTTAACCTTCACGTGTACATAATCTGTACATCAGAGTCGAACTGCACCTGTGGGCACACAACCATCACTGATCTAAATGGAATGAAACTGTTTGTTATTCATGTTATGGCTGTCAAACATCCAGTGTTGTAATATTTTATTGTTGGTATAAAAGATTTTAGAATGAATAATAATGTCTAGTGCTAATAAGGACCTACTGGTCCAAAGTGTGAAAAAATATGATGTGATAATTTAAATAAGTGTAGTGTAAGTCTAAGACTTTCCCCAATTAGAGCAACATCATTCACACTGTCCCATATTTATTCCTATCGATTGGTTGCATTGTTTAGTCCCATTATCAGTCTTTCTATTATCAGTCATTATCAGTGTTTCTATTTGTATTTCATGCTGTTCTGTTATTTAGTTTCCTTGCTATCTGTTTAATGTCCTTGTTTAGTTAATTGATTAGCCTATTGTTTGCACCTGTCTCTTGCAGAAGTGAAGCTTGTTGAAAATGTGTTATTTTATAATCTTCCTTTTGTTGTTCTAAGTGTATGGTCTAAGACTGCAAACTAACATCTATAAGTTGAAATTTCACTATTGTGTTTCAGAAGCTGATGTAGTCAATGTTATTCAGTCAGCTCAGATAGATAGATAATTCTCCAGCTAAATCAGGCTTACATTTTACTGAGGTAAAATATACCATGGTCATTTTCCAAGGCAATGAACTCCCTATGTTTTTCATTCTCATTTTTTCATGAATAAATATAACCCTAACACGTTAAGTGTTAAGCTGTTCTGAGATGTGGAACCAATATGCATAAGTGCAATAGCTGCTCATGATTTCAAAAGACTTGGCCTCGGAAAGGAGGTGTAATTTGTACTCTGGGGGAAACTTACAAATGGGGACAAACAAGGGCAGAACACTGGGAATGATGGACAGACAGACAGGATGAGACAGGGTGATCTCAACTGACTGGTTGGAGAAAGTCTTGTGGAGAGTCGAAACAGTCATCAGCCATCACTGCCCTTTCACTTTGCCTTTTATATGAAAACAATGAATCACAAGCAAGTTATTTTCTCTCCGTGGAATACTGTTGGTTGCTTGACTGCCACCTCAGATAAGAGATGAGCTGCACAGCGATCAATGGTAAAAATGTGTCATTTGACGTGTGTATTTGACTTGTAAATAGGGCTGGGCGATAAAACGATAACGATATGTATCGCGATAGACACGTGATTGATATCAATAAAAAATGTGTTCGATAAAACGTTCGATATTTTTTATTCTTCGTCGGAAGAAAACAGAGGTTGCAAAGCTAGTTTGGTTGCATTAACGAAGGCACTCGCTCTCTGGTAACCTAGCAACGTAGGAAGTGATACGCTAACTACGGTGGCCCTAAAGTGCAAACCACACCAACAAATTACTAAACACAACAACAAATTGAGAAAATGTAATATATTTTTCTCCTGGTCGTTATTTTAAATGGGTCATAAAAAATATCAATAATTATCGATATCGACCAATATGAAACACTGATATTGTGATACAGTTTTCAGCCATATCGCCCAGCCCGACTTGTAAATGTTTATTGCTCTGGGACATTTGGTGGGAAATTCTGAGGCCTGAAAGGTATCTGACAACAGCAGGACGATACCTTACAATTTACAGAAGTGTATGTGTGTGTGAGTGTAATGTGAGTAAGAGAGAAAAATATTTTCGTTTCTGCCACTTGAGCAGAAATTGGTGAATTGTGGGTAATGTGAGCAAGATCTGTCATTTCCTGTCATTTCATGTCAGTTCTTCTGGCATTAAGAGCCTTACTGCAGTTCTTTTATTCACGTAATTTGGTGCAATTACATGTGCAGGCACACTCTTGTGTGCACCTACCTTCTTATACACACAGACATAGAGAGAAACAGAGATAGAGAAAACAGGGAGAGTATACTTTTTAGGCATATTACTCCATGGTTCACATAGAACATTGTTTTTCTATACGTGCTATTCTATATCCTCTGTCTTTCTCTCTGTCTCTCTCTCTCTTTCTCAATCTCTCACTCTCTGCATACGTTTTGCTTGCACGCTTTCATAGTTGAGTACTGTGCCAGGAAGAAGGAGCAGACATGTGCCAGAAAGATTCCAATATCTCTGAATACATTAGAGGCAAACAGCGTCTCTGCTGCACTCCTGAATCTTTCCCCTGGCACAGTCAGCATGTACATCACTGCACCAATACACCAATACAGTGTATTGCACATTGTGTAAGTGCAAGGGTTCAACTCTTTTTGTGTAAACTGTATTCACTGCTTTCTAGAGTACAACTGAAAATATTGGTGATTGTCCTAAATTCTGCCTTGTTACTTTACAACAAGCCAAAAGTGGGGTGGAATCAAGCCCTGGAGGTTTAAAACTGCATTTTCCGCATTTTGTTTCTGGCCTTTAAAAAAGACTGGCGTAAGGGACTCACAGTTCTTCCTGCTTTCCAGAGGTGGACAGTAATTAATTACATTTACTTGAGTACTGTACTGTACTCGCCCTGTTTCTTCTTTTAATGTGAGGTGTGGTGCCTCCAGCTCTAACTCCTCCATTGTGTAACTGCAGCACCTTTTATTAGAGAGAGGATAAACATGTGAAACAGAAAAATACTGTCATCTAATCCATTATTTTAACAATGTAACTGTATTCTGCTAAGACTGCGAACTAACATCTATAAGTTGAAATTTCACTATTGTGTTTCAGAGGCTGATGTAGTCAATGTTACTCAGTCAGCTCAGGTAGATAGATAATTCTCCAGCTAAATCAGGCTTACATGTTGCTGAGGTAAAATATACCATGGTCATTTTCCAAGGCAATGAACTCCCTATGTTTTTTATTCTCATTTTTTCATGAATAAATGTAACCATGTACCATCTATTTAAACTGTAACTGTAACAGAATACAGTTAGCCATAATTTGTAATCTGAATACGTCACATCGGTACATGTATTCCGTTACTTCCCAACACTGGTGGACTGATACTATAAAATGAAGTTCAGACATTTCTGCCATTTTTTGTCTTGCTTAAAACATTGATGCTGCTGGAAAGTCATGAAGCTAGACGTGTATACCTAAAGCAGTTTGGAATGTTAATTTTATTTTCTGAGCAGGCTGCATTTACAGCTATTCGACTGTTCTCCTGATTAAGATACACATATATGTGTGCATACACTCTCAGAACACTACCATCAGTGTTGTGCAAGTTACTTGCAAAATGTAATACACTATACCTTACTTGTTACTGGTATTCAAATGTAATCCGCTACCTTACAATATTACTGTCTCAAAATTGTAATCGTTGCATGACTTCTGTAACTTTTCAGTTACTTTCACCAAAATAACTCTGAAGATATAATTTGACATTCTAATATGAGAAAAAATATTGCCGATCATTCTCAAGGTTCAAGTGGCATGATGGCAGACCGTGTGAAACTTAATTTCTGCTGCTTTGGCTGATCACTCTCGTCGCCCGTTTTCTTTCTCTTCTCAGTCAGCTGAGTGTTTGCATGGCAGCGCTCGAGGTGTTTTTTCAAATTGCTAGTACTATTTCTCGACGTTGATAGTTCTTTAGGGTTTGGGCAAAGATTGCACTTGACTAAAACATTCTTTTTGTCCTTATCCTTGACGAACTCAAAGTAATGCGCAAACGTCCACCTCGCAAAAGTACTGTCTTCTGCCATCTCACCGGAGAAGCAAGCTTTATGTGATGCACTGTGCCAGGGGCTCAACTAACCACGAACAGGCAGTAAAATACAACTCTCACGCTTTTTTTATTATCACAGATAATAATTAATATGAAATCTCATGGTCTTGCTGTTTTTAAGCAAATACATTTTTTTTTTGGTTAAAAAGTGCTTTTGTAACTTATAAGCGTTACTGAACATGTACAGAGTAAATATTACTGAAAAATTGATAAGTGAGTATCTTACATTACTACGTTACAGCAAAATGTCCGTTACTGTAACTTCGTTACTTTTATGTCACGTTACTCCCCAGCACTATTTCACCATGCTGTTTTGTAGGTTGTGTAGTCTTTACAATTACTTAAAAAATAAAGTAATAACTGGTTTTCTTTGTCATTCGGGTTGAGTTTCATTCTGTAACATTCTAACAATTCCTTGTTCTACAAGTTCTAAAAGCTAGTCAGAGGCATTAGGTGACTGTAAGTGTTGTGGCAATAACTTCAACAGTTTGAGTTTACTTTTACTTTTGACTTTGACTTATAGCAGTTATGTATTACATTTTGCAAGTAACTTACCCAAAACCGTTGGATTAAGACTGGGTTAGACTGGGTTGTCAACAAAAAGAGTTCATTTGAATTACCCAACAAATTCATTCATTCAAGCTTGTCAGAAGTAAAGTAAAACCAAAAGTTAATTAATAAATAAATTCCAGCATAGTTGAGTTTTCATAATTTAGAGGCTAGTAAATGGTTTTATTTCTCTCTATGTCATCATAAGTGAGTGTGTGGCTCTTTTTTATTTACAGAATGTGGTAATGAGTGTGAACTCTGTCTTTGCATATATAGTTGAATTGGGTGTGATTATACTTAGAAATTATTAAGTTTAATGTAATTATTTGTTTAATCATTAGTAGCTAGTATATTACTTGACATCTTGAAATTGTGTTAAAAGCATGGTATACAAATTGTCCCAATCATATTAAACACACACACAGAGACACATATCTGTTTTTCTTACTGAATCTTTTACTGCTAGCAATGAATTAAGACAATCAGTTTAAGACAGTGACAGAAAATTCATAGAAAGAATTTCCTCAAACTTATTTTATCAGTAAATAAAGTAAATTTGCACCTTATAAATACAAACAAACACACACACACAGTCTATGTATTATTGTCTTTGTGAGGTCCTTCCATAGACTCCTAATGACTAAAGAACACATGATTTTACACACCTACCTAATCCTAACCCTAACCTTAACCTCAGTAGCCAAAAGCACATCTTTTACCTCTTTTAGTTTCTCAAATAAAACAAGCACATTTTCTATAAAGTAATTTTTCCTCATGAGGACCTCTCAGATGTCCCCACAAAACCCCAAAAAACAGATAAAAGTGATTTTAGGGGACCAAAAGGTCCCCACAATGCGATAAATACATGGACACACACACACACACACACAGTCACATATGCTTCCCTGTCAAAAGACACCCTGCCCTTGAGATATCAAGTAATTGTCTTTTATAGTAATCCAGAAAGTAATGATAATTCATATTCAGACGCTGCATAATAGTAATCAAAGCTACGATTAATCTCACACACAATACACACACATACATTTTTAGATGAAGAAGGAGTTCGTATATACTACCTTCTAGTTATCGCCCCTAGCCAGATTGTTGAAGCTAATTGTGTCTGGTGGAGACCTTGTGCTGCACTCTGACTACTGTTACCTTGTACTCTTGAGTATCTAACAGGCATTTAGCACTCACTAATTTCTCTCTGCCAAGTTGCTCTCCTGGAGCCAGTGAAGGACCTAGACCCTAAGCTTTTCCATGGTGAATCATGCTGCGCCTGCAGAGACATGCATCATCAGAATCCCCCAAAGAGCAAGTGAAGGACATGCTACCCTTCGTGGTTCTCATCAATGGACAAAAATTTATCCTCGTCTGTGCTCTCGTACCTGGACTTTGCTGCCCATAATAAATTCTCTATACAAGATTATTTTGACTGACCTACCTACAAAACTGCAATCACCACGTGTTTTACAGTAGCTTATCAGAGTGGAACCAGCAAGGACTTCCTTGACCTTTAAATGCATATTTTAAATACTAGGTATGTTTTCTTCTACATACTGCAGACCCACATTTACATACACACTTTACATACATCAATAAGGCTTAGCAGTGTTGCCCACAGTAGGGGTGTCTTGGTATTTTCCTCAAGGTATTGTCCAATTTCCAGAGGGAGTTTTTCATTCTCCTAGGCTTGCTCATTAGCAGTTTATATATACAGTATACTGTATACTCCTAGTTACTTATCCTTTTACCTCATGATATTCTTGATATTATTATTATTATTATTATTAGTATTATTATTATTATTATTATTATTATTAAAATTATCTCTTGACCTGACCTCCAGTTTCTATCATTAAGAACTTACAGAAACATTACCCCTTGACCAATATAAATAGCCTCACTAATAGACTCTTGTTAAGATCCCTAGTTTTATTTCAGATTTCAAGCTTAGGTTATACCAACAATTTTTAGAGATGGGCCGATACCACTTTTTTATGTCCGATACTGATACCAATATTGTAAATTTGGATATCTGCCAATACCGGTACAAATCCGATACAGTGCCAGTCTTTTTTTTGAACATAAAATAATGCTTTAAAATGTCTGAATACAGGACTGAGATTGTTGTTATGTAAAGAAATGCTTGATTTAAATACTGTTTTCCTAACTAAAACAATGTAACAATTACACACGTGTATAGCTAAATTATTTGTTCTCAAATTGTTCGTTTAGACGTTAAATATTTCATCTTTATTATTGATTACACTATAACGTTAAAAAAGATTGAAGAAATTTGATCAATTGAAAATTAAATACGAGGTTTGTCATTTGAACCAATTTGGCCTACTCACAAATGAGCTGCTTTTGCGAAGACTACATTTCCACAATCCATTTATCGAACTACATTTTTCTCTACAATGAAGCGTTGAGCGTAGCGTTCCGAACTCAGCGGAAAATCTATGGGAAAATCTAAATAAACGGTAGAATTGTGAGTAGAACTCAGGTTGTTGTGTTTATTTTATCAGCTAAAATACGGTTTGTGTCTGTAATAAAGGCGGCATTTTGACGGAACCGGAGGCGAGATTCTGGCGCTCATGCGCCTTGATCCATTGTGTGTTTTACGCGCCAGCGAAAAATGCTTCGAAAAATGTTTTTATGCATTTACTTCATTTTAGTGCACGGAACATCTCACAAATGCTTTCACACACAGAGGGATCAGGTCTGGTCTTGATCGCGCCACTGAAAACGTTGTGTGTCACTATTAAGCGTCCGTGTGAAATACAAGCGGAGCTGCTCTAGTGAGTAAAATGAATTAAACGAAGCTTCAGTTCTAGAAAAATTGCCTCGACCATTTTTTGTGGTAGGGTATTGAGTTATTGGAACAATGGTTTCGGCTCTATTTTACCGTAGTGCCGCTTCCATGCATAGCAATTGAGTGTACTGCGCGTTTACAGATCAGCTCCACAGAACGGTCCATTACCGATACCGATCCAGCTGTTTGAGCGGGTTATCGAACCCGATACCGATCCATATCGGATGGCTACATCTCTAACAATTTTACACTATGAGGTTCAAGCTCTTCATAACTTGTGCTGTTGCTGATAAGCTTTTTCATATTTTTTATTAGAATAATTTAAACTGTATTAGTCGTCATATTTATCTTTCTCAGTGGTTTACTGACTTTTGTACTTATTTAATGCCATTTACTGTCTAGACATTTCATTTGATTGCAAGTCGGTAAAAGTAAATATTTTTACACAGGTAATGAAATTATTTAATTGACTCAACACCTTTTTGTAATTTTCTTAAGATCTGTTTTACAGATGGCAACCTTTAAATGATCTCAACCGTACTGGTGGTGGATGGCCTAATATTAATGTGATAAATATCGGAACACCCACACATGTACATGCACCATTACTACCGAGTGGATGGACTAGTCATGTGATAAATATGTGAGAACACACACACGCACATGCAAACACGTGCATGCACACACAGTTAAATGGCACCTGAGAATAAATAATAGTGACTCATATGGCCAATTAAAATGCCTCTCACTCATTGGTTATCAATTGTAGTTCAAAGTAATTATTTGATTATTATTTTTCATTTATAGTATACATAATGGATTATTCAAAACTTTGGACTTCTGTCTGCCAATGAACTATGAAAACAGGATTTTTGTATGCCCTTTGCTGTACCAAAGCTGTAATTTAATTTAATTCAGTTTTGCATGTCACTTTTTACAATAGACATTGTCACAAAGTGACTTTGGGTATTATATGTGCCACTTCCTAGTTACAACATGTTCAGTCTAAGAGGATGAGTGTAATCAATCAACAACACAATTGTCTCACTCTAGTATTATTTTAGTATTAGTAGTAATAGGGGCAGAGACACAGTCATGATCAATGAATATATGATCAACAGTATACTCTCTGTGTTTGTTGGACCCTAAAATGTACCGCCTTACAGTCAATTCTATGCATGTGACATTTCATAAAAAAAAAATACAAAAGGACCACAAGAATGGGTAGAATGTTTTTGCTTTAACATTGAGTAAGACTGATGCCTTTGTTTCTTAAAAACACTTATGAAGCTTTAAAAAAAATAGCACTCATTTTCATAAGGCAGTTTCAAAAATATAAGCACCCAAAATCAGCATTTGGTGGAGCCTCCCACTAGCAGAGTGACAGCACTCTACCTATTTCTGTATATAAACACTTGTGGAGAGGGATCTTGGATCACTCTTTCCATGCAAGTATCTCCCAACATCTCTGGAGACTAGAGGAGCCCATTGCAAAACCTTGATTCTGTTGCAGTTATGTTGCAGATGCAGTTCACTTTTTCACCAAACACAGGGATTATGTGTGGCCAAAAAGTTCACTTTTATCTTATCTGATGATCTCAACTTTTACACAGTTTCAGCTGTATCTCCGCTGTTGCTTGCTTAATGCTGAGAAGGCTAAGAGATTTATGACTTAGACTCAGGAGATATTTCTTTTGTACAACTTAGCCATAAAGCTTCTGCCAATTGAGGTGTTGTCACATTTGACTTTAAAATAGTAAATCCCTAAGATTCAGCTAAACTTTACAGTTGTGAAAGTACAGTATGATCTTTGTGCTCCTGTTTGGCTCTCTTAGCCTCCTAAGACTGACATTCAGGATTTATTCTTTGCTGATGTTTCTTTTATGCGTCTTTTTATATACCTCTGGCTTCTTTTAAATATTATCTGCCTTGCAATTCAATGATCTGACCAACAGAGACAGAACGTTGCACATGGTCATTTAAAATGTATCAGCTTTAATGATAAATAACAAAGTTATTATTTAAAATTAAAAATTGATGATATAACCACTAGTGGACTGTG
The DNA here is from genome assembly GCA_032718565.1 of Distichodus sexfasciatus. Lineage (NCBI taxonomy): Eukaryota > Metazoa > Chordata > Actinopteri > Characiformes > Distichodontidae > Distichodus > Distichodus sexfasciatus. Next base: position 1,175,771 of record JAVGVS010000004.1, read on the forward strand.
CAGTAGTGTTTTGACATTTTGACAATTTGTTCTGTTCTTCACAGTATTAGTATTATTCCTATATTTATACTGCGCCTGGGGAGCAGTAATGCCTTATTGATGACTACAGAATGCAGACTGGGATGGAAGAGACTTTGAAACATTATAAGCAATCCTATACTGGTGCTAACCGAATAAACCAAACAAGAATACGAAACAGATAACAATGATCTAAATGGCTAAACCAATGGATGAACAAAATGGGGTAAACCGGAAGCAGGAACTTAACAGGAACAGGTGTAAATGATAATGAGACTAAACTAAGGCGTGTAATCAGGGCTAACAAGGGGCAAAACAGAGGGATGACTGGCAGACAATGCAAGACACAAGACAGGACAAGAGTGCCCTCTGGTGGCCGGCTTGGAGAAAGAAGAACAGCTTAGCAGCAGTTCGTTCTTCAGTACAGTAGGAGTAATTTAGTAGCATAATGATTGGGGAGTTGGTCCTGTGAGGCAAACCCCGGAAAGACCGACAAGGGTACTCATAGGCAGGGTACAGTCCTCAGCATTGCTCCCCAGGGCTGTCAAAAATCTGCCCACTGCTCCTTCGTGGAAGGGTTGAAGGCAGAGGACACATTTCTTTGTGGTGCACTGTGTGCTGTGCAGTGATGTGTTCACAATGATAATCACTTGCTTAAAATTTACTTAGTAAATTTTTGCTTTGCACAGCAGAATTTAACTCTCTGTCTTAAATGGTAGAAACAAACATTGTAAAAAATATTTTCAATCAACTATGAATGGAATTCAAAATGATTAAGCTCATAGTTCACTTTGAGTTCATCAAAGTCTTAAACCATGTGTATTATTATTGTGCATAAGGCCTTAAATTTGCAAAAGTTAGGGGTCTGTCATCTGACCCTTAGTTTATGTATTTTTCGAAGTGCGAAAGAGACATCAGTATACACCCACCACACCCACACACACCACAAACACACAGACTGAAGCTTTATTGGGAGGAGAGTAGCAGGGTTGTCTCTCACACAGAAGTGATTTCTGTAATGAAAATTCCCAGTAGTCAGGGCACACATAAAGCCAGGCGGAATGAAATTCTCCCACTGGAATCCCAACCTTTCATCTAGCTCTTCACTTAAGCACCTAACTTGCCTTTGGCCTTTGTGTGTGTGTATGTTTGGATGTGAGTGTGAGTAAGAGAGAGAGAGAGAGAGAAAGAGACCATGGCCTTATTTTGGAAGGTCTGCAGGTGTGCTTGGGTCCAGAATTGATGGATGACTTTTCGGTGAGCCTCTGTGTGTTTTGGCATAACTGAATGGTGTATAATGACTCATTATGATCCCTGTCCTCTGTCAAAAACCGGGTGTGCGTGTGTGTGGCTGTGCAGTGTGAGAGAAAGGGAGACAAAAGAAAAAAAGGGGCTTTAGTTAAAATGTATTCATGTATAAGTGTATTTTCCCAACAAAATGTGTCATCTTTATTTTAATATGTAAAGGGATTTTGCAGCCTGCCATAGAAAAAAAGCTTCAGTATATGAATACATCTCTGAACACTTAAAAACACATATACAGTATCACATTGTGCCAACGATAAGCATTAAGTTAATTATTGACGTAGTGTGTGTGTGAGAGAGAGACAGAGAGAGGATTAAGTGTTGTCTGCCTGTTTGCAAGACAATTTAAATGTATTACTGCATCAATAGACTCGTATGTCAGGAATACCAGTGCTAGTACAAACAGCAAATAAATCGCGTGTTCAGTAATGGATGGAAACAAAACTATAAATTTCTCATACATTTACATTTAGATTGCAGAATAGTTCATCCTCTAGCTTTTTATAGGTGCAAGTCTGTGAGCTCTGTGCTTTGCTTAAGTATACAAATTCTACCAGGCCTTGAATAGACCAGTCCAGTTTTTAAAACTTACAAATGAGTGCAGTGAAGTATGTTCAGTCTCTCTCTGCCTTTCTGTGTTGTGCAATAGGCAAGAAGTGTCACTTGTGTCTTAAAAGCAGTACAGTCCAAATCTGATAATAATAATAATAATAATAATAATAATAATAATAATAATAATAATAATAATAATAGCTAATTAGTGTGTGTGCGTACATGTGCGCGTGTGTGTAAGCTTGATACTTTGCAGAAGAAAGCAAATTTAACGAAAATGTGACAAACATTCAGAACACGTCTTAATTTACTTTTTAGGTTTTTTTTTCATTTTCATTCCATTCAAAGTTGTTTTCCTCTCTTCACTTTGAATCACACTCTGGGGAAACAACCAAAGCCGTCAACTCGTAAAAGCATAAACCTTTCAGTAAGCCATGTCTATTACAATTATGACAATTATTACCTCATTGATCAAGCAGAAAATTACAAAGACTAAACTGGAGAAATGGGCGTAAACAATCACAACTAACTACATTATCACCACAATTTTTTTTGCGAAAAATAATACGTGCTAGCAGCACAGATGCATTCCTTAAAAGTAGCAGTTGTGTATGCTTGAGTGTGTATGTGAAGGAGAGAGAGACAGATGTTTGCATTTGGGTTGCAATCCATACTAGCGTTGCTATGTCCGTTTCAGGACCACATGTTCTGAACAGCGCCAGGCTCTGGTGTCCTTGGCGTCAATATATTTAAAATCTGTGATCATAAGTCTATTCTTAAGCACAGCCTAATCGTCAGAAGGGACACTGTATGTCCTGCAGTTCTCTAATGAGTACCCCACATGTATCCCTCCCCTTTATTCCACCCTGGCTACCGAGAGAGAGAGAGAGAGAGAGAGAGAGAGAGAGAGAGAGTCGCACTTGACGCCATATCCCACTCTGGTTTTGTCGGCGCACAGAGCGAACGTTTTCGCTTCATCTCCGGGGATTCGTGGGATTCGTTAGTCGTCTAAAGCCTCGGTCGTTCGAACAAAGGAATTCGGGTTTGTTTGACAGAAAAATACTTTTGCTTGGACGGGAGTTCGTTTCCGTTTGGATCAGGACAGAATCTGAGTTCCGCACATCATTAGTTTCTAAAAGCGAAGAAATTCTAAGTCACAAATACAGCTGTGTTTATACGAAACGCACTGGGTTTGTGCGTGTTTATGTGATTCTCAACAAAGCAGACTGTCACAGAAAAGCGCGTGCGAGAGAGAGAGAGAGGGAGAGAGAGAGAGAGAGAGGGAGAGAGAGAGAGAGAGCTGCCTTACGACTGGCTCGAACTCAGCCTGACATCTCCAGGTGATATGGAACACCGCGGTACTTGCTCTCCTCCCGCGTAGTCCTATAGACTACCCATTTCGTAGGACCTGATGAAACTCTTGTCTTCTTAACGTCGGGTGCTCAGTCCGCCCGCTCACTTGATTGGTCCGGAGCCCCGCTCATGGGTAACGGAGGACCGGATGGCGTGCTACTACCTGGTGATCAGCTCCACGCATCTCAGCAACGGACACTTCAGGAGCATCAAAGGAGTTTTCCGCGGTCCGCTGCGCACGAACAACGGTGGCGAATCACCGGTAACGTCGGCTGCACACTCGCAATGTCTCTTCACCCAGGTTTTACTCTTAGTTTAGGAACTCGGTGCTGCGAATCTACGTTCTTAGATTTAAAGGTGCTTTGGATGAACACACCGAATAACAGGTTTTGACAATCTTTAATGGGTTGGTGTCAAAGTCGGAAGAACCTCTTTTCCATCCCAAAAAGCTTGCATTAAATTCAAAATTTCTACACCAATTACTAATTGACACGTTTACTCTTAGATATTATCATTTCGGAAACTTTATTGTCTGGTAGATATTCAATCCAGTAGAAAGTTATAAACAACTACCTTACTTTGGTTTAAGCATTTGGGGGCCTTTTCAGGTGAGAGAGAGGAGAGAGGGGAAAGAGGGTCTTGAATATCATGTACCTACTTATCTTTCTGTAGTACTAGTTATGCCGCCTTTGAGGTCATTCCGCAGATTATTTGTACTATCTCTCTCTCTCTCTCTCTCTCTCTCTATATATATATATATATGAATATATTTGTTAAATATATTCAGCACAGTTCAATCATACGGTTGTCTAACTTACATGTTATTTTGTAATGTTGTTTTGGAATGTGAAGCTCACACGCTGTGACATGCTGACCGAGTAAAATACAACAAATCTCTGCAGGCATTGATGATCACCAGCCTTATCATGTCTAGGTTTACATTTGGCCAGATCAAGCTCTGTTTTGGATAACTTACACCCAGTTTAAAATATCTGCTGATCTGTGCTACTTCAGATGATTTCTTCTGGAGAGTGACTAACTTGTTCCAATCAAAAAGATTTGTACTGTGCCATCTATGGTCCTCTGCCCCATCACCAGTCAAGCACAGGTGGTAAAAAAGAAGAAATTACTGTTATCAGGTCAATGTGCTTAAACTAAAGAGAGAGAGAGAGAGAGAGAGAGAGAGAGAGAGAGAGAGAGAATGTAGGATAACATGTTTTGTTTTGAAATAGATTTTTTCTGCATGGCTCATTCATTGATTTGTGCATGAGATAAAGCACCTGTAAAAACAGTATGTGTCAAGAAGGTGGTCATTATGAATGAGTGTGTGATGGTGCGTTATCCAAAGTGTGTATGGTCTGTGATACGTGCTACACCCCAGAGCTGGTCAGTTTGTCAAGAAGGCTTTGGTGTGGTGCTGACTGGTGGCCAGCCCTTGTTCAACGCTTTAATGTGGTCAGGAACACTGTTGCTAGCTGTATTTCCGTCTCTGTGGAGGACAGTGTGATGTGCTAGACAACTCACAGAAGAGGAGGAAATGAAGGAGGGTGGTTAAATCATAGAAATCAACTACAAGGAAGAAGGTCTCCTGCCCTTTTCTGATCAAGTATCTTAGTATCTTAACTTAGTATCTTAACCAAGTCAATGTTAAAAGATATCCAAACTTATAGTTTCTGTTGGAAAGCAGAATGGATGAAGATATCTTAAATTCCAGAAAATAACACTTGCAGTATCTTTCACTGCTGTAAAAACTTATCCTTATGTCCTCACTTCTTTTGAATTCTGTCCTGTATATATTGTACAGTGAAATAGAAATATGATAGATACATGATCAGACAATGCAAAATGCATTCCTCTCAGCACGTGTGTATGTGCTCTGTGTGTTTCTTGTAAGAGCAGCTCATTCCGCACGACTGCCAGTCCCAGAAGGCTGACTGGGGTGGAGCTGATCTGTCTAGTGATGAGTTTGATGGGTAATCCGAGAGCAGCTGTTGTGAAATGTGTGTTTGCTCCAGTTTAAATCAGAGTGTCATGTTCGCTCTGACTCAAAGTAACACATGCACACGCATGCAGACTGCAGTGAAGAAGCAACTCACTGTGCTTGTTCAGCAGAGTAATGGCTGACAGCTTTCATTCTCTCATCTCAAGTCCTTATTAATGTTTCACAGACTTGACACTGGTCTGCTCTTTTTATTTTGATTAGTGGTCACTTTATTAGGAACTGTTACATCATTGTTGTTCAATTAGACTATAACTTCCCTGTTACCTTGTTTGTGTTATTCCTTCACAGAGATTCTTTGCTGTATATTTGTGAATTTTTGGCCACTTTTAACCTAGGAGCCCTATTGATGTGTATACAAACTCCGGTAACAGTGCTCTGTGTTATTCAATTGTACCAACACAGCACACCTTACCATTACCGCTACCACATTAGTGACACTGGTAAGGTCATGAAACAGCTGCGGACTAACCTGTTGTTAACAATGAACCAGTGCACTAGGTGTTTTTCCTCTCCTCTCTCCCCCTCTCTCTCTCTCTCTCTCTCTCTCTCTCTCTCTCTCTCTCTCTCTCTCTGTCTCTCTCTCTCTCTCTGTGTCTCTGTCTCTTTCTTTCTCCCTTTCCTCTCCCCCTGTCGGATCTGGCTCAACTACTAAAACAAATGAAATGAATGATTGAAAATAAATAAATAAATAAATAAATAAATAAAGTTGTCCTCTGAAGGGGGGTGGGTTTAAAAAATGAACCAGTGGAGAGTAACATAGAGAGTAACACAGGGACTGAAAATGACAACAGATCTGAGTGAACACCTTAATTAAATGGTACATTTAATCTGCAGTGTGCAGTTTAACTGAAAATCCATCCAGCTGTGCTGGGAGTTTGACAAAGAAGCTCTGTCACTCTCTTTGACCTAAAAGTAAACGCAGTCTTACTCTTTGAGTTCTTACTACTTTCTCACAGTCTAACACATCACACAAACGCATGCAAAAATTCAGTAGTACCTCAGCAGGGCTCTAGAGGGCGCACATAGCTGTTCAAATCAAATACGGTGCCTTTTACCTTTAACAGAATCTGATCTTCAGTAGATTTCACTGTTTCAAATATTATCATTATCTATTAATTGAAATAAACACAAATAGTAAATTAGATCTCAAATTCAGTGCATGCTTGCATATTTTACAAGACAGACTCAAATGATCCTCTACTTACTTTTACACTATTCCACCTATTCTAAGACACATGTATTGTTATTTATTTATTTAATGCTTTATTGGCCGTTTCAGTGAAACCATTGACAAAATCTGTCAATGGCACATGGTGAAACTCGTATGCACTTTTTGAATGTGTCAGAATATTTGGAAGATTCATACATTTGTGGGAGTGTGCTGCTCATAAGATTTTGGTCAGTCATTTCTACAGCCAGATATGCCATCCACTGTTCAAATTTGCCAAAACCCGTTCACATGTGACGTGCGTCTGCAGTGATTTCAAACACTGACCAACACATCACATCATACTAACTGTAGTTAATGCTAGGCTTTTCCACCTCTGCCATCATTTCTGTAAGATGTGTAGTAACAACAGAGCAATGTTGGTGACCAGTGATCCACCACTGCACTGACATCAGCTCTTTTATGGGAACGCTAATAGAGTTGAGCAGGCAGTGTTTAATATTCAGCTCCAGGCCGCGACTGTCCTCTGAGGTTGCCTGTCTGAAACTCTTTGTGCCAGGGTCCTGACGCTAACATGGTGTGGGAACAGTAATCGCACAGGAAGGCTAATGAATCACTCTGCACTCTACACACACACACACACACACACACACTGCATGTTTCTATTCATTTACAAAGCATACCTATCTTTAATCTTAGAGGAAAGAAAAGAGCTACAAAAGAAGCTGTTTTTTAGAGAGTAAAACGCCCACAATTGATCCCACTTACACTAATTAGGCACTCATAAGGAGAAAGAGAGGGGGAGAGAGTTTGATGGTTAGTGGAACTACACAGTTGAGCAGGGGAGTAATTTATTTTCAGATGTTTAAAAGCAGTTTGAGCTTTTAGAAGCAATTATTGGTACAGGAAATGATTGCTAATGACACCAAAGTGCTCCCAAATGGCCTTGAAGAAGAGCGAGAGAGACCTCACAGAGGGTGAGATGGAGTTCATGCATGGTCACTTTTCATCTGATATGCTAACTTACTGACTGAGGCTAAATACTGGTTAACGTCGTAAGAAGGAGTACACCAGAAGCAAGTACACTGTGTGTGTAGATTTTTTAGGTGGTTGGTTTCTAATATTAGTCTCTTATGTAGTTTGTGCACCGGTTTAAGTCACAGACCGGTAAAGGTTCCAGGGAGGTGCTCATGAGCAAGATACCCCAAGCGCTTCTCCCTAAGTGCTGCCAAAAGCTGCTCACTGCTCTTTCACAGTTGGTTCAAATATGGAGGTCATAGTTCGTTGTGGTGCACTGTGTGCTGTGCTGTGTTCTCAACTAATCACTCACTCACAATACACAATAAATCATACTACTACTACTACTACTAATGTGTTTATTTGCTTGTGATTCTGATTTTATCCAAATTATATATCATGTTTGTTGATGTTAGCATGACTGTTGTAAAGCAGGGGGCTGAGGCACAATTCCAAGACATCTTTTACTGAATTGAGACTGTTCAAGAGTCAAGAACAAAAACTGAACAGTCTTTCTTGGAAGAATAAGCAGACATGCCGGGCAGAGGTAAATGCGACAGTGGCAGGACAAAAAACAAAAGGTAGGAGCAGACTTAAATAAAGAAATAGAAATAAAAGACAGGTGCAAACAACAGGTAAACCAATAAACTAAACAAGAAAACAAAATAACTGAACTACTAAGAAAACAGAAAAGGGTGAAATGGAAACTGAACAGAAAGAGGAGAGACTGATAATGAGACTGAACTGAGATGAAACTAGCCAACAGGAGAGGACAAAAACAGGGGGCAGAACAGTATGAATGATGGGCAGAACGACACGAGATGAGACAGGGCAAGCTCTGCTGGCAAGTTGGGAAAAGTCTTGAGGAGAGCTGTGACAGTTGAGACTTGTTTTTTCCTTTATTAAGTAATTTTAAGTTCAATACCATTTAACACAACATAGCCTGTGTACTTCACATAAGATAAATGTGACTCTGAACCAATTTAAGCCAAGAAAAAAAGATCTGATTTCTTCATAAATTTCAAATCATCGACCATGATCTGGTAGTGCAAATGAGAAAGTGCAATGAGAAAGACTACAGATATTTTACAGATATTTACAGATTTTACAGATAGGAGGCAGATATTTCTGTTACCTTTCTGTTTCCCTGGTTAGGAAATCTAGTTTTGTTTTCTTGTCTAGTTTTGCTTTGCTCACTGGACTAAGTGGTTTTGAACACCTATCTACTCCGTAAACAATGTCTGCTATGCACATGTTCCCTCGTATAGAAATTGCTATACTAAATGTTGTTTTTGGATCAAACATAATCAAAGAAAAACAAATGCAACACTAATGTGAACGTACTGAACAAAGGTTAGTTTGTGTTTGTTAGCTTCATGCTGATGTGCCGTGCTCCTTTTTCTTTGAATGGAGGTTTCAGCAGTCATTAGTGAGCACAGAGCACAGTAATAGTATCCCTGCAGTGGCATATGGATCATCAGTCCTGCTAATCAACCGCCGCTCCACTCCTGAATTTCCACTCGGCAGTAGATTTGCTGACCTGCTAACTCAGGTTCTGCCTGGTTATCTCCCAAGTCTCAGTGTGGGGTGTGCCTCATAGGGGCAAAGTTTTCAAAGTGACTTTAAGGGCAGGATGGAGTCTAATATGCACAGGTGGAGCCACACTATTGCTGCCTCAGTGAATCCAATTCAAATAGTGATCAAACTAGTATTAATGTCTCTAAATAGACAATAGACACGGGAGTGGGGAGAGACGGGGGGCTACTAACTTACTGCTAAATGAGAGTGTCTTTCCTGATTAAATTAAAGCACACACAAACAATCTCAACTGGAATTTCTCCATCAGTGTTGGTTTCATCAACGTTCAGTAAAAATCTAATTAGTTTGGTTTTGTGTGTGCTCGTGCATGTGAATGGGTATGTGTAAGAGAGTGAGGGTTTGGATTTTGGTGTTTCATATTCAACCATGTCCTCATTTTCAACCCAATTCAATATTGTATGACATTCATATTTATTTATACACAGAGACAATGCAACTTAGAAGTGTGGCCATATAACTGCCCCTTATACACTCCTGAACAACAGCTCTACGTACGCTCTTGAGAAAGACCTTTAATGCCAAAATGCTCCAGGGCGTAGGTACATGGGTCACTCTGGATTAGAACATCAGCTAAATACTCTAAATGTAATTGTAAGTCTATGGAAAATAGAATGTAGTTTAAGTCCAGCTCTATCCTTCCACTTGCACTACCATTATTGAATCACTGAGCAAAGCACTTAACCCCAAGTTTGTCCAGGGGGACTGTCCCAACAATGAGAAAATTGGAAGTTGTTCTGCATATAAGTGACATTCCATTCTGAATGTCCTGACATTTCACAGGTGTTTATGTGAGATATCTTGACATTCAGAATTTTACTAAACACTTGATTGTGCTTTAAAACACAATAAACAGTGTTATGCCTGCAATAACAAATGCACATGTAATGACATACCACTTCTTACTGAACAAATACTTCTTACAGTAAGTAAAAATTATTTCTTTTTTTAAATCACACTTTCGCATTTTTCATGAAGACTATTTTTAAATCTTATTTAAGATTTGTTCCTAGGTAAAAACAGAATCTACAACTGTGAAGAGCACTCTTATGTATTATACACAGCTGTGGAAAAAATAACAGACCACATTACTTTTTTGTGTTCACTGACTTTGTGGTTGTAAATGTACAGACTGCTATTCTTTTATGAGCTATTGCAGTTGCAGGTCTGTGAAGAATAAGAAAGCAGTCCATATTTTACCATATAACTGCAATTGTGTTTTGGAGCAGCTATTCCATGTGTTATATTCCAACACCTATACACCTGATTCACTTTGCTGGTTAGAGGAAACAGAGCTCAGCAAATGAGGATACTGTCAACTTATGGACATATTCGTTTAATGACATAATTGTAAAATAATATATGTAGTTTGCAACTTTCAGGGTAGATTAAGATAATTTACTCCAAAAAAGTTTAGAATTTTGAAATAAGTATGGTAAAGTTATAAAAGAATATTGACACAGACACATAGAAATATGAAAAAATGAATCAGAAATAAAGTGATGTGGTGACAGCTTATTTTTTCTGGAGCTGTGAGTGTATGTGTGTGTGTGTGTGTCTGTGTGTATGTGTGTGTCCATGTATTTATCGCATTGTGGGCACTTTTATCTGTTTTTTTGGGTTTTGTGCGGACATTTGAGGGGTCCCCATGAGGAAAAATGACTTCATAGAAATGTGCTTGTTTTATTTGAGAAACTAAAAGAGGTAAAAGATGTGCTTTTGGTTACTGAGGTTAAGGTTATGGTTAGGATTAGGTGTAGGTGTAAAATTATGTACATCTAGTCATTATGGGAGCCCATGGAAAGACCTCACAAAGATAGTAATACAGAGACTGTGTGTGTGTGTAAAATGTAACCTTATTTGATTTCCTCAATTCTACAGTTGTATAATATTATAATGTTTCAATGACTTAACATAAGTACAAATTTAAGAAAACGCTTATGAAAATACTAGCGAATGAGGTCTCATCTAAAATAACAAGGATTGTTTAACTAACATAGCAAATACTAATCAGATAAATCTTTTTCTTTGGAGTAACAGCCAAATAAATATGTTAAACCAAACTGAAAGTTATTTTGCAGAAGAGTTTACAACGATGAATGGAAAAATGTGTGTGTGTGTGTGTGTATGAGTGAGTGATTTACTTGCTATGGAGCCTTTGAAAGTCTTCACTCATGTTTTTGATACTGTTGAGCTGTGTTCTGCCTCAGGCAACCTGTTTCACTTATAAACACCTTAAAACACACGCAGACAGACAGAGACAGAGACAGAGAGAGTCCAATCCTTCAGCAGCAGACTACAAAATGACCGCATGTTTGACCCCAAAATTCCATGTTTCCATATCAACATAAAGAGACATACATGCTCATACACAAACAGACTCAAGGTTATTAATATTTTAGTATTTGTTATCTATAACTGTGTGTGTGTGTGTTCATGAATGGGTAGGTGAGTTTGGGTCGGCGTGGGTATGTGCGTGTGTATGTATGTCCATGTCCCCATGGTCCCCATGAGGAAAAATGACTTTATAGAAAATGTGCTTGTTTTATCTGAGAAACTAAAAGAGGTAAAAGATGTGCTTTTGGTTACTGAGGTTAGGGTTAGGATTAGGTGTAGGTGTAAAATTATATGCATCTAGTCATTATGGGAGCCTATGGAAAGACCTCACAAAGATTGTAATACATAGACTCTGTGTGTGTGTGTGTGTTTTGTGTTTTGTGTGTGTGTGAGTGTGTGTGTGAGTGTATGTGTGAGTGTCAGCACAGGCACGAGTACAACTGTGTGCGTGGTCAGCTTTAGCATTCTGACGGGACATTGAGGCAAATTGATTTTCTCTTGTTTACAGCCTTGAGCAGCTTCTGATGACATCCCCTGTCTTACAAATTGTGTGTGTGTGTGTTAGAGAGAGAAAGAGAGAGAGACTCTACTTGTCTGTATCCTCTAATCTGTGCAATTTCAGGCATAGAGGCATCACAAAGGACAAATGCTGAAATTTGTGTCTGTATGCTGAGTAGCGTACACACACCCACACATACATATTGGATTTGAAATCTGGCAGATTTTTTTGTCGCTTTGTGTAGTCATTTCTGTATGTGAGAGCCAGTGCTCATAAGGTAAAATACTTCATTTGAAAGGTTCTACGGTTTATTTGAAAAGAGTCTGAAAATAATTGCTTTTTGATACTGATGTTAAGGTTATGTATTGTGTTGTCTGGTGGTAGATAGTATTTGTGACTTGCATTTGCTATATTTTAATAGACAGTACATTTGCAGTTATCTAAACTAGAATCGGTTTTTTGGGAGACTATCCTGGGAGTCAGCTGCAGGTCAGGACTTTACTAGTTGCAGCACTTTTACTTTTCAGCACAACAATTCTCTAGTTTCTGTTTTAGGTTGCAGACTCAAGAAACCAAAAATACACACACAGAAAACATGGAAATATTAGATTTCATATTTTTCAAAACTAGTGTGTGTGTAATTACAACTCTAAACAATGCTCTAAACTCTAACCTGATCATATGCAAAAATAATGCAGTAATGAGATGAATCATATGTACAATATTTTTTATGCTACCTCGACTATGAATTGATTTGAATATGGTTTCAGTGATTATTTGGAGTTATTTCTTATGGTGTTTTATTATTTCAAACTTTAAAATGTTTCCAAAACTAAATTACTGATATTGTAAGTGCCAGCTAAGTTTTTGACAGGTTTTCTGGAATCTGTTGCTCTACAGACTAGGAGAAATTGCAGAGTAAGATTGGGTTGCTCACGTCACTCTGAAGTATTGCTCTTTTAATCATTCTGGTGTGTCTCTGCGGCCCTCATCTCCATTAGCAATGCCTGAGCATCCGGTTTGATGAATCACTGAGCAGCTCAGCTCGTCAGACCTGGGATTTCTACATCTAACATGGTGGGCGGCTGTCATTACCATACATTACACGCTTCTGCCTCCCTCTTCAAGCAAATGTGTGTGTGTGTGCAGAGGTTTGCACATGGAGGATTTTATATTTTCAATCCTCATGAAAGTGCGGAAGGATCTGGGGCAAATGTGACCATTATGAGTTGAATGGCAGTTGTTAGTGCATATTGAACTGCGTTGAATTTAACATTCTTTGATTCTACTCTGTGTGCTTTCTGGAAAGCTTGTCATTTTCTCAAAATAGCTCACAGGCACAATTAGCACTTCACTTCAGTGTTAAAATGTTTTTTGTTGTTGTTTTTTTTGTTTTTTTTTCTTAATATAATGTTTTGTATGTCTGCATGAATCAGCTGTGTCTTTCTTTGCCGGACTGTTTGCTCTCCTGTGAAACTGTGATGTAAAACCTTTGGACTGTGGTCTATGAGAAGTTATATGTTTACTGAATAAGCTGTGGGGACTGTAAAGTCATAGTATGCTGTAATGAGACACTTTAATCCTATTAGTATGATGTTGCCTGTCAGACTTGTTAAAACAGATTGCCTCCCACATGCCAGAGTGTGTGCATACACACATTTAACTCTTGGTTTAAAAAAAAGAAATGACAAGTATATGTTGTTTGAGTGTAGCCATGTTCATCATTGTTTTAGAATTTGTTTTAATAAGGTTAGAGTTAGGATTATAACTTGAACACTTTTTGTTATTGTCAACATTTTTGTTATTGATTCAGTAGCAGTTCTGATCTACAACTTAACAAGACTTTGAGTCAAGGTCTTTCTCCATCACAAACTGCGTGTCTTATAGTTGCATATAGAGCACTGCATATTTCTTTTTGAGAGATTTTCTGGCTTCTCAACATCGTCCTTGTGTCATGATTTGGATTTCAGATTCTGATGTTCTCCTTCATAAGTTATGTATCTATGCTGTGTACGACCCACTCATCATAGGACACTTGGTACTTTAACGGTTAGGGAGTTGGTCCTGTGATCAGAAGGTTGATGGTTCAAGTCCTGCACCGCTAAAGGTACCACTGAGATACTTATGAGCAAGGTACTGTTCCTAAGCACTGCTTCCTAAGTGCTGTACTTCAGCTGCCCACTGCTCCCTTACGGATGGGTGAAGTCAGAGATAAGAGAAGATGCGGAGGTCATTTCGTTCTGGTGCACTGTGTGCTGTGGTGTATTCATAAAGATAAATATCCATTCACTTTAATTAATTACCAGAAAGTTAAGAGTTTGCCTTCACCACTACTGATAGCCAAGCTGACCGCACAATGTTCTAACCAAACTTTCAAAGCAACTTTGCAAGTACAGCCTTTGCTTTCTGAGTTTTGAGCAGTACAGTATTTTCTGAGAGCTTCTTATTTTAATTAAAGTCTGCATTATAAACTCATCTCACATACGTCCCACTCATGTGTAATTACTGTCAATCAGGTGAGTTTATGAAGCTGCAGGAAACTTCTTAAGCATGAAACATGCTGGTGAGGCACTTTATAATGCAGACACCCATAAAAGTGCTGATGATGGAAGAGAATCGCTAATCATCACCTGTGTGTGGCTGTGTGTGTGCAATTTAAATTGCATTTGCATTTGTGTGATCCATATTTCATGGTGTATGAAGGTGGAACATTTACAGATATATCCCTTGAGAGAAAAGTTGTCAATTGCGAATCCAGATGACTTAGAAAACACAATTACACTCAAAGTTGCCATTTCAGACATTTGCAAAAAGCATTCAAATATTGCAACAAAGTGGTTTTTTTGTGCATTCTTTAAGCAGGATGACTTAATTTGTCACTTAAACACACATACCTGATCATCCACACAAAAATATGAAAAGTGTAAATAATGGCATTTGTAACTATTATGTTAAATTTATTCATAAATAAATGTACATCTATGCTGCACTAAAAATCATTAGGTGCTCCTTAAACAGGTTTAAATATAACTAAACATAGCTAAATAGACTGATCCACTGTCTCACTTTCCATCTCCCAAGTTGGTGTTTTTGTTTGCATGATGTATGTGAAGTTCACCAGTTTTTTCCTCTAGGCTGTATCTTCACTTGAATATTCATGAGTATGTCAAATCTTGAGACATACATTATGAGAGCAGCTAGGGAGCAAGTTCGAAAGTCTAATACAGAGAGTTTACTTTGTTTTAGCTTTGTACAACTTCAGTGTTTGCATACAAAAACTGCGGCTTCCATGTGTTCATAGCAAAGCGCAGACCAAATTTTACTTTGTGTGAGTCTGTCTGTGCATGTTTGTGGTTTTAGTGGCTGGCATGCTGCCATCTCTCTCTCTGCCTATATTTGTGGTGTCTCTTAAAGCATTCACGAGAAAATCGACACCTTTGATGCATTAGGAGGCTGCTCTCTCTGAGGTCCCCTGTGAGCATCTAAAGCCTTGAAGGAATATTTCGCATTCAGAGCTGCAGAGCACACTGCTGGAGAACCTTTTCTGGTCTGGCCCTAATGCTCTAACCTGCCATTTCACTTACCTTAAAACTGCAGTCTTTTCCCACAATTCTTTTTTTTCCTTTAGCTACAGTCAAGTTATCGCTATAGCTAACTGTTATTCAGTTAATTATTGAACACGGATTGAGTTTACTTTGTAAATAAATAGGAATTGAGTATTTACATTTACTCATTACATTACATAATTTACTCATTACATTAACATGGAGGTGAGATTTTACTGTAGGTCTTTTTCTTGTTTACGCTTTATGCACTATCCTGCTGGCTTGAACCAAAACTGGAAACTATGTGCGTGTGTACCAAATGAGAAATATTTAATCTGCCTCCAAATTATAAACTACTTTGGAAAAGCTTCAATCTTATAGGAGAGGTTACACTCTACTGGTTTACTTACTGTCCATTTATTAATAAAAGCTACCTAATTTTTGCACTTTGTAGCCACTCTCTTCCCTATTTCCTCTTCAGTGTGTTTGTGTGTGTTTTTGTGTTGATTATGCGCTGGGTTTTATGTATAAGGCACAGGAGCATTACTGTAGAAGTTAAAAGTATGTGTTTGTTTGATTGTGTTTGGTACTTCTGATACTAAGCAAGCATGATTAGTGTGAAGGATAAATGTATTTGCATTTCACTAAGACAAGCTCATAAAACCTATGGCCCAAAAATTCTACTATGACTAATATGTCTTAAGTTCCACAGGATTGTGTATAGAATCCAGAACCAAATGTTGACAGACCTGTGGAGAGGCATCTGACTTTGAAGATAGCGTTCCTGACAGGAAAATGTGGGCCATTGGCCATCTGCTTGTTAGACCGTTACACAACACCTTGTACAGTATGGATCTTACCTTTTGCCCTTCTCCGCTTGATTGGTCCTGACACAGGGCCGTGCATTATTTTTCCGCCTCCCTGATTTGTCACATCAAGTCCAAACAGCACAGCCTTAGAGGTGTGGGTGAGACCTCTAGGAAATGACAGGTCTGAAACAGGAAATGGAGAACAGATGCTTTGAGGGCATGGAAATTTCAGCACATTTTACATTCACGTCACAAAGATCAGCACATTGTTTCTAATTTTGCTGGAGGACGAGGCAGGCAAAAAAAACCATCCACACATCTGGCAGATGTAAACATTTGTGTGCAGTCTAAACAAAAATTACTCCCACAGCCCAACTCTCCCCTAATGGTGTGTGTGTGTGTGTGTGTGTTGTCTCATTTTAATGATTGCCTTTTTAAACTTCACTGTACCACGGAACCTTATTGGTGATAGTCATTGTTAAAAATGCATGACAAAGAAGTAACATAACGTGAATGATTTAATATTCTGTGGGCTTAATGTGTGGGATGAGAGTGGGGATGTACTGCAATGTAAAAATGTAGCCAGTATTATGTGGTTTGTAGATGATTTGCAATTGCAATTTTATGATTTTGAATTCTGCTATTTAACACCCCCACCCAGCTGAAATGGCTTAGTCCTCAACCAGTAAAGCCCCCGGTCATATTCATCTATCAGTAACTCCCCATTCTCTCTTAAACAGGATCTGTTAAAGTGTTACATATTTATTTATGCAGTGTAATTCAGTTTTTCCCCCTGAGTCAAACGTGCTTACTCTAGGAAACTAATGTTAAAAATGAATGAAGAACAATGGGGGACTTATGTTATTTCCCCCATTATAACATGTAATTGCAATTTTGAATCTTAAGTAGCTTTGTTGGGTTTAGTCACATGGTTGAAGTGCCTCTTTGCTGTATTCAGATTGATCTACTGTACTGAGATAAGAGCTATTAGTCGGGGGCATGTATTTCCTGACCATACCTGAACGTAAAATGGGTGTGGTAGGGAATAAAGAGAAAAAATCACAAAAACTTACTTCATAGCCTACAGTCTCAATTCAGAAACATCACTCTGTGCCACTGAATCTGCAGGCAACAAGATGGACAAATTTTGTTGGTCAGCCACTTATGGGTGATTGTGGAGATCTAGTGGTATCATGATTATGACCCAAGAGGTCATGGTTCAAGCCTCACCCTATCTTACCTACAATACCATGATATAGGACTTAAGAGAGGTCTGTAAAGTAGCAAATGCAATTGCAATTTATAAATGCAGTTTATTTCATTAAAGTGTTGTTCCATCATTATGATGATTTTCATTTGCTATTTTCCAAAGGTAAAGGAGTCCAAAAGTCCCCCTCTCCAGATGGACTGCCTGGTTCAGTTATTTAGAAATTGCAAAGTGTCTTCTTCCTTAATTCTTTCTTTCTCCTTGATTCTCTCTTGTTTGTGCAATAGTTATTCAGTGTTATTCAGTTAATTATTGAACACAGATTGAGTTCACTTTGTAAATAAATAGGAAATGAGTATTTACATTTACTCATTACATTACATAATTTACTCATTACATTACATTAACATGGAGGTGAGATTTTACTGTAGGTCTTTTTCTTGCTTACGCTTTATGCACTATCCTGCTGGCTTGAACCAAAACTGGAAACTATGTGCGTGTGTACCAAATGAGAAATATTTAATCTGCCTCCAAATTACAAACTACTTTGGAAAAGCTTCAATCTTGTAGGAGAGTTTACACTCTACTGGTTTACTTAAATAGCCTTGCAACACAAACCCAGACAAATTATTTAACAAAATCTCAATGAAACTATAACTGGGTCAGAGGTTCACCTATAATTATCTAATTACCTGATAAACATGCTCATCAAAAATAGAGATTAGCACAGGGAATTGCAATCCACATTATTAATTAGTTGTTGTGTTAACAATAGAAAACTAAAGTAAAGATGTGCAGAGTCATTAAACAAATTTTATGTCTAGCCTGTACAGATAAAGAATATTATAAGCTTTAAGGAAAAATATGATATAGATACCCTGGTATACACACTTTTGTGTGGGAGGCATTATAACAAGCAGACTGTAAGTATATATATGTGTGTGTGTTGTGTTTGTGTGTGTATATATACATATATATATATATATATATATATATATGTATATATATATATATATATATATATATATATATATATATATATATATATATATATATATATATATGTGGGAGGAATTGTTACAAGGTGTTTATATTTTTCTATAATTTATTCATTTGGAGGGTGTATACAGTGCAAGTCTTGCCCTGAGCAGACAGGTAATACCAAAGCAGATGATTATAATGACTGTACATGAGAGTTTAACCAGAGGTTTCGGTTCCCCGAACACTGCAATGCAATATTCCATAACCTTATTTAAGCACTCCCAAATGACTTTTGCAGCCACCACATTATTCTTTATGAGATATGCAGCCAGACCATACATACCTTCAACTTGTACATACAGTACATGCTGTACCAAAGGGAAACAATTTAATTCTCTTCCTGAAAACACACAACAAGGTACCTGGGTTGTGGTACAGGTATGTCCTTGAGCAGGGGTGGGCGAATCCCGTCCTGCAGGTTTTCCATCCGACTTGATAAGAATCTTGTGGTGATTATCTACCTGAGACCAGGTGTGAATGTTCTAAAATCAAGTATGATGGAAAACCTCTAGGACACCGGCTCTCCAGGACCGGAATTGCCCACCCCCGCCCTTGAGGATGAGTCGTGACCTTTTGGAGTCCATTGGTGCTGACACAAACACTCCAATGACAATTGTTTACAACTGTTTACCTGTAACCCCAATTATAAGCACTCCAGAATAAATCCTAGCAAGTACAGGAAATCAAATAATTATTTCTGCATTTGTATTGAGTCAGTATGAGCACCTGGTGATTTCCTTAGCAAATCTTTTTATTTTAGACCTAAAGTGTTACAAAATGTCTAAAGTGGATCAGTACAAGCTAAATCATTTAGGTTATTCCAAGGAATGGTCAAAATTAAAGCAAGAATATTTTCACTTCAGCAGGATTTTAGCAATTGACTAAACTTATCAGTATATAATCAGTGCTATATGAAATGTATGAAGGATTTGTACATACAGTAATATAAAAATGCTTTCAGAAAATGGCAGTTATGATGGAGGCTGTACTAACAAGCAAAGAAACACCATTTTTGTGTAATGATGGGAAGACCAGCTCAGCAGCCTTGGGTCACAAAAAAGTACTTAAGGTTAAATGTTTTGAAACTAGGTAGTCAAAACAGGACTGGACTATAACAGCTAGGTCTCTACCAACTAAGCCAAGTGTCTTATTCTACATACTAACCTTATGAAATTAACCAAGCATTCTAACCTTTACACAGTTCACTCAAACAAAATGATGTCAACTGCCCCAGTGCTGGAAAAGACAGGAAAAACTCAGAGAACAGACAGGGATGACAGAATGCAGAACATTGTGTCCCAGTTCAATGGTTGCAAATGTTCAAGAAGCTTAGATAGCACACTGAATAGATAACATGAGAGAGAGAATAAAGGGGTGTCAACAAAAAAAGGTTGGAGACGGCTGCGTTCTACAGCTGTGTTATGTTTCGATGTCCTGCCAATCACAGCTCACGTCTGTGTGATGGATGTGCTCATGGCCCAGCGGTGGGCTGTTTGTCACTGATTACAGGCGCTGACTGTCACTTGACTGGTCAGAATGGCTTTTTCGACAGGCCTAGCAAGACAAACACAGCCATGAATCCAACACTGCCAGTCAAGTGAAGAATTGGCTATGGGAGCTCCTAGATAAAACATTTATCTATTTGCCTTCTTGCATGTGGCTTCTCTCTGCCACTGCAAATCCTGTATCTCATTTTAGATAATCTAGTTGCTGAAGCAGATTTTCTATAATGACTGATTTCACTAGCATGAACGTTTGCCTGACTCTTAATTACTATTTAATCTGTAAATTCTAGAATATGAGTCAAGTAAAAGTCAAGTGTTGTCAATTGTTTTGTTGAACTTTACCCTCTCTCAAGAAGAACTGACCTTTGACTGTGCATCCTAATTGCCGCATTCTAGGAAAGCCATATGCTCACACCATCTTTCTAGTCATTAACAAAGTGGGGACCAAAGAAATTTCATCTCTCAGAGCGCTTAGTCATTCAGCTTCTGTCTGTTGTGACTCATCTAACAGCCTCTGGCCTTTTTATTTTTTCCTGCATGTGACTCTTTTCTCAACTGCACTCTGAGTTACCGAATGGTGGGTCACATATGATAATTACATCTGGGACAGAAAAATAAATTGAGCACATTGCTTTGACCCTGCTTTGTATGGCACATTAGGATGATCCATACAGCAGTCAGATTTGGATCACTGCTTCCATTTGCAACTTCAGAATGACTGTCTTCATGCTATTGCCAACAATAGGGATGTAATACTGTGGCACAGCACACTGGTACTTTTAAACTTTGAATTACCAGCATACACCCACACATACTGAAGCAAAAGAAGAAGATGAAGAAGAAGAAGAAGAAGAAGAAGAAGAAGAAGAAGAAGAAGAAGAATTGATTTAAAATGAAGTAGCCGTGGGCAGTTCTACAAACTGGGATGAACCACCGACACATCAGTTGCTGACATCTGATGGCTGTCCTGTCACAGTACAGCAGCATGCCCAGCATCCATTGTAATTTACCTGTAACAGACTTGATTCCTGGAACAAAGCGATCAGGCACCATGCCGGGGCTTAAACTACAGGGACAGCTGGATGTGAGCTAATAGGGTTCTAATTTGAGGTGATGTACTGACAGGACCAGAATAGATTAGTGTCTGGGAGCGTGTAAGCAGATCAGCGCTCTCACTCTCTCTTAGCCTGGAGTGCTGCTCTATCTGGAGCTCCCAGATCTGAATTTTGGCCTCAGATTTAGCGGGACATTACTCCTATGAATGACCTGCTACAAGGTGTTTCAGCCATTTGAAGCCAGTGGTTGTGATCACCAGTCCTTTGGAATAGATGAGGATTTGAGAAGCGGGAAGGCTGTGGGTATCTGGTTTTCCCAGACATGTTTTGCTGTCCTGTTAATGACAATGAACCTCAGAGCTTTGATAGCTGAGAAATTGCAGCTTGAAAAATTTGCCTTGATGCATGATCTCAGAATCAAAGGAAGCCTCATTCTGCGAAAATACACATTGCTGGCAAATGTTCTTTTAATCGCTTCTAAGAATGGCAATGAGGAAGTGTATGTGTGTGTGTGTCTGTGTGAGAGAAAGAACGAGAATGAGTGAGAGAGTGAGAGGGATGAACCACGGCCCCTGTGATGGATGAAAGGTTTAGAGCAATGAGATGTTGAAATTTATCTCCTCAGAACGTGTGGACCCCTCTGCAAGCTCCTGCTTTTTTCATTTCCTTTTGTTCTTGTTGTTCACAAGCGATAACAAAGTGTTAAATTACAGAAACGTTCTACCTTACATTGCAAGATAAGAACGCGACAGAAGTTCTTTAAACTTACTCAAATGCAGGCATAGCCCATACACATATACACATAAACATGGAAGCACATGTATGAGTGAGTATAGGTGCTCACTGACCTACACAGAAACACACACAGGATCACTCTTGCCTATATGATGAAGCCTTGCAACTCTATGTGTGTCTTTAAGCTCAAGTAGAAAAATGAAAATTAAGAATTTGTGGGTAAATCTGATGCTTTACTCCAAGAAGGATGCGAAAGTGGTTATTTTTCAAAAAGAGAAGAAATAAGGAGTGAGAAAAAAAGGAAGGAGAAGCTGAACTGAAGACTGAATAAATAATCAATTAAATTCAAACACAGGCTCACTGTAGGGAAGCTGAGAAGCTAGGAGATGAGGTTGATGATTCTGATGTATTAAGGGAGGAGGAAGAGGAGGAGTGAGAATAGTATCTGTAATGCATTTGACTCCTAGGGTAAATATGATCTATGAAGTCTTTGCGTAACGTGTGTCCTTTATATTAATGCCACACTCTTACTCGTCCTACTCTTCCTTGGAGTTCCTCTTCTTCCATGACAGTACCTTTCTTCTCTTTTTGCCTTTACAGTTCTCACGTCTCCATTTTGTTACTGATCTTATTGGACTTCTCGGTTAACCCTGACGACTTGTTCTTTAGAAAAGAAATCATTAGACATGCAGCATACTTATGTCTAATCTAAGTTTTATGGGAAAAGAGACAGCTAGAACGACATGAATATACTGATTTATTTTTATCTTTTTGCGTCCTGTTCTTCCATGTCCCAGAGCACTTTAATTCTGGCATAAATTTGTGTGTTTTCTGGTGAAGTCCTATTTCTGGGCCTGTCCGTTATTGCCGGATGCTGATTTATTGAACATTTGCTGCTGTATAATAGCGGTATGATGATAAGGATATTTTGCATCTGGCACATTTTTGTTAAATGAAACCATTTTGAGTGGCGAACGAGTTATCTTACAGTTCTTGATGGTGTATGTATGCGGCTAAATTCATCACGGGAGTCACTGGGGACTCTTCAGAGACTCAGGTATAATCTGTCTCACCTCTGATGCCAGAACATTCCTTTTAATATTAATGTGTGTGTGTGTGCTTGTGTCTATGTGTGTGTCTGTGAGTGAGTGAATCATTAGTAGTGGTAGGAAATTATTATTGAATGATGTATTACCTCTTCCGACAACCTGTAATAGGTTTTAGAAAAATTGCTTTGCTCCTTAATCTGAAAGGTAAAGTTTGTTATGGCATATTTTCAATAACTCTACCTGAATGTAAAGAAGGCCATTAGATGCTTTAGTCCTGTAATGTTCCTAAAATGATGTTAGGGATCTGTTACTTGGTCATCTGTTGAACTTAAGTTTTTCATTTGAAAGATTATGTTATTAGATAGATGTGTGCTTTTCTATTTCTGTCGTTCTTAAAGGTTTCTATATCAATGTATACAAAGGTTTTTTACTCTGTACCAGTGATTTTTAGCATTTCTAACATGTTCATTATAATCAAACGCCATCGCAGCTATGCTTTCCACCACGGTCAGTGTTGTTGGCTATTTGGGGTTGCAAACAAATAAATCTAATGTTTATTAATGAGTGCTAGCTCTTCTAGCTGGCACTTAAGGTGACACCTTTGGAGACAGTAACATCTTCTGTGCATTTGCTGATGTAGCCAGTCACAGATTTTTTTAATTCCTCCAGGTTGATTGTGTCTCCATGAGTAGCAGCCTCTCTGAACATGTTCCAGTCTGTGCAACCAAAACACTCCTGAAGGGCTGGGACTGCTCAGTTCAGTCAAACCCTGATATTTTTATTTGTATGTTTTGTACATTTAAGCATGTGGGGCTACATGGTGATTTAGTATACCTCCCCACATCTGTGTAAACACAGTCCAGGCAGTTCACTCAATAACATTAACAGAATATCTGTAAAGCATTTGAGTGAATGAATTCGGCAGAAAAATATCAGTCTTCGTAAACTGTTTGTTGCTTGTTGATTGGTTTGTATACCTAAACTCCTGCCTGGTTAGCATTGCTGCTACGAGGCAAATACACCTAGCTGACATTTCACGATTAAAAACGTCAGCAAAGTTTATACACAAGTCCTTTTTGTGTATAAGCTTTTCTGTGAGCTTCTGAACCCACAGAATTGTAGGGTGATTTTACAGTCATCAGTTCTTTTGTTCGGGAATTAAACTAGCTTGATGTTTATTTTACAAGGATGAGAACATTTTACATTATATTTGTCTTGAATAATACACCCCATTGTGTTATGTAATTCCGCTCCAAACTGAATCAATTATTTTCAAAGCATTCCCAATGTTCCCAGCGTTAAAATGAAAACTGTATCTGGTTATTTCAGGAAAACAGCTTTTTTTCTCTTTTCTTTTCTTTTTTTTCATGAAAACTATCTCGTTAATTCAGAAAAACAGAGCAGAATTATTTTTTCTTAAGTGAACGCATTACGCTTCCATAGTTTTTTTTTTTTTTTTTTTTTTTTTTTTTTTTTTAACTTTTATGCTATTTATATATTTAAAAAAAAACAACAACTAGGCTAGCGTGTTGCTTGTGAAATTTATGCAAAGAAAACATTTTGAACATTTAGAACTCACGCTGAGTTGAAGGTCTCGTTCAAATGAAATAAAAAGCCGAACTTTATCCATGCAGCAAACCAAAATTGCCACATGCCGTAATCCTTTCATCGCCTGGAGGCTACCGGAGCGTCGACCTGAAATTTAAAAATAAATTTAAAAAAACGCACTATTTTACTGAACAATGTAAAATACATATTTGTAAAATATTTATTTTAACTGGTTAATGAGACTTTTGTTCCTGAACCTCTGCAAATCCGGGCTGTAAGATGTCACCTTCATAAATGCAAATAAGTCTGCCCAGGCATCATGTTCTATTTTCTTCAGATATTTTTCTTTTCTTATATTTATCCATGCTTAGCCTACCTGGGGTCGAAAAGCTTGATAAATACACAGGCTTTTGGCGGGCATAGACCGGCTTTTGTGACGCATATTTTGAGCGACAAAAAATTAAACACGTTGTATTTTAATGTTACAAGATCACAATAATCTTCGAATTTCAAACTACAATAAAAAAAACAAAGAATAAAAATAAAATACAGTTAAATTTAAAAGTCATTATTTATTTTCCAAAGCCACAGGGAGCCGCAACATAAGGCTGAAAGAACGGCTGCCGACCCCTGGACTAGGCTAACACAGGTGTAACTAATAATAAGAATAAACTAAATAATTAGGGTTAAAGGAAATTGATTGACATACCATACAACAGATTCAAGACAGGACAGTGGTGCCCGGCTGGGATAAAGTCCAGGGGCACTGCCGTGACAGCGTCAGAAATGTGTCCTATGATTTTGCTTGTGTTGTGTAATCTCTTTCTACAAAGTACTTGCTTTGATGACAACAGTGCACAGATAAACTGGTATAAAGGTGAGCCTGTTTCAGATTGTAACCAAGTTCTATACCGAACGAATTCACGAATCACAACAGAATTGGTTCTTGGTCTAATTTAGTAAAAGCATCATCTGATATGTGTGTGAGTCGGTGAATTTAATTATTTATCTATTTTAAATGCAATTGTCTGAGTTACATCTCTTCTGTATAGTAATTGTGCATGTATGAACTACAGCTGAGAAACATTTAAGCAACACTAGTACCTTGTGTGCAAAACTCAATTCGGATAAAATTGTATTGTATATCTACCATACGGTTTGTAGATCTCTTGTAATATTTCTTTTACTTTTGCAAAATCCTTGTTTATAAACAAAAACATCTACATGATTTAAAGCTTCAGAAATGGGTCAAAAAATGCACCGTCCACACAAGCTTAACCCAACACATTCAGTGTTTATGTACGAGTACCTCCCATGCATATTTATAAGTACAGTTTTAACGTTGACAACATTAAACATTCATAAGCGTGAACAGAGGGAGAAGAAAGTACAGGAGTAAAAGAGGAAGTTCTGGGACTTCTTTGCGCTCTGTCTCTGGGCTTTTTATCATTCTAAAGATGGCTCCGCTTGCATCATCATGAATCATAAGAACACGCTTTTTACATTCTGAAATGAAATCTTTCTTCTCACTTTTTCTTTCTTTCTCCCTATGAAAGTTTAAGAACATGAATATGCGTCTTCTACACACCCAGAGGAGTGGAAATGGGAAGAAATTATAAATATTTCAAAGCAAAATACAATGGGAAACATGTCTATTGTTGTGTTACATTAATATGCAGACTCACAAACATGGAAATTCAGGATAGACCTATATAGATGATGACACCAGATGTCAATTGACTGTGTCTTTGAGAGTTAAATCCCCTTTGAGCATTGCTGGGAAGGAATATAATGCAAACCTCAGCAATGAATATACAGTAATTGTGATCAAAAGACAACTGCTATATCAGGAAACTTGTATTTCTGTTTGTTTGTAGCAGTCAATCTTGTTGCAGCATGTTCAATTTCTAAACTGGAAACTCGTGATAAGGAAAACAATTCTTCAACTCTTAAAGAGGTAACAGTTTACACATTATGCCTTGATGAAAGTTGTTCTATGTGAACCCATGTAACATCTGCTTATCCCTTCCACTTGCTTTATTCTTAACCCCATTTCTTCCATCTGTTAGAGGTTCACGCATTATAATTACTGTTCTTCACAGCTAAATCCCCTTTGCAACACTTTGCACAAACCCTGCACACAGCTGTTACACGCTTCTGCTCAATTTCCCCTGTCTGCTCAGTCTTTGACAAAATCTGACTGTTGCGTCATGCATCTCACCTCATCGCAATTGCACCTGTCCCTCTTAATTACATCTAATGCAAGCTTACATGTGTGTCTCTCTCCTGAGTGTTCTGTGCACACTATACCCTCAAATAGGTGGGTTTTCACTTCGCTTCGCATCCAGGAGCAGTAAAGTTACCACTGAGGTATTTATGAGCAAGGTACCATTCCCAAGCATTGCTTCCTGATAGCCGCCCACTGCTCCTTCACAGATGGGTTAAATGCAGGGGTCACATTTCATTGTGGTGCACTGTGTGCTATGGTGCGTTCACAGTGACAAATAATCACTCACTTTCACTCACTTTCTTACAAGAATCATCATGATTAAAACATGTATTTGCCACCATCACCTGACTGATGGGCATTAGAGATGTACGCACACGACATCACATTGACACGGAATGGAATTTACACAGCAAATCAGACTGCACAGCAACTAGTCCTGACCATTCACAATGTGACGGTAACTTTAGCATGGGGTAGGGGCCAAATCTGCAACATGCAACACTGGCTGGCAGTTGTTCTAACATTACACTTGCTTGCATGATAGGATGCACACATAGTCCATTTCACAACTTTTTCGAACTTTGAGCTGTATCATCATTTTTGGAAAAATTAGTTTCTCAAAATACGTTATCGTTTAATCTCCAAGCACTAGCACCTATGTTATCATATTGACTTAATTTCATGACTGCTCCTGCTGTCTTAAATCCAACTCAGATACTAATGAAATTTCATCAGTTGTATCATCTGTTTTTTTCACATATCAAGTCAAGATCTGTTTAAGACTGCTAACTTAAAATCTGCCTATTTGAAACAAAGAGTGAGCACCCTTTCTCTATGTAAATACGCAATGACGTGACTTACTGCTGTAAACAACTCAATTGATAAATTATGAGCACAAGGCAGGGAACAACTCTGGGCAGGCGCCAACACACTGCAGGGCACACACACTCACTCAATCGCACTTTTACTCACACCTTACAGGGCCAATTTAGAGTTGCCAATTAACCTACAGTGCATGCTTTTTTTTGGACTGTGGGAGGAAACCAGAGCAGCCGGAGGAAACCCACACGAAAACGGGGAGAGCATGCAAACTCCACAAGGATTTTGCACATTTTGACTTTTTACCGTCATCGTCAGTTATGTTTGTAACGATCCATTGGTGGGAAAAGGAGAAACAGAAAATGGGTTTATAATACTGTTGCTTATAGTTCAACATTGTATAAATCCAAAGACAGCATCTACAGTGCAGAAAACAAGAATTCCAGGAAATGTCAGCCAGGGCCGGACTAGGACAAAAATTTGGCCCTGGCATTTTGGTCCTGACCGACCTACCACATACAGTCACATGCACCAACCATCTTTGCACTTCTTTTTATATGTATACCAACTCCTACTTCTTAAAACCACCAAAGCCATGTAATTAGAAAATAGGAATTTCAGACACATTAAATACTTCCAAACTGGCCATTTATTAATGTGATTAAATTGTACACTCCACAGTGATGAATCTTACAAGAAGCTATGGCTCCATCCTGTGTGTGCCTGTGTTTGTTTAAAGGAGAAAGAGATCAAAATTACAGAACCCAAAGGGTGGATTGTTTGAAGATGTGATTGGACCGAACCAGTGTCAACTTAAAAAAAAAAAAGTGACTGAGCCCAATGGGCCGCTGACCTACAAGTTTGATGGCTTGGTCAAACTAATAAAAAAGAAACAACGTATCGGCCCGCAAAGCATGTCGACCCACTGGGCATATGCCCGGTCTGCCCTATTACCAGTCCATCCCTGATGTCAGCTAAACATGGTCAGGCTATAAACATCTTTAAAAGCTTGTTTGTTCCCATGTTGTGTGTTGTCTAGCTCTAGACAGTTTTATGTTGATGCATTTATGTGTTAAACAAATGAGGGTGTCATAAGGGAATTCTGCGACTATGATATAATGTTACACGTTTCCCTTGTGCCAGTGGAAAAATAGCACAAAGTCATGGCATTTGTCAGACGCACTAATCCAGCGTGACTTACATATTCTAATTACATGGAATGTCTTCTTTGTGCAACTTGAGGTACATAGCCATGCTCAGTGACCTGATGTTGGTTTTAGGCTCCGAATCTTATGGACGCCAACACCAGTCATCAGGGTTCAAGTCACATTGGCACCTGCTCCACCTTACATTTTCATTCATGGCATTTCATTTCATAAAAGCCCTTGACCAATTACTTTTAGCACTTTTCCTCAAAAACTCATTAGCCACGAAACAATACAGTTAAATGTAAGACGTGCAGTGGTGGCACAGTGGTCTGAGTGGCTAAAATCCTGTGATGACGACCATAAAATAGGGGAGTTTGAATCCTCAAATGACCAATGGGGCTTTGGACTCCATGAGACCCTAAGCCACTGTTTAGTGCCTGAGTACCCAAAGTAGTTCTAGTGGGATGGTCACTCTAATTAAGAAATATATGATGGTCTGGGTGTAGTGTTTTCTAAAAGTGTTAAATGTAAATATGTTGCTGTTCATTTAGTTATTAATTATTTTCTGAATGACAGTGCTGTTCTCAAGAAGAAGTGACACTTTAACCTAGTGCCTGGCAAACTATTTGTGGTGTAATTCTACACCATAGACATTTTTAAAAAGTCAGAGAAAGCAGATGCACTATACAAGTAAAAGTAAGGAACAATTCATTATTAATGCTACCATATTTAAAATCAGATTCAAATTTTGAACAAATGGTGGAGTTTGCTTGAGGACAGAAGACTGCTCAGGCACTGAGACTGTGTTCTGACAGTAATATGATTTGAGAGCTGGTCCCCTTGGGAGAGACAGGCCGGTGCCTTAGATCACTGTACTCATGCTAATGTTCTATGTTTGCCTGGTCATTTGTCAACCTACTGGCCTATAGAATCTGAGGAATGCCAGCTTTGAGACAAGCAATATCTTCAGAAGGACTACTGTCAGTTTGCTAAAAAATGAGAGCAAATCTTCCCCCTAGGGGTATCAGCCTTCATTTAATGCAGTCTAACATGTAATATCACTTCACAAATTGTAATGTTGAGAAAGGATGGAACACATTTTGTTCCAAAATATGTTCCCTTGTTTGGTATTTCAGTAAGGTTGGTGGACAGGGTTATGTAATACACTGGTCCAAATTCTACCATATAGGGGTGTTGAAATTAATCTCATAATCGATGCACGAACAATTCTGCATCGATGCAGTGGCAGACCGTAATCGATTACATCAGGGTTTTCAACCGGCGGTCTGCTGCCTCCTAGTGGTCCGTGGCAGCATTGCAGGTGATCTGTGACTTGCAATCCAGTTTCATTACTGAAATTTCTTTTTCAAAATTATTTCATTTTATTGATTGTTCAAAACATTTCCAGATGATTTGGGTATATTTATGCATTTAAGGCAAATATCTAAATGTAACAGAAGAACAAAACTCTTCCCCTGGAACAGAAGCAGTTGAAAAACCCTGGATTATCATTATGACACAGCTCTGTGATTTTCTGGCTATGGCATAAAATTCTAGTTCCCGGTAGTAACTCTGGCTGCCTGGTCTGCGATCCGTGCCCAATCTGCGTGTAATATGAAGTAATGTGGAAAAATTGATGAAATGCATTGTGATGCATCAAGATATTGCATTAAATTAAATTGCTGACCTAATAATCATAATCAAATTGAATTGTGAGACCAGTGAAGGTTCACACCTATAGTTCTCATATAGACTGAGATCTAGTAAATGTGTCCAATTTGATTTGCAATCATTTTCATATTCATCAAACCACTTATTGACTCCTAATGCCCTGTAGATACCTTGTTGTTTTCCTGTAGGCCACTTCCATTAGGGTAGAAATAGTTCATCATAAATAAATGTGATCATTCATTATAACCTTTGATTTAAAGTGACCCTTACCATCTAATGGGATCATAGCAAATCATTTCAGTTAAATACCCACACCTTAGCAAAGACACAAGGTCCCTTTATGATCATGATTACAGTGCTGTTCTGACCACATTTCTATTTTGCTATAGTTTGAAATTGGTATCAAAGTCTAATCACTTTAAAAATACTAAATTAAAACATTAGCTATCTGATTTTAAAAAAAAAGATTTCTCATTTATTGGCAAAGATTAAAGATTACAAGGAACTAAAGACGGAACTCAATGTTAAAATGACCTTCCACTAGTTTTCTTTTTTCACTCTCTCTTGTTTCCACAGCAACCCACACAGCTTCCACAATGTCTTGAAAGCCCCAACTTTGAAATCCATTTCAAATGTCCCCTTGTCTTAAAACAAATTCAGCAATGCTTTCCACAGATGACAAACATTGTTAACTGCACACACAAGGAAGGGCTTTAATAGCAATCTTCACAGTTATCAATTTCAAAAGAGACCTTTGGTAATGTGATAAGATGATGCGCGGGCAGATTTTGTGTGTGTGTGGTTGTGTATCATATCAGCAGCATATGGTTAGAAGGCAAAGCATTAGTGTAAGAACTAAATTGGCTCATAAGAATTTCCACAGAAGAGGAAACCTCAAGCCGAGTAATACATCATCCAGCATCCTTTTACATTTTACCAAATTAAATGGAACAAAAGAAATCTGAGTGGCATAATCATGTTTTTCATCTACCACTTTCCTCTTGACTGTAGTAAGGGAGAGGAAGCGGGGGCTAAAGAGATCTACAATGAAGTTTATCTGAGGTAAACCAATGCATTCGTATTACAATTCTGAGTGCTCACTGAAAATATAGTCAATCCTCCCAGAATTCTTGAAGTGTACCATCTGCTACCACTTAACAAGAGTGAAGTCTCACAAATCACATTAGTATGTAGAGACTAACATTTTAGTATGATGTCGCATTTTAGAAAATATTATCTGTTGCTGGTAGCTGTAATATAAATGTATGAAAATCAAATATGAAACTATAAAATGTTTATGTGGTAAACTTCCCCAGAAAATTTCAGGATGGTTCAGAAAAATCATATATGAATATGTTTTTTTTTTTTTTTTTGTATATTTACATGTATAGAATCTAATGCAAAATATTTATGCCATTTTCAGCATTTATCAGACACACTTCCAGACTGAGTCCAGAGCAACATCTATTTCCTAATTGCAGGGACAGTTTATCTCAAGAAACTTGCGGTTAAAGAGTCTTGCTCAAGGACCCAGTAAGGGCAGTTCTGGAGGCAGCTCTTGAACCCATGACCTTTTGGCCCAAAGGCAAGTAGCCTAACCACTCGACCACCACCACATCTATATGGTACAAAATTGTTTACAGCACAATTACAGCATAAACTCAGTCCCTTTTTAATCTATCACTGAACTTACTACTCAGATTTTCAAAATTTTATATGCATACACTTAACTTGACATTACAGTATTTGCTGTATTTGTAATCACTTTGCATCAATATTAAAAACAATTTTATAGTGTGTTAAACTTTAGCTTTCATTATGTAAATACTTTAAGTACATCAAGCATGGCCAGTAATAAAAGGATTTGACAGAGGTCTGTTCTCTGCTTTGTAGTTCACTTCCTGTGGTCTCTGAAGGCAGACTCCTGGAATGAGGATGTCACTCACATGATTAATGAGATAAAAACGATTCACCTGTCTTGCAGGAGAGATTAAATAAATGGATCAGACCTTATTTGCATTGTGGCAGATGCACTTTACCAGAATGCAGAGCAGACAGGACACAAGATTCATCACCCTAGACCCTCCTTCCACTTTCTGTCTTTCTTTTTTCAGGAGCATGTTTTTCGCAGCTTCCTCCAATCGATAGCAACCCATCCATCTCCCGATCACTCGCACTCCACCCTCTCAGTAAATGATTGAAGCCAAGGCTGACCCTTCACTCCTGTGGGACATCAATTATAAAAAGGCAGACCAAACCCAAGATGGATTCTCAAAAAGTTGAAGGAGCAATAGATTATGAATTGTTGCTCATAAGCGTGTGTCGAAGAAATACTGACTAGTTCAGATCTGATATGACATAAGGATATGAAAAGAGGACATTTTGCAGAGGGACTGCAGCACTATTAAAGCATTTCAGTGGATACAATTTTTGTTCAGATACGTGTGACACCTTGGCAAACCTGACCACTATTAACAGTGCCTTAGGACTACAACAACTAATGAATATAATAGATTATTATAATATTTGCTAACTAAATCAATTAGTTGTTTATGTCAGTATGTTGTCTATGTCATCACATCATTTCATAAACAAATGGTGCTTCATTTCCACTAAACAATTTAAAGTAAGTCTTAAACAGAGTGACATGATATTGACAAGATATACAGTACTGTGCAAAAGTTTGAGGCAGGTGTGAAAAAATGCTGTCAACAAAGAATGCTTTCAGAAATGGAAGTGTTAATCATTTACTTTCATCAATCAACAAAATGCAGTGAATGAACAAAAGAGAAATCTAAATCAAATCAATATTTGGTGTGACCACCCTTTGCCTTCAAAACAGCATCAATTCTTCTAGGTACAGTTGCACACAGTTTTTGAAGGAACTCGGCTGGTAGGTTCCAAACATCTTGGAGAACCAACCACAGATCTATAATCCTATAATCCTACAAAATAATATGATGAATACAAAATAATAGAAAATGACTTAGCATCCTACAAAACTCTGACTGGTAAGCAGCTCTATAAGAATTGGATGCTGGTTTGAAGGCAAAAGGTAGTAACAATATTGATTTGATTTAGATTTTTCTTTTTGTTTGCTCATTTTATATTTGTAAATTGATAAAAATAAACAATCATATTTATATTTCTGAAAGCATTCTTTGTTTACAGCATTTTTTCACACCTGCCTAAAACTTTTGCACAGTACTGTATGTGAAATCATGGATAATACATTTGATAATTTTTGATTAATCCGAGACAAAAACAGTGGCAGGCATAAACAAAAGCCCCACTACACCTGTTTGCCATGTGATCCTCCAATAAACATTTTGTTTACAGGCATTTGCCAGTAAATTTCATTCCGAGTCATCGTGGTTCACACAGTGGTGGCAGAATCTCATATCTATTAGCAAAGGCTCCAACTTGGTGTGACGTGAGTAAATCTGGATGTTAACCGCTAATATCTAGGAAATATCAAAAAGAGAGCATCACCAAAAGACATGGTACTTAACATTCAAAAAAGAAGAAAATGCAAACTCATACCACCACCTAATAATATGCTATCTTTTTAGGGTTATTTATATTTTATGAAGTTATTATGCAGCTTTTCAAGTTTTATTAAATATGTAAAATATAGATTTAAATACTTTTTTTAATGACATTTTTAAAGATTTAATGTATATGCATACATTTATGCATGTTTTTCTGTATCTGTTTTAATCACATACATAATTTAATCAAAATGCATCATATATTTATTTATGAAAAAATAATCATTAATCCCAGCAGCACTAAGCTTGATATATCAAATTGAAGTGCAAAACATTTGTCAGGCAGCCTTATGAAAAAGCAATTTGCAATTCCAATTCTTCCTGAAATAAATATGATGTTCAGGATGGTTGGCTTTAAAAATAACTTGCCCGTAATTCAGTAGTTGTCAATCAAAGATCATCTTAATTATTAATAAACCTAACTCTTAAAACATTTAACCAAGTAATACTGCCAAGAAGTCTTTCAAATTAACTGTTAGATATATACATATAGGTGTCTGGATCTGCTGACTGTTTAGCATCTGGAAGTGCAGTCTCTCCAAGTATTAAGTTCATTTATTGTATTTGTATTTTGCTGTGGTTCAAGGCAATATCTGTTGGTTATTTTGTATCTTTTTGTTAATAACCATCTTTCTATTTGAGCCTTCTATGCCTTTGCATCGAATCTAGTCCTTCCTTGAGAGTAGGATTGTAATTTTATATTTATTCTTATTAACTTCAGTCATTTTAATGGCATTTAATGAGGAAAATTTTAATGCTTGCCTAATCCTTTTCTGCTTTCGTCACTCCTGTAAAAATGTTGAAGCATTCTTGCTCACACAGTTGAAGATGTTTTGTGAATAACAAAACTATTAATCTCTCTGCACTGGTCTTGGTATCTGTGTACACAAGCATGTAATAATAAACCCTCACAAATGATGCCCAGAGGAAATTTTATATAGTATTATCACATTGAATGAGAATGGAATATAAGCCAGGATTTGTCCTGTCTGTGTCCTGAATGCTAAATTCCAAGCCAAGCTTTTA
This sequence comes from Distichodus sexfasciatus, assembly GCA_032718565.1. NCBI lineage: Eukaryota > Metazoa > Chordata > Actinopteri > Characiformes > Distichodontidae > Distichodus > Distichodus sexfasciatus. Next base: position 1,210,557 of record JAVGVS010000004.1, read on the forward strand.
ACACTAGCCAAAGCTTGTGTAACCCAATTAGGAGCTTCAAATTAACAATTAGAACTAGATTAATAAGCAATGAAATGTTGCCTCAAGTTCTATTTTAATTACCGGTTATTCTTATAATTTTAATCACTTCCCAACTGCTCCTGTTATAAAATGACCCTGCAGGGAATGTAATTGATGTTTTAGTGGAAAATTGTGATGCTCACAACCCTAGCCCTCTCTGTTTGACTTAATGTGTCATTTTCACAGCTTGTTGAAAAATCCACCCAATCTGCTATGGCTAAGATGATCATTTTAGAACTATACACACCAGGAAATAAAGCCAGGCAATATTCAGCCAACACCTAATTTAAAATCACAACTGGTCATTATGAAAATACCATCATTTTCCCCTCCTCTTGGCAGAGAGAAGAGTTTTCAAAACAGAGAGAGAGAGATTGTGTTTGCTTGAGTAATTATAGTTAAAATGTTTCAAAATTGTTTATTTGATTTTATGAAATAATCATAGCGGGGTAATTCTAGATTGTAGATTCTAGAGAGTGAAACAGTCTCAGTCAAGTCCTTGACATTGTTGGGAACTGGAAGCACGGAGTCTGACCTATTAAAAGGGTCGTTGCACAATGTTATTTATAAGTTTATTTTGACTTTGACTTCACCTTTAGGTATGGCTTGTACCTTCTCTAGATATCCAAATTGCATACCAATCCAGATTACATAGTTGAGCTTTTTCATTATCGATACAAGTTAGTCCAATCTTATAGGATCAAGAGGGCTAGCAAACCCAAACAGAAAATATACTGTGATATATTGCAGGAGAGTGACATTTTGAAAGCTAACATTCTGCTTAGCTTCATCTATTTGTGCCAAGTCAGTTAAGTGCAACATGTTACATGGTCCCAGTCCCAATATGACGTCACAGTATGTATGAAACAATTGAGCGAATTTTAAGCCAGGCGCAGTATCGCTGTAGTGACTTAAGGGGGTTTGAATCCCATGAGAGCCTAAAAACAGCAGTGTGTGTGAGGCCTTAACCCCAAGACTGTCTGATAAATGTCGAATGTCAACAAGTGTCATTGGCGTGTAAAGATTCATTGAACTAGTGATAAACATCATTCTTGTTATACAAACCGCTTAATCCCAATTGGTGTTGGTGGGCCGAACCTATCCTGGGAACTGCAGACACAAGTGGTGGAACTAATCCTGGGCAGGCGCCAACACACTGCAGAGCATACACAATCACACTCACAGTCACACCTTACGGGGCAATTTAGAGTCACCAGTTAACCTATTTTGCATGCTTTTGGACTGTGGGAGAAAAGCAGAGCACCTGGAGGAACCCATACGAACACAGGGAGAACATGCAAACAGAAAGGCCCTACGGCTGATCCAGGGATCTATCCCAGAATCTCCTTGCTGTGTAGTGGCACCGCTAACCACTGCGCCACCATGCCGCCCTAGCATGAACATACACGTACACAATTTGATGACATATTAAATAAAATAGTGTAGAGATGTAGTGATGACGTTTGAACTATCTGCAACCACTGGATAAGCAGTTCCATTATCTTAAAGCTATTCAATTGAAAGCAGCAACTGTGACCCACTCCTGGGTGCAGCAAAATCTACAACTCTGGTGTATACTACTGCTCAACATTTTGAAGACATATTCACTTAATAGTGGGCCTTTATTCTTCATTAATCCATCTCCATAGCTATCACATTCTTTACTTTTTCTTGTCATTTTGAAGTAGTTTGTGTAAAGGTTGTATAAAGACTGAAAGGCATAGGCAACAGGCTAATCATGTTTTTTACTCTGAACTATGTTTCTTCGTGATTGAGCTCATTATAACAAATAACATAGCTTTGTGATATAGCATTTATAAGCTGTAGAGAACTTAAACATGCAGGAGGAGCACCCACTGCAATATCTTATTTGTCTTTTGTTGGCTAATTACATTCACCTTGCTAACAACAGAGATATAAACACATGCCCACGAAGTGCTCCAAAATAAAGATGTAAACAGAGACACACAGAGATGTATATAACACAGTATAAATCTCTAGTGCGAACAGTATAGAAGTGATTTATCTTGGTGTATAAACCTTGCATAAATAGACTCCTGGGTGGAGGTATTGTATTTTCTGTGCTGCCATACTAACCTTGTTTTCATACTGTATTATATCTACGGTGATCAACCCACTACAACAGGGCAGACAGTCATTCATTGAAGCATAGAAGGCAGATAAGGGAATGTAGTCTAGCCTAAAGTTTGTCTCCCCACAGAGACTATCATAGTGCGGGTAAAGTAATCAATGTCATTAAACCCTGGACAGGTGCTGGGAATTCCAACAGAACTGATTGTGTGTGTGGATGCAGATTGTGTGTGTGTGCGTGTGTGTGTGTGTGTGTGTGTGAGAGAGAGAGAGTCTTCTCATTCACCTAGAACTGATCTAATCTGGAATCAGACATTCAGATCAGATTATTCTCATTTGTCTGGTTCCTACTTTGTGTCAGGTAGCACTAATCAGCTCAATCAGATGTCCTATGGTCACAAAGATGCCAAATCTTGTGGTTATATTCATACACTGCATTGTTTAAAATGCTTATTCAGCTATAAATCAAATTAAAACACTAATTGTGTTATTAATAGTGGCTACTGAATTGAGTGAATAAACATTGAATAATTCAATTTAAGGTTTGTTAAAAAGAATGTGTCAAGAGCTGTGTTTGAATATTGAAGAAAATATGTTTTTGGCTGAGCTGATTTCTGAAAGCCTGAACCTAGTGAGTTCCTATAGCCATGTTACCTATCACACAGCATTAAAACTCTACATATAGCCCATTTCAGCTGTGCATTACAATGGTGAATGTGACTCATTTCATTCCTTCCCTCCCTGGAGCTCATTAGTAAAAATTATGTGCTGGATCAAAAATAAATAGCCAGACACTATGGACTTTGCATCATGAACCTTATGCTAAAGCTTTTAAGTAGCAAAATTACAAAATCACAATTTTCAGTTATGCCCAACCCTGCTTAAGACATGTTTAACTGGTGAATTGTCCACTCTCTGTCTTGTGCTCAGACACACACACACACACACACACAGTCTATGGAATATCTTTGTGAGGTCCTTCCACAGACTCCCATAATGACTAAAGTACAAAATTTTACACCTACACCTAATCCTAACCCTAACCTTAACCTCAGTAACCAAAAGCACATCTTTTACCTCTTTAGTTTCTCAAATAAACAAGCACATTTTCTATAAAGATGCTTCCTCATGGGGACCCCCAAATGTCCCCATAAAGCCCCAAAACAGATAAAAGTGATTTTAGGGGACAAAAAGGTCCCCACAATGCGATAAATACATGGCCACACACACACACACACACATACACACACACACACACACACAATATAAATATAATATATAAAAGCAGTTGGTAGCTTAACAGTAAGGCAATTGGAAGATCGCTGGTTAAAGGTACCAGTGAGGTAATCATGAGCAAGGTACTCTGTCGGAAATGGAAATAACTTCAATAGTGCTAAATAAGATTGATTTTGAAAAACAGAAGCATGAGCATTTTGTACAGTATTTGTACAGTATTTGTAGTCTGTGAGTAACTCTGACATTAGGAGATGTTTAGGTTAGCTTAGTTAAATGCTGTGTAAAGGGAGTGAATTATGAGTGTATCGTTGCTTGGCTTGTCTTCTCTGGATAGAGTGTGAATAAGTCAGCCTGTTTCTCGTCTCTGTGTGGTTCTTTTGTCCAGTTGACTTACAGGTATTGCCCAGAGAAGGGTATTCATTTTCAGAAGATTCTACTCCCCAAACATGCTCACAGTGATCTACTTTAGTAGATAATGCTTAGACTGACTTACATTCTCTGTGCTCTCCAACCGGAGATTTGTGATCATTCGCTGGTCTCATTTAAATCCATTCTTTATATAAAACTACATTTTCAAACAATGATTCTTCCAGGTAAAAGCAAATAGTTATCTTGCAACAGGAAAAGTAGAAGGTCAAAAAGAAGATAGAGCTCTACATATCTGAAATGAATAACAACCATTCTAATGATAGCAGGTCTTGTCCTATTAAGAATCATGTCTACTCCCCTAATTCCTTTGAATAATAATTATCTCTAAAGAGAACATATAATTTCTGTTAATGCACTTTATCTCCATTCTAAAAGAAAATAACTTTGCAAGAAATAGAAATACTAACAATGGAAAAAGTGGCTCAGTTTAATTCATTCAATATAACTTAACCATTAGCTAATGGAATTTTGTTATTTTATGCACATATCAAATCTATCAAATTTGAATTTTATTTGCAGAGCATTTTTTACAGCAGACACTGTCACATTTATCTTTACATATTAGTTGGTTCAAGCCTCTAAGGAGTAAGTCTGGGGCTCAATGTCATTTGGAAAAACCTCTGTAGTAAATAAGAAGAAACCTTGAGGGAAACAAAGGCTCGGACGGGTGAACTCATCCTCCTTTGGGCAATGCCAGACTAAGCTTGTGCATCTGAATTGCGCATATAACTGTGTGTGTGTGTGTGAGAGAAAGTGAAAGTGAGTGGTTATTTGTCATTGTGAACACACCATAGCACTGCACAGCACACAGTGCACCACAACGGAATATGACCTCTGCATTTGACACATCTGCGTAGAATTAGTGGGAAGGTGACATGGGCAGCACTCATCTCATGACCTTCAGATCAGTGGACAAACTTTGTTCGTACTGATTGTTATGCTACCAACTGCCTGCGTGTGTGTAAGTGTTGACACGCTAAGATTAGCTAGTCAAATAATGTTCAAGAGGTGACTAAAAGTTCCACATGACAAGACCTCTGAAGAACTTTGGTGATTGTGCAGGTGATTGTCGTTCAGTCCACACAGGAATTCTGGAATGTCCAATACATAGGTGGGCAGGGTGTCTGGGTCTTTCACTGGCTTCTGGATTTCTGACAGGCCTAGCTAGCTACAGCAACTAGCCACAGCTAAAAATGAGAACTGGAAGATAGCACAGACATGGTGGCATTCAGAGACATCAGCTCCCCTCTATAAGAACCACAACAACAGGAAGAACAGTGGGAAAAGCAGTGAGAGATCAGAATATCAAAGATCAAATGGGGAAAGCAGCTTTAAGCGATTAGCATTAGAAAGATCATTTGGAGGAACAATAGAACGACTCTTAATCATAGCAGAAAGAAGAAGAACTGATCTGCCTCGATAAACATAGCATGAAAGAGCAGATTTTAGCAGTCAAATTGTCTTATTGAATGGCTTCAAAGGCTTAATCAAAATGAATTGTCATATTCTGTACTGAGGTCATACAAGCCATTCTGTGTGTATGTGTGTGTGTGTTTTCACACACTTATTTCCATATTGCGGTTTCTTTCTCTTTTAACTTTTATTGAAAAAGTCAGTTGCAGTCTAAAATAAGCGAATCAGAAAACAGCAAGACAGGAAATTCTCTGAAAGCTATCTGTAGGGATCCTTTCCACGGTGTTCTGTTGTTTCACATTGTGCTTTTCTCACATTTTATGCAATTGTCATATGAGACATGTCCCTTGTAAACAAGTATTCAACCACAAAGCTGTTTTCTCTCCATGCATTTGAGTGATTTTGTATGGTTTCTTGTATTTGATGCATACTAAATGCATGGACACATGCATGGACATATTTTATATAACATTTTCCTGGAGTAAGACTGCCAAAGACTCTAGAATAAGTTACTATTAATATAGTGACTTTTAATGACCTGGTAGATACTTTTTGCTAAAAAGGCAATTGAGATGCACAGTCATAATAAGAGATATCTTTAACTTTCTTATATATAGATTAATGAAATGATTAGTTTTGTAATCTTTTATCATTCTGTCATTTTCATCTTATTATATCAACCATTATTACAAGAGGAGGGTGAATAGGGCCTTAGACCAGATTTTTTTTAATAATCCTGGATTCTGAAAAGGTCCTTCTGAATATAGCATAGTAATATTATAAGAATTAAGTTTCATTTATGAGGAATAGTTTTTAGTTACAAAGTACACACTGTACTTCTGTTTAATTAAAATAAATACAGTTTGTTACACAAGTTTTAATAAAGAGATATTTGTGAAATATTCAGGCATTTACAGTATATGCAAAATTATAGTCAATTATAGTGAAAAGATTTAATTTTAGTTACTGATGTTAAGGTCTGAGTTAGGTATATAGGTAGAATTATTTATTGTCAAAGCAAGTAGCTCACAAGGACAGCAAAAAATACTGTGTGTGTGTGTGTGTGTGTGTGTGGCATATGCATATTATTCATGTGATAGGTGCAGGTGAAGGTCACAGCCATGCCTACTGGCCCTCTACACACTCATACACACACCCAAAATGCCCCAGGAAGACAGATTAAGCTGGAAGATAATTGGCTCATTTCCTGAGTCTCGGGTTTCTCTCCGCAATCGATCTGGCCACAGAACTCCAGACAATGTGCACATCCACCTATAGTTCCACTAGTTACACACACTGGCACCTAGGGGCGTGGGGAAAGAGAGAGGGCATTGTTCACCACACAGAGTGCTTTTTATCCATGACGCTGCATCTTTTCTAAACTCCTTAACTATTAGTACATGGATGTGGGTGTGTGTGTGTGTGTGAGAGAGAGAGAGAGAAAAAAGTCATGTATGCCAGGTGTAATCCCATCTGGGTTTTCATTAATGCTGCAGTCATCACCTTCTCCATAGCGAGACCAGATGGCCTTGGCTTCTCGACCCAGTGTGACAGTAAACCCTCATCACAGAGAAGCCATATGGGTTGAGCTTACAGACATGGCCTATTTTCACCTCCTTCTTTCTCCATTTTTTCCTGGGAGTAGAATCAACCGCATCCAAAGTCCAACTGTGTCCAACCGTTTGTAGAACACCACACTAATACCATTGTAATACCATTGTCTAATACCAGGCTAAAACCACCCAAGATTGTTCCCCTAAACTTTAAGTAATTGTCATATTACATTTTCTTCTGAATTAAAAGGTCTTGGTACTAGATGATCATGAGACAACACTTAGCTCATGTTTTTATGTCTTCAAAATGTTTTGTGACCAGATTGGCTAGCATCACATGAGTAATTTCCAGCAATTGAATATGACCAGTTTATTATCTGCATGTGTCTAATATTGAAATAAGACGCAATGTAAAGAACTATAACAGTGAATTGACTACTCATTAACCTGAAGTAAAAAGGGCTGAAAAGCAAATAATTTTTTCTTTGATCCTGTGGGTTCTTCCCACCATGATTGCACATTTTAATTGGTGGCAAAGGATCCAGACAACCATTGCACACAATCTCTACTGATATAAGAAGCTAACACACACACACACCCACACCAACCAAGGAAATTAAGGGCAATAGAAGGTCTTTAACACTTGACCCACAACAAAAAATACGTGAGGTGAAGGGGTTGGGTAAAGCAGCGGGAGCTGAACCTGCTATCCGTGATGAAACAGGTCAGTGGAATTTAATTTCCCTCTGGTCGGAGATGCCAATAAACACTATTGAATCCTGTTCCTGCCCTGACATGATAGGAATTTAATTTGAGACCTACAGGGATCCCTCCCTCCTTCGCTCCTACTCTCCTTTCTTCCTTCTCTTACTCTCTCTCTCTTTCTCTCTCTGCTCCATTGGAAAGATGCCCCCTTCTCTGTTCTGGATGTTTGCACAGTCAGTGAAAAGCAACGAGAAAATGATTGAAATTCCTGATCTGCCTTGAAGAGGAAAACACACACACACACATACCACACAACACACACACTAACAGAATGCCTTCTTTCTGACACACATTCATTTTGACCATATTGCTTTCCTAGAGGATTTTACCTTATCAGATTCCCTAAACTGGATCCCATGCTTGTGTTTGTGTAGACCCCCTCTGTCCTGAGCCCTGCTCCATCCGTCCCCTGATGGATCAGGATCAATGAGCCAGGCAGTCTAGCTAGCACTTGTGGGGTCTGCAGTGTTGGCAGTAGCCCTCTGCGAGTGTCTATGAAATTAGACATTGAAACCTTTACATGCTGATCTTCAGCGCTTTTCAATGAAGATCCTTAAGGCCCTTTCCCTTATTAAAGGTGTCAGATTCAGCCTGTGCTTTATTTTTACTCAGCTGCAATTTGGGTGTAGCATTTACAGAGGCATACAATACAGAAATGATGTTCAGATCTGATTGTACACTGGGAGTTTTCATTAGAAGGTTTCAGTTTAGTAGAAGATGAATGCATCCAGATTTAAATTGCCATGGCTAGAGCCAGAATAACTGGCCTTCCTGTTTAAAGAAGGAGCTTTGTTTGTGTGTGAGACTGTTTAATTATTCAGGCTTTGCTGGAATGGAGTTAGCCCCAGCCGGCCTTGTGATATTAGCCTATTTTTAAATTATAACAGTGTGGCATGCCAACTCATCAGCTTATACAGCTTGCTAACAACTTTTAAATGTAGAAGTAATAAATGACTAAGAATGTGTTTGTGCTTGCAGCATGTAGTTTTATTGGTATGGACAACTAGATAAAGAGACTTTTAATGTTGGAGAGACACATATCTGTGTCTGATTTTTAGGGTTGGGTACCCAGGTTGGTACTTTTAAAGGTACCGACTGAATAATGTCGGTACTACTGGGTATCGGTTCACGTCAAATCAAATGGTGCCAAATTACGGTACACTTTACGCGCTCATCAGCAGTGGCGTGCAGGGGCTGAATGGGACATACAGAACTGGTTGAAAGGCTTAAATTAATCAACAGTTATATCAGCGTTTTTAGTACAGTTTACATTTACACCAGTAATAGGATATAGTTAGATATTTACTGAGTTAAATTTAAAGTCGCTAAGCTTTGTGATAAACTACCGTTTTAAAAGGAACACGTTACAATGTTTACATTAAATAGTAACAAGCCTGGAAGTGTGTGATGACACTTTTCGTAACTTAGCAACAACAAGCGCAGAGAAAGTGCACCGGAAATGAGGTTTTGACTGCTCTCAGCACAAAAGCTCATTTGGTGGACACAGGCCCTTAAAGCTACAGCCATAACTACAGCACCTGCACCGGCAATCACTCCTGAAGCCAGCATCGACATCCAGAATGCAGCTGCAGCTTTAGGTAATTAGGGATTCATCTGTTTAAGTTATTGCTCTGGGATATTTTCATAAAAACTGTAATACATTTATATTGTAGTTGTAAAATAAGAAACGTTTGAAATTAGTTTGGGGTATCGTTACTGAACACCAGGTACCAGTACCGATATCGGTTCAGATGTGAAAGGTATCCAACCCTACTGATTTCCCAAAGCAAGCAGTTTTGCCAACATAGCACTAGATTTTGTGACTTTTCATACGCCCTTATTGACTTCTTATAAGCACCTGGAATCAAACATAACCACTTTTTATAAACAAACCTTCAATCAGTAAATGGGGGTGTGATGGAGGGATAGTAACTACTTTTGATGCATGTTGCGTCCAGAAGCAATTAAGAGTTAACATCTGTTGTTTTGAGTTCCAGGGAGGGCACGCATTCTAAAGTGACAGATGTAACACGCTCCTCATGCTCCCTCTCTCCTCCATCTCGGCCCACCTCACATCTGCGTGGCTAAATTTAGAGTTCGGTTGGAGGGAAAGAGAGGGGGAGATGACAGGGGGAGAAGGGTGACGTGTTTTGGAAAGAGGGGCTAAGCGATGAAGCCCCAGGGGGCCTACAGGGTGTGCACATGAATTAGAGGAGGGGTTGTGCTCACTCATGCGTGCTTATTTGTGTGTGCATGCCATGTGTGCGTGCATATATGTATGCCATACTTCTGATCACTCTGGGGTAATGCTTTAGGACAAACATGGTGACATGTTGGAAAGGAGTGCATTCATTGGCTCCGCTGATGAAAATTTTGCCTATTGAGGTCAGTTCCCACTCTATCAGCTGTAAGTTAAAGGACATTATGTACATATCTGATGGGTGATAGACATCATGATATACAGTGTATGTTTTGGCCGTGTAAAGTGGGGATTTCACTTTTAGCATAACAAATTGTGTTATGTCACAGGTAGTGCTGTGGCACAGCTGTGAAATCATTACGTTCGCACCATTAAGCAATAGCTGAGCATGTAATGCTCTAGTCTATGGTGAGCATTTTCATTACATTTCATCGTTCTCTCTTCCTCTCTCTTGCTGTCAATCATTGATGAGAGAGAGAAATAAGTATTTAGTTGGTGGTGTTACGACAGAAGAGGGCTAAAAGATGCTGCGGTGTTGACCCATCACACTAGTCCTTTTCGAAGTGTGTATTTGGATAAGTATGTGAGTGTCTTGTGCTGTAGTAGTCATAAAAGTGAACTGAAAAGGTGCAGTCTGCCTTTATTTTGGATGTTGGGTTTAATGAGTGGGCTTACTGGGTGTGTGTATGTGAGCTTTTTGTGGGGAGCTAAATGATGATAAAACATGGCATTTTTGAATCTCTGTGGACATTTTGTATCTCAATGAGCAAACATAATTAGTACAAAATATTGTTAGTTTTTTTATATCATAAATTTAAAAAAAACATATTTAAAACATTAATGGTCAAACAATTTAGGTTTTTGTCTCTCATATTAGGAGAGTAAGATTAAAATAGTAAATCCGTGACTAGAATAAAGAATAAACTAGAATAAAAGGATAAATGAAAAAAGTGACAAGAATAAAGTTTTTCTTTTGGATAGTTTGGATGAATGTGTAAGTATGAGAGAGATTCTTGTAATAAAACCCTAACTTTCTGTGTTCTGCACTGAAAAGGTCATATTGCTCCCTTTGCCAATGCATCAGCATTTTTAGACTAAATCTGAACCACAAAAGCAAAAATAAAATTGATTACAGATTAAAACTTAGTACAGTATCTGTACAGAAAAATAACATTACATTTTCTACAGTACATCCTGTTTACAATGTATTTTCCACATGGACACCACATGACAATGTATTCCATATTCATCAGAGAATATGTTGTCTCATTACTGTACATTGCAACATTTCTTTGCTTAAATGTTGCTTCAAGTTTTGTTCCAAGTGACTAACTTTAATTCCTAGACCCTATCTTGTTGTCATGGTAACTGTATTAGCGCTATATGTGGCTGTCTGCTGAGAACGCTCTTCATAATGATAGACTGTGAGCTGCTGTCCTTGAAAGCCTTTTTATTCACACCGACCTTGAATAGTATCGTTATTAGCAAGAATAGGTGAATGTGTTGTTAATACTTAAAGTTGATATGTCACAAGCGCACATGTACATGCCAGTTATCTTTTGTAGAGTCAGAGAACCTGTTTTGTTCTTCTAGTTCGTTTTAACAACAATATTGCAAGTGGTCAAAGGACAACAGTACACTCTAACAAAAACTGGTTCTTCATTAGTGCTCTGGAGAAACTTTTTATGATGTGGAGCCTTTTTTTGCAGTTTAAGGTTCTTTGGAGAACTGAATGCAAAAAAGAGTTCTTTAAGTAACACCTTCTATCATTTTCAGTGCTTTTTTTTTTTAAACACTTTACGTTAAATTATGACCTTAATGGCTACTGATCCTATGCCTAACCTACTGATTTACTTGTAGCAGTGTGTAGAAATGATTGTTATGGTGCAATTTTAATAGTAACAGACAATATCTGCCACTGTCTTTTATAGAGATCAGTTTTTGCAATTTATATAAAGTAATTGATAAATTGACTCAGTTATGTTTTACCAAGGGTGGCGCAGTGGTTAGCATTGCCATCTCACAGCGTGAAGGTCCTGGGTTCGCACCGCGGGGACAGGCGTTTGGCCTTTCTGTGTGGAGTTTGCATGCTCTCCCCGTGTTCGCGTGGGTTTCTTTCAGGTGCTCCGATTTCCACCCACAGTTCAAAGGCATGCACTATAGGTTAATTGGCAACTCTAAATTGGCCCCGTAAGGTGTGAATGTGAGTGTGTGTGCACTGCGGTGTGTTTGCGTCTGCCCAGGGTTGTTCCTGCCTTGCACCCGTAAGTTCCCGGGACAGGCTCCGGTCCCACTGTGACCCCAGCTGGGATTAAGTGGTTTGGATAAAGAATGAATAAATGAAAGTTTTACCAAACACTACATTTAAACAAACTGAATAAATTATGACATATTGCACATAATGAACACATGTTCATTAAAAATGCTTCATGCTCACTTCATGATAACTGGTTTTGCAAAGACCCAATGCGTAAAGGGGTCTTTGGAGAGCCGAAGAAGGTTCCCCTGTGGCATCACTGTGAAGAACCACTTTTGGTTCTAATATTTTTAAGAATGTACTAAATTGTAATTAACATCCCCCTCCCTCTCTCACCAGGATTATGCTATAAAGGAGGAAGCCATAGCCAAAGCGCTTGAGGACCTGAAAGCTAACTTCTATTGCGAGCTCTGTGACAAACAGTACCACAAACATAAGGAGTTCGACAACCACATCAACTCATACGATCATGCACATAAACAGGTAAGTGCAGCGCATTCCAAGCCATTTACATCACCCATGACAAAGTGGAGCAGATAAAATTGGGCATGGGGTAAGAAGCAGAACAGGGGGAAAGCAAGAGAAGAGATGAAAGGAAGAGGTGATAAGAAATGTAGCCAGAAAGGAGAATGAGAGATAAGAAAAATGCCAGGCTGAGGGTACACATTCTGGCCTCTGCCAAGGTTTGTGACTGATGCCGTCTGCCCATCTGTGTGGCATCTGAGATTAAACATGTTCTCTGGCATCACCAGCCTCGATATCTCTGTTCACACAGAGTCTAGATCCGCCTGTGCCCAGCACGGCGCCTTCCAGCTTGAAATGGAATCCGGGGCTCTCTCTTGCCAGCCAGCCACTAAATAATCTGCAGTAATTATACAACAACAGAAATGCAGCCTGATAACAAATACAACCCACAGGGAAGCGCTACAATGCTTATTCCTCACAAGAGTGAGCCTGCTGAGTCATTAGTGTGAACATGAATTAAAAGTTACATAAGCATAACGCTAATGTGACATTTCAGCCAGTGGCAAGCAAATGAAAGCAAAGAGAGAGAAGGAATGAACAGAAATAAGTCAAAAATAGTATGGGAAATATAGTGAGAAAAACTACAGAGGATGAATTTAATTGAGAGATTATTTCGTCACCGTGAACTCAGCACAGCACAGCACACAGTGCACCATAACAAAATGTGACCTCTGCATTTGACCCATCCGTGGAGGAGCAGTGGGCAGCTAACAAGCGTCCAGGGAGCAGTGCATGGGTACAGTACCTTGCTTATGAGTACCTCAGTGGTAACTTTACCAGTCCTGGATTCGAACCTGCGACCTTCTGGTTGCAGGGTGAACACCCTAACATTACGCCACCAACTGCTCCATGTGTGATGGAGCAATGGGCAGCTGATGTGCAGCACCCGGGGAGCAGTGCTTGAGGATGATACCTTACTCATGAATACCTCAGTGGTACCTTTACCTGTCCGGGATTTAACTTCAGATCGGGGGTCAGCTCCCTAACTACGCTAGAAAAGAGTAAGAGAGTAAGAGAAAACATGCGATGGGGTTATATATATGGAATACAAAATATGAGGAACTGCAGTGCAATAAAGATGCATTTTAAATAGATGGTACAGTTAAAATGTTGGAGTTTTCACATTTCATGTTTATTAACTTTCAAATTAAATTACGATAATTTGAGCAACACTATGTTAGTTGCTAATGTACATTATCAATAAGAACGCATTTCTGTCTAGGAAATTCAAACAGTACTTTATACTTAATGAAGGAAAAAGAGAGTGTAACATTATTGTGCAACCTCTCACGATACACACAACATAACATGGAGAGATATAAAACTATATTTTAACACACCTGCCCTCTATTTACAGATATTTTGTCTCATTTTGTTTCATATTGCAAAAAATATGAATCCCAAAAAGGCCTGCCAAATTTATTTGACTGTTACAAGCTCTGGAAAGCCATCCTCATCCAATTCTATACCTTGGTCATTCGTGACTGTCAGTATTGTATCCACTTGTATGCAGGATTTCTGCTGGACATTTGCATGACAACTCAGTTATTACTTCTATAGGATTATCTTTAAACAAAACATATGCATCAAAGACACAGAGAAAATCATATATTGTAAAAGCCAACGCTGATGTAGTCACTTACTTTCATTGATCCTCATAAAAACAAACATTTATTGTAAATGTGCTTAAATCCTAAACAATATATGCCTACACTTTCACCTTTTTCTAGTGACCCAGTGTCTGCTATTTTAGTGTAAAACATTAACAGCATCATTAATGTCATGGTATATGCTGGTATGACGTAGCGCCAGTGCGAGCATTAATTCAGACAAAAACATAAACAGGCTCGATGGCCTTAAAAAATAAACTGAAAGTTCTTTTCCATCAAAAGCATATAGAAACACAAAGCATGCCAATGTGGGGTAGAGTAATGGTGGATTGACATAGACATAAGGGACAGACGATCCTAAAAAACGTACCTGAGAACACATATAAACAGTAAGCTAACTAACCCAATAGATTAACAGTGTGGCGGTAACTGGAGGTGGGAACTAAAGAAAAACATGCAAACTAAAACAATGGACCAATAAAACAAACAGCTCAAATTAAACTGGGAATAAATGACTAAACAAAATCAGATGTGACATATAATCAACTAACTAAGGGAAGGCTTTCTCATTAAGAAACCTCACCTTAGAGAATAGAGCTACACCTTTTGGTGTACACCACTTCTTAGGTGTGCATATCCAACTGTGGTTATGTACCATCTGTCAGCCACCCATCGAGCTGGGTTTAAGTCATCTCTGTAGGTCGGACCAAAAGAAAATAATAAATAATAAAGCTGGACTTTATTAACTCCACTGCCATGTTTTGCAGTTATGGTAGTTGTAGGAAATATATGATGGCAAAGAGCCTGGCCAAATAAACTTCATCCAAACTTTGGAGTTTTATACATTTGAAAATATTTGTAGTAAATGACTTGCATTTGACTTGTGAGGGTGAACAAGTTTTTGGTCAGCTTCCTATAGAGCTCTGTTGCATTATAAACAAGGCTGAAAGCATGAAGAATAGATAATAGATAAAAAGGCTCAAAAGAGTGCAGCATCGCTAGCGCTATTGCACATAAACAAAAAGCAGGCAAAACACAGCATAGAGTAAATCAAGTCCTACTATTATGACATAATGAAAAAACAAAGTCCAGATACATGATTTACTGCGAACTTTTGATGAACCAAGCTTGCGTGCATCAAAATGAAAGTAATAGGTCAAAAGGGAGACAAATTAATTGTAAAAAACAATGTAAGTGTTTATGTATTAGGAAGAGGAAGTAAACAAAAGGAGTACTTTTTGTATAAATGTCACAATCTTGATGACATCACACAGCAATATTGCAGTCTTAGTGTAGTATTATATTGATGGTGCAGACTGTACGTAGTGTATCACAAGCAGCCCTACAGAAACTGCTGGACCAGCGTTTGACTAAAATCAAATGTGGCAACTCACAGTAAGAACCCCATCAGTACTCGTAACTAGTGTACAGGCTGTGGGCCTTCTCTGATGGATGATGCAACACACACACACACACACACTTTTTTTGCTTGATGGCGACCTGCAAGGCGAAAGTAGAGAGTTAGTCGAATGCAACAAACCCACCCACATTTCCCTTCCTTTATCCCTGAGGACTGACGGGCAGCTCCATACTTTACTAGAAAGACTTGTGGTTATGTTCCAAAAATGTAACAGTGTTAACATGGGGGCTGTTTGTTTTTTAACCTAACATTGAGTGCCCTTATTTTTGAACATTTTTGTTACATTTTTGTTACAGTGAAAAGTCTTATTCAGCATGTCAGATGTGCACTTTTTTTAACGCATTGTTTATTTTGAGAATCATAATTAATTTATCTGGATGACCAAATATAATGGCAATAATGGCATAATACGTATATAACAGACCATATAAATTGTGCGTTTATCAGACTCACTTATCCAGAGCAACTTACATTTCCTTTTTGCGGCACAGTCTTCCTGGAGGCTAGGTTAAGGGTCCCCAACGTTGGTTTCAGGTTTTTGAAACACCAGTTGATATGGTCATGAGCAAAGGGTTTATGTCACCTAGACAACTGTCACTACAACCCCAACATTCCTATTGCATTTGCTTCATCTCTACTAAGTATTCCACACTTGGGGAACCTCCGAGCTTATTTTAAGCTCTACTGCTGATTGGTTTGAGCTGTTTCAGTAAGAACAGTTGCTGCACAAGGTGTGAAACCTCACTTGTGTTAAATGGCCTCAGAGTAATTATTGTGAGAGTTCACTCGTCTGTGGTGTGCAGTCGGTGTCTGTCTGATAGGCCAGTGTGTTTGTATGTGTGAGTGTGTGTGTATGTGTGTGTCTCCTGCCACACTCTGAAGAAAAACGGAATGAATAAAACTGCTGGGTATTTCATAGCCCACACAATCCCCAATCACTTAACCTGAGGAAAAGTGTGTATGTCCATCACGCATCATTCTCGGGTGAGAGAGTTTCTGTCCATCACTTGCGTAAAGTGATCTGTCATTCTTCAATACAAAGAGAGAAAAAGAGAGAGAGAGAATCATAGGCGAAAGGGGAAATATAGGAAGGATGTGTCACTTCAAACACTAAGTGGAAAATCGAGGAGCACAGGGTCAAGAAACAAAAGCTGAAAAAC
Organism: Distichodus sexfasciatus; assembly: GCA_032718565.1. Classification (NCBI taxonomy): domain Eukaryota; kingdom Metazoa; phylum Chordata; class Actinopteri; order Characiformes; family Distichodontidae; genus Distichodus; species Distichodus sexfasciatus. Next base: position 1,227,276 of record JAVGVS010000004.1, read on the forward strand.
AAGGCTCAAGTTATGAGAATGTAGAAGACACACAAAAAAATTAAATGGGGATATTCCTGAGTTTTGAAAAGGGACAACAGCAAGTTGTTTCTGAGATCCCCACCACTAAGGAGGGAATTCCCTTTTTACTTAGTCCTGAGAGAGAGAGAGAGAGAGAGAGAGAGAGAGAGAGAGAGAGACTGCTGAAATGTGCTTTATTCTCATCAATATTTCATAACCCCAATCACAAACGGCCATTCGAGGAAGGATTTTCTCTCTATCTTTCTCTCTTTTCTGTGGGTGGAGAATTCAACACACAAGAAATGCAGTTGTGCTACATGCACGTTTCTATAAAAAGCTGGCACACAGGGCCTTACTTAATGTTTAATAAATAGCCAAGGGACTGGTATAGAGATGGAAAGTGTAAGGTCTACCCTCGGGGCGTTTAGTGGGATAGGAGAGGAATCGCTGTACCAGAAGAAAAGAGGGAATGTATTTTTTACTCTGCACAAAACTGTTCGTTTGTCCTCTGACGAGGCAGTGAGGAAGGGGGGGTTAGTGTGTGGGCTGCTCCTGGGGAAGCATTTAAGGCAGAACTAGCAGGAAACACTTTTTATTCTTTTCTTCACAGACTAACTTACTGTGAGTCAGCATGCCCCAAAATGGTAGGCAATGCGTGAATGGAAGTACAATTACAGAATACAATGTGAATACAATTAGTAGAGCTGCAGCAACTAACTGATTATTAAAATAGTAGCCAACTTATTGTTTAATTGATTAGTTTGCATAATTTTCTTGCCTCCATTATAACATAATTACGTAAGCAAATGTTGTTGGGCCTTCATTTCCAATAAACAAATTTAAATTAGTACTATTAAATAGGAGTGGTATGATCTTGGCATGGCTTATGTGAAACAATAAACAGTATAACTGATAATATTGTAAGAGGTTAAAATAAATGACATAGAATTATTTTGCTGTGGCTTAGCTAAACTAGATATCATGAGAAAGGAATATTTATGGTCTTCTCTTAAAACCTTCCATAAATAAACTCAGGCGACGCACCGTAAGTGAATTTTGGTCAAACTAAGCTTAGGTCATTATATTCCAAGACAGGAAATGCAGTTTGATTTCAGGCAGAACAAAATCCAAAAACAGCAAACGGGAAGAATGAAATAAGAGAAAATTCAGTAAGAAGCATTTCTTTGCATTAGCAAATGTACTTAGCAGTGTACTGCTTTAGTTGAGTTTGTGGAAACGATTTTTCTCTCTCTCCGTTTGTCATTTGTTTTCTGTATCAGTAATTCTCTGTTTGGTTCCCATTTAATATCTATTTTCACAGTTTTCTTTTTATTTTCAGTTTGTTTCATCTATTTGTTCGTCCTTACCTTCATACTCTACCTCACACACACCACACACAACCACCACAAGTCAAAAACTAAACGCATCCTCTATCTGTGAAAGTGCAGATAGCAGAGGGGTCTAACAAATACGCCTGAGTGACACAACAGTGTAAATGCAGAGGGGCTGAATCCTAAATTATTCAGCACGTCAACATCTCAGAACACGATTAATGTTTCTCCAGAGTACACCATCCGCCCAGATCAAAGCTTTGCCGAAAAGCTCCTTAGTGCACCTTCCTGCAATCTCCCGCGCCAAATCTTCTCCCCTCCTACACACACAAAACGCACACAAACACACACACATGTCCCCTTGTATCAAAGACCCGCATATCCTTATCCTCTTAGACACGTTACACACACTCATTAACACTCACACACATGCACACCCATACACCTCCCATAAGTCAAAGCACTTAACCAGACAAGCTGCCATCTCCCAAAACAATGTGAATCTAGAGGTGTGTGCTGGCATTTTTTTAGATAACCTTGTATCAGTTCAGTACTCAGCAGACAGAAGGGAGAAGGATGGTATCCTGTGTGGATTTACCTGCTTTTTCCCAAGCCGATCGGGTTTATGATAATCCTTGGCCTGACTTGTGCGTGCTGAGGTGAGGGAGAGTGACGGGAATGGCTTTAGACTATGATCAGCATTAAGGAGAGGATAGGGTTTGATGATAAATGTGGCCCAGTGACTTGGAGTAGCGAGGTGGGTCTTAACCGTGCCTTTAGCCGAAAGCTTTTAAAAAATGATTCTAAACGATGGGAAGTCTCAAGTGACATCCTGTAATCTTTGGTTTAAATCCCAAAGCGATAGATATGAGCTTCCCATCATGGGTTTTTTTATCGGATTACTTAAAGCAGCTCACTTTTTATTAAAACCCTGTATAAGCAACTCTCCCTCTCTTTCTCTTTGTGTGTGTGTCCTTAGAGATAGCGTTTACAGCAAGAAGGGAGGGAGCCCAAGCTTTTCATTTTTCTTTTCAAGTATATGCCTGAGGCTTATCGCAGCCTCCTTCCTGGAACTAGATTCGGCCAAGCAACATCAGCTCTGATGAGATTTAGGCCAAGTGTGATTGGTCCAGGCCGAGAGTGTACTTTGAGCTGTTACATCAATGCCCTTAAGAAGAATTACCATTTTGTTTTTATCTCTCAGAGAGATGAGAAGTGAGATGCTCTTTTACCCACTCACATGAGAAGGAGAGTCAGGGAGACCTTCCTTGAGTTGTCACTGGGTAGAAATTAAGTTAAGTGAGTGATTATTTGTCATTTTGAGCACACAACAGCAGAGCACACAAAATATGACACAACAAAATGTGACCTCTGTGAAGCAGCAGTGGGATGGGCAGCTTTTTGGCAGCACTCAAGGAGCAGAGCCTGGGGACAGTACCTGGTAGAGACTTGAACCCCTCCAGTCACGGGGCAAACACCCTAACCATTACGCTACCAACTGCCCCAAGTGGAGGCATGGAGGAATCACAGTGACAGCAGAGGGTCATTGCCGTAGCAGCCCAGTGACCTAAAACAGGAGCAGTGTTTAAAAAACAAGAGTAAGGTTAGGTTAATTATAGGAGGTTAAATGGAGGCATTTCCATCCCAATTAAGACCCCCGAAAAGGATCTTTTAATAAAACTGTAAAAGTTCACTGATACAGCTAGTAAGGAGGAAGCTATACTGTCAAACAGTGTGTAGTTGTGATAGTTATCTCTCTTAAACTGAATGTTAGAAGAACATATTTTTAAGAAATTAATATCATCACTGACACAAATGTAAAGTTATTAAAATTATAAGCAAGAGAATTTAGCACGTGCAATATTACAAAACCTTAATCATTTCACGCATGCTTGTATATATATAAAGAGAAACAAAATAATCAGATATTATGATGATGCATTTTTTGCTTAATATTATGATCCAAGCAATAATCTTTTCCCATATTGGCTAATTCCTCAATATGCTGTCCTTCCACAGCCTGAAAATCTGCACAGAATCATCCCTTCAGTATCATAGGTTTTCACCATAGCCACATAGCACACACATCCAAGCCTCTTATGTCAGCCATCTGTGTTGAAACAGCATTACCAATGCTGCACTACCGTTGTGAGGCTTCTGCATAGCTGTTCATCCTAACACTGCGGTATAATGACAGAAACATGTTGGTGCTTCACCTTTCTCTGAACTCCTACACTTCTTACCTACAGGAGGGTGATGTTTTATGGAGAGATATTTGTATCATTGTGGGCATTAAACATCACAGAAAAGTAATGCCTGGCTGGCAAATGCCAACAGTCTCACTTTGAAAACTAATAATAACACCAATGTTTGACATTTCTGGCTATGGATGAGAAAGTCAATACACTTTGTAGCTGCAGAATATACTCAGTTCAACATCCAGCCAAGGTTTATTGCTCTGTTAAGTCTTGTGGTGAAAAATGTCTGCAACTCAGTGATGCTTTTCTGCATATAGAATCGGAGTGAACTGTTATAACACTGGGGTCAGTCTCTCCCTACTGCCTGAGCTGGGGGAAGTAAGAGAGTTAGTATCGGACTCTGTGACAAAGGCAGGGCAAGTAAGTTGTTTTCCATGTTTAAAAGAGATTTGCAACAATGGGTTCAGGAGCTGAAGATGTGGGGAAGAGAGAGAGAGAGAGAGACAGACAGAAAGAGAAGGAGAAAAGGGGGGCTGGTCCCTTGACAGGCTCAGAGTCTGAGGAGGTTCTTATTGTCTTCTGGCCTTGTCAAACGCCTGGACCTCTCCAGGGCCTGGACAGCCCAGCTGAGCCTCTCCATTCATCTCCACCTGCCACAGCTTGATAAAAGGACAGGAGAGCATGGTGTTAAAAAAGAAAGGGAGAGAAAAGGGGGAGGGGAGGATGACTCATTGCGAGACTCTCAAAGGACTACCTTAGGGAAGAACAGACAGAAGCAGGGAGATGGAACTGTGTTGGACACCTCTAACACACACATACACACACACACGAATCTACAAGAAATGTAATACAGTGTTACTCTGTACATATTAGGGATGATAATGAAGATACATAGTAATCAACATGGCGTCAAGGTTGTAACTTAGCCATGTCTACACTCCTTTAGCATCATTCACTAATATTGCTGTGGACTACTAGATTTGCATACTCATTTGTAAACTCAGGATGACTAAATGTCATTATTTCTGTATTTGTATTTATGCTAACTGTGCTTGCTAAAAACTGTTTTTCATTAATCCACATGTGAGGGGAGAGGGTAGGCCAAAACAGCATAAAGATAAAAGTGTTCATTAATAGAAGTTATAATATTTATATATACAACTTTTATTACTTCAGACTGAAAATGTAGTTTGAAATAATCACGGGAAGTTGTAATGATTTATTTAGTGAAGTCTTCCCTGGGAGATATCAGGCACATTTTTAGTTTGAAGAACTTTGCAAACCCATGAATTCGGACAGGGGAAATACTGAAATGCACATTGCAAAGGTTACTCTAGGACTGTTCCAGAAGTCCTGCCTGTTGATTGTGTCAGTTCAGGTCTGGCTGTCTGGCCAAGTGGAGCTCCTCACCTGGACACTCTGGTTCATGTTTAAGAGTAACCTGTCACAAGGCTGCACTGTTACATAGAATAACTGGGGCATGCAGAATGAAGAACCACACACACACACACACACACACACAAACACAGCCTTCAGGTGCACTCACCAATTAGAGTGAGGTCAATTTTAACTGATGTGTTAAAAATTTCTGAGCTAAATGTGCCTGAAAACAGCATTTGAAGGTTTCCTTTCAGCACTGAAGCATAAAATGGTTGACATCAAACGTAACTATCACAATTAAACCTGACTGCAGTGAGTATTGTTGCTGTCTAAGGAGGTGACAGCTGTTTCCATGGTACTTACTGAGCTGACCTGATGAACTGCATGCACTTTCCCTGAGTTGATGCTGAAGTTCTAAACAGGAACTCAGTGAACCAGTGCTTCTTGTGAGGCATAGATCTGGGTTGCACATAAGAGCCAGAAATGTTTAGTAAATCAGAACATTGTACACCTATTATATTGAAAATATGTTAATATATTAGCAGTACACTACTGCTAATATATTAGCAAATATGCTTATTTTCACTGAAGACCAGGTGTCATGGTCTGGTTCAGCAGTTGGACAAGATTTCACAATTTGTTTAGCTGGAGGTGGAAGCTTAGGGTGACTCATGAACAGAGAAAGGCTAAGGCTGCCTCAACAGTACCAGTTACAACATTTTCAAAAACTTTACAGAACTATTTTATAAGCCTATATTTAATCATTTACAGAAATATACTTCTGAGAGTGCAATTTTTACTTTAAATGATTAATCAGTATCCCAGTGCAAAGTCCTTGAGTAAATTGCAGCATTTGATTAAAGGTCTTTTATATCCTGCTGTTTTATTCTGGGGAAAAAAGTACACATAGGAAGTCACATACACTGATTGCTGCAGTAAGGTTTGTGGCAGTACAAGCATTTTCTTTATGTGGTGCAGTTGGTAGTGTAATGGTTAGGGAGTTCACTCCATGATCGGCGGGTCGCTGGTTCAAGTCCCAGACCAGTAAAAAGTACCACTAAGGTACTCATGAGCAAGGCACCATCCCTAAGCACTGCCTTCCAGGTGTTGCAAAAAAGTTGCCCACTGCTCCTTCATGGATGGGTCAAATGCAGAGTGTGCTGTGCTGTGCTGTGCTATGTTCACAATGACAAATAATCACAGTATTAATATGTGTGTGTTTGTAAGTGCATGTGTTGGAGAAAATGAGAGATTTTGTCAAGCATCATGAGTAGTATCAGTCTCTGTAATTACAGCTGTAGTCAGTGTTATGTTTTAGTTGATTAACTCTATTCATTTGTCTTATATTATAATTGCATTATATAGTGTCTTTATGTTGTGTGAATGAATCATTACTCTGTTTGTCAAATTGCACGTTATCTATAAATAGAATGGAACCTGTGCACCACATTAATTTTTCCATTGAAATTTATTATCATCTGGGTTTTTATTACAGTCATAAAAGCCTCTGAGGCCTGTCATCTTGCATCTGAGAAAAGTAGATAAACGACCAGGCACTGCACTCAAATATGCAAGACATAAGAAACAAATTAAAAAAGAATCAAGAAGCTTTTCTTTTCACAGGCCAGGTTGTCTATATCATTAGAAAAATATATATAATGGTGCGGGCAGCCATTTGCATCTCAATCTCATTAAATTGCTTAGGCTTTGCAGGTAGTTCTTCAGTCATCAATAGCCTGCAAGAGTAATAGGTCTGTCCATCTAGGCATCTTGAATGGAGATAAACCTGCGTCCCTGGACTAGATCGATTAGACTGTTAGTGTTTGATCTTTAGCAGAAAACAGTATCAATTAAAAGGGCAGAGAGGGCAAAGGTCAATGAGATAACAAGGCAACAGCACTTTTGCTTATTAACCATGTTCAGTAACTGTCTGGGTTACTTAATCCACATAGATGTTTGGCCTGGATCCCGCTTCACAGACAATGTGACCTAGCCTATTTGTAACACAGCAAATCAATAATAAGCACCAATTTAGGACCACCACACTTACTTTCCTGAAAAAAGCAGGTGGCTTTTTATGTATTGACAATATTTTGAGTGATATTTCAGTGCCATTTTATCTGCAGCATTTTAACTCTTGTTAACTATGCATTAAAAACAATCAATCCAAACCCTCAATTTATATTTCAAATATTAACCCTTGAAATGTTTGCTTGGTTGGCCCACTTAATACTGAGTTTCTTTTCCCCATCCCAAGAAGGATGAAGTGCATTAGTTTGGCATTTTCAACACATGGAATTTTCTTCTGGATGGTTCAGACCCCACTGTCTTTTGTTCCATTGTGTGTCAATTATTCATGAAGCTGCAATTTCACTGACATTTGAAATTATCTTTCAAGGACAAAATATAAAGCATTGTGAATATGAGAATATTCAAAGCTAATTATGAACACTGCTTTTAAGTATGCTCATCACTATCACTCGGATGGACTGAAGACTAGTGAAAGAAAATTGCAGTTTTAAATCATGAATGTTCCAGTCTGACCATACATTTAATCATTTTCTGTGACTTCTGCCACAAGGAATCAAGCAATGATGGATGGCAGAAACGGTTTAACATCTGGTGTCAGTACTATGTGTTGTGACGTAAAACAATTAGTTATTAGATGTAATAATAAGTTAGATGGATTTTTATATGGTCACTCAAAGTTTGAAATGACTGAACTCAGTGTACTCCTTCCAACCATACTTTTTGTGTACATCTTAGCCATACTAATGCTGCCATTGTTGGAGACCTTGAAAAAGACCCTTAACTCCATGTTGCTTAAGTAAGACCCTGTAATTAAGCCTATATAAGTGTATTTTCCTTCCATGCATGTCTATGTTTTTTCTGCAACAGTTCACCTATGGTTTTTTTATGCAACCGGTTGGAGCAGATGGGACCTTGTGTCTTTTTATGTGCCTGTGAATAATTGCAGGTGCAAGAAATGCATCTGTCTGTGTGCTTTAAATAAGACTCCCTCAAGTTTCTTGAAGCAAGCATTTTTCATTTCTGTGGGAGCTGGTCTTTCACCAGTGTGTCATTGCTGTCTGTCAGCAAATGCAGCAAAGATGGCCCATTCTCCTCATGGCACTCTTCTCACACCTCCTCAAATTGCTCCATGTGCGTGAAAGGGGAAACCCATGTTGGTGGGTGTAATGACAAGAAGAGAAACAAAAAGTATTAAAAATTTGTGGGTCAAAGTCAAAACTACTTCTGCAGCTCTGAGTGTTGTCAGTAAAGGACAAAAATATTTCTTTTGCCGTCCCTTGCTTTTATGTAGAAGTGGATTTTGCTGCATGTGGGAATGAAAAAAACCTTGCGGATTGGCTTCAAGAACAAGAATATTGCAGCCCTGAAGGAGAGGTAGGAGGGACAGAGCACAAGTTTTCCTTTCACTGTCTCTCCAGAGTCAAGTCAAACAGTCAAACAAGCTTTCATTTGCCCACTGTGTGGTGTCAAAAGTATGTGGCGGTACTCATAACATCTCCCTTTAACGTCTGCCGAACAAAAGCGGGTGCCACTGACATTTTTATTGTTTTCTGATTGAGTTTAGGCCCTGTTGATATCCTGTTTATTTCCTTTTGATTCATTTTCTCCCTCTTCTCCCAGAGGAAGCAGCAGATAAACAGACAGACATCCATCTGAGTGCTCTGCGAGCCTTGCAACTTGCCTGTATAGGGAACTACCGAGCACATATATGTCCTATAATAACTGCAACAGCAAGAGACATCAAAAACAAAGATGGCTAGCCGAGTTGAGTCGCAAATAATATTGGGTGATGAGAATGTTGATTCTCTGTTTTAATAAATCAGGATCGCAAACAATATGCTCTTCGACTCCCAGGAATTCCACTCGTTTCATACATTGATTAAAATGTCCATTGTCTCTTCCATCCATGCAAAACCTGACTCCCGCAGTTGTTATTTCTGTCTCCTGTGTCTTCTCTCGGTAGAGGCTGAAGGAGCTGAAACACAGAGAGTTTGCACGTAATGTCTCCTCCAAGAACTGGAAAGATGAGAGGAAGCAGGAGAGAGCGTTAAGACGGCTCCATCAGCTTGCCTTGCTCAAACAACAGGGAGACAGGTGAGGGATGCCACATTTGTGATGTACCGTGGTTCTTAAAAAACTTAACATTAAACATTAAAGAGATGGAAAAAACACATTTTAGTTGTCAGCTATTAATATAAATGAAGACATTGCTCACTGATTCATGTGTCAATAGCATATATTTAACATGACATATTTACTGATACCCGTATTGCAGTGCTCTTTAATTGCTTAGTACTATATGATCTTATTTTGACAGGGACAAAGGAAAAAGCTCAAAGTTAAGAATTGCCACCAGAGACCAGCTGCAAGAGAAAATCGTTCTGAATAGCAGTGAAAGACCAGTCCCAAAGCACATTTTATCCCAAGGCCAGAGTGGCAAGCCTCTCTCCTTAGACAAAATCTCCAAGAGGTCTTCCTCTCCCCCTGTATCCACAGACCAGTGCTCCTTTTTGCTTCAGCATGCCCCACCAGCAGCACAGACACCCAAAGGTCACAGACATCCCAGACAAGGCGTTTCATTTTGCTTCTCCAGACGGACTCAGCTGAAGCTGGAATCCTGTGCATCAGTGTTTAATGATGGTGTGGATGAAGACCACCAGGAGCTCCAGTGTCATCAACAGAGGCTGGCCCTGAGTCATCTCTGGTCCCGATCTCCCTCACCCAGTCTATACCAGGACAGCAACAGACTCCCAACAGATTCAGCAAGCATAGATGCTCCTCCAGAAACAAAACAGTCTGATCGGGGAGAGACTTGGGCAGACTGCAGCACAACAGAGCCCAACAGGAAAGACAGTGACAGTGACATGCATGACCTTGAAGTAGAGGCACAGCCAGCAGGTTCAGAAGCCAGATCGGCAAAGCAGGGCCAGAGACTGAGGCCAGCGCAGGCTTACAGTGAAAAGCCTGCTCTGGCCTTGTTGCAGAAAAGGAGCCCCAGCCCTTCTGCTTTCACAGATGAGGGAGAGAGTAGCATGGCATGTGGCCAAATGCACACACAGACAGACTTTCACCAAGACTTGAAAAAAGGCAGTGAACAAATCACTTTTAACACAGAGCACCCTCCTTTAGAAACAGAGACTACTGAGGATGATTTGGGCACAGCAAATCATCTTGGGTTCAGGAAAAGTGATCTAAATGATGAAACTCTTTCTTACTTAAATGTCCTTAGCAAAGATGGTAATAGAGTAAAATGGCCAGGTGAGCTTGTGCACTATACCTCAGACAAACCCTGTGTTTCATACAGCTGCAATCCATTAAGTTTAAAATTTAGATGTGCTAAAGGAAAAGAGAAAAGTATACAGCCAGAGGAGAGAGAAAACTGCTTCATTTCTAAACTTGCAGACAGACCTGACACAATTGAAAATCAGATCCAGGACATTCACAAAGATAAATTAGGTATTTTAAAACCAAAGAAACCCAAACACAGGCGGAGAGGAAGAGCTCGTAGGCGTAAATTAGACACTGTCAGAAAGCACCGGGTGGGCCGTATGCTTGGTGTCTGCTCCCAGGCACCTGCTCGAGGATGCTTTGAATTCAGAGGTACCCCAGCCAGTGCCTCGCACAGAGTGAAGAGGCACAATCTAAGGAAAAGGAGAAGATTAGCTAAGGATGATGTTTCCAATGAAAGTGACACTCCAGAACTAAAGCTGAAAAGCATTGTCGTGAATTCTTTTTCCACCCTCACATGTCAAAGGCGGAAGCGTCAGAAGGTGCCACCTGCCATCCGCCGGGCAAAACGCAGGACTATTCCTTGCATTTCTGTTCATTGCATAGCTGGGAGTGAGGATAGCTATAGATGGTGTGGCAACCTCTGTGAGTCAAAATGGGATTCTGGTGCAACCCCCCGAAGTGATAAATCTGGCTCATGGGGCGTCATGTCAGACTTAAGTTCTGATGGGGAGTGCTCTGCTCACCAATGGGGAAGATGCTCTTCTTCTCCTGGATCAGCTTCTTCTTCAGGAGAGGTAAGGAGAGGGCAAGGTCAGCCCTGGCCTTATGTCAGGAAATCCAGTTATGGCTTCCCTTGCTATGGTTATGAGCATGAGGTCGACAACCCATATAGAGATACTGATTACAGAGAGGACTACTGGGATTATAGAGATTCAAAAAGCTTCAAAGAGAGAAATTACTCTGAGATTTGTGGCAGTCCTTATTTTATTGAGCGAAGATGCAGCATCAGAAAGCATAAGAGAGCATTAGACGAGAATAGATATAGAGATTACCGCAAGCTTGACACAAAGAGAATATGTATCTATCGAGTTTATGACAGCCCTGAACCACAGGCTGTAGAAAGAGAGTGGTGGTGTGACAGACAAAGCTCTGACTCTAGAAGACTTAAGGACAGAGACAGGGCATGGTCAAGCCCAAAGATATGCCAAGACAGGGGATATGAACGTTCTAGCCCAGCATCCCGACGTAGTCCTGCTTCCTCTAGTACTACTAGCATTTCAGATCTCAGTGGAGACAGTGATTCTCACATTAAGCCAGCCTATTCTAGCCAGAGTCAATGTCATCGCATCAACTTAACATGGCCAGTAGAAACATCAGCAAGAACCGAAGTTTCTCACTGTTCTTTAAAAGACAGGAGTCACTCATCACCTCACACATCTGCCACAAGGCCAGAAACAGTGCAAAGAAATACACAATCTATCATTTCTGAACCAAGCAAAAGGCAAGAAAATCTGCCACAAAACATTCATTCCACTCAAGTGATTAAGGAAAGCACATCACCCAATAAAAGACTCCAAAGTAACAGACCACGTACCCTTTCACTCCCCCTAATTGGTAAACTCCCTTCAATTAAAAGAGGAATAAAACAGACAGGAGTTCACAAAGAAAATAGTCAACTAAAACCTGAAAGCCTAGTAGCATCTGAAAGTGGACCCCAAGCATGTCCGCTGATTACTCATGAGAAAAGCCCAGAAACTTGTGTAACTTCAAATAAGAGAGACGGCACAATGACTTCTGAAAACATCATCAAAACACCAAGGAAAATATCAGAGAGTCCAGAAAATCAGCCCCTAAGATACTCCACCCCTCCCTTGACCGAGCAGCCAATAAAGTTTACAGAGGAAGAGCTTGACAAGTACAGACTGCTCCAGTTCCAGGCCCAGCAGCACATGCAGCAGCAGCACCTCCAAGAGCAACAGGAAATGCCAAGACAACCAACACCAGTGGATGTGCCTCAAATCAACCACATGACTATACCTCACGAACCCTCAAATCAGCCCATATGTGCACCATGTCTTCAATACACCATATTTCAGCCAGGGACAATTTCAGCCTTCCCTACTTCCATCTCCACACCCTCACCCCCCTTTGCATCCCACCATTCCCACACCCCACCACCTGTTCTCTCACAGCCGCTCATCAGCTATATTCCTTTTCCCAATGCTTTCTTTCCAACACCTACTGCAACTGTATTAGCAGCTCATTCACTCCGCCTGATCCCAGCACCATCCCATCACTCTGCCCCTCTGCACCCTCACTCTACTGCTCTAGCACTTCATCCCCTACCCCAAGCCTCCTTACTACCTGCCATGCTCACTCCAGCACCCATGGTTGCCACTAACATGGCAGCTGGTGGCACTCTGCAAATCCATCCACTACTACACCCTCTATTTCATAGCCAGGAACTTCAGCATCATCCTGGTGCTGCCAGCTAGTCCTGGTTTTGAAATGGTAAATGAGGTCAGGAATGAAGACAGAGGTTCAGAGCAGAACTGCAGAAGGAGAAGGTTAATTTTCTTTGCACATAAGTTCATCTGTGCCACTATTGTCTCCCATGTTTGCTGTTCTATTTTGATTCTGCCAAAGCTTTTTGGGTGCTCTTCTAGTCGGTTTGTTTCTTTCTTGTTTTCCCATCTGTCTGTCTGATAAACCCATGAATGGCAGTGAAGTTCTGGGTTTGACTGCCTCAAAACCCCCATTCTTTGTGTTGGTAATTTGATTCATCTCAGCAGATGGGTAAATGTTTTTACCCTGTTTAATCTGAGCTGTAACCTATGGTTTGATGGCAGTTTGATTGAAGTCCCTTCAATTAGTACACAGCACACATTTGCATATCATAAGGGGTATGCTAATAGGATGGTTATTTTCATCCAGGTCTGAGAGCCGGAGGAGATGTCAGACAGCCAAAACAAATTAATGGAACTGAATCTGTGGATTTGAGGGGTTGCAGGAAAAAATTATAACCTCAAATCATCACTGCTCCTGCATGAAAATATTATAGATGGAATGGAATAAAGACAATGTATGCAGTGTTTTTTTGTGTCCTGCAAATCTAACTTGCATTTTTTTCTCTGTTAATTTATACAGAGATAGGTAAAGTGTGACTCAATGCGCTACCTTCTGGAGTTGCAATAATATTTTTAATCTATTCAAAGGTCTAAAGACTTCAATGTATTTATGTACTGTACTTTCTTATGTAAATACAACAGTTTATCAACAGAAGGTTGCATACAAATTGCACTTGACTACATTACGTTCTGCAGACTTTTATCTACTCTTATTTTGTTAGAGCCTAACATTTTGTCATCTGTAAGATAACATCATGGGAAGAATAAAAAAAGTCTAAGAAAAATCTATCTTGTCATTACTGCTTTTTAAATTAAAGTTTTTGGGTTTTTTGTTTGTTGTTTTGTTTTTTTTTTGTTTTTTTTTTTTACTTTTGAGCAGTCTTAAAAAATGTGAAAGTTGAGCAATGGAGAAAGAGAATGGCAACTGACATTTGCTTAGAGAGAGATTTGGGATGCGTTAGCATTTTAATCCCATACCCCATCTGTAAAAAAGCTCAAGTTTATTCTTTGCATGGCATACCACTCTCCCATTTAAAGTAAGCATGGCTTTGTTGCAATGAAGGAATGGGAGTTTGTGCTAATGATGAAATTCATTTGCCAGCAGTGCCAAAATACTGTGCATTTGTGTTAATTAACTCTCACCGGTACCAATCTGCTACTCTAACATGTACAGTCCATTGACTCTCTTTGGCGCTAAAGGAATGGATGATTCATAACACGGAAGCCAGCGATCCCCCTACTGCCATCTGAAAGTGTGTCAGCCCTGCTTTTTCTTTAACCATATTACACAGTTGATATTTACATTTGATTGTGCCTTTATTCAAAAATGTGATATAAATAATTTTATGTGCAACCTTATTTATTGTCAGTATTTTAGTGTCCGTACTTAAGATGAGAAATGCTGTAGTTTTAAATGATACTACTTAATGATTGTATCTGTATCAGAAGAAATTATTCATATTCTTTTCAGGACTGTAAGCCTCATGAGCAACTTTGGGCATAGCTTTCCAGTTTTTCCATAAATGACTAAAATGGACACATTTGGGTCAGAAACAACTTCCCAGTATTCCTTATTGTTATGGAGGCAACATAAGCTGGTCATTAGACCTCTGAAGAGAAATAGTGTGCAGCAAGTCAAGGAAAATGCAGCTGTATACTGATGTGAAGGCAGAATGAGAAAAGCAGTCAAACTTTATAGAAAAGAAGGAAAAGAAATGAATGAAGAAAGAAGGATTTATGGTACCAGGTGGCTGTTTCGGGCAATGCCTTAAACCGTGTAGGTCAAACAGATTCCCACCTTGGGAGACTTGGGTGATTTTTTAAGTAAGGGTATGATCTTCAGAGAGTGATAAGGTGGAGACTCGGGAGGCTGAGATTTGAGGGGTTAGTCCAACCCTTGCCCTAGTTACACCTCCCACACCCGATGGCCTGCTGGAAGCTTGACTGCTGCATGCTCCTCACCGCAGGACAGCAGATCAAACAGACTGCGTGAAAAGGAGAGTGCCGATAATTAGCAGATGTTTCAGAATATACTCACTCTCAAGTCTCTTGCTCCCCTCCTCCCTCTTACTCAATGTTTAATATTGAGTTTTCAAACTAGAGAGAGAGAGAGTGAGAGAGAGAGGCAAAACATGAAAGAGATTAATTTGGGCTCCTCTCTGGGTCATTTAGAGTTATAGTGTGGTGAAATGTCTCAAGTGCAGCCAATGAACTTGGTAAGGATTTAATAGAGCCAAGGGTTCTGAATGTGAAAGTGTGTCGCATTGGCACTTGTAGAGATACCATATTGGCACTTCATAAGGGTTTTAAATGCATTTGATGTTTAACAGACGTGCTTAATTCACAATTATTTAATAAATGGGTATGCAGTTATAGCAAGGCACTATCTAGGCCAATATACAAACACAATGCTCAAATGTCAAAAAGAGATGATTGTTAAAAAATACTGATTAAAAGGGTTGCACAATACTCCAGATTTTCCCTCTTTTTAATTAGCCAACACTGACAATTACTTTCCACCACTTTTGTTCTATGTACCGTACTGTGCAAAAGTTTTAGGCAGGTGTGAAAAAATGCTGTAAACAAAGAATGCTTTCAGAAATATAAATGAAATTTTTATCAATTTACAAAATGCAAAGTGAGCGAACAAAAGAAAAATCCAAACCAGCATCAATTCTTTTGAACTTGCACAAAGTCAGGGATTTTGTAGGATTATAGTCAGGTGTATGATCAACCAATTGCTAATGACCATCAATGTCATATGTAGGTTGAAACACAGTCATTAACTGAAACAGAAACAGCTGTGTATGAGGCTTAAAACTGGGTGAGGAACAGCCAGACTCTGCTACCAAGATGAGGTTGTGGAAGACAGTCTCATGTCATGGCAAGATTGAGCACAGCAACAAGACACAGGGTAGTTACACTGCATCAGCAAGGTCTCTCCCAGACAAAGATTTCAAAGCAGACTGGGGTTTCAAGCTGTTCAAGCTCTCACCTGCCTAAAACTTTTGCACAGTACTGTATCTGTCATAACACCTTGCATTTATGTGACTATGGAAAGAGTTTCAGTGGAAAGCAAGGCTAGGCCAAATATGCATAACATCTAGCATTTATAAAATGCAAATTCATTCCTTCATGAATATTTCGAAAACAAAAATATTCATTATCTGCACTTCATGTTGCTGGACTTGTTTTTAGAAGGCAACACATTTACAAAGTCTAATTTACTCATTTTAAACAGCTTCATAATGCTTGTGTTCCCTATGCTTTAGGTCACCTACATCAGCCAGTGTTATGTCACAGCAGTGGTTGAGCTACTGCAATGTGCAGAGATAATGTAAAATGATAAACCTACAAAATGTTTGTGAATTTGATATACAGTAAAAATCTCTCCAAAAATAAGTTTTAGAATTTGTTAATACCCCTTTTACACAGCAATGAACTTTGTTTTAATTATACTTCAGCACCCTCCTGGTGGTCTTGGATCATGCACTTCACCACCCTGATGGAGAGGAAACATCCCTCCAGGAGTCACAGCCCACCTACTAAGGCACAAGCATTAGGGTTTTTGATTGCCTAAGATCCCAACTGAGATCAAGTCAGTACTTTTTACAGACAACTCTGTACATTACATAAGACATAGTAATTGCCTTACTTAACATTTTGAATATTTTGTTTCAACATCACATTTGCAACTATTCAAAAAAGATTTATTGTCATCTCAACTGCATAATGGTTTATTTACATTAAATTAAAATTATTTCCTTAACATACAATATAAACTGTATACTTGCCACTGCAATATTCTTCTATTGTTCTCTTCCATCTCTACATTGTTGTCACCATAGTTAAAAGACTTATTAGTATTATCTGTCATAACGTTTGCCACAACTGTTCCCTGCCCTCCAAACCCCTGCCTGTGCAGTTAGCATGCCCCCCACTGCAATAGTCCATGGGTGGCTGTTTAGCATGTTCAAAGTGCCGGGTAGCTAAACATGCAGCACGCGTTGGACAACACCCCTCTCATCTCTCATTCCCTTTCTCTCATTTCCCGTTTCATCATCCACAGCGCCCCCCTGAGATAATGGAGAGCTTGTTCCACCCACGGCATGGATCAGGAATGTCAAGTTTGTTCACAGTAGCTGGGAGGTCTCTCTGCTATCATTGTGGATTATGGTCAAGTTGGATTTAATGATGTCTAGGTACAGGGGAAGGAAGGCTGCTAACCATGTATCTTGCAGAAAGATATAAAGAAAAAGAGGTTAAAAAAGCAATGGCAGTCAGTAAGGTGGCACTTATGGTGAGTTCAGTAGTAAGGCAAAGTAATTGGGGTGTAGCAGTACAAAAAGATTTTATTTATGGCATTTAACAGACACACTCATCCAGGGAGACATACCAAGTCCAATTATGGGGACAGTCTTTCTTGGAGCAACATTAAGGGCCTTGCTAAGGGGATGTTACGAGTGTTGGGGGGTAAAATGGACAAAACTGAATTGTGCAGTAGCAAACGTTGTACTGTTATACATTTATAAACCAAAACTTACTGTTCATTTTGTTCAATTATTAATTGTTTCTTGAAATATTAACATCATAGATACTTTATAGAGTAAGTGGTCTTATCTACAGGGACATACAGTTTCTAATTATAGGGACAGTCTCACTGGAATAACTTGGAGTTAAAGTTGGTAATTCTGTATAGACCAGATAGACTCAGGCTTAATGTCACAATGCTCTGTACCTGAACACATGGGCCATCAAATTCCCAGTGTGGAGCTTGACATTATTAAATCAAACAAGAAGCACTAAACATAGCTCTCTTTAGGCATTTCAATGGCAAGAGGATCATTCCTCTTCACTGTGACATTACCATAGTAAATCAAGAACTAAATGACAAGCCATACACAAGAGGGTGTAATCTGTAAAGATCTCCAGCACCGTGTACTACATACTTGCCATAATTACTTCAGTTCAAAGTAAACATAGAAGATACCTTATTCATTAGAAACTTATACACTTACCTTATTCATTCATTCATATTCTGAAACGCTTAAACCCTATTGGGGTCGTGGCGACAGGAGCCTATCCTGGGATAGGCTACTAACCCTGGGTGGGCGCCAATACACCGCAGGGCACACACTCATGCAATCACACTCTCAGTCACGCCTTATGGGGCAAATATAGATTCGCCAGTCAACCTAGACGGCATGCTTTTGGACTGTAGGAGGAACCTGGAGGACCTGGAAAAAACTCACACGAACACAGGGAGAACACACAAACTCCTCACAGAAAGGCCCTATGGCCTCGAAAACAGGACCTTCTCGCTGTGAGGTGGCAGAGCTAACCCTGCTGCCCCACACTTATGTAAATTGCAAATTAAACTAAGATTTGGCCTCATTTCTCATTTCCTTAGATCAGTTACACCTCTGGAAATTTACCTGTTGGACTGCATCTTTCTTCATCTCACTCATCACTCGCCACTGTTATTTTCAAATATTACTAATTATTATTAGTTCTCAATTACCAGTGTGCTCGAAATGTTAGGATTTAGGAAGTGAATGATTAATTGTCTTTGTGAACACTGCACAGCATAACACAGCACAGCATACAAGACATGATAATAACTCATGAAACTTTGTTTGCAAAGCAGACTTTCTACGTTCTAAGAATCTTTCTATGTTCTTTCTCACATTCATATACCTATTATCCAATGATCATGTTTATATTTCATTCTGCCATAGTACTCAAAGGTATATTTTGCTGGCACATGAAAGCAGTAGGAGGGAAAGAGAGTTGTCTTTGACTCTTTTTGCCTGTTCTAGGATGAGACTGCTAAATGTAAGCAGATAACGTGGGTGAGGTCTGGCCCTACTAATGACAATAGTGAGTTTGGTAATTGCCTTTGTAAAAGGGTCTGGTCTTTCTCTCCCACATAGTCTCATTTTCTCAGCAGGGAGGACATTAAATGAAATAGTATATTTTTGAAAAGTAGCTTAATTTAATTGCACCCGTGAAAAGTGAACAATGCAGACTTTGGTAATTTGCATATTTTCAAAGGACATATAATTGATGTAATGAGACTGCGGTTTCAATGCAACACTTTCTTCCTTCATTTTCTTGTCTCATTCCAAAAACGGGACTGTTCCCTCTCCAAATAGCATATACCATTGGAGAAAAAGAGAGACTGAGAGAGAAAGAGAATAACAAATGCTTTCTAATGAAAAGTCTCTTGAAATTAGTATTCCAGAGACTCAGCTACAGTTGAAGTCGTGCAAGCATTACCCCCATGGAGGATCATAACTCATAAAGCTCTTTCATTAAACACGGTTTGGCTGCAATTGTTCCACTGGGCTTCTGGCTCCAGTCTATCTTTGTAACCCCAGATATTAAATAGTCAAAAATTAAGATTATCAAATCATCAGACATCAAATTGTCAGATATTAGGCAAAAACAATAAGATAAAGCTCTGAGACTTTTGCTTTTTTGACTACAATAATTATATGTTTATAAGAAGAGTCAATTAATAATAATAATAATAATAATAATAATAATAATAATAATAATAATAATAATAATAGCTAAACAAATAAATTACAGGCAGTTTTTTGGGGCCTGCTATCATTCCACTTTTCTTGAACATAAGAATTTTTCCACTGGTAGTCGGAGCTCATACACATTCACGTGCTCATAAAGCTATGTCGCCAACCATAACACAGGCTATGTGGCTATAATAAACTGAATTTACTGAGTTTGCAAGTTCTGCACAGGGTAGCAAGTAATCCTGTGCTAAGCTACACCATGCAGCACCGCAAATGATGACTGAAATAACACCTAGAACATGAAATTAAACAGCAGATGGGGGAGAAAGTACTTATGATGAACCTCCTCACACACCCCACCATGGTGTACTCCCAACCTGGGAGCTGGAGATATGTTTTAGTACAGACTAAAGCAGAGGCCAAACAGTTGGTGTGGGCTTTTCTGCTACTGCCGCAGACAACTGTAAAGCTAACTAAAAGTGCACATCTGCTGCTCTGTTACTGTTCTCCTACGACTGAACCTCCTTCATAAGGGAAAAAGCCCTTTTGATCACGACTCCATTGATCTGCTTAGAAAAAAAGGAATAGAAAGAAAAAGTCCTGAAACCTGAAAGGAGCCTGACACATTACTAGCTTTGCAGAAGAGAATGAAAAAAAAGAATCTTAAGAAAAATGGATGACTACATTCATATCCCTCAAAAAAATGAAGGCTTTTTTGGTGGGGCTTAGTCAAAACCTCTCTGACGAGAGTGGGTAAGGTGGATGGAGAGCACTGAGCTGATCTAATCAAGACTCTAATCTAGCAGATGAGAATCTGACAGTGTTGCACTGACAGCCTGTCACTCATCATGGGCTGAGAAAAGAGAGGATGCCCACGGCAGAAAGAAACAGAAAAATGTTCTTGGAAAGTTCAGCAATTGAGAATGGTGGAAATGGCATATCAAATTGAATGCATTAAAAGATCACCCTGCATGAACTGGTGACAGCAACCAGTGGCGGTCGCAAATGAATTTTATTGTATTGTATCAATAGCTTCTGTCAAGTCAGAAGAGGGTTTGTGGACATATTCAGGAGAGTGGCATCAAATTTAAAAGAAGAAATAATTCTTTGTGTGTGTTTTTTTTTGGTAATAATGTTTCTAATAAAGCAAATTTAAAAACAATCTCCCTAATTTACATTAGTTTTGGATTACAAGCCATTGGGTTCTTTGTGAAATTAGATTTCGCGTCTGCAGTATTTTCAAAAGGCTGTTGTGCAATATTTTATTATTTCTATAGGTACCGGTACATGTACTGTATGTTTAGATGAAAGGCAGCAAGCTAATTGTAAGTGTAAGCTCAAGTACTCCCAGGCTTCAGAAGCTAAATGCTACTATTATGATATATGTTTTACAAATGTAACAGGCTAATTCTTCCATTTCAGTTCAGTATAATTTTGCCTTTTGGTCATCAAAATCTGCTTACATGTTGTTGTTTCTTAAGGTTTCCTAGAATTTTATGTACTATCTAAATCATTGTATTTAATCTGCACTTTGTGTTTCTCAGAGAGTGCTATGATTGATGTCTTAAGTGATTCTCTAAGAAAAATGGAAAGGTGAGTGAGAAAATGAGAGAGAGATAGAGTTTGAGAGAGTTTCAAACAACAAATTGCACACAGAGATCCAGTGTGGGTTGATGGTGTGTGTAAACCTTGGTATGGCCCAGTGCTAGAATCATTGGTGAATAGCTTTGATAGCCTTAAATAGAGTGAATTTACTGAAGGGCTCTTGACTTTGGCAGTTATGGGACATTAGGCAGAGCTCCTGGACAAACACACCTCACACTCAATTCCAGGTTTCGCATTAACAACACCCAGAACAAATATATTCCTATAATAGCTTTTGCTAGAATGAAAAAGAAAAAAATATCTATTGTCTTACTCTTTTGGGGACTGGTTTCGCTTAAAATAATGAGTGTTTGCATCTGATGATGAGAAATACACCAGGTCTCTTTTGTCTCTGTAGTGTAGGTAAACAGGTTTTTTCCCACAGGTCTTTTTGAGCCATACTCTTTATTCTAAAATTCACAGTTTAATTTTCTACAAAACGCCTCATAAACATTATTCTTCACAATAGTGATCAACCTTTCCTGAGGCACAGTCTCCAATACCTGTTCCTGACTCTGTATATAAGCATATTTTCCATTTAAACACAAGTTTCTAAAACTGTATGTGATAGGCATTCAACTAAATGTAAAGAAGCTCTAAACACATTTCAGTGTGTTGAGAGTACAAAGGTGTTTCTTTAGTCAACTCAGCGTATTCTGAGCCAAATAAAATCATGTGCATTGAACATGTAGTTAAACCTGACATCACAGGACTGGGATTTCGAGCACCTCCTCCAATACACAGTTTATGTTTGCTGGTTTATGAAAGATACTACAGTGGCTAAGTAGTGTGTGTTTACTATTTGATTGTGACAGTCCTGATATCTTACACTCAATTAGGATTTAAGCCAAGACAATTCCTATCAAATCCTCTAGCACACCCCTTTCCTTTTCTTGTGATTATGGTACTTTGATGCTTCTGATGCGAACATGCTGATTTTCCACCATCAAATCAGTTGATGTCTTTTCTCTGTATTTATTTTGGTTCGAATTCAATTTTAAAAAGCAAGAAATTGTTTTAAAAAGTATTACAATTTCCATACGACAAACAAAACAGGGCAAAATTGGGGTGCAGAATGGGCGGCGCGGTGGGAATGATGCCATTAGACAAAATCTCTCTCTCTCTCTCTCTCTCTCTCTCTCTCTGTCTCAAAGTGCCACACAGCCAACTTTCAGTTCTGCATCATTAAACCTCTCAGAACAATTTACTGCGCACAGAAAGTGCCTAATCACAGGAATAGACTTTTCACAGCAACATAAATCACATCAGGAGGCCCAGCGTTCATTTTTTCATCGGTCCCCATTTCTCCCCGTTCGTGCATTTCCCTCCTTTCCTCTCACCTCCCTTGCTCACTTTTGCCTTTAGTATCTCACTCACTCTTTTCTCCTTTCTGAAGGCTCTTTCCATTAAATGTTACTTCTTCTCAGCTTGTAGTCACTTAACTGTCATGGAATTTTCACTCCCAACACCGTTTTGTTTTCACGCACCACGTTTTTGAGTGTGTTTTTTGCCCTCGCCGCTTAAACTAACACTGCTTCCACCATGTTTATCCGCGACAACGTCACACTCCGTTGTGTTTTCGGCAATACTGAAACAAAACCAAAAAGAGACAGGGAGAATCCTAACATATTGTTTTTGTTGACAGTGTGACAGGTACAGTTAATTAAACACTTGAGCCGAGGAAATGGCACTAGCCATCACACTTTGTTTTGACCTTTGAACATGTGAAAGACATGTGAAAACAGGCGAAGACAAACAGAGAGAAGGAGGTAAAGAGGCATGTGGGAACGGAGTATGAAATTGGGATAGGTTTAGTTGGGAGGAGTGAAGAGATAAATTAGGTTGTCATGGCATTTTCTGCTGTCCATAGTGACTGATTAAATCATTTTCAGAAAGCGCTGCGATGGGGCCTCAGCGTAGGCCCCATCTTTCCTCATATATCCTCCCACCAACTTACGTATTATTATTGTTTGAGAAAAGAGAAATGGAATCCTCACACCAGCAATTGGTGCTTCACCCATCAGCAGGCAGAAGGAAATAAAAGATTATTTCTGAAATCATATTAGCTTTGTTCACCTGGTGGCTGACCAGAAGTGGAGAAAGCCTTGAACACTCCTCTGTTCCGAACATTTACTGCCAATACAACTGAAACTACAGGAAAACTGATGAAGCAATGTTTTATTCTGTTTATCATTTTTGTTATATATTTCCAGAAAATGACACAGACAAAGAGTGAGGACAGATGGGCCTTTTACACACACACACACATAACTTTCACTGGAGTCAGATGGTCATTTGGCTCTAACAGAAACTGACTCCAGTCGTCCCCCTACCAAAGACAAGCATGAATATCAAGCTGTAAAGTTTATATGCCAGAGACAGAGATAAAAGTGTTCTGGCTCTCCCAGCGAACCTGCACCAAATAACTTGAATACAACTTTTTCACATAGTGAGAAGCAAAGTAAGCTCCTAACAACCTCGAAGAGTGTAATGACAACGGACCAGATTATTTGTTTCAAAAATTAGTTGCCAGTTAATGACCATGTTCCTCTGCAACATGTCTGTCATCAGTAACAGAACCTTACACACCATCAGGTTCACTGATGAGAAAAACTATCTGTACATTACAGACATACACTGGGTGAGTCCTATTTGAGAAGTCAAAAAGATACTGCAGCAATGGTGAGGTGTGTGTGTGCTGGTGTATAGTACACAGATTGACTGTCATTCGTCTGGGACACATTAAACATGAGTGGGGGCCAATGTCACACCATGCTGTTCTGAAACTGAAACTTTTTCATCTTCTCCTTTCACCCTCCCCCTCCCCCCTTTCATTTTCATCCATTTCCCCCTTCCCTCAACTCAAAGGGCTCCAAGATATTTTAATTTCACACAGATCTGGCTGACCCTGGCGCCCTCTAGAGGAGGCAGTCAATGTTCTCTGGCAGATATTGAATCGAGACCAGTGTGGAGTTGTCTGTCTGTAAGAGAAAATAGATAACCACACTGAGTTAGGCTGAGGTCTGCACCCAAACCTCTGTCTGCCAAATGGAGCCAGCATTAGATTCTAAGTCTTATATATCTGTATAGCTATAAGAACACTCCTCATAATTTGTTATGGAGTCTCTTAATAGGTTCTGTTCGTGATAGTTCACTTTAAATTTTTTGTGTATGTAAAAATTAAACTACATAAAAAGACGGTCTCGTAGAAAGTCCCATTTTTGCCCTACTGTATTACGTATGTCGTCATTGTCATAACAGTAATAAAACCATATTGTCAGGAACATTCTCTTTTACACTTTGGCTTTGGCTTTATCTTTTGTGATATGATAATCTATTCCGTAATCTGTGGATTTAATGACATTCTTTTAAAACAGATTCAAGGTATGTTCTTTTCCGCCCATCACCCTAAATTTAAGAACTTTGCCACTATAAATCGGTTTTGCTATTTTTTAAACAGTTGCATTTACCTTCTTAATGTCAAGTTTAATGTGAAGTGACTGGTAAAGTTAATGTCAGGCCATTTCTGTCCTTTAGTGATACATAATGAGTGTTATGGTATTTTCTTTCCTTTTGATTAACAGTTAATTACTATACCTCTTGCATGCTCTATATTCAAAATGTGTAAGAAAGATTCTGCTGATGTGCAGTACCAAAACATTGATGACAATATACCATTTAGTAATTAGTGTTCACTTTATTCCTGATATGTTCCATTTTAAACATTATTATTGGCTTAGAACACACTGCATTTACCTTGCACCCCCAAATAGGTGTTAGAATTATAATCATTTCTTGGATCATAACATATGAACCTGTTTAACTAAAAAGGTAAGGGAAGTTAAATTCTTAAGTAGACAGTATCTATATTTTGACTCTGGTTGGGCGTTTTTAATACATTTTAATTATAAAATTGTAATTCATTTACAATTCTTAAAACAAACACTGTGAGAATGTATATATGCATGTTTATTGAAATAATGAATTGTTAGAATTATGCATAATCTGTATAAGTATGGTTTTTATCATATATCAAAATCTTCTTATTGTTTTATTACATTGATTTGAATCAGTGTTGATCTGTAGCCATAACATTTGTGTATGTATTCTGAAGGAGACCATCCAAAAGCCAGAATTTTTTTTATAAAATCATATAAAATCCTGTAATAATATTTTTTAATATATCAGTGGCTGTGTGCTGTGTGGTTACCTAATTGTATTCAGCTGTTTGTAGATTTAATTGATCTCAGTTGATAATAAGCAAACGTATTCTTTCCTCTTGCACTCAATAAAATTTCCTGTACATTTGTCAACATAAAATGCCCTTTTTTCTCTAGTCATGTCTCTGTCAGATATCTCGCCCAAAACCCCAGTGATTTATAGACCTCTTCACTGTTATTAGTTTCCAGCTGAAACAACCTGAAGTAAGAAAGCAACATCAACTATATCTCTGGCTCTACACACACACATACACTTTTTGAATGTCAGTTTCTTTTCTGGTCAATACTCTCTCTCTCACCTCCATAAATCCACCTCCTCCTGAATACAATACATCATGCCAGTAGTCGACAGGAAGGGAGAAAAAAATGATCTTTTCAGTCCAGTTACCTGGCGACATTTAAAATGACCAGTAATAAATCATTCATTCAATAGCTTTATTTATTGAGATCAATCAAAGGCTCATTTAGCATCAGCCAAAACTACAAAACTAATTGCTTTCTTTTGCACCTCTGAATGTCCAGAGTGAGCTACCTACTCCCCTCAGTTGGTTCACTCATGCTCCAAAAGACTTATAGCAAAAAAGCATTTAAAAGTTAAAAATTAACAGCATTCAGGCAATGCCAATGAAATCCATACATGATGAAAAAATAAATATGTTCATTCTCATTTCTAAATGCCTTGATGAAATTTGCATTCACATGCCTGTATTGGTTCTTAGCAGAAAAGGGACGATGGCCATTTAAAGACTAAAAACCTTTTGAGTTGGAGCTTTTTTGGAATCCAGCTTTTGTTTATTATGTAAATTTAGTAATGACTCATGACACTTTGCTTGGTGTTTCATGCTACTAGAGCTGAAGTGATTACTGAAATCATTATTCTCAGTCTGGTGAAAAGTCTTGGCTTGGCTTGGTTTAAGATTGACAGCATCACAGTCTCTCCAGTAGAACATTTATCTCAATTTTTTTCACTTCAGTACATTTTAGAGGAAAGAGTACAGAAATGCACCTATCTTACAATATTTTAATAGCAATTCAATTGAATTCAATTTTTGTTATATAGTCACTTACATAACAAATTTTACTGTCACAAGCACACGATTACATATAACTGGCCCAAACCCTAACACGCAAACCTGAACTGACAGTGGCAGGCTCTAGTACTGTGAACCTGGGCATTGCCAGGCCGCGGAGCCACATCCGGCCCTTTGTCTGTCCTGACACGCCCCAGCCTGAGGACAGTGTGAAATAACAGGTAAACATAAAAATCAAACAAAAGTGTAGTTTATGCACACCACTTAACTGCATTGCTTTTTATTTTGAAAGGTGAAAAAAATGTCCAAAACCTATATTTTTATGTGCTTTTTTGTGTTAAAAAGAATGTATTATCCAAAATAAATTACATAATGATATATTATACTACTCTGCACATTTATGGCCTAAGCGTAACATCTAATATAACAGTAGAGTTAATCAAAACTAAGGCAATTGTTTTTTAAATGAAGTTCAGTTGAGCAGAGTTGATAGCAGTCTACTGATTCGGCACTCCAAGTGAATTCAAATTTGTCATGTGACCCTTTGGGAAAATGTTACTTGCCTGCTGTAGTTGGAAGAAACCTTGAGAGAGA
This sequence comes from Distichodus sexfasciatus, assembly GCA_032718565.1. Taxonomy (NCBI): domain Eukaryota; kingdom Metazoa; phylum Chordata; class Actinopteri; order Characiformes; family Distichodontidae; genus Distichodus; species Distichodus sexfasciatus. The sequence goes on from JAVGVS010000004.1 coordinate 1,254,099, forward strand.
CTAAGACAAGGGACCCTATCCTTCTCTGGTGACAGGGTGCATGAACATATACAGTAAACATTTGTTCAAGATTAATTGTTAATTAATCATTTTTGAAGTGAAGATATAAAAATAGTCAAGAAGTTTTCGAATCCAGAGTCATTGCTGGGGCCGTTTGCTAAGATCCACTCAGCAACATTAAGCTAAAATAAACATTAAACTTGGATTCAGCTCAAGTCCATATAGTCAAGGTCAGCTGATAATATGTAATAATAATAATAATAATAATAATAATAATAATAATAATAATAATAATAATAATAATAATAATAATAATAATAAATAAACAAATAATTGGTAATTAAAAAAAGATTATGAGTGAAGGTAAAAATAGTCCTCAGGGACGCTTTCAAATCTCAAGTTGTTGCTGGGGCCGCTTGCTAAGATCCACTCAGCAACATTAGGCTAAAATTAGTTCAATATTAAATCGGTAATTAAGTTCAAGTTCATACAGTTTAAAAAAGTCCCAGCTGATTCCAGCTGGATGAGGTCTCAATAGAGTCCAGGTGAGGGTTCAGCCGGTGAAGCGTCAGCCCAGGATAAGCTCGGGAACATCTTGTAAAAAAGAAGAGAAGAGAGTCAGTGCTCTACACCTAACCTCTGAGAATGACATGGTAGTGTGTTCATATGGACTGCACCTACCTGATATCACAGCTGATGAGCATTAGAATCGGGTAGGAAATAGATATTAATAGTATAATAGTATAATATAATATTATAATATTAATATTAAGTGCAATGGTTTAATTAGTATAACTGTACTATCTAGAGGGCACCATAATGAGAGCACTTGAAGAGCTAAGCAGTCACAGGGGAATGCAGAGATGTAAAAGAAGCAAATGCAGCTGTGGTTCAGTTTCTTTACGTCAGTTTCTACTTTCTATAGGCAAATAAATAAATCCAAAGGCCAAAACTAATTTCAAATATAAAAGAATATAAACAAGAAAAAGTGATAAGCAATCCAAATATCAAATGCATCTAGATAACCAAAAAACTGGAGTCAAAAACCAGGGCATCAGGATAGAAAAAGCATTTGCAGTTGCAAAGGGTGAGCTGAAATAAGTCTTTGTACTTTGATAAATGAGCTAAAATGGAATGACCTGTGAAGCTCAGTACTCAGGTGACATTGCACATGTGTGCTTTTGGGAACTGCAGTGTATGGTGAATAGGTTGATATCATGTATAGATAATTGGGAAAGAGAGTTTTACAAGACTCTAGTTCAGATATAACAATATAAACTGCTAAATTCTTTTACATGTAACATTCATTCATTTATTTATTTATTCATTTTCTGAATCACTTAATCCCTCTTGGGTCACAGGGACCAGAGGATTACAGAGGGGAAGTGGGGGCCAACCCTGGGTGGGCGTCAACATACCATAATTTAGAGTCGCCAGTCAAACTACCTACAGTGCATGCCTTTGGATTGTGGGTAACACGGGAAGCACACAAACTCCACACAGAAAGACCCTACTGCCGACACAGGGATCAAACCCAACTGTTAAACAAAGTACATTATAATAAATTACAAGACTCAGCTGTGGACTGTTTGCCTTTAAAAAAGAAATATTTTTCCCGAAAAAAAAACATTTAAATATATTTTCACATTATTGGATATATTAGAATATTCCAAACACATCTGAAAAGCAAAGTTGTCACTTTTTAAAGGGAACACTGATTAAAAAATGTAACAATACTAAAAGTAAATGGAAATAATAATGCTTCTAGCACCAAAAAATAGATGTAAATGTTATGTGCGAAAAAGGGAAACTTGCTGGTAGTCCTTGTTAGCATTTATTTCTCATAAACCTCTCCATTTTGCTTCTGCTGATATATTTTCCAGATGATTACTAAACTGTATGTAAAGAGAACAAGTGTGCTGGGAGCTGGGTTTGTGCAAAAATGTGGACACTAATCTCTGATGGATTTTAACATTCCATGTACATTCAGTGTTAACCTAGGTCTAAGACACTTGGTGCAGATAATCAAGATCACATATTAGTATGGGGGACAGGGCAGGAGGCACAATGAATTAAGTATGCACTGGAACTGTATTTCCATGGTGTTCTTCCTTATTAATGCAAAGAAGTAAAATAAATGACTAATTAAATGAATGCTTCTTTACAACAACAACAAATGTGAGCTTTTGATAATGGTGGCAATAACAAGCACAAGTTTTAGATCCTTTTTTTAAAAAATGACATTTAAAAATACACAATAAAGAAATAAAAGATGAAACGAGCAATGAATTATTGAAATGTTATGTGTTTCTCAAAAAAACCTTCTGCCTCATATTGGTTGAAGCCCTCCAGCTTTCTCCGCAGAACAATCTGAGTTCTGAAAAAGAATATTAACTAGATCAGACATTAGACATTAGATATTTTATCAAAAATAAAGTTTTATGAGAAAAAGGTAACTTTCATATGAAACATCACTTCCAAAACATATTAAGCTCTTGTTCAATGTGCTGTTTTAGGTCAGCAAATGTATTTTCAATGAAAGCATCCTTTTAAAAGAAATAAAATGTGACTACTATTGGCAAATATAGAATGCTGCTTCCATGACTCCTACTATTTTTATAAAGATTAGCTTTCTCCATTACAGCACTTCACATACCCTGCATATGTGGTGTTGCATGGCATGAGTAGTGTCCAACAGGGCAATGGTTTCCACCTCACTTCATACTGGACAATATGCCTGGCTGACTTGAGTGATCTAGTGCGATTTCCCAACCTATCTCTCTTAGCACACACCCCTGCCTACAGTTTTGTTCTGTCTATGTTTCCAACCATCTGAACCAAATAATACAGAACACTCAATGCTTCATGGGGTGCCGTGAGCTTGGCAAGAGAAAAAAAGTGTGAATTCTGATCTAATGATGTAGCTTCTGTAAAAATAATTGCCAAACCAGTTCTAACTCAACTGATCCTGAAAATCAGGTCAATAATTAGTAAAAGGGCGTCATATTGTCCCTGGGGCTGAATCAGGAATTAAAATGTTGATATCCTTTCCCTCTCCATGGGAAAGACTTGCAGCGATCATAGCTTTATATCAATTAAAACTAAGGATATACATGTGATGAACTTAGTAATATGCTTGCTGAATATGAAGGGACATTCTGTTTGCTTCTAGTATTTCCACATTCGGCACTCTTTTAAGAACATGATAAAATACTTTAAAACAGATATTTGTGGTTGTTACATGTTAAACCTGACATGCATCCAGGGACCTGGCCAGTGACAGAAAAAGTGAAAGGTTAAGACATCTTGAAATTTATGCATATGCACTCCCACACCATCACAGAACAAAGGCCACCAGTGGATCACAGCATTTCATGCTCCTGCATGCTTTGACCTGCAAATGCTTTTAAAAATCTTAAAATATCTTCTATCCATGGTCTTATAAAATGTAAATATTTAGAATTAGCATTTTGTGTTATTACTGTGAAGCTGCAAAAATGATTTAATTTGATAATGATTAATTCATTATCTGAATCGTTTAATCCCTATCGGGGTGGCGGGGACCGGACCCTATCCCGGAACTACTTATTTGTATATTATACCAGATAATCTAAATAGATTCAATATTCAAGATTCTTTATTTGTCCGCAGAGCACACACACACTCACACTCACATTCACACCTTACAAGGCCAAGTTAGAGTCACCAATTAACCTATCGTGCATGCTTTTCACTGTGGGAGGAAACCAGAGCACCCGAAGGAAACCCGCGCAAACACGGGGAGAGCATGCAAACTCCACACAGAAAGGCCCCACGGCCGACCTGGGAACTGAACCCAGGAACTTCTTGCTGTGAGGCAGCAGCGCTAACCACTGCGCCACCGTGCCACCAAGAAGTATTTATCAAGAGCAATAACATCTCTTACTATTTAACCTGCATTCCTTAAGTGTTCTTCCACAGGTAAATACACTCCCTCCACAGTCATACTCTTTCTAGCTTGCCAACAACTGAGATCTGGGGTAACTGGGGTTAGAAAATGAACTCCTCTAACCAAATCACCAAACAAAAATTAGTGTTTTCTAAAAACAGTGCTGTCTTTATAGCAAGGAGTAATCAAGAGGGACCTTTCTCTTAGATGCTATCAAGCTCCACAGAGTGAGCTCTTAAAATATGATATATCTGCTCCAGCTTACCTTAATTGGATGTTATTCTATTTGTGTTGACAAAATCCCTCCATCTGTGACATTGAATAAACATGTGAATTTTAAGGGTAAATCTAACTTTGTTAAAACCTTTGAATAAAATACCCCAATTTGAAGATTTATGCAGTGAACTATATTGTGAGGTCTCAAATAAAATTTATCTGCCTAAAAAGAGGCCAGTGGATCTATGCAGTCTACAAGCAGATGTCCAAAAGGGTTACAAATGACAAGGATTCGTTCTGTTAAGGTGACTGTCCTATCATGATTTGGTTTGCCAGTAATTTAACATGTGATATTTAATGTAGTAAACAATATATTCCTCTGCTTTATGTGAAAATAACAGATTTTAGATCTTTTTTCTGACCATAATATGAAACAGTTGTAAAACATGGAAAGGTAAAAAGAAAGAAACCACTTTGCTGGAAAAGATACTGAAAGGACTTTTAAACTAATCAGTTATCAAACACAATTAACTTCATTCCAAATAGTAACATGGAGACACAATTTCCTGGTTTCTCAGCAACAGAACATTCATGTTTAAATTTCATTGCTTAACTGTTCTTTATTCCATTATGTTTTAACATCCCACTTTTGGCCATAAAAGCCTTCTTGTTTCTACAAGAATTGTTTTTCCCTAAATGTTTTGTTAAGATTTAATTATTAGATGGGTGTCATGGAGAAACATTAAGAAAAATGTCAAAGGGAATGCTTTAACTAAGGTACACGGACATAGACTAGACTTAGACAACATTAAAAACTCTGCAACAGTAAAGAAATAATCAAGAAAATTGAAAGCGTAGCATGGGTGGGGTGTAGTTTCACCACATGTGGGTTTAAACTAAACAAAAGAGAAAAATGACAAGGCCTTCATATTTCCACCAACAGCTCTGCATGTGGTTAATTTGACCACTGCCTACAACCGCACACAATAAATAAAGATGTAGACCGTCACACTCTAGTCTGTGATGTCCCTGTTTATCTTGAGTAATTTGTCTTAATGCACTTCACTCATGAAGATAAATTCTGCCATTTGCCTTTGTGCTTGTGTCATATGTCCCAGCTTGCTAGGGCCATGCTTTTTTTGTTCTAACTTAGGAGGCATGTAGTCCTGGTTTCAAACCCTGGATGAGTTCAGTTTTGGGGCAGTGGTACGGTTAGGTTGCTGCTCCAGGGTCACTAATGTACCTGTGAGCAAGGTACTACCACTAGTAACTGCTCCAACATGAATGAGTCAAAGGCAGAAGTCACATTGTGTTGTGATGTACTGTGTATGTTCACATTGATAATCATTTACTCTTATACATTCTCTCTTATAGACTGGTCTGCATGGGGCAGCAACATAGTGGACTGTGTGACTGAAACAATGTAATGATGACTCTAAGATTAAGGCTTTGAATCATGGAATAACCTGAAGCAAGACGCTAGTGTGTATGTCAGCCTCTAATAAGTACATTAAACACATATTGTTAAACAGCCAGCGAAAGCATTCATTTTAACCACATAAAACTAACTTTAGGAAGGGAGAACTAATTTGCTTATTGGAAAACAAGGAGTAAATGATCACAAATCCAGAGTTACTTTGCCACTAGCCGGCTGTGACTCATCAGCCTTGTTCAGAACCTGAAACATTAGTTTCTTGTGAGAAACAGATGCTCTTCAAACAGGAAATAGTTTGATGGAATAGTTTGGAAAAGAGCTAGTGAAAGCTCACCTCAGAGATCCAGCACCTATCTTTCATCCTTAACCCTAATATTCTAATTCTCTCCTGACGCTAAATGATGTTAAATGCATGAAAGTGTTTGACTAATAATCTCTGCAGGGTGGCCGTCATTGTTAGTAAGAATAATGTTAATACATCTGTCTGAGCAGGGACAAAAACCTGGGCTGTAAAAATCCTGTGAAGGTGTTTTAGGAACGATCATGGTAACAGAGTCAGTGTTCAAGACATATATATCTCAAATATCTCACCCAATTTGTAATGCCATAAGAGATGCAACTGATCAGAACGAGAAGAAATGTGTAGAATGTGGACCTCAGGAGCAATTATTTGGAAAGTAGAAGATTTCAATATGTATCCGGACGTAAGACTAAAACTGTGCCTCTTGAACATTTCTGTATATAATATTGTTTAAAAATGTCTTTTGTCAGTACAGCGAACTCCATTCCAAACTCTGTGGCCTTTTCACACATTTAACACTATTTGTAGTGGCAGGATGAGCAAGCACTTATGTTATCAACTCTTAGTACTGAGACCCAATAATGAGGTATTTCAGCTTGAAGAAAAACAAACACCATTTAGTGCATAGATAACACTAGATGACATGAGAAATTAAGGTGCACACACTGCACACACTGCACATACTTTCGTGTGCACACACACATCCCCATATTTACCACAGGGATGACTTCCTCCATCACATCAGGATAATAATTAGGCAGGCTAGAGCGAATTTTTCCCTTCCACTTTTCATTTAGCAGGTATTGGGTTTTCATTTTGAGGGAGATTTGCGATTAGGTTTCCTAATCCCTGCAGGGGCTGCCGTGATTAGCTTGGTAATTAACTCTTTGATGCTATTTCCGCCAAGAGCTAGCATTAGCCCCTGGCTAATGCACTTTGGCAATTTAGTTATCCGGATGTTGTGATGACATGCGCACCCTAATCTTTTAATCCATAAAGTATTCATTCTTCCTCTCATTCTAATTAAACACTAATATTTGGATTAGCTTGGGGTTGGTCGGGTCTCTGCAGAGCTGGCAAGTAGGAGCAGAGTGCAGAGGCAGAAATATATGTGTTTTTGTGCTATTCAGTGCAGCCATCTGAGGCTTACTGCACCTTCTGAAAAGTTAAAGGCCAAGTTTTCAAGAGAGCTCACCAGTTCCTTTATGTAACACATTCATAATAATTATTCCAAGGGCCTTAGTCCCTGCAAATTTTGAAAAAATAACTTTTGATTATTGTACACTTGGTGTGATAGAGACAGCATACCGAAGCACAAATCTGCTGTAAATAGATTGCACTAAAACCATACTTAATTGGCAAAGGACTACTAGCAAGAGATTCCATTCCTGAGAGGAGGAGAAAATAGCAATATTTATTGCCTGTGTCAGCTTCAAGTTGGAATGTAATTCACATCTCCATCAAATACCTATTGGCTTGAATTCAGCATATAAAACAAACGTCACAGTTCATACTGTGAAAGAAGATGGACCATCCACTATTTCGGCATGTGTCATCACTCAGTCTGACAGGATCTTATTTATTGTTTCCTACATGTGTGTCTGTGTTTTACTAGGGAGGTGCTTATGCTCTTGGATGCTTAGTGATTCTTGTTTTTGCTTATGGTTTCCTGAAATAATCATCTAGAAAGGTATGTTTCCAGTGAGCCAAAGCTTTTAGCAGAACTCCACATGTCAGCAAGGCATCATAAACATTGTTGTCAGGACTTCAAGCATGTCCAGTTGACATTTACATTATTTAGCAGGTGCTCTTAACCAGAGTAATGTCCATTTTCCAATGTCTATAAAACCTGATACAATATCTATTGTTTATATACTTAGTTTGAAAGCTGTCATATTAGGATTAAGGGCCTGTTTACATGTATGTGGATATTTTTATAAACACATCTTTTAAAAAACATTTGGGCCTTTCATTTAGAAATGAATCCAGTGTTTTGAAAAATCTTCACTTTGGAGGACCTTTTTAAAAATATATGTCTTTATAAAAATATCTGCATAAATGTAAACAGGCCCTTAGAGTGTAGAGGTCTGAGTGACTGAAACTCTTTGTTTGCATCTATGATATTTGGACCTCTGAACAATTCCGTTGGGACCATAACCATGACCAGACCAAGACCAGGGACAAGACCAAGACTCTGAAGGGCCGAGACCGGACCAATACACGGTTTACACCACATGACAAATAAGCGGAACATGGCAAGCCTAAACAACATTAAACATGTTTATTTAATATTTCTCTCTCACATGTCTATAATGAGAAAATGGCCTCACTGGAAGCAGTTATCCAAACTGCTAACATCAAACATTAAACTCAACAAACCACAGTGGCAGAACACTCCTCAAGACCAAACTCACTGTTTTATTGTATTGTAGAGTTTTTATTTTGCAGAGACATTCTATGGCTTAGTACTGTGCAGACAAATAAGGTTAGCGCCTGGCAGAAACCTGTCGTTATTCATTTGGTATCTATCTGGATACAGAATGAAATCATTTGATAACAAATAATACATTTTTCTATTTATTTTTCCCTATTGATTATTTGCTAACATTATAAAATGGAAAAAAATATATATTTTCTGATCAATTAAAAATGATGAAATGCTAATGTTTTGGATAATATTGTGCTGATGTGGACTCATAAAATTGACCTATAAAATGAGCTGCTTTTGGCATTTGTGGAAGAGCATACATTTTTTGGTTTCTGTAAAGTTAAAGGGATTTTAAGCATTAAAACGTACTCGGTTACTTACGTAACCTCGGTTCCCTGAGATATGGGAACGAGTACTGCGTCGTAAGACGCTATGGGAAAACTCCTTTTTCCTCTTCGACTGAAGCCTTTTTTTCAATCACGCAGTGCAACTGCACGCTGATTGGTTTGTTAACTTGACGAGACCAATCAACTGACGGCGGTAACTTGTCGGCCAATGGCCGCGCCGCTTTACCAGGTGCCGTCATTTGCATGGGGCGGCGCCAACTGGCTCTATAAATGCGGCCGTTTCGCCGTCAAGTTCAGATTTTTCTTACGAAGCATCTGAGACGTGCAGCACATGGCACGGCAAGGAACTCAGTACTCGTTTCCATATCTCAGGGAACCGAGGTTACGTAAGTAACCGAGTACGTTCCCTTTCGATATTTCACTCGTACTGCGTCATAAGACGCTATGGGGAACCAGTACAAACCCGCCGTGCCATGGTGGGGTGCGACTCAATATGACACCCAAGGGGGAAAAACCCCAGGGGAACGTCACAAAAATACACCAAGCACAGGGCAAGCCACGAAGGGGGCCGCTGTGGCTCGGGTGTCGCCCCACAGGTGCCCGAACGGGCCCGATAACTAGGGACTCACACCAAACAGGTCGAGTAACCCATAAAACCATTCAGTCGGTCCACTGGACGGACTCATATAGACAAAACTCTGGACTGCAGAGCAGGGACATCTAGGTTATAAAACCTGATAAATGTGGACGGCGAGGACCAGCCGGCCGCCTCACAAATCTCCAAAATGGAAACCCCGCTTGACCACGCCCAGGAAGAGGCCATGCCTCTGGTGGAGTGGGCTCTAACTCCCAAGGGGCACTGCATCCCCAAGGAGAAATAAGCCAGCGTAATGGCCTCCACAATCCACTTAGAAAGTCCTTGCTTCGTAACCGGACGACCCTTGGCGCGGTTACCGAAGCCGACAAAAAGCTATTCTGAACTCCTGAATGAGGCAGAACGCGCTACATAAACCCTCAGGGCCCTAACGGGGCAGAGCAGGTGCAAGTCCTGGTCGTCCACCGAGGCGGGCAGGGCAGACAGACTTATGACCTGGGCTCTGAACGGAGTTGAGAGCACCTTAGGCACATAACCCGGTCTTGGTTTCAGGACGACTCTGGAGTCGTTTGGCCCGAATTCCAGGCAAGACGGGTTGACAGACAGTGCTTGTAAGTCACCCACTTGCTTGACAGACGCCAGTGCCAGGAGCAGGGCGGTCTTAAGCGAGAGCGCTTTCAAGCTCGAGGAGTGCAGAGGCTCGAATGGGGCCCCTTTCAGGGCCCTTAGCACGGTGGATAAGTCCCACGAGGGGACCGTATGAGGGCGCGGGGGGTGCAACCGCCTGGCGCCTCTCAAAAATTGGATAACCACGCTGTGCCTGCCGACCGAGCGCCCCGCAATAGGGGCATGAAAGGCCGCTATTGCCGAAGCATAAACCTTGATGGTCGAGGGAGAACGCTGCTTGTCCAGCAACTCCTGCAGGAATGACAAGACCACCAAGACCTCTGAGGAGACCGGATCGACGTCCCGGTCCCGGCACCAATCCTCAAAAAGAGCCCATTTCAGAGCGTAGAGCCGCCGCGTAGACGGGGCTCTAGCTTCAGTCATAGTGTTCAGGACGCGCTCTGGGAGGCCCAAAGGCGCCCATTAAGCGGCCAGACATGAAGGGCCCACAGCTCGGGCCGTGGATGCCACAGCGAGCCGTTCGCTTGAGAGAGGAGGTCCCACCTCAAGGGAATTGGCCACGGGGCTGCTTCCAACAACTGGAACAGCTCCGACACCCACGGCTGGTTCCTCCAGAAGGGGGCTACCAGGAGAAGCCTGAGCTTGCGCTCCCGGACTTGTCTGAGTACCTGAGGTAACAGAGCGACCGGAGGGAACGCGTAAAGCGGAAGATCTGGCCACTCATGGGCCAGAGCATCCGTGCTCCTCATAAAGTAAAGTGGGCAGTGAGAATTGTCTTCGGAGGCGAAGAGGTCAACTTGTGCCCTGCCGAAGGTGTCCCAAATCCTCTGAATCACGAGGGGGTGGAGCGTCCAGTTCTCTGATGAGACATTGCTCCTCAACAGCATGTCTGCCCCTTGGTTCAATTTGCCCGGCACGTGCGATGCCCTGAGCGAGCGCAGGTTGGCCTGGGCCCATATCAGAAAGTGTTTTGCAAGTGCAAAGAGGCGCCTCGAGACAATTCCGCCTTGGTGGTTCACATAGGACACCACAGAGCGGCTGTCCGAGCGCACCAGAACATGGTGCCCCTTCAGTTCTGGCAGGAAGGCTCAGCAGGCACGGGACACTGCGAGCATTTCGAGGCAGTTGATGTGCAGTCCTGCCTCCTCCCTGGACCAAAGGCCGGAGGCCGGTTTGCCTTCGCACAGGGCTCCCCAACCCATGTTGGAGGCGTCTGTCGAGACCACCTTCCTCCTGTGCGCCGCATCCAGATGCACCCCTTGGGCTAGCCAGTGAGGGTCCCTCCAACGGGTCAGGGCTTTGACACAGGCCCAAGTTACCATTAAGCCACGAATGGAACCCTCTGCTTCAACCAAAACTGGATGGGTCGCATGTAAAGCAGACCCAGCTGAAGTACCGGCGAAGCTGCTGCCATAAGGCCCAGAATTCTCTGGAAGGCCTTGAGTGGGTGCGAGGAGCTCTCCACCAAGGAGGCTGCACGGCTCCGAATGGACTCGGCTCGCTCCGCTGAGAGACCCGCGTTCATTCGCATGGAGTCGATCACTATCCCCAGGAATGAAATTTGTTGGCTGGGTGATAGCCTGCTCTTGGCGAAATTGACCCTGAGCCCCAGACGCTCCAAGTGGCTGAGGAGAAGGGCCTGATGCGATATCAAAACCGCCTCTGACTGGGCCAGAATGAGCCAGTCGTCGAGGTAGTTGAGGACGCGGACACCCATCTGTCTCAGAGGGGAGAGCGCTGCGTCCATGCATCGCGTAAAAGTGCGGGGAGCCAGAGATAAACCAAACGGAGGGACCCTGTATTGATATGCCACGCCCTCGAAGGCAAATCTCAGAAAGCGCCTGTGATGGGGGGCAATTTGGATATGAAAGTACATGTCTTTCAGATCCAGGGACATAAACCAGTCCTCGGGGCGAATCTGCGCGAGGATCTGCCTTACGGTCACCATTCTGAACGGCCGCTTTACCAGGGCGTGGTTCAGAAGCCTGAGGTCCAAAATCGGTTGGAGACTGCCGCCTTTTTTGGGGACGAGGAAATACCGGCTGTAAAAGCCTGACTCACTTTAAGCTGGAGGAACAATCTCTATGGCTCCTTTTTCCAGCAATTGGCCACCTCGGCGCGGAGAACAGGAACGGTCTCCTCGCGCACGTGAGTGGGGACCACGCCGCGAAAGCGGGAGGGGTTTGCAAGCAAACTGCAAGGTGTAACCTAGTCTTATTGTACCCATCACCCAGTCTGACACTGCGGGGATGGCCTGCCAGGCCTCGGCCCGCTGGGACAGTGGTTGAATGAGGTTCATGGATTTGTCGCCCAGGGGCAGCGAATCTGACATGTGAGGAAGAGGAAAATTGCTCTTTTTGTGAGGATGTAAATTTTTTGTTTTTATTCCCGCTATCACAGCGGTCGGACAGCCAGGCACTTGTATGGGCCGGGCAGGAGCCGAAGACACACTTGCCTCTGCACCCGGCGCTAAGCGGGGTGGTGAGAGGTTGGCGCAGAGCCGCTTGAGGGGTGGTCCGGCTGCGGCGGGACTGAACCCCTTCCTCTTCCTGCTTGGGCGTTCAGGAGGACTTTCTGGGAGCGGGGTCCAAGGTGATCTTGGGCCGGGGACCTGCACGCTGGGTGTTTGTGAAGCATCTCGCTGAACGTGAGCGTCCTCTATCTTGACGCTCTCTGGGTCACGGATCCGGAGTGGGAGGGGCAGGAGCAGCGGGCTGCCGAGTCGGCTCCGACCTGGGACGACTGGAGGCAGATGAAGCGCTGTAACGCTTCGGGAGGAAGTGTCGCATGGCTTGGGACGACTTCTGAGCCTCAGTGAAGCGTTCAGCGAAACCCTCAACCGCCGGTCCGAAGAGGCCACCTGGAGAGACAGGAGCGTCGAGGAACGGGACTTTATCCGGCTCCTTCATCTCCGTCAGCGTCAGCCAGAGATGGCGCTCCAGGACCACCAAGCTTGACATCGAGTGACTGATGGCCTGGGCTGTGGCTTTGGTGGCATGTAGAACCAAGTCCGTCGCACTTCGCAGGTCAGCGAGGGAAGTGGCGTTGAGACCGGTTCCTTCAGAGGCGAGCATCTTCGCCTGGAACACCTGCAGCACGGCCATGGAATGCAGGGCCGAGGCAGCTTGGCCAGCAGCGGCGTAGGCGTGGCCAGCGAGCGCTGATGTGGTTTTGCAGGGCTTGGAGGGATGGTTCGCCCTGGCCTTCCATCCAATGGCCGATGGCGGGCAGAGGCATGGAGGCAGGTGGACGTAGCCTTTCTCCTTGGCGCCGTCCACAGAGGAGAGCGCGGTAGAGGAGGAAGTCTGGACCCTGGACGAATACAGAGCGCGCCACGCCTTGGTGAGCACCTCGTGGACTTCGGGGAAGAAGGGGGCGGAGCGTTGCTGGGGGGCCTGTCGGCGCCCTGGGAGAAACCACTCGTCCAGCCTGCTTCGCGAGGGTTCCTCAGGGGGAACCACTCAAGTCCAAGCTCAGCGACAGCTTTTGACAGGACGCGAGTGAGCTCCTCATCGTTCCTGTTCCTGGCGCTATGAGAGGATGACGGCGGCCGGGGGGCGGGGTCAGACTCGGAGCCCGCGAACTCCGCCGCGTCAGAAGCAGCCAGTGAGACGCTGTCGTCATCGTCTTCTTCATCTCCGCCGAACGCAACCAGGTCACTCGCAGGCGCTGAGGGACGCTGGTCGGCTTGGGTGAAGAAGACGGGATCAGTTGGGGGGGGCGAGACTCGTGGGCACGGAGCCAGCGAGAGCTCGTCCGCTTCCAAGCGCGCAGCCACTCTTCCCCGCCGTTTCTTCCTCACAGGGCCCTGAAAAGAGCGCTACCCGCAAGCGCAGCGCTGAGATACTGAGAGCCTCGCAATGCGAGGAAAACGTTATAGCGTTGAAAACAATATCTCAAGGCTGAAGGAAGACAAATCTGAACTTGACGGCGAAACGGCAGCATTTATAGAGCCGGTTGGCGCCGCCCCATGCAAATGACGGCACCCGGTAAAGCGGCGCGGCCATTGGCCAACTCGTTACCGCCGTCAGTGGATTGGTCTCGTCAAGTTAACTTTGACAAACCAATCAGCGTGCAGTTGCACTGCGTGATTGAAAAAAAGGCTTCAGTCGAAGAGGAAAAAGGAGTTTTCCCATAGCGTCTTACGACGCAGTACGAGTGAAATATCGAAAGGGAACACTAATTAATAAACAATGCAAATGCCTGCATTGGTCTCAGTTTTAACAGTAATATTCTCAGAGTCTCGGCTGGTCTCAAAATAAAATCCTGAGTCCTCTTTGTCCAAGTCCATGACAAGACTGAGTACAACTACAACCGAATCCGAGACAAGACCAGTCTCAAGTACCAAGTCTCAAGAACATTACTGAGCAAGGCCCTTAAACATAAGTTGGTCCTGGAAGTCTTGTACATGCTGCACACAAAAGTGTAACTCTTTCATGGCGCTTAATAATTCTTGTCATTGCAGTGACAAAAATAAGATCAGGAAGCAATAATGAAAGCAATTCATAAATTACCAAAGCTTGGTATTGTATTGATTTTGGAAACGATAATCATTTTTTGACTATGTGTACTCTTAAACCGCACATAGCTAATTTATTTATGAATGGTTCAGGCTTGTATTATTTCATTTAAATCGCATTCAGTGGAGCATATCTCTCATCACATTTCATTGCAAAACCTGAATTGATGGTCTTTTTTTTAAATCTTGGCCAGATTCAGACACAGCTATTCCTACAAGGCGAAATTAGGAAATGTGAGATATTTATTTTATCTTTCATTTTCAACCTGAACATAACTCATATTTCCCTCAATATGATACTGTTTCAAATGCAGCAAATGAAACAGATATGTCACAATTCAAAGTGTCGGACAAGGTGGATCCTCTAGCGTTGCAGAATATGTCATCACTCATTCTGGAGGAGGTTGTCACATCCTCATTTCTTCAGTGTGTGTGTGTCTGTGTGTATGAATGCCACGGTTGAATGTGTAACTTGTGGTGGTGAGTATGCATTTCTAATCTCATTGCAGGGACACAACCAGAAAAATGAAGAAAAGGGATGAGTAAACATGTGTGGGTGGGTGATCTTTCAGCTGATGAAGTGGTGAAATTAAAATATACTTACTGCAATGGACATAATATGATCTTAACCTAAAGACTATCATTTTCAAGCATAAAAAATGTTTTTAGATCACGCCTGCTTTTACATTCTTAACGTGCACCAGCAACACTGCATCAGTTTAGTTACCATTCTCTTCACTTTGAAAATTCATTTCCATTATAAGCAATAAATTTCTTAAGTAACTAGTTCTAAGTAACAAGCAATTAATGAGGTTCTTTAAAATATCTTATGATCTACAATGTGTTTTGAGTGGGCTCTGCTCTCAATGTACATTTTCTTCACATTGCGTGGACAAAAAAGCGTTTTTTAAACATCCAAATCCTGCATGTAGAACACCTACAGAAATGACACTGAGCACTGTAAGAGCGCATTTAAAACTAGATTCTCAGTTGGCGTGTCAAGCTTTTCTGACAACGTTTTTTCTGCTGCATGGTCTAACAACTGCTGTTTGCCCAGTGAAGAGATTTTGTGAGGTGAGAACCAGGGGTGCAAAATCCTCCCATCTACAGCTGTTGAGCTCGTAGCACGAAGCCACAGAGGACACAAAGGAGCTCTGTCATTTCTTCATTTCTAGCATATTGTTCAAACCACTGAGCAAAAGGTGCTGTTATTCCCCTTTACTTGAGATCTCTCACTTCCTCCCTTTGTGCTTTCAGTGCTGATGCCTCTCCTCACACTGTTCTGATGTCAAAGAGCTGTAGGAACACTTTAGAGCACAGGTGGAGTGTCTGCAACATTCCAGGCATTAAAGATGTATTTTCTCTCCCTCTCCTTCTCCCTAACTACCAGGTGCCTGGTTGTACGAGGTGCAGTCAAAAGCATCCTTCCAGGATTAGTGCTCTCGATTATAGCCGCCTGACATCCGCTGAGTGATTTCCCACAGCATGCTGTTCTTGCAGCGTTCAGTGAGCGTTCTAGAAAGATCACTGCTCAGACAGATGTTGAAGCTGCGAGGGGATTAGGGAGAAGGGGCAGGTGCCAGGCAGCAACTGAGACATATGGGTTACGCTCTCTGCAGTGCTGGCATTCCGGCTGCCAAGTCTGCATTGCGTGTCACTAGGGATAATGGCAATCATTTGTCGAGGTATGAAAGTTTGCAACACAAGCAAAGAAGTTTTGCCTATGCAGTAGACGTATGCATGTTTTTGACGTGCATGCCTGTACAAGCGCTATCAATCATAACGATTTTCCCTTGCTCTCTATTTTAGGAAAAAGCAAGGATCATTAAAAAAAACGTTATTTAAAGATGCAAGTTACTTAATTAATCAGACCCAGGATTTCGCGATGTTGCGATCACAACTATTAACGCAAATTCAGCCAATCCCCGCAAATTCATTACTACTGTGCAATTTTGACCAATTACCGCACCTTTTTGACTAATCATTGTCATTTCCCGTAAAACGTTGAGCTGTACGTCAGCGAACTCACTTCCTTGTTACGTTTAGAAGACGCAGGAAACGTGATAGAAGGGCCTCACATTTACCTTCAAAAATAACTAAATGATTAATGGTTAATTTAAAAAAAAGTGGTTTTGTTCACTTCATTTTAATAAATTCTTAAAAAATCAATATAAAGGGGGATGAATCGTAAAATTTTCTGCAACTTCATCTTGCTCCTGCAGCTTTATTGCAACAAAACGCCTAAAAACTTTCATTACAATTTCTTAGAAAAGCTGCCGCAAAATCAGCCATTTTAAGTCACAACAATCTCAAAAAAGGCCCAGGAAATCCTGGAGGGACTGATTAATGTCTAAAGACGAAGGCTGTAACATCTATGTCTAAAACAGATGTTACAACCTTTTGTGTTTTGGGGGAGTTTCTGTGTCCCTTTGCCTGGATGCAGGAAAAGTCTTTGTATGTTACAGACTTTAATTTAACAGATCTTATGCACATTTAATACAAAAAAGATTTGTAATTGTTGTTTTTCTCCACTTATCGGCTGCAATATTACACATATCAGGGAATACCTCACATATCTAAAATTACACACTTTCTTTTTCTACCTCTAGTGTTTATTTTATAGTCTACTTATATGTGCATACTCTATGTGCCTTTGTACGCTGTAAAAACTGGAGTCACGTCTTCTCGCCTCTTTGTATACTTGCATATAAGATTTCCATTGACTTTGACAGTCTTTTTTATACAGACAGATACAGACATGTACAGCTTTTGGTTGTCTGACCTACTGTAGACAGACAGCTTTATCTGTGAGAGTTCCATTTGCATTTCTGAAGACCTAGATTTCAGATAGTTTAAAACTTTTTTTTACTTTTACTGTCTGTTATTTTCTGGTACAGAATTGATGGAATATTATTTTTAATTCAGAATTGACTGAAAATCTCTGTTACAAATGCATCTTTGAGTGGAGGTGTATTTATACAGGAAACTAAATTACCCTAAATTACCTGAAATTGTTTCTTGGCTGGTCATGGAGATGCCCCAATTTGTTCCAACTCTTTAGCAAATAAATCTTTTCATTATCTTTGTTGCACAAGAAGTTCTTAAAAATATAATTCTTAAGTAGGGGTAAAGTTAGAAAGAAAAGTCCTTGGTGTCAATGTTCCAGCATGTACAGTGTGATTATGATTATTCAGAACATTTTTCTTACAACGGTGAGCTTAATTGTGGGGAGTAGACTCAAGCCCCATGTGAAATAAAGTTTTCCACAGCCTAAACATCTCACTGGTGAACAGGTCTCAGTTCCACTGTGTCACCTCGCTTCAGGTGAACTGCTGTCCTAGTGATGTCAGTCAGACAAGGAACTTGTTTACATGCAAACACTGTCATGCAGTTTGCCCTCAAAACATTATTTGCAATACACAAACAAAACATGGAGGCTTGTGCAATGTGACTTCCACCAGAAAAATGGAAATTCTCTACATGGATGTGCTGAAGGAGAGATGTTACGGGTCAGCTGAATGAAAATTCAAAATAAGGGAAAAAATTGGAGAGGATAACGGTATCAGAGCAGGTTGAGGAGAAATGCTGGCGACCGTAGAGGCAGAAACCATCTTGTTGGAGAAGTCTGGAATATGAGCACAGTTAGGCTTCATGGTGAGATACAATCGCACAATGAGAACAGGCTGAGCAATGGGAGTGTTGTGTTGAATGTGACAAATGATTGTGACAAATGAAAGGCAACTGGAAATGGAATATAATTTACTGAAGTAGTGCTTCTATATATTTATCTGTAAGTGCTGCTGTAACTCTAAGAACCACTCAGAAACCACACACACACACACACACACACACACACACACAGAGTCATATCCAAAAGTGGTTCCCCTATGGCACTAGGATTGATTTCACGGCTGCTTGGGGCAGATTTACATGATTACAGTATTGAACATGTGCTGCCCGTTCAGAGTGCCATCTCTGTTCTTTTAAGCATTTCCTCCTTAATTCCATTCCTTTCAGAGGGAACATATTAGTTATATAGCCTTCATGCTGGTTTCTGGAAAAATAGCATATGAATTATTCATTTGTTTAATTTTTGGAAACATTGTGTGTGTGCAGTGATACACTGAATGCTGAAGGCTTAATATTTGCAGGACACAAAACATTTCTCTTGTTACTTGTCTCCTTTCAGCCTATCTTTATCTCATGTTTCTCTGTCTTCTGAGCAATGCAGCACTTACATTACTATCAAATTGCTCCCTTTGTTGTGAATTCTAAATCTCTGTTGAAAACCCAGTGAAATCTAATAAATGATAGTATACTGTTTACTTCTGTGTTCCATTTATTTGTATTAAGCCAGTTTATAGACTGATTTGGTTTGTAGCCCATCATTTACTCAAATGTGTCCGTAATAACAAGAATACAAATGAACCACGAAAAATATCACCTTTTTGATGATTTGTTGCTATAAATGAGCCTTTATTTCACATTCTTGTTGTCTTTTCCCAAATGTACAAGACTGCACCAGATAGTGTTTTGTCCCTGCTAAAAATTGGCTGAAATCATTTTAATAAACATCACAGAAGGGAATGACTTTTTTTTCTCTTGTTTTTTATATTTCAGTGTGCAAACAAGCCCACACGAACTTAACACTAAAAACTCTTTAGGCTTTTCATTACTTTATTTAAACTTAAAGAAGCTTACTTAAAGACTTAAAGAAGTTTTCTTTATGCAAGATGCTTAAAATACCAGACTATATGTGAGAAAGCTGAAGGTAGTTAGAAGCATGACTGCACAGCAGAACTATCATTCCAAGAGCTGTCATTAAACACTTCATCCTCTGTCTTTGCTTGTTTTACATTGTTTCTCTTTGCTCTGTTTTTAACTGTTTGCTTTATCTAAAACCTCTGGTTCATTTTTGATCAAATATAGTTTCTGTTTTACAAACCGTAAAGTCCTTTTGGTGATTTCATTCATACGTGGTAATGAAACCCCTGACACATTTGCTGCTCTAAATCATTCTGCTGGCATTTTAAGCTTAATGCCTCAGTACAAAGGAGGTTTGAACGAGCACCTGTCAAAAAACGAATCAAATTAAATGAGCAGTAATAATTTTTGAGAGCAAGTAAGTTTGGCTCAAAGTCATCATAATGATGAAAAAGACTGGGAAATAAAAAGGAATAATAAGCCTGGGAAATCGAGTGGTAATTGACAACATGAACAGCCATCTCACTATGAGTGATGATTGGAAAAGATTGAGATTATTCAGAACACGATGGAGTGTTTTAATCTGATCCCAAAAAAAGAAACATGAAGGACTAGAGACTATGGCTTTTGTGTATTATTTCTTTAAAGAATGTGATTGTGTTTATATGTCCTAGGATATGCCTTATCATATTGTTTACAGTTTTTCCAGATACATTTTTCTAATTGTTCAGGTTTGTCTCTAAACAGTTGAGTTTTCCAAGTCTGTAAAATCAACACTGTATCACAAGTGCAAAAGCATAATGCCTGAAATATTGACAATATGCACCAAAATACAATAGCCAGTTGGTAGTATAATGGTTAGGGAGTTTCATGATTGGAGGATCACTGGTTCAAGTCCCAGTCTGGTACAGGTACCACTGAGGTACTCATGAGCAAGGTACCATCTCCACCAAAACAATAAGTGCTATGTACTTGAACCAAAAGAGGTACACCATTTGTTTTGTTGTCAATGGAAAATATACACAAATATATGCAACACAAATCCAATATACATTCAAATTTAGTTTCCTTATGATGACATGCCACAAAATCATTTTTTACGATAGTGGGGGAATACCTGCATGTCCTGTATTTTAAATACAACGAATCTATAATTTGCTGAGCTGTGTTATAGGGTCTGATGTTGTGAATGCTGTGGATATTGCACCCCTAATAAAAATAACTGTATTAATTCATAACTTGCTAAGCTTAAGAGGCAGCAACGTAATTTTTACATATTTAATAACTTATGGAAACAGCAACAATTCAGTAGTGAAATATTTTTTATTGGGCCAACAGAAACAATGTAATGCTCATTTAAACAAAAATAGGCAGGGCCATAAATTTGGGCACCCCAAAGGAATAATCCCATTAATATGTCGTAGAGCCTCCTTTTGCTGAAATAACAGCCTGTAGACGCCTCCTATAGCGACTCACAAGTCCCTGAATTCTGGCTGGTGGTGTTTAGGACCATTCTTCCAAAATGCCTCCAGTTCAGTCAGGTTCGATGGCTTCTGGGCATGGACAGCCTGCTTCAATTCAATCCATACATTTTCAGTGATGTTCAGGTCTGGGAACTGGGATGGCCATTCAAGAACGTTGTACTTGTGCCTCTGCATAAATTCCTTAGTAGATTTTGAGCAGTGCTTTGGATCATTGTTGTGCTGAAACATCCAACCCCGGCGTAACTTCAACTTTGTGACTGACTCTAGAACATTCTTTTCATGAATCTGCTGATATTGGGTGGAATCCATGTGGCGCTCAACTTTAACAAGGTTTCCAATACCTGTGCTAGGCACACAGCCTCATAACATGAAGGACCCTCCACCAAATTTTACTGTTGGCAGCAAGTTCTTCTCCTGGAATGCTGTGTATTTTTTTCACCATGCATAGCGCCTCTGGTTATGACCAAACAACTCTATCTTAGTCTGTCCACAGTATTTTTTTCCAGAATATTTCTGGCTTGTCCAGATGCTCTTTTGCATACCTCAGGCAGCTCTTCTTTTTGCGCATCACCCTTCCACTGAGCTGTTCCTGGTGCAAAGTGCGCTGGACTGTGGAGCGGTGTACAATGACACCATCAGCAGCCAGATGTTGTTGCAGCTCTCTGGAGGTGGTCTGTGATTTGTCTGTGACAATTCTAACCAGTCTTCGCCTGTGCCTTTGAGATATTTTTCTTGGCCTACGACATCTTTTCTTCACAAGGACTGTTCCTGTGGTCTTCCATTTCCTAACTACATTCCTGACTGTTGAGACAGACAGTCCAAACCTTTGTGATAATCTTTTGTACGCTTCTCCTAATTCATAAAAATGCATTATCTTAGTTTTTAAGTCAGTAGAGAGTTCTTCAAAGGTTCACATGTTGCCACTCTCTAAGAGGAAACAAAGGACAAGTACCACTAGCAATTCATATATGTTAAACCATTTTTTTGATTGGTTGCAGCTGTCTTTGTAGTTTAAGGTCTAATGAGCTAATCAAAGCAATTTAGTGCTGCAAACTGTCAGTATTAAATGACTGCAGGTCTTCAAAGTAATGCAAGTGAGAGGGTGCCCAAACTTTTGCACATCCCATTTTTCAAACTTTATTTTATTTCATACAACTCAATAATGCTACATTGAGAATTTTTGCCTGATAAACATCCCTTTGTCTATATATCTCTAGAAAAAAAACACATCTTGCTGTGATCTTCTCTTATGAAGACAGAGCTAATTATCCTGCAACCTTGGAGGGGTGCCCAAACTTTTGCATAAGACTGTATATAGCGTCACTCATTTCCAACTTCATCACTCTCTGCAAAGCAAAAATCA
Source organism: Distichodus sexfasciatus (assembly GCA_032718565.1). Taxonomy (NCBI): domain Eukaryota; kingdom Metazoa; phylum Chordata; class Actinopteri; order Characiformes; family Distichodontidae; genus Distichodus; species Distichodus sexfasciatus. The sequence continues at coordinate 1,276,046 of JAVGVS010000004.1, forward strand.
GCATATCAGGTCAAATTGGAAATGAACACCCAATAGTGTAACATATGACTCAAAGAAAAACTGAATGTTTACAGTACGGCCTTTTGAAGGAGAAAATAGTACTGTACCTGCAGATACAGGAACCTTTGCCTTCACCCTCTCATTATTTCTGGTAAAAGGAGCCCTGTAGAACTGTTTCCTTGTTACAACATGTCTCTTCAGTACCCTATCTATGATAGATAGACTGAAAGAGATGATGTGAAAGGTGGTGACATCTCATAGAATAGCACTCTGGAAGTCTAATCGAATTGTTGGCCCCCACCATGTCATAAATCTGTTACAGTGTGCCATTATCAAGTTTGGAAAGAAAGAGTAAAATCTGCAATGTGCAGGATTTTGGTTATATATCTGTTTTATGAATGCTGCTGAACTGCAGCTAAGTTGTGGCTGGACCTTTCACCCACCCTCAGCCGTGCTTAGGCCATGGTTTATCATTTGATCAACAACGGGGGCTTGATCGCCTGTGTAAGTTTTCAGCCATCTAGGTAGTCTTGAGGCTCTTTCGCATAAGTGGCAAGAGGTGAAAACGGGAGATGAAACATCTCAGAACTGAAGAAGCCTTTCGGATGTGAGGTAAAATGTTTTCAGGAGCCTCCAGCTTCCTTTGATTCAAGCTCTCAAGGTGGCACTGAACTCATCTGATATGTTTTGACGTCACCTGCCTCTTCCTAGTCTTGTCTGCGGTCCTCTCACCCCTCCCCAATACCTTCTAATATTCTGCAAATGTGCTTTACTAGCACATACACAAAAAATTACAGCACTGTGGATAGCATTAAGATTGTGAAGTTTTGAGGCCTTATTCCAGGAATGAGGTAAGTGCTTCTATAACTGCATTTAAGAAATTGAGGACAACTAATACCACAGTATGCATATATAAATACAGAATTCTATGTTCAAACAATTAGAAAGTGAAATAAAGTCCTAGTTACTCTATAGCCTTGCTTTAGCAATGTCGGTAATGAATACATCATCTGTGTCTGAATCTTCCTGCACTCCTTCGTTATTGGTCATGTTATATTCCTTTGTCCTCCTATCTCTAACCTTCTTTAAATCACAGATGTCCACTGAATGACTTGCTCTGTTTTCCACCACCATTTGCTCAACCTTCTCCAAGAGTTGCATGACCTGGGCTCTACTATGTCGGTCCTTGTTGCTGAGAACATGATACCTGTTTCCACATTTCTCAAGAAGCCATTTTAAGGCCTCGCTTTCACTCTCAATGTGCATTTCAACGGCTGTGTCCCCTAACCAGTCCCCACACGTGAACAAAACCATAGTTTGTTCCCAGATTGTGTGACCGAAAAGCTTCAGGTGGCCCTCCACAGCTGTTCTCTCTTCCTCCTGGAAAGAGCTGTCCAAACGGACAACCAGCAGGAACGCAATGGGCCCTGGGGAGGCCAGGCACACGCTCTGTGCTATTTCCTGCTTGTTCAGTTGTGGGGTCTGTTCTATTGGCAGATGCTTCCACCACCCTGGCGTGTCCACTACAGTGAGTAGAGTTCCTGCTACCATCCCTTGTCTCTTCACGCACTGGGATGTTCTTTTTGATCCAAACTCAGCTGTGCCCAGGATGGAGTTTCCTGCTGAGGTTTTTCCAGCTTCACCATAGCCCAGCAGTACAAGACTTATTTCAGAACAATGCAGTCCAACACCTACCAAAAGACATAAAAAACATCTGTAAAAATTCTCAGATATATTGTGTATTCATCAACTAATTGCAATCACGTTCTGAATTTAATTTCTTTAACTTGCCTTTCACTGAGCTGGTCAGCCATTTTTGTTTGCTTATTTTTCTCCTCATTTTGGCTTTTTTCTCCATTTTTCGCTTTCGATTCAATTCCTTATATATCCTTTGGGGCAGTTCATAATGAAGGCCGCCATTCTGATCTAACATCTCCTCTACCTTCTTCAACAGCCGCGTGATCTGACATCCATCGACTAAGTTCTTGTTGTTGACGACGTGGTATCTGTTTCCACATTGTGCAATAAGCAACTCTAAGTCCTTACCTTCACTCTCAATGTACTGCTCGACTGTTACATCCCCGAGTGAATCACTGTGAGTAAAAAGGATCATAGTGTGACTCCAGATCGGCTGTCCAAGTAGATCCATGTGCTCGCTGATTGATTTCCTCACTTCCTCTGTGAAAGCTGTATCCAAGCGCAGACTCAGGAGTACAGCATGTGGCCCAGGGGGGCATAGAGACATGCTGAGTAATATTTCCTGCTTGTCCAGTTCTGGTGTGTCTCTTGCTGGGAGACACTTCCACCAGCCCGGTGTGTCTATCACAGTGACCACTCTCCCTTCAACGTCGCACTGAGTCTTCACACACTGTGCAGTTCTCTTACAGTCCCTATTCTCCCTTCCAGAGATAAAGTTCCTAAAAGATGTTTTTCCAGATCTCCTATAGCCGACCAGCACCATCCTTATGTGAGACAGGGGGCAGAAACGCCCTGGTAGACAAAAGAGACATTTGTTGTGTTTTATTCTGAAGGTTTTTCAAAGCCACTGTAATTTTCTGCAAGTGGTTGCTCCTAGACCTTACCTTTATGAACCTCTCTTTGCTCCTCCATTATCACTCTCCTTTTGCCAGCTCTCATCTCTGCTGCTTTCCTCATCTCTCTGACTTCGTATAAGTGCTTTCTGTCCATTTCATAATGGCAGCCGCCATTTACCAGCACTGTATCTTCGATCCTCTCCAGGAGCTCAGTAATCTGAGGAGCAACATAGCTTTCAACATTGATGACAAGATACCTGTTTCCACATTTTGTAATAAGTCTCTGCAGGTCGACCTCCCCCTCACTTCCAGCGTGCTGCTCCACTGCTTGTTCTTGCAAGTGATTGTTGTAGGTAAACACGACTATGGTATGTCTCCACACGTCCCCCCCAATGAGCTGCAAGTGCTCCTGCGCCGATCTTCTACTTTTCTCTTTGTAGGCAAGATCCACTCGTATGACCAGTAGGATGGCATGAGGTCCCGGTGGGCAGTGAGCTATGCTAAGCACCAGCTCCTGCTTCTGAAACTCAGGAGTTTCATTAGTGAGAAAGTTTTTCCACCAGCCTGGCGTATCGACCACAGTCACCAGCCTTCCGGCAGCTACTCCACGCATCTTCACACAGTGAGCAGTTCTCTTTGGGGATGTCGTCTGCCGGCACATCATGATGTTTGCCAGAGATGTTTTGCCAGCACCTCTGTTCCCCAGCAACACTATCCTGAATTCAGAGATATACTGTACACCTAACAGAGCAAATGTTGACATCATGTCAGTAATTTAGTCAAAGTCAAAGTAAACTTTAAGGTCATCTCAGCAATATGCAAGTATACTGAGAGATGAGATGATGTGGCTCCAGTTTTTACAGAGAATACAAAAGAAGGTACATAGAATATACATATATGAGTGAGTGAGTGATTATTGGTCATTGTGAACACTCCACGCACAGCACATAGTGCATCAGAACAAAATGTCAGCTGTACATTTGATCCATCCATTAAGGAGCAGTGGGCACCTGATGGGAAGCCCCCAGGGAGCAGTGTTTGGGAATGGTACTTTCCCCTCAATGGTACTTTCCCACCAGTCCAGGATTTGAACCGGCGATGATTCGAACTCCCTTACTGTTACGCTACCAACTGCCCCAATATAAATAAACTATTAATATAAATCCTAAGATATAAGTCAAAAATGGAAATGTCCTTTATTGCTACATGAGGTATTCATAATATGTGCAAATATTGCAACAGCAGACAGGTGGAGAAAAACTACACAATCCACAATACTGTGTGCACAATATCATGACAGTGGCTTATTAAAGAGAAAACATCATGTCATGAAGAATTCTTAATACAGTCAGATTAAATGTAACAGTATTTTGACATGCCACTGTTGCTGACAAATGCATACATTTACTACAAAAATCTTGAACTTACCAAACTGGGGGCTGGAAACACTTGTAGCCATCACTGGTACTTAAGTGTATGTTCTCCAATCAGGATATTTCTACAGTTTATCACTAAAACAGATATTGTAGTGCTATTACAAGTGAAATTGCAGCATAGTTTTCTTTCAGAGTAAAAACACAATATAGTGCATCCAGGACAAATATTCAGTTTGATAGAAAATAAATTGGAAGAAAGACAAACTGCAAAGTGGTTACCTTTATACTGAGTGGTCTGCAGCATAACAAGGTGTGAAACAAAGCATTTCAGGAATCAAACTGAAGGAGTCGATTAGGGACAACGTGTGTGCCTTCCTAAGTGCTCATGTGGAAGCATTCTCATTACAAAAAGCATTAGGCTGACTCATGTGACCAACAAAGTCAGCACTTAGGTCATCGAGGTCAAACCCTTATTTACATTTGTTTCAAGGTACCCTAGGCACCTTTCAAAAGACATCTAGCATGCTTTATGTTCTATTTTGTTATTTTCTGCTTTTTGCTTGTTGTCAAAACTGATGTAGGCGTTCAGAATATTAACAAGAAAAAAACAAAATTGTTTTAAGGGTGTCCATTTTTTGCTAATATTGCCACAGTATAGCTAAAGAAAATACTGAATTGTCCATCACTTTGACTTGTGTCCCAGATAAATATTTGGACTGTTTAAAACACTTTAATATACAGGTACCACCAAAAATAAAATGTATGTGAAACCTGATGATCTGCCTTAAGAAAATGTATACACTACAACATGGACCCAGACCAGTAATGGTACCACTGAGGTTCTCATGAGCTGCCCGCTGCTCCCTCACGGTCAAATGCAGAGGTCACATTTTGCTGTGGTTAAAAAATAACTATGATTTGTTGTAGATGAGGGTGACATCGTGACGCAGTGGTTAGCGCTGTCGCCTCACAGCGAGAAGGTCCTGGGTTCAATCCTCGGGTCGGCCGTAGGCCCTTTCCGTGTGGAGTTTGCATGCTCTCCCCGTGTTCGGGTGGATTTTCTCTGGGTGTTCTTGTTTCCTCCCACAGTCCAAAGGCATGCAATATAGGTTGACTGACAACTCTAAATTGGCCCCGTAAGATGTGAGTGTGATTGTGTGAGCTCTGCGGTGTGTTGGCGCCTGACTAGGGTTGGCCCCTGCCTTGTGGCCGTAAATTACCAGGATATTCTCCGGTCCCTGCGACCTCGGTTGGGATTCAGCGGTTCAGATAATGAATGAATGAATGAATGAATGAATCTTGTAGATGAATTTAATGTCTTTGCATCTAGAAATAAATACTATAAAGAAGGTGTCAAGGAATGCAGGTAAAGAAAAAAGAACAAAAGAAATAACAGAGCAGTAGATGTGTGTGCTGTAATAAATGCATAAGAGAGATTGTGATGGTGAGTTTATGTGTTGATGTTCAATGTGCGGATCAGTAGAAGTCTGACAGGAAATGAAAAGATTGTATCGGGTTTCAGAGAATCAGACACTCTGAATCAAGACTTGAAAGCTATACAACGCTAATATAACAATATGTGGTAGTGATCATTTAAGAGGGGCTATAGAGATGCTCTTTTCAAGACTTTTAATGAGCCAAAATAAGCTTTACACTGCTTTGGCAGAGCAACACTGAACATCAAGGGAAGCAGCTGTTTAAAATACATTAAGGGAGGGCAGGTATAACAAATGTTGACTGTAAGCATAAGGGAAAAATATTAACTTTATCTAAACTTTAGGGGCAGTTGTAGCATAACAATTAGGGATGTCGTCCTGTCATTGGAAGGTCATCTGTTCAAAGTCCCAGACCAGTAATGGTCCTACTGATGTACTCATGAGCATGGTACCGTCCCCAAGCACTGCACCCCGGGCACCTCCTATATGGATGGGTCAAATGCAGTTGTTACATTTAGTTGTGGTGCACTGTGTACTGTGCTGTGGAGTGTTTACAATGACATAATAAAACTTTATCTATTTTTCTACTAACTTCAATATAAACGTTTCCTTATTCCCTGTCTGTACAAAATCAATTTGAGTTATTGTTGACTAGTGATTTATGCCTCTGACAGTTGCTTTTTGAATTTGCATTGATAGACCATTAGAAAGACTCAAAGAAGAGCAAAATTGGGATGATGTAACAAGACAATTTCTAATTAAAAAACAAACAAGCACTAAATAACCAGAAAATAAACTGTGTGGGAAAAAAACTATAATTAAAGTCAGGAAATGCATGAATGCAGACATCATTGTCGCTGAGAATAAAGACCGGGACATGGTGGAGTCACTCCATTGTCTAATGGAGACCAAGATTTTGCCACTGTAAATAATTTATCTGATCAGTGATGCGGTGCCCTGAAGCTAAGGTAAGCTAAGGTAAGGTCTGCATTATGTCAGGCTCACCTCCACCCTCTAACACACATCAATCAGTTTTGGCAAAGAGACCAAGTTACTCCAAGAAAAATGGTTGGAAACCCCTGCACTAAGCAGTTCATTAAAGGATAAAAAAAGCAAATTAATTTCACAATTTGAAATGCAATAAAGTTAACCTTAAACTTTTTATAAAGAGGCTGAAATTCAGAAACTAAATTCTGAACTAAAGAATGAGGTCAATCTCAGGTCATTTTTCATTGTCTATTGTTCAGTTTCTGTTGTGAGTGAGTCCAAAGCTGACGGTAATTACCTAGGAGAAGCACTTGATTCACAACTGGAAGGTAGACCACAAAAGGGCCATTTAAAATGTATTTTTGAAATTATTTACTAAAATGTACTTGGTCAGTTTTCCAAAAAGTTGGGATATTTTTTTCATCTTTAATGCTAATGGTATAATACAATTTTCAATACAAAGTTGTCACCTCAAATTATCTCTCTGTTAGAATTTATTCAAAAGTCAATAGCCTGCATCACATTTCACAAAATGCATTTCCTCTAGTGCAGCTTTACCATCTGCTGTCCCTTGGCAGCTCAACAATGTCAACACTTTGTGTAATTCTAGCCTACATGCAACATTTTAAACTTCCAAACTTCAAGTGTTTGTTTTCCAAACTGCTTCTCCATAGCAGATCCATTTTCGTCTCACTGAGAGGTTAGTGTAACTACTGTCAATGAATCGTTGGCTCTCTCCCTCTGCACTAATTACCACTGTCTTTTACCATATGTGATTGAAATTAACGTACAGACCTGCACATTTCCAATGAGGCCCCCCACCCCCCACTCCTTACAAGAGTATTACGGCTTGTAAAACACAAAAAGTGAAGGTTAAAAAAACGTAGAGATTAGCATCTACTCTTATCTCTGAGGAATCCTGTAAGCCCAGCTCACTCCGTTTATACGTGGCTGTATCAGATAATTGGGAAGTTCTGCTCAGTAGGAACATGTTCACTATCCGAACAACATCGGTCACACATATTACTCACTGTATATGTTCACAACTTGACCCTGAGGGTGCAAAGCATTTGAGATGCGATAACAGAACGACAGTTGCTTTGCTGTATCTTACGTTTTAAGTGCACAGGCAGGCACGATTCATTTACAGATGGTGATCTCTTAGAACAATCCGCTTAGAAAACTCTCACCCTGCCTCCACCGACTCGAAAACATTTGTAACCTGAAGCTTAATTCACATCCGCAGATCTTTCCGGTCGAAGATAATTTCCCTGTTCAACAGAGTGTGAATTCTTCAAAGAGCTGGAGTGAATATTTTCACTTTGTGGCTTCATGTTGGTTGTAGGCTAGGAAGAAGTGTGGATGCCGGATTTTAAGTTGCTCTGCTGCCTGGGCCTCTTTAAGACAAAAGTTGGAGGAAGTCAACGCTTATTAAAACCAAGCAGTCTTTTGTCTTGTTTATGGCCATATTTTTTACATTCAGCCACTCTCAGGAGCACATTTGAGAAGCAACAGCTGCAGCAGTGGTAAGAGTGGTAGCTGAAAATCAGATTAGATTTGATTATTACTGATTGTGCTCCAATCTGACCCTCATATCTCACTCCCTAATTACAATTATGTAAACTGGAAATCAAAAGCTTTTGTCTTGACATCCTTTTTTAAAATTCAAAATCTGCGGGTATATTAAAGACAGGATGGATTACTGATGAATAAATTTTGGCAATTAGAAAAATGAAAGGCCTTTTACTTCTATTTATAACGAAACAAAAACAAATTTCAAGAGGATACCTGGTTAAACAAACAACATATCAGCAAACGGTGAAGGTGCGATACTCATTAGAGTGTATAATTAGACACTTGTTTTCACATGAACCCAAACCCTTTTCCTTTCTATTTCATGATATTGTGCTATTCAACAGCAAAAACAGGCCGTTGTTGTTGTGGAAGATATGAGGCTTTTGGTAATTAAGTCTGGTGGCAGGTCTCCTTCTAAACAATGACTCCTTTTGTTTTTAGATGTAGAGAATAAAAACAGTTCCGTGATGCCATCAAGATTCAAAATTAATCAACATTTCAAATGTGGATAGGTTCACAACAACAGAAATAGTCTATTTATACAGCCTTCAACAAGACACACAACAAACAATCATTATGACTTCACCTGAGTCAAAGCTGTTTCTATACTTCTGGACATTTTTATGGAAAACTCTTATTTCTACAATAGAATGTGGATTTTTTTCCATCATGTTTGAACTGAAAATATCAAGTAAAATTAAGTAATTCTAAAATGTAACGTTTTTATGTCTCATTATCCCAGCATTCGACATTTATTTTCCTTTTTATGCATGAATCTGGATTCAAATCCCTATAGCCCCTTAGACTTCAAATGACCCCAGCAATATTTCATTTAGATAAATGTGTTCCTCGTTAGAGGTTAATTGTCTGCTGGAATTTTTTTTAAACTTAAGAGAGTAGAGAGTCGGTCTACCTGCAGTCTTATTACGGATCCCTTCTTCCCATCTGCTTTATTTAGCTGACACTCAGCTCTCCTCATTACAGCCTTATCGCCTAAGAATCACGATAAAAGGTCATTTCATTCAATCTGTAGTCGGCGCGAGACGTGGTCATTAGTCTTATGGGAATGTTTTTATATGCGGGTGAATTATGAGAACACATTGCCCCCTGTGTGCTGCACTGACCTTGACAGCGTTCTGAATAAATGTTTATCAAAAACAGTCTTCTGCGGGACTCATTCTCTCTCTCACGCACCCACATACACACACATTCTCACACATCCCTTGTTCTCCAACAATAAAGTAGCCTTAATAAGAGTTTAGTGTCCTGAACATTTTGTGTCATGTCGTTGCTTGGCATCTTGAAATAAGTGAGAATTTTTACTGCCTTCACGAGGAGTATAAAATACGTGGTGATGGTCCTGTGGTCTGAGTGACTGAAACCCTGTGTTGGTGATTTAGAGGAGGATTTAGAGGTGAATCCCAGGAGCACAGCAACAATAAAACGCAAGACAGTCACTGTAATTAAGAAATGGACGTAACTCTGGATGTGAAAGTGATGTAAAGGAAGCGCATATGTGAACACAGTTCACTAATAAGGTTGCCAACAATTATGTTAAATACTAACATAACTATCTTATGTACTGATAAGCAAATTAGGGTTATTTATTCACGTTCCTAATAAGGCAGATCTAGAATGCAAAGCTGCTTCCACTAAACTCCTTTATGCAATGTTTTCTACTGCCAGTTTCTGTAGAAATTCCCAATGCTGTTAGATTCAAGAACTGGCAGACACTGGCAATGACGGCCGTAGCTACTGAAGTAAAAGAATATGGTTGGCATTAACATGCAGTGGGAAAAGGGAAAATAAACTTTAGAATTTAATATTGGGGCAATTGGTAGCATAAAGGGAGTTCGGCATGTGATCGGAAGGTTCAAAGTTACCACCTAATGAGCAAGGTACCGTCCCCAAGCGCTGCTCCCCGGGCACCGCTCAGCGCTCCTTTACGGATGAGTCAAACGCAGAGGTCACATTTCGTGTGGTGTGCTGCGTTCACAATGACAAATAATCACTCACTTTCACGTAATAAGACAAGTACGTTTGTGGTGCTGTCTTCCCAATTAGCATGTGGTATATTAGATAAAGAGAAGGATTTGAATCATTTCGCCACCACAAAAGCTGGGACAAATTCAGGATGTTTCATTTCCAACATCTTTGCATTGGTAAAACACAATATGTTCAACTCATTGAATAACATAATGGTTGTTTGCATCACACTGTAATGGGTGTGGAACAGTAATAGCTACTTAACACGAATCTTTAAAGGAGCTATATGTAAGATTGTGGCCAAAACTGGTACTGCTGTCAAATTCAAATTACTGTAGCGCAGTGCTTCTGCCCCCCTCCCAGACTCGAGGCTGTCAGATATACAGCATGAAGACTCATATTTGGCCAATCTAGTGTCTAATGTTACCTGCACATGGGCTACAACCTATGATCGAACATGAATGACAGCCACTTCAGCATGTGTCTTCAAATTCTTCTCTTCGTCCAGCCGTCTGCATCTTTCACATGCATCTCCTATGTTGATCATCATTTTGTTTCTGCCTTTGTCAAAACGTTTTTTAGTTTTAGTAACGTCAGACTTTTGTAATCCAGAATGCTTGTACCACTTGGTAACTGGCAACCTGGTTGCTAAAATGCTGACTTCATGATTGGTTGATAGCGGTGGGAGTCGCTACAGGCCAAAACACATCAAAACATAAACACGATTTGTGGGCTGCAAATTAAGTTTTGAAATATGAATATTCTGGCTGTACTAATTTTGTCAGTGAGATCAGTATTTCAAATGAACGATTCCTTAATCTTTGGTGAAATATTAGGTCATTTTATGATTATCTGCCATAAATTTCTTACATATAGCTCCTTTAAAGTTTAGTATCTATTTGCTAATAATAGTTTAACTTCTCCAACACAGACTTTGTGGTATTCACAACTTTGCACCATTTTACATCATATACATCACCTCTGGACCAATAGGCATAACTCTCGTTGACTGCGAACACAACCTCATTTGGACATACCTTCAGTCACTACAGCTTCCGCTAATTATTTGTCCTAAACTCAACCCAGAGTGCTGCACCGTCCTTTTTTCATACAGGCGCATTCTTGAGTCTGACAGACGGTGGAGTCGTAGATGGTCTGTGTGTGAGTCATATTCTCTTGCCACATTAAGAGCTATCATCCACAGGGGGATAATAAGCGCCTTGGGGGCTGGAGGAGGAATTCAGGCCTTGAGGACGCTCAGCACGGTGAATGCTAACGAGGGCGATAATACCAGAATAATTGACCGTCCGCAGGAATTCTCACTGCAGCAGCCGCCTGATGCTTTTTTCACAGTCTTCTGTCTTCTTTTATGGCACCGGCATCCCGTAGGCAAGTGAAGGCTGTGGAACAATGTTTGAGCAAATGTTTGGTTAAATAAGTCACATACAGAAACGGCTGTGAAATAAAGGCAGGTACAGAAATTGAAGTTCGAGGAGGGTGTAGAAGTGGACAGTGACAGACTTTGGTTAAGAGTTCAGGTTTAGGGTGGAACTGTTAGACCGAATCTCAAGTCCTGTTTGAACCAAAACATAAATGGAAAAAGTTAAATGTCATAATAATAAAAAATAAAATGGCAGAACGTTTTTGAAAGTCCAATCTTTAAAAAAAAAAAAAAGACTGCAAAGAAAGAACAAATGTGACCCTCCACGGCAAAACCAGTCGCTTGTCGCAACAGAGGTTTCCGAGAAAAACGACCGTTTATGTTGCGTGGGGTAAAATTTTGGATTTTTTGTTTTTAGTGAAACAGTGGAAGGTCTATACTGTACTGCTGTGAATAAATTTGGCTGAAAAACTTAACCTTTCCATCCTAAAAACGTGACTTTCTTGAGGTGAGGAATTCAATTCCAGCAGAATGTTAAAAGTTTCTGTTTTGACCGCTCTACTTCAATATTTACGGTAAATCCACTAGCGTGAAGATATTTCTCCGGAATCCATCTTCGTCTCCCGAGTTCAGTTAACCTAATGCAGGTAGGCTATCCGTGTGGCTGTGAATGCAGCGTAGGCTACCGTAAATGCAAACGTAGCTGCGACCGCACCAAGCGTCTGTGAGTGCTACGGCGATGGTCAACTTCAAAGGGAGATTTCTCTGTTTCTCACTTGGCGTGACAGGAGAAACCCGACTCATTTCAATGTTGATATCTCAGTCATATGTCGTCCGATTCATTCGATATCGTTTTGAAGGTTGATTTATGCCCTTTCATGACAACATAACTCAATTTTGAAAATTTGCGACAAGCGACTGGTTTTGCCGTGGAGGGTCACAAATAAAGAAGTGTAAGACCCAGAGGAAAAGCAGAATGATGAAACTTCATAACATTATACCCCAAAATCCTCACTTTGATAAAGCTCTTGCCCCGTCCGGATTTCTCAGGGTACTACATATTCCATCATCCACTCTCATACTTTGCCCATGTAGTAGCTCATTGTTAATATACATATAGATCACGAGAAATGCCCATGTACCATTAAAGTGCTTCTGACATCAACCTGGTTAAGTTAAAGAAACAGAGGTACATATTCTATGCAGACCCACTGTTTTTTGTGCTTACGTTTCGGGGCATCAGACTTGTTCTTAAAAGGGTTTATTACATGAATACACCTGGGGCAGACTAACTCAGGTATTATGTATGAACTGCAAACCTGCACTTACCAATATACTGCAAAACACATTTTACATCTGCATATTACTGAATACTTAACTAAACTACTACTAATACTACTTCTAGTTTAGACTTTATAGAGATACTGTTTGTTTATTGATTTTTCCAAAATAGACTGTCTTTCGTACATTCCAGAACTGAAATGGTTGGTTTTCTCCACTCGATTGCTGTTGCAATATTTGCACATATTATTGAGTACCTCATGTAACTAAAATTGCACATTTTCATTTTCTACTGTCACCTTAGAAATTATATTTTATATTATATTTTTATCTTTATTTTTTAGAAGCTTTGTCTCTCTGTACATTTGTATATAGCTAAGATGACAACTTTACTTTGACTCCCTTTCAGCTTTCAATGAATAGAAAACAGCAGCAACTCACACTGACTGCACAGTTTTTAAAAATTATACGTTTTCTTCACACTGCGAAAGAGAAAGTTGGGCCAAAAAAAAAAAAATCTGAAAACTTCTGTAACCTTTCTGTGCGTTGCCGGTTCAAAGCTTTGATTTGTAAAGGTAGCACTGCAATGCCTTTCAGCAGCTACTGTTCCCGGCTCTTATCAGCTGCCCACTGCTCCTACATGGATATAGACGTGGATTGTGATGTGGCTTTGTTCAAAATGACAATAATTCCTCACTTTCAAACAAGTATGAAACTACAACTCAGACCAAGATTCATGGAGTGCTAGCAGTAATGTAAGTTAAGGTCAGTGCTGTGAGTGCACTGTTTCTTCGTTGTCAGGGCACATGCATGCGGTTTATAGTTCCTCGGTGGTTCCTCAGTTCCTCACCCTAACAAAAGGGTACCGAGCAGTTTTAAACCCATATCTACAATGAAATAAAGCAAGTACCCAACAGCATCTTTGTGAGGTACTTAAATATACTCCCATAATTACTAGATCTGAATAATGGCACATTTCTATCTTAACCCTGACCTCAAACATGAAATTCAGGAAAATCTGTCCTTACAAATACCAACATGCATACACACATTACACAGCAAACCATGACAGATTCTGTATCATTGATGTTTATCAGACACTGCAGCACAGAGTAGCATATGAAGCTATTATTATTAACTTCACACACACACACACACACACAGCAGAGAGAAATAAGATGAGGTTGGCATTTGACTTAAAAAGCCGCATTTAATCCCCGATGGCATTTCCTTCTTATTACACATGGCTCACGGCAATCGTATTTCAAATATGATTATAAAATATGCAGACAGGATAAATGAGAGGCTGACGGGTGCGTAGCGCTGAACAGCGTCAGACTCTTCCGGGTTTGGTTCTCTCAACTGTGACAGAAGGCCGTGTTCAACTACACAGCATGAAAGGCACTCAACGCAAGGACAAAACAACTTATTTAGAATAAGAACAGGGAAGAGAAATGAAAAGAAGAGGAAGATGAAATGAGAGAAACAGAGAATCAAAAGAAAAGTGTCAGAGAGAAAGTGAGAGAGATTTGTTGATAACTGAAGAGACGTGAAACACTGTGCGTTCTTTAGTAACACACAACATGCGTTTTAGGACATGACAGTGCGTTCACTTTTATATCCTCCTGCAGATCCTTCTGGAAAACGGGACAGGAGTGGGAGTGATTAGTGCTCCATAGCATCATCTTCCCCCTCGTCCTCACTGCTCTGAATGAAGTCATCTCCGATGTCATCTATAGAGGGTCCAGCTTCATCGCCATCATCGTCGTCAGCGGTCACCTCTCCTCCGAGTTCCTCCAGCAGCTGCTCAGTGTGCTGCAGCATGGGAGGGTCCTCACACTGCAGCTTCACATAGAGCTGGAACACACACGCACACACACACACCCACCCAAGTCACATTTAGTGCTTCCCAAGCTAGCCTTGACTCCCACAAGTACCAGAACTAAATGACAGCACCTTATAGCCCACACACATACACATTTACACATCTTTTCCCTAGAAACAGAATCAGAATGAGCTTTATTTAGGAGGAATGAGTCATCACAAGGCCACCACAAGCCGACAATTTTTTAAGGTTTACCACTTGGTGGTGAAACGATTAGGTAGGTGGCCCTGTGATCGGAGGATCGCTGGTTAACATCCGGACCACTGAGGTACTCAGGAGCAAGGTACCGTCCCCAAAAGCTGCACGTTAGCAGCTTACTGCTTCTTCACGGATAAGTTTAAAGCAGATTTTTTAATGTGGTGCACAGTGTGCTGTGTTCACAGTGAGAAATTAACACTCACTTTACTTTTAGGTGAATAATAGGGTCCTCACAACCACTTTAAAATGTGCCCACATGCATAGAAAAAGCTGCAGTAATTTACTGTGAAAAAACAAAAACTACAGGGTCTCAATGTATTAACTATTTGTTAGAAATATTAGTAAAAAATATTTTTAACGTGTGCATGCTGGAATGACAGAGAGCTACTGGAGGGAGCTTTTGCTGAGAGACCAGCAGTACACTCCGATTAGTGCTAATGAGAGACTCACGGGGGTGTAGCATCAAATTCTAGGCCCTATATACAAGCAGTCTCTATGGGACCCTCCCCCATAATAAAAAATAATTTCAGACTTCTCCAGGGCCCTTCCCCCCACTTGGGGCCCTGTTAAGTCAGTCCCACTTTTTACCCCTTCTACAACGCCCATGGAGACTCATATTCATAATCGGTTTTTCTAAGAGCAGCTGGACTATGGTCCAAGAGGTTGTTGTTTCGAGTCTGACAGTATCTCACCTGTGGCACTATCACTATTATAGAGCAAGGCCCTAAACCCAAGTTGTGAAAGTGAGTGATTATTTGTCATTGTGAACACACCACAGCACAGCACACCACACGGTGCACCACAATGAAATGTGACCTCTGCATTTGACCCATCCGTGAAGGAGCAGCGGGCAGCTAACATGGGCAGCATTGCTTGGGGATGGTACTTTGCTCATGAGTACCTCAGTGGTACCTATACCAGTCCTGGAATTGAAATTCGAATGAGAACAACGGCACTACTACGATGCTGGAGTTCGAGCTGCTGCAAGCGTGCTAGCTAACAATGCAGAGACATTCCACTGATTAATATATTCTCTCCTGTACATACATTAATACAATTGCAGTTGTCAACAATAATTGGTGTAAGAGTCTTCTGCATTTACAAGCACAGTAAGTGAGGCTTAATGTCGAACCATGTTCACGCTGCATCTCACTAGTTCAGCTACAGTTATTTGTGCGCCAGTTTAATTGAACTCGGCACAAAATCTTGACGCAAAATCGTTTTCCTACCAGAAAAGAGGAATCTGATTTTCACTCGGCATAGCTATATTATACATAAAAGAGATGCGAATGATTTTTCGGACAGCCACGACCCGCGGTTTTACAGCGATACACGCATTTAAGGGAGATCAGTAATATTTCAGAGTCCATTATCACACAGTATTACCAAGAGACCTGAGACCTGTATTTCAGAAAGCAGAAATTAAAGCACAGTGAATTTTTGCCCACATCACAATCTCTGCCCTCTCTCACAGAGAAAGTTGGCCAAGCCCACAAATTAGCTCCTACTTTCCCCAGCGCAAATGAATTGGGTTCCGCATCAGTCGGAAAGAGCCCAGGCAGTGACTGAGTCAGTGCCAAAAGAGAGAGAGCGAATTCATTTAGCCTAGTGTCTGCCTCCCTTATCACTGTAAAATATACCCTGGAAGTGTGTGATAAAAAAAGCAATTCTCAAAGAGAGTACAACACAATTTATAGCTCCCAACTTCTTCTGTTAAGTTTCTATTTTTTAAAAAAGTTGAAGGGGTTTGTCCCATTTCTCTTTGTGCAAGAAAGTTCAATTTTCTAAATCTTATTACAGGAACGTTTCCTTGACGTAATTAGGAACTACAAAGCAAAGTCAAGAGCCGATACTGTTCAGAAATCTTTCACTTAAACGGAGGGTGTCTACAGCAAACCTTTACATTAAGATATCAGGATGCTACAAGACGTCTTATCTGCCGTGTAAAGTGTTTTTCTTAAAAGCCGCCAAAACAGGGCCTGCTAATAGAACTAGAAATGTGCCCTTTAAAGGGCGCTCTGCCCAAAGTTTCTAATTCAGCTTGCGACTAATGAAAGCAAATGAGGCACAACTTCAGACGTAAAGAATAACGATGAACAAGACTTACTGGTGTAGCGCTAGCTTCAGTTTACCATCAGCTGTGTTAGCATCTCTGGGTCTAGTGCTCCTGTTAAGTTGGGAGGAGGACGCATTAGCATGCCTTAATGATGATGGAGGAGGTTTGCCTTGTGAGGGGGGAGGAAGTTGGACTGAGTTGTGCACATGAACACACTCTGGTGACTGCTCGTTTAAAGGAGTGTGGACAGTGAGACGCAGCAGCTCCTGCAGTCCTCATTACCGAGATTAAGTAGCGGCTGCGTTTTTAAATCCGCTGGGAGCCAGGCCAGACTGCTCCTTACCACTTAGACTAACCAGGTCATCTCTCTCTCTCTCTCTCTCTCTCACACACACACACACACACACCTACACCCACACACACAGTCAGTCAGTTAGAGACACAAACACGCAGCAGGCGCACAGCTGCCCCTCGATGCGGGCCGTGGCTCTGTGGGAACAGTCGCTAAGCAACGGTCGGCGGGCCGTACAGGGCCACCAGGGATCTCATTTATGGACCAATGAAGAAATCTCAGGAGAGTGTAAGGCCTGACTAAAGAGGCGGCCGTCCTTTACACACACATACATACTCATGTATGCAGAAGGATGACAAGGGAGGGTTCCCTTACACACACACACACGGGGTCCACAGATAGACAGACACTGAATGTGTGTGTGTGTGAGAGAGTATTTTATATTATCAACATAATTCTACACCTCTGTTAAATTGTACCACTAACATTAATTTCAAAGCCATTTCCAAAAAAACTGCTGGAGTTAACAAACTGCCCTCACAGCGTCAGAACCTTCTTTCACCTTCAGCTCAAATTTGTGGGCGAGAACAAAAAAGAAAGAGGGAAGAAACGAGTAAACAGAATCCAGTGGGTGACAGCCGGGTGCAAGCAACGAGATGATCAGACGCAGGCTGTAGGGAAACTGCAGACAAGGGTGCAGGCGATGGGATCTGCTAGAGGCCCAATGCAAGTTTTTGGTTCACCAATTTGTTCTTTCCTTGACGTATTACGATGCAGGCAGAAAATGCAAAAATATTGTGCAGTGCCAGTAACTTGACGGACACTGCATCTGGACACAATACCTTAAGGTTCACATCATCATCATGCTCTTCCAAACTTAACTACAGTGTATACATATATATAATTGCTATTTTTTTCTTACAAATCTGTTGTGAGTGATTATTTGTCATTGTGAACACAACACAGCACAGCACACAGTGCACCACAACAGCAAATGTATTCCCTGTATTTTAGATCCCTCTCCGCAACAGGTTGCAGGCAGAGAAAGGACATTAGAAAATTCCTGGAATTTTGCAACCCTAACGAGAACAAACCTCAGCTTGGTCTCTTGCAGGTCAGTTAATATTATTAACAGTATATTACTGAAGAAAGAACTGCATGTTTGAAGAAACGCTCACACACACAGTTTGAGAAGTTATGCAAATCTCGGTCAATCTTAAGTTACCAATTTCTATAAAGTAGTTTAACACAAATAATTGACGTCATTAAACATTATGCTGCAATACTGCCAGATAACCTACCCAAAAGTAAAAGTTTATCTGTTAACGCTTGAGGAGTGGACTGGGGCAGGGGGACAGGGAGGCCAGTTTAGGTTGTGCCAGGCCCCTAAATGTCCAGACGGGGCACCGGGGCTGATGCAGTGCAGGGCTTCTTAATCACCAGTTGAGAAAAGCACTGGCACAAAGAACAGTGCAGACTGAGTGAGTTCAAGATCCTTTTTCCCCCTGCTCACCTTGTAAGCAACTTAATGCCGTGATTAACAGCAAACACAGAGCAGTTCTCTGGCGTTCGGTTCCCGCTGGCAGACGCCAGCTCCCAGGTGCCCAGCTGGAGTACTTAAAAGTCTCATAAAGGATTTGTTATTTAACGTTAAATGTATAACCACACTCGATAGCTGCCTTGGACACCCACAGCAGCCCATTACATAAATCTGCACAGTTCACTGCACAAATTAACAGAGCAGTACTGAAGGAGCAAATATTTAGAAGTAATATAGCGTGGGCACACACACACAGGTGAACTTTCAGAATGGAATATAATTCAACTGCAAAGCCCTAGCTAATTCTCCAAACAGTTTTATTAGCCGACTGACACCAGAATAGCTTGTGTGTGTGTATGTGTCTGTAATGAACAAGCAGACAGACAGAGTGGGGAGCAGGAAGAGAGAAAGTAAACAGGTAAACATTTGATGACATTATTTCAAGCCTCACATTGCAGTTTTGTGCTTTAATCTTGCTGTGGGTGAAGTGGAGAATACAGATTTATCAGCCAGTTGTGTGTGTGTGTGTGTGTGTGTGTGTGTGTGTGTGTGTGCACGTGTTGGGAGGGCACCATCTGCAGCTCATGCTCCTGTAATCACTCTCGATCGGATATTCAGTCCGGATAAGAATCTACACCTTCAGATGTAGCCATGCATCCACCCAAACATGCATACACACATACACACACACACACAAGCGCACACCCTCGAACA
The DNA here is from genome assembly GCA_032718565.1 of Distichodus sexfasciatus. Classification (NCBI taxonomy): domain Eukaryota; kingdom Metazoa; phylum Chordata; class Actinopteri; order Characiformes; family Distichodontidae; genus Distichodus; species Distichodus sexfasciatus. Next base: position 1,295,287 of record JAVGVS010000004.1, read on the forward strand.
CAAAGAGGCAACGTGCCAGGAAGCACAAACGGCCAAAACGCTTCTTCTCATATTTCGATGCATCAATTACCAGCAGCAACGTGCAATAAACAGAGTCGAAGAATAAACATCTCCATATTCTCCATTGGAGTTCTATCTCTTCACTTCTCTACTCCTCTCTTCATTTCCACCTCTTTTCCCTTCCTCTCCTTCTCCTTCTCCTTTTCTCTCCTCCTCTGCCCTGCCTTCCTGCCTCTTCCTCGTCACTTTTCTTTACTCCGCTCCTCAATTCCACCTGCTTTCCTCTCCTCCATCCTCCTTCTCTCCTCCTTTTCTCTGCCTTCCTCACGTCTTCCTCTGCTCTTCTTTTCTCTTCTCCCCTTCCTCACACATCTTCCTCTCCTCCTCTTCTCTGCCTTCCTCACACATCTTCCTCTTCTCTGTCTTCCTCACACATCTTCCTCTTCTCTACCTTCCTCTTCTCCACTTCTCTACCTTCCTCTTCTCCACTTCTCTGCCCTCCTCACACATCTTCCTCTTCTCCGCCTTCCTCACACGTCTTCCTCGTCTCTTCTTTTCTCTATTCCTCTCCTCTCCTCCTCCTTCCCTTCCTTCTCTCCTCTCCTCCTCTGCCCTGCCTTACTCATACGTCTTCTTTTCTGTACTTCAATCCTCTCCTCACTTCTCTCTTCCTCGCCTGTCCTCTTATCTTTTCTTATATTCTTCTCACCCCCACCTTACGTTTTTTCACCTTCTCATCTCAGTGCCCCCTCTTCTTACCTCCTAGTCTGTTTCTCCAGATGTGTAAAAGTGTGTATGTAAATGAAAAAGATAATGAGAGACTGTGAAAAGGTGAGAGTATGAACTATTCATTTCAAATTTTAAAATTCCAAGACACAAAGGACATGCAAAGAACAAAAAGGACCATGCACGCACGCACGCACACACACGCACACACACGCACACACACGCACACACACGCACACACAGCAACACTATTTCTCTCTCTCTGGTTCTAGCAGTCAGATTATTATCAAGGCCTCATACTAGACTCTGCCTCTTAAATCATCTTCTCCAGCCTCTTATCTCTCTCTCAGTAACGCCCTTCTCCGTCTCCCTCTCTCCCCTCTGATGAACTGCCGCCCTACTGGAGCCTGATCCACAAGTGACCTTAATGTCCGCTTGACAGATAGTCGTTTATATCTGAATGTGGGCGCACGCACACACACACACACACACACACTCTCTCTCCCACAAAACTCCCTAAATTTCACTAAAGTACTTTTAAAATTTCGTAACAGACTCTTTTTAATTCTCTCTCTGAGAAACTGCAACTCACTCCAAATCCACACAAACACACACCCACACTAGTCATCTAGAGCATGCATGTATGAATCTGAAGATACTTATTTGCTTACAAGAAATAAAATGTGGTACTAGGCCTGTGCGATATGACAGAACATATCGGAATATGACAAAAACGTCTATCGTTTCATATTACACTCAAAATACACAGAATGAGGATTTGCAGTAGTCAAAATCTCACCATGTGCGCTTGAAACACCGGGCTCTCAGACCTATCTGCCCTTGTGCTCAGAACTACGTAATGCCAAAGGTGCCACAACTGGACTTACAGGCAACTTACTAGAGTGCAGTAGAAAATGGCGCCTTTTACAGCCATTTCATGGTGTCACTAGAGCCCTGCATACAATGGCATTTTAAACAGTGTAAAACACATACTCGAAATACTCCGCACGCGCTCATATGGAACACCAAAAGTGCCACAATTGGCCTATATTTTAACGAATAAAACAGGTTTTAAAAAATTGGTGTTTTACTGTCGATTTCATTAAAATACAAGCAAATTGAGGCACTTTTGGAGATCCATATGAGTGTATGTGGAGTATTTCGAATATGTCTGTAGATAGCGCACAGACAAGATTTTGCTGGTGAAAGTTCCTCTGAATTTACAGAAAATACTGTGATATATATCGTTATTGGGATATGAGACTTTGGTCATATCGCACAGCCTTATGTGGTATTAATAAATTCTGCATTAAAAAACTAGGTTGAGATTCAAATGTTTCTCATTAGTGTACACCAGAACAAAAATCAGATTTACTACTGATTGTTTTACGGACATAAATAAGATTAGATCAGCATCACCTAAAACTAAGGATGATCATTTCACTGACACACATCCCCCTTTATTTAAACACTTGGAAATGGAAACAGCTTGAGTTGACTTTCAGCAGCTCCGTGATGGACGCTGTGGATTATAAAGGTGCGTTGTTTTTACTCCCACTCACTGAAAAACCTAAGTGCTTACATCAAGGAGAATACACACAAATACGTCTCAGAAACCTTGTGTGGGTGAGTGAGTATGTATGAATTCTGGTAATTTCTATTTTTTTCTTCTTGTTTGTCTTGTGTTGAGTTTAAAGTGATTAAAGATGTAAAAGGATGATGGCAATGATGCAAAACGTGAAACTGCGGGCTTTGAATTTAGACAGAAGCAGTAACAAAGTCACACCAATTTACTTGCTTGTGGGCAATGCATAACATAGACAAATGAACTTGTGATAACTAGAACTACATAATGTTTAGTGTTTATAAATGGGGAAAATATCGAGTTGATGTCACTATTGGCAGGTTCTAATACATAGAACAGCCTAGAAAAAACAATGTTACACCATTTCTAGCCATGGCAGGTTATGCACACACACCCTCCGTCTCTAAAAAAAAAAAAAAAAAAAAAAGTATAGAAAAGAAAAAGAAAAGTTGAGGCTGAAGACTGTTCTTACTTAACTGTTCACTTCGACAAACAGCTTCAACTTCTCAACAGTAAGATACTAGGCTACGGACCAAGAGGCCCCAAGTTCAAATCCAACTCTATTCTACGGCCAGAGCATGTCCCGGAGCAAGACCCTTAAGATCAAGCTGCTCCACTGACACGTCTCTGAAATTAGCAAATGCAAGTCTCTTAGGAAAAGTGTATCTTTTAAATGCTATAAGTGTAGATGGAACACCACAAAAACACACACGTTACTTATAACATGTAACAATCGCCACCCTTTGGACAAGTCGTTGACGGATCTAAATTGATTCAGCTATCTGTCAACACAAGATTTCGATTTACATTTCTGTTCAATGTTCTTTTTTTCCAGGTTATGTTGTTGTGGTTTTATTATTGTAAAGATGCTGACATTTGGATGACAAGCTAAGGAAAATGCAACCACCAAATCGTATGTCAACGTCATGTGAAGTGAAACAAGATTGTGCCATAAAAGTAACTAATATTACTAACTTACTTGGCAAACTATTAAACGACTCACAGTAATACCTGCATGTCAGTTAGTCAGCACACTGAACAAGTGAAAAACTAAACTTGGCCGTCCCCAAGCACTGCACGTCAGCTGCCAACTGCTCTTTCACAGGTGGATCAAATGCAGACATTTCATTGTGGTGCACCGTGTGCTGTGGTATGCTGTGGTGTGGTGTGTTCACAATAGAGTTGGATGTCTCGAGACCGGTCTTTTACGTGATCTTGGTCTTGTCACAGTCTCGACGATCTTTGGTCTTGGTCTTGTCTTGGTCTCGCTGTCTTGGTCTTGCTGTCTCAGATCGACATAGTGGTCGGGAGATTTGGAGCCAACAGTATCCATGACACACAACGTAACGTTCGATAATGCAACATTATTATTATTTTGCCTTTCGCGCGCTTCAAATGCAACCCTTCAAATACAACCAATCAATGACATACATGTATTTTGTTGTGATTCAGACATTGACGCTCATCCAATCAAAATACGCAAGTGTAGCGCTAGTTAAATGTTAGATCCAGCATCACAGTGAGCAGTAAGCCTAGTCAGTCAGTTACAGTAATGTCAGCAGTAGTAGCTAGTCAGTAAGTTACAGAAATAATGTCAGCGAATTCTTCAGTCATAAAGTTTGCGTTCACAGAACACAAAGAGTTTTTTTGCAGCACAGGTTCAAAAAAGAAGCATTCAGAAAAATGCAGATTTTGCAATGTCTCCTTGACCGAGACAACACCCCTCACCCCCACATTTTGCACTGAAAGCATTTTTTGATAGGGTACATTAGTCTATCGAATTATGCTACCCTTGATATTTTAATTAAGGCTAATATAATAGGGTATCAAACCATGCTCCCCATATTCAAACTGTGCACAGGGAATAAGTATTGTTATAATATTATGAGCTTTTGCAATGGGAGCATCATGTGATAAGGGACACTAATTTAATTTTTTTCATAAATTTGATAAATAGCATGAAACCTTGCTCCACATATGTTTCTTTTTAATTAAAAGAATAAAGATACAAATATTATATTACTGTGAAACATACACTGTTATGGGAAATACAGTTGATATCAAAGTTGATATCATACAGTGTAATTTGGCTATTTGACTACTACAATGGGACATGATGCAATTTCAAGTTTATAACTGTGTATCTTCAATTAGATGTTACAATTTCGTCTACAAATTAAGTATAATTGAAATCAGTTACATATTTCCCATTCTTTAAACAGTTGTTGTCTCGTCTCGACTTTGTCTTGGTCTTGACTCGGTCTGTCTTGGTCTTAGTCTTGTCTTGGTATCGATACTTGACTACAAGTCTAGTTCACAATGACAAATAATCCTTTAAAAATGAATGCCTGCAGAGCCTAAAAACATCCGATGGGCCCCTGAGCAATGGCCATCACAGAACGGTTTAGAAAATGGAAGTAGCTGTGTTTAAGAGCTTCTGCTAAATGCAGTTAATGTGCAAATCATTGTGAAGCTTATGTCAGAGCCATATTCCTGAAGAGTGTTTCGCCTCCCAACCCCCAGAAAACAGCAATGACTAAACAGGTGCCTATGCAAACATAAACACAGAAATGTTCAATTAAAGGTCCCATGTTATTTTTAAAAAATCACTTTTTCTGTTCTGTGAACATCCATTTGTTTTCTAACTTGTTAGTCACAAAAATTCTTAGTATGACTACTAAATACTACTTACTAGCTACACTCAGGTAGGAAAACTAACTTAGTACTAGCCGCATGAAGAGATTCATTTTTAATCTGAATGCTAAAGATTCACATTTTTAATTCTCCAAAGGAAATCTCAGGAAAGGAAGTCTCGACAGGTCAAGATCCTTCCCTAATACAAGCCTTACTGATGTCTCTCGAGGGCACCTCAGTGCCCGCGGGCAACGCTGACCTAAATGTGCATATTTGCACGAAAAAAGAACAAAGGCGGTCAGCGGAGCAGACGGAGGACACGTTACATTCGTCTGCTCCACCTGCTTCCTGTTCCAAAATGTGCATTTTACAATAACATTTATAAATGTCGCACAGTTGTTTTTAAAGTGTAAATACGTGAACTGAGAAGTCAACAGAGACATCGGCCAAAGCGAGACTTGAATGGGACTCGGAGAGCGGAACTGGCGTTTGGGTGGAAGGCCAGCCGCGGAGGGGGAGGCAGAAAATCAATGGCAAATGGCGGCTGAAGGGGAATTTGAACTGTGCCCGGGAGCCATGGAGTGTGACGGTGAAAAGAGAGGGGAAAAGACAGCGTGTGAAAGCTGAGGAGAGTAGGTGGAAGAACGAGGGAAGGCGCAGCACTGGGGAGGCGTGCTGGGGTATGGTAGTGGAGATGGATGACTTATTATACACTGTACGACGGAAAAGAGGGGGAGAGATAGAGAGGGAGCATGACAGTGACGCGATGCACAGAAAGTGTCCAGCCTTATTTGGTGGGTGGCCAAAACAGTGTGCAGAGTACAGTAGGTGGATATGAGAAAGGTACAGTGCGTGGACGGATGAACGAACACGCACACGCACAAATGGCACCATTCCCGGCAAGGTATTCCAACCTTCAGAATGTTAATGCTGGTAAATACCTGAAATAAAATGACTTTTTACAGAGCTTTTCTGAGTGTATAACTAATGCCCAAATCCATAATATACACAACTTTTCCAAGTTGGCATTAAGGTACACAACCCATATGGCATTAAGGTAAAGCTTTCCCCTAAAGTAGTACATTTACATTCACGTCATTTAGCAGATGCTCTAGTCCAGGGTGACTCCCTTTTTTCATAATTTCAGGGACAGTTTCCCTTAGACCAACTTTAATAGTCTTGCTCTTGGACTATTAAAGGGATGGTAGGTCCTGGAGGCAGGATTCAAACCTACGACCTCTTGGTCCAGAGGCGAGTCCCCTTACCACTAGACTAAGGGTCGACTGATTATCAGTCGGGCCGATTATCGGGGGCTGATGATAGGCATTTTGCAGATTATCCGTATCAGTGTTTAATTCTGACCATCACCGATATTAAGTAATTACAAGGTGCGCTATGTGGCTCCACTGCCGTCTCTTCTCTATGTGTCATTTGCTCTCGACTCGCTGCTTCATTTATTGTCCCGCCCACAAGTGTCTCTGATTGGCTATATGTCACACAAATAGTAGCAAATCAACATCGAAGCCTTGTTGTCACTCACACCACAGTCACACTCAAGTGCAGCATGGAGATCCGAGAAGGAGAAGAGGAGAGAGGAGAGTTTCAGCTGAGCTTGGTGTTTGTATCGGCCGTGATAACTAGCAATAATCAGTATCGATATCGGCCCTGAAAAAACAATATCAGTGGATTTCTACACTAGACCACTACCACCAACAGCGATCTCGATATACATGATATGACATAAGGTGTGAATTCATATATTTGTATTATAAAAATTCTGATCCTGATGATGAACTCTATAGATGATATTACAAGAAAGTCACTTTCACCTTAAATGACACCTTTAAGAACAACTTTAATGTGTCGGATGGTGGCTGTAACATCTGAGTGAACATTCCCTGCTTAAATATCAAATGGCATAAACACCATAACTCGCTTGAGAAGTATTTAATAAGTAAGGCAGCTAAGAGATGTAGAAGATATTACAGAATTTTTTAATGAAATGTTAAAAACGTGCTATTAAATTACATCTCTTAGTTGTGAAATAAAGATATTTGGCAAAAATATCAATGTTTCGTGACCATGGCATATTTTTGATGCGCTACTACTTCCAGAACTACGACACATTGATTACGTCCAACACACAATGCTCCGGAATACCGCAAACTGTGGAATGACATCCTTCCAAAAGCCTGATTAATTAATATTGTTTGAGCTTATTATGGCCGCATCAATGAGAGAGCCAACAAAGGCAGGGCAGCGCAGGGCACTGAGTAAAGACCAGATGAATAATTGAGACATTTCACACGACGTTAACGAATGTAATTAAATATTCAGGAGTCTGGACTCCTGCCAAAAGCCAGGAGCAGGGCCATATTTTTCTATCTTGCAGGCTTCCTCTTAGAGTCCTCAAAAGCTCCTGTTAAAAATTGATGTGCTCCCATAAACAAAACATGGCTTCAAACTATTCCTAACAGATTAAGTTTAAAGATTAAGGTTTTTTTAAAGCAGACCCGACTTTCCGCAGTTGTCGAAATCAAGGGTTTGTTGGAAGCGCGTTTGAAGATTTTCGCATGAACTCCAGCGTGAATGATTTTAACTGACACAAATTCTGATGTTTCAGTAGTGAGCTCTCCGTGTAAGAGATGAAAAGGAATGAGATGGGAAACGCGTCTCCCCTTGCCTCACTCGTTACCTAAGGGCAAGACGCGAAGGGTCGTACCTTACCATAGAGCTGTTCCGTTTCATTTATCGTCTTCAAAGACAAGCTGCCAAAAAGAACCCAACGACTTTGGCGGTTTAAAAAACTCCAGATCACTTCATATTTGGCCATTGTAGCTACATATGGAAAGGTGGCTAATAACGAATAAAAGCCAACAGGGACATTTAAGTCACAATTCACTTTGACTTGTTGTTTTAACCCTAAGTAGGGCTGGAACAATTATTCGAATAACTCAAATAATTTGATTATAGAAAATGGTTGAGGTAATTTTTCTAGAATCGAAGCTTCATTTAATTATTTTCACTCGTTAGAGCATGCGCCGCTTATGTTTCACACGGACGCTTATTAGAGACGCACAATGTTTTCAGTGGCAAAAATGACATTTTCATGATGTAAACATGCGCTGTGTTTGCGAGAGCGTGCGCAAGCGCCATTACCCGCTAAAACGCTCCAGTTCAGTCCAATCTTCCCCTTTATTACAGACACAACGCATATTTTAGCTGATAACTAACCAAAACACCCAGCGTTCTACTCACAACACAGATGTTTATTGAGATTTTCAGCATTTATTCCGGAACGCGTGCCCATCACTTTACTGCGACACAGCTCAGAATGATGCGGGGGGATTGTGGAAAATGTAGTTCTCTACAGAAAGGCCAAAAGCAGCACATCATGACCCAAAACTTCAGTATTTCTTCAGTATTATGTCTACAGTTTCAGCAAAAGTTATACTACATAGAGCTAAACAAACTAAACATTTCTACAGGCGCAGGTCAGTTTTCATCAGAAATGTGCTGATTTCAAGACTGTCAGCATTTACACATCAAACTATCACAAATCTGAGTAGTGTAGGACGTCCTGAACACAATATAATAAAGCATGTACGGAGAACTTCTATACACACTAGAATGAGCCTGAAAACAAAGGTATAAAAAAAACACCCCAAATTTTCTCAGGGCTGTAAGGGTTTGATTTGATTTTGTTTAAAAGTTACATTCAGGAATAAAAGCCAGTTGGTTGCACATTTTCAGACTTGTGTTTTTTCTGTTTTATTTTATTTATCCAATTACTTGATTAATCGTTGAAAAAATCTAAAAAATACTCAATTACAAAATGACAACTGCAGCTCTAAACCTAAGTGCTTTTAGATGGACTGGTCTTGATCTCTGTGGATTCCTGCAGAAAACGAAGCAAAGTCTGCTACGGGACATGTAAAACCCATTCAGTGGTGCTGTGAAGACCTGGGACACCCACATTAAAGTCTGTAATGAGGCCCTGTACTCCCTTAAAATTCAGGGATGTTAAGGGGTGTCCGGAGTCCAGGGAAACTGCATGAGAAGTGCTCTGTGGTTCTGACACTATTCAAGAGAATTCTCCTCACTCTAATTGTAATAATAAGAGAACTTAGTTTAAGTCCTATGTGCAGAACAGTAGACTTTGTTCACTTGTGAATATCAAGGGAAATAGAATGACTAGGTATGTTTTCCTGATTTTTACTCAAAGTAATGGGACAAACATAATGCCCCATAATTTTCCCAAAGACCAAGGTCAATTTAAGCCAGTTTATTAACTAGATGAAGCTTCAAGTGTGTAAATTCTTATTTTACCCACAAGACTAATACTGTTACTAAATTCTGTCTCTCTGCAGAAGCATAACTGTTTTCTGGAATGTTCTCATGAAAAGCAAAAAAAAAAAAAAATAGTAGGTATATATATATATAATATATATATATATATATATGTGAACCGAGCAGACGGAAGAGCACTACCAGTGAAATAACTCTGTTGAAATGGGTTTCTGTGATGTTCTCTGTGTGGTGGAAACAAATATAGCTCCATTGTATCAAACAGAACAGGGTTGACAAAGAGTTTCACAGTGTCTCGAGGAGCGTGCGTTTAGAGTGAGGATTTGACTCAGCTTTAGCTTGTCGGAGACTGCTTTTGTTTTATTGTCATTGTTTTATCCAACCTTCTCAGTGAATTCACAAATTGGGAACATTTGGGAACAGGTTTCGATGTATGCCAAACTCATTTTTCTTCTTCACTGATCCAGGTTAAGTTGACAATCATCACCTTCTCTTTTAATAGATCTGAAAGAATCCAATTTTGCAAAAGGAATGCATTTCTAAAAGGCAACTTCCTTTATAGGAAGCTGGACGTTTATATGAGCAACTTTGCCCCCTTTTCCTCTGGTGTAAAGGTTTGTGGGAAAACTGCAAAGGAATTTGTAACAGTTCTGTTGTCCAGTTCTTGCTCTGTAAAATGTATTTAGCTGCTGAGAGTACGGTGAGTTTGCAGTCTCGAGGCCTCGAGGAGAATGCCAAAATCGATCAGCGTGAGAGTTCAGCGAGGCTGCGAGTCCTGCCGCTCTATTGGATAACCATAATTACACATCAATAGTGCATGCTCCAATCAACCATAACTAATGAAGTACTGCACTCCAGAGGAGAGACACAAGTCTTGAGACAATTAAGGGTGCGGGAAAGGATTTGGGTGTAGAAGCCATGGATTGAAAAAAAGGAGGGGCAGAAGGAGGGAAAGGGAGAGAAGGGTGTAGATTTTGTCTATCTCAAGGACTCCTTCAGAAGAAAAGATCGGAGGTGTGAAGAGAGCGACAGATGTAGGGAGAGATGCATGACTGATCATGGAGAGGGACAAACAGAGACAGGGATAAAGAAGAATAGTTAGAAAGAAATAAAAAAAAAGAGAGTGTAAGAAAGGGCGGAATGGTATGACCGTGCACAGTGATCATAAAGGAATCAAACTTGAATAACTTACAGTGAAAGGGCACTAGAGATGAAGGATGGAGGACAGAATAAGTGAAAAGGGGGAGAAAAAGAAATAAAAGGGAGAAGAAAAGAAGAGGGGTCGATAGATCAGGCAGAGGAGACGCCATCTCCTTTCTCCCAGCTCTGACTAGATACACTGTCTGTCTCTTTCCCTCCCCCCAAAACTTCACTTTTCATTTTCCATTTCCATACCCCTCGACCTCCAGCAGCGCGAGAGAAATTTTACCCGGCGAAAGGAGAGGGGACATGCTGAGAGATGTGTGCGCAGATGAAAAAGAAAGGGAGGAGGTGGGAGGTAGAGGTGTGTGTGAATGAATGTGTACGCATGCAGGGCAAAAGTCCTGCCGAGCAAGTACCTCTGGTACAGGTAAAATAAATTCTGATGATTTCAGGTGTGTGTGTGTGTGTGTGTTATTACCTTTTTTGCCTTGGTAAGGTTGACTCTGGCCGACTTTCGAAGGTTCTCTGTCTCTTCTGTGGCTCCTGATTTATCCAGTTGCAGGTAAAAGAGCCAACCCAACATATACCAGACCTGAAGACCACAGAGATAGAGACATTTACATTTGTGGCACTGTAACATGTTAATTAAAGATCAAAGATCCTAACCCATCTCTCTCTCTCTGAGAATCCACAAAATACTCCCCTTGGGCGTTAGCAATGCTAGACCATGTTCAGAAACACTTTCTATTAAAGCCTTGGGGTTCTGTCGGTTCTGAACTATAATCTCACTCCATTTTGTAACTTTCTGTACTTCTGGAGTGAGTAAACACGCTGCTCTGAGCGTCAACTTGTCGTAATGCCTGCTGATTCATTTCAGGCTTTGAAGTACGTAAAATACATACTTACATAATATCACAATATGTTGCATGCTTCAAATTGAATGAACACATTTCCAATGTCTAAAACCTATTTGTGAATGTGAGTTTTTGTCATTGTGAACACACCACAGCACAGCACAGCACACGGTGCACCATAACAAAATGCGACCTCTGCATTGACCCATCCAAGAAGGAGCAGTGGGCAACGGACATGGGCAGCGCCCGGGGAACAATGCTTGGGGATGGTACTATGCTCATGACTACCACACTGATTCTTTTACCGGTCCGCGGTTTACAACCGGCGACACTCGGATCACGAGGCGATCTTCCTAACCGTTACACTACCAGCTGCCCCCAACTTGCAATAACTTGCTACCTCTAGCACTTAAGGTTGAGGTGTAAGAAGTTGTGGTATTAAGACATCTACCAGTCTTTCACACAGGAGTATTAAGCCTAGTCCTTGACTAGCTTTGAGTTTGAATGGCAAATCTCTATTGGGACTACAATTTAGTCCAAGACTAGGCTTAATCCATGAACAAGAAACCCAACTTTTTTGCCCTGGTAAGGTTGACACTGGCTGACTTTCGAAGGTTCTTTGTCTCCTCTGTGGCTCCTGATTTATCCAGTTGCAGATAAAACTATATGTTTATATGGCCCTGTGTTCACTAAACATGTTTTTTGCTCTGAGAGCTGCCAAAACCTCACTTGCAGAGCGCTTCTCTCGGTGTTTGTTGTTGCTAAGTTATGAAAAGCGCCATCGGGCACTTCTACATTCGTTCCTATTTCATGTAAAACATGCTAACGTGTTCCATCTAGATCGGTAGTTTAGTCTACATAAAAGAGATTGTCCTTACTGTTAGTGAGTTCTTGACTGTGTATGTTCCGCCCTTCCTCGATTTTGACTGGCTAACAAGAGAGAGGTGACATTGACGAGCCCAGCGCTGTTCGAAAAGTTGAACTGATTTGAACTAGAAGCACTCTGAGTGCTGCGGTAAAAAAAAGGTCTCCGTGGACATCTTTTTTTCCACTGAAGGAGTTTAGCGCTCGGAATGCTGAAGCTCACAGGATTTATATTAAAAATAGGGGCTGCCAGCACAAAAAACGTGTTTGGTGGACACAGACCTTATATGTTTTATTTTGTTTACTGGCTTGGACTGCTTCTCTGCATGCGCACAAGGACAAAAATACTGTCAAAACCGGTAGGTAGATGTTATACAACAAAGTTCACTGCAGAACGGTTATTCGCCAAGTTGTTTGTCTCTGCACTAATGGACAGAAGCTCCATGACTTTCATATCACTGTTTCCAGAGATGTTTACAGCTTCTTGTTTTTCTGGTTACAATGCCTTGTGTCCCACCGACACATGTAAATTGCGGGACAAATGCGCCATTAACAGTCACTTGCATGTTCTGAGAAGTGGCTACAGATTGCTTTTAAGTGGGAACTACTACATCTAGGGACATAAAAGGTTCTTTGTGCTTTAGTGTGGAAGAAAGTGTAGTTTAAGACACAAAATGTTTCGAAAGAAAGTCCCCACAATCAAAGAGTGATGTATTCCACAGATCCACATAAACCATGTCTAAAAAAAATTGACCTATTGTCTGGGGACAAAGACAAACTCACATATCAATCAAAAAGACGGAACAATGCAAAATCCATGATAATGTCACAGAAAACTAAACAAGAAAAAGCTTTGATATTCCATTCAAGCCTTGAATATCAAATGCCATTCAACATCAATAAAGCTTTCTGTAGACAGAAGCCTTGCATTCATGCAGTAAAGACCGCAGGAAATGTGATGTGTGTGGGAGTGTTTTATTTTCATGCCAGTCATCGCAGAATAAACACTAGACCCATATTTGAGTAAAAATGCTATCAGAAGTTCATATCTTGACTGTTCATCGTTTCAAACTTCGTTCTCTCCTGAACGGAGCTAAAAGTTCAGGTGTTTGTGAACTGCTCTCAATCTGTCAGACATGAGATAGGGTGTTGTGTGTGAGCATGGTAGTGGGGAGCAGCTGACATAATTCTGTCACCAATCTTACAGAACAGAGGAGGGAAGTCTCTGGGTTGATGTGCTTCTCCATGCGTAAAAGTGAACGCCCCTTAACTCTTCTCCCAGATTTATGTATTGACTGGGATTCGCTGCCGACCGTGTAGGGATACATCTGCTGGCCGCGGTGCCAAACGCATGAGGAAAAAGGCTCAGGTGAGGTAATGGCAGAAAAAAATGAAAATCCAATCAAGCCCCAGCAAGTCCTGCCAAGTCCAGTCATAGCCAAGAAAGTTAGAGTCAAACACTGTCAAGTTCAGTAAAGCCTGGCAAGTCTGGTAAAGGGCAATCAATTCTAGTCAAAACTAATCATGTCCAGCCAAATCCCAGCAAGTCCGTTCAAATGGGCTATAAGCCATTCAAGCCCGGCTGAATCAAGGCACAACCCAGTGAGTTCAATCAAAATTAAGCCAGAACTAGTCATTAGTGGCATGTGCCAGTCCATTCAAAACCCAGCAAGTGTAGTCCCAGTACAAAGGGACAGTGATGGCGTGCGGCCAGGTCTGAGGAGCTGCATTAGTGTCTTTGCTGGTGAACAGAAAATTGTGGGTTTAATGCAGGATTCAGTAGGAGCTAATGATTCTGTCACGCCTTGACACTGTCCAACTAAAACTGGGCTCTTAATCTCCCCCTGGAGCCATAGTTTACCCTGCCCTGTGATCCAGGTTTTCCTATGGCTGATCCTCTTTCTAATGCCCGACCCTAAGTGTCTGTACTGTCTTTGCGACGACATGGAATGTCGAAATGAAATATTGGATATAGGAAAAGAAAGAAGAAATCAATTTTTACTCCATAGTGTTTACATTCAACACACATTGTCAAAGAAGGTTGCATTTAGGGCTGGGTGATATGGCCTAAAAATAATATCATGGTATTTTTAAGCTATATCATGATACATGACACATACAGTTGGTGGTATAACGGTAGGGTGTTCGCCCCGTGATCAGGTTAAATCCAGGGCCGGTAAAGTTACCACTGAGGTACTCACGAGCAAAGTACTGTCCCCAAGCATTGCTACCAGGGCGCTGACCTCGTTAGCTGCCCACTGCTCCTTCACGAATGGGTTAAATGCAGCAGTCACATTTTGCTGTGTTGCACTGTGTACTATGCTGTGATGTCTTCACAATGACAAATACTCACTCACTCTCGATACATTCTCTCTTTCTGGGAAAGAACTACATTTCCCACAATCCCCAGCGCATGAATCGGAGCCGTGACACAATAATGCGATGAACGTGAGTAGAACGATGGTTGTTATTTATCAGCTAAAATATGAGTTTTGTCTGTAATAAAGAACCAGTGCTGTTTTGCTTCGGAACCAAGTCGTCTGCTTCCATCTCCAATTAATGTCTCTGTGCCTCCCAGGGTTGGTCCCCGCCTTGCACCTGCAGTTTCCGGGATAGGCTCCGGTCCCTGCTGTGACCCTGGTTGGGATTATGCGATCCGGATAATGAAAGAATGAATGATAATGAATGAGTGAAATTGCGCGGATATTCACTCTGCATGCTTGTTTCCCTCCTCTTCCGCTACAAGGCATGCATGCGCTAGGAGTATTTTCTGAATGGGCTGAAGAGTGAGCTGTCTGCTTTGAGAGGGCAGAGACGTCACACTCCAAAGAAGTACATGCTGTCTGTTTAACATTAACGTGAGGATTTGAACTCAATGTTCACCATATAGTCATTTACTATATCGCATGTGGAACAAGTCGAGATATATCGAGTATATTATATACTATATATTTGACCCACCTCTAGCTGAATTCTGGTACTAATCAAACCAGCTGTTCTTTCTGTTTAAACTTCGTGCCAAGATAAATAGTGGCTCCTCAAACACACTCAATTAAGCTGATATTGGCCAAAGTGACTCAGAAGGTTTGTATGTACACCTATCTTAAAAAATGTGCTAAATGTCTTTTGTTTACTTGTCAAAATGTGAGAAGCAGAGTACTAAAAGTTGTTTAATGTGTAACCATCACATCCAAGGTTCACGTAAGGCCAGCTTCTCACATCTTAGCGAGAACCAACATGGTGTCCTATGTGCCAGCAGCTCTGGTGATTTCTCCCATACGGAGTCTGCACAAATTGGTTTACTTCCTGACTGTGTTTGAACCAGTTTATGGGCTGCATGCAGCTCCGTCCACCTCATCCAGATGGTTTTCACTTTGTTTGCTTAGTTTTGCTCCTGGATTTTTCTTTTTAAAATATTGCAGCAAACTATTATTGTCAGTGTAAACAGTTACTCTTTAATTCAGACAGTAGTAAAATCTCATAAGTAACTATCAGTTTAATGCTCAATATTTGAAATGAAAACAGGCCGACTGTGCAAGGGTAGTTAAGCAGTAGTTTCCAAACCAACTGTTTTACTGCTGCACCTAATGTGCTCATATAATGGCTAGAATGACCACACGTAAGAACATGATGGTCGGTCACATGCAAAAACTGAATGCAGATAACAGAACCAGTCATAAAATTGCTGAGCAACTAATGTTGCAATTTGACAACTTTTCCATTTCTTCTATTTCACAGCAATTTTGTTATACATCTTGATCACTACTGCGCCGTGAGAGGGAACATAATGACAAGATATTTCATGACTACTCCTCACTGGACACATATATGCAGGGATATGATGCTGTGTAAAGGTGCAGGAAATGGTCCTGGTCTTTTCTAACCATACTGAGACTAAATTAAGGAACCTTTAGCAGAACAGCCTGACTGGATTTCAGGTATTTTTTCCTTAAGCGCCTTTCATGTTGAGAGTCACAGATCACCAGGGTTTATTCGTTTTTTTGGTAAGCGAGTTAGCAAATTTAGAAGCCTTCCTGTGGGTGAAAGCGCAGGTCGGGAGAAACGAGTTATATAACAATGTCACAGGCCCTTTAAATGAGCGCTGGATACATGTGCTGAATTACAACACTTTATCAGACCCCAGAGCTACGGGAAATAGGAAACATTGCGTATGTATCGATAAAGAAATGTTCAAAAAAGTCTGCATGTGTCTGAGAGATAAACAGAAAGAGGAAAGGAAGAGGTAAAAAGCTATACATCACAGTACTGTACATTTTCCATAAAATCAGCGCAACTTTCGCAAGCAAAATCTCGTGTCTGTGCACGCTCAACTCTGCCTACACACACGTTCGAAACATCCCACGTGCGCTCATATGCAATGCCACAATTCGGCTATATTTTTACACAACTGATAGTAAAACTACTTTTTTACGCTGTTTTAATTGTTAAAATGACGTTTTTTGCAAAGCTCTAATATACCAGTGCTTTTTATGCTGTTGAAAATGCCACTTTTGCTGTCACTCTAGTGACGTGGTCAAACATGGCTGTTAACGCTTTCTACGGCACTCTAGTAAGGTGCCTTTAAGGTGAACTGTGTCACCTAGGGTGTTCCATAGATCACAGCACGAGGGCAGGCAAATCTGACTGGTCACAGCGTGTTTCAAGGGCCGTGTAGTTGTGCGTGCACAGACACAAGACACGAGAAAGTTTCACCGTGCTCTCAGAATTAAGGCAGAAATATAACACCATAGTATTCTCTGTGTCTACATCCATGTGATGCCGTGGTGACTACTGCACGTCCTCATCCAAACCATAAAAAATATTGCTGTAAACAGTGTACTTTACGAAATAAACGATAAACGAGTATCGACATTTTAATTTCTTCGTCCAAAATTTCATCATATCACACAGCCATAGACAGAGGGAAAGTGCAGCAGAGAGGGAGTTAACGAGTAAATGAGAGGAAGTGGAGGTTGAGAGAGATAAACAGCAAGTGAAAAAGAAGCGAGACTACAACTGTGGAACTAAAAGCTGCAGGATGACAGTTCTCGGTTTGCTGATCCCGTCTTTAGGGATTCAGTTCCACGTTTTTGCTCCGGCACGCCTCCCAAACAAGCAACAAACACTCAGCCGCAGCGACTCCTTAAAGGAGCAAAACAAAAACGTGGAGCATCTGTGGCTCCCGGTGGGCTGGAGCGTAGAAACGTTGTTGCAAGAGCGCGGAGGAGTGCAGCCTGATTTATGAACGGTGTCTTGTCGCTAGCAACATTACAGCGGAGCCGAGACACAGATTTTATTACCTCTTAGACATCACATGCACACGCACACACACACACACACACATGGCACAAAACAAGATCAATCACTGAGCGGGAGCCCCAACGAGATCTCTGCCCGGCAAGAACGCTTTCCTCATTAGCGCCACAAAACAGAGGCTCGGGGAGACGCCAGACAGACAACCGACACTTCTAATAGAAGCAGGATTTAGCACAGCAAGTGACTGAGCAATTCATCAAATTTGCATTAAAAGGGGGGTGAGGTGCGAGTCTCCGTCGACACTAGCATTCCGGCTCTGGGAGAGCCTGTCTTTGGCACATCTCATGTTTGTGCGTTCAATAATGCATTTGTTTGCAGTCCCAAGCATGAATTATGCATAAAGCTCAATATTTTGCTTGTCCAACTTATTTTCCATCGCGACTGACAGAATTCTGGAGCAGTGCCTTTACAAAAATTCGGATAACCTAATAACCTACTTCAGCATAAAAGACTCATACATTTTTACATGATTGACCAAATAATACAGAATAATAACCTGAAGAATATGATTTTAAAGTTTTACATATAATCACATGATTTAGCAAAAAGCAAAAGGTCCAATAGGTGTCAGAGGGGAAAGATTTTATTGACACGTTTAAATTCAAAGAATCTCTTCAAAAATCTTTACCATTTTAAATAGTTCCCCAAAAGGTCACTTACGATCAGCTTTTATAAAATGCCCATGCAAAATTAGTGTTCAATATTACAACCTTTTCACAAAATGATTTATCATTCATTCATTATCTGAACCGCTTAATCCCAACTGGGGTTGTGGGGGTCCGGAGCCTATCCTGGGAGCTTACAGGCGCAAGGCGGGGAACAACCCTGGGCAGGGCACACACATTCACACGGTCGCACACATTCACACCTTATGGCGTCAATTTAGAGTCCCCAATTAACCTATAGTGCACGCTTTTGGACTGTGGGAGAAAACCCACACAAACATGGGGAGAGCGCGCAAACTCCACACGGAAGGACCCTAAGGCCGACCCGGGGCTCAAACCCAGGACCTTCTCGCTGTGAGGCGGCAGGGCTAACCACTGCACCACCGTGCCACCCTCTATTTGATTTATATGTAGGTGTATTTAGTGAAAGTGAGTAATTATTTGCTATTGTGAACACACCACAGCACAGCGCACAGTGCACCACAACCAAATCTGACCCCTGCATTTGACCCAACTGTGAAAGATCAGTGGGCAGCTGACATGGGCAGTGCACGGGGAGAAGTGCTTGGGGACGGTGCCTCGCTGAGTACCCCAGTGAGACCTTTACTGGTCTCTTTTTCTATACGGACAGTAAAAAGATTTTTTCATCATAGACAAGGCGTGTGTTATTTAAAATGAGTGACAATTTAAAAGTGACAAACTTCAGGATCTTATGCCATTAAAAAAAATTCAAAAAGGAAAAATCCCAAGTGATCAGGATTTACAGTACTGCCGCATCATCCTCGTGCTGTGTGTGTGCAATAGTCACATTGCTGGATGTGCAATATCAAGTAAGGCAAATTAACTCTTTTTTGTTGCTTGAGAAAAACTTGACCAGTTCTTCTTCACTCTGGGTAGTCTATAGAATAAGTCTGTCTGTCTGAATTTAGTTTGATTTAAGAGTCCTGGGATAAAGTTCATGAATGAATGGTTCAGAAATTCTAGAATTACACATTCTTTAATAGAGCTATTTGATAAATGACTGTATTTTAATTATCTTAAATTGCAACATATTTTTTACCAATATCACGCAGCCCCGCATTATCTTGCTTGAGTCAGCGTCTTTTAGGAGGCTTAAAGGGAAGTAAGCAATGACGGATTCCTTACGAATGAAAGCCAGTCACATTTGATGCTACTTGCATCATTGTTTTTCATTCATTGTCAACCTCTAAGTGTGTGATTTCGGCCCAGCGTGTCAGAAGATGCGTCAGCGAGTGCAGCCACCGTGTCTGGCTGGTTTATAATTTCCCTGTCTGATTAGTTAAACTGAGGCTGCTCCGGCAGGTCTCCAAACATTCATTATTTATCTGCCCGTCTGATGCACTGAATGTCAGAAGCACTTGTCAGGCTGCCATAAAATAAGACGCCTCTTGAAGACGGGCCCTGCAGATCCGCAGCCACCACAGACACAGATGACAACGTGTTACTTAATCACAGCCTCCAAGTCATCAAAGCTGATTTTTGTGGAGAGTGACAAATGCAGAAGTAGCACTCACATGCTAACATCAAATCTGTCACCACCTTTTAGGTGGCGCTCATGCACATACATACGCACATTAAAATAATACAAATTCTGCCAATAGGATTACATAAGAAAAAGCTTTGCCATGGATATTTCTGGACATTTTTTTAAACTTCAAATACTCAGTGTAACACTTGAAAATATTTTATTTGACAAAGTCATATTAACCCACAGGCACAAATACTGTGTATACTCAGGTTAGGGCTTGGGGATATGGCCTAAATATAATATTGCTATATTTTTAATCTATATGCACAATACACAATATATTGTGCAAAAGTTTTAGGCAGGTGTGAAAAAATGCTGTAAACAAAGAATGCTTTCAGAAATATAAATAATGATTGTTTATTTTTATCAATTTACAAAATGCAAAGTGAGCGAACAAAATAAAAATCTGAATCAAATCAATATTTGGTGTTACTACTTTTTGCCTTCAAACCAGCATCATTTCTTATAGGTACACTTGCACAAAGTCAGGGATTTTGTAGGATTATAGTCATTATATTATTTTGTAGTCATTATATTATTTTGTAGGATTATAGTCATTATATTATTTTGTAGTCAATATATTATTTTATAGTCATTATATTATTTTGTAGGATTATAGATCTGTGGTTAGTTCTCCAAGATGTTTGGAACAACCTACCAGCCGAGTTCATTCAAAAACTGTGTGCAAGTGTACCTAGAAGAATTGATGCTGTTTTGAAGGCGACGGGTGGTCACACCAAATATTGATTTGATTTACATTTCTCTTTTGTTCATTCAATGCATTTTGTTGATTGATGAAAATAAATGATTAACACTTCCATTTTTGAAAGCATTCCTTGTTTACAGCATTTTTTCACACCTGCCTAAAACTTTTGCACAGTACTGTATATCTCAATATGTTATATTTCCCACAATCCCCCATGCATGACTCGGAGCCACGTCACAATAATGTGATGGACATGTGTCCAGAATAACCACTGAAAAAAAACCTAGTAAATAGCTGTATTGTGAGTAGTTGTTATTTTTTTTAGATTACAGAGTTTTGTCTGTAATAAAGGGAAAGATTAGACTGAACTGGAATGTTTTTGCAAGTGATGTGTGTTTACACATTTACTTCTGGTTTTGGGTACAGAATAACAGAGCCAGTGCTGTTTTTTCTTTCGGAACCAAGTTGTCTGCTTCGAACTCCAATGAATGCCTCTGAAATCATGTGGATATTCACTTCTCCCTCTACACACTCGCTTACCGCCGCTTCTGCTACAAAATGTGCATGCGCATAGGAGAGTGTTCTGGATGGGTGAGGGAGTGAGCGCTTTGCTTTGAGAGAGGAGAGAAGCAAAACTGGAAAGTGCTGTCTGTTTAACGTTAATATGAGGATTTGTACTCGATATTCACAATATAGTCTTTTACTACATCGCACACGGAACAAGCCGAGATATATCGAGTATATATTGCCCACCCCTAACTCAGCTACACATTTCTATGGATGTTAACTTTTTATTACTAAGAAGCTAGTCTAAATTATTGTTGAAATAAAGCTCTAAGATCACACTGTACACTGTTGGAAAAGCATCGCTCATTTATCTGGAAGAGACAATGATAAGGACATATAAAGAATATAACAAGGTAAGAATTGGCTACCCTACAGGAAATAAAGAAACTCATGACTATAAATTAAAATACAATTGCCATTACATGAGACCATTTTCCATGACTGTATAATTGTATTTGTGTTTAAAAAGTTGATGATTTGTAAAACTGTTAGGGCTGGATGTCTTGATTTTTTGAAGACTCATCCAGAACAAAGACAACCTTGCTGTGCTAGATCTCCAGCACATTTTTTTGCTAATACCACACTGTAGTGTTAGAAGGTTGAACCTCGAATTAGCAACTTTTTATCAAGGCATAAAATATGCCCTTACCATCTTATCACAGGGTTTCTGTTAGTTACAGACATATACTATTTACATACAAACTTTCACTCACCTGTACAACTTCATCATCCTCCTCTAACAGACCATCCAGCACTTCTGTGGCCATCTACGGGAGAGAACATCATTAATTTTTAAAATGGCCATGCTTAATGTGTCATAATGTAAATCTCTCTTAGAAATGTTACATCTCAAAAGTGTTACATGTCAAATGAAGTGCACTGATAAAAATGACTCATTTAAAGCATCAAAAGTTGTTTTAAAGCATAATAAGTTGAAGAATTAGGTATGCGTGTGTGTGTGTGTGTGAGTGTTGGAATTAAGAAAGTGGAATGTTCCAAGTCAACCTGAGAATAAAAACTCCCAGAAACAGCCAATTACTGATATTTTGAGATACTGAAAGGACGATACTGGGAGAAAAAAGGCTCATCCATTTTATAAGGGACCCGCTAAAAAAACGACTGGATGACACTATTTTTCCCATCTGTAATTGTGTAGGTTGTCAGGGCTCGACTAGCCCTTCATCACTAGCTAGTTTTAGACCCCTGAAAATTGCTTGGCAGGATATTTATGTGCTTGTTGACTGCTCTCAACCTAGCAGTGATAGTGACAGGTATAAAATCCCCAGCAATGCTGCTGGGTCCAATACACTCATTTCAGCACAACACTCACTATCATGGCGGTGTTTACCGCTGTGTTGAGAGTGAGCCTCTACCTAAATAACACCAGGAATGATTAAACTGGTGTCCTGGGCTCGGAAACGGACCAGTAATGAATAGGGCTGCAATATATGAGCACCTGACACTTGAATTTCCTACTGTGATTGTGGACAGTCCAAATCATAGGGTAGTTATCTTACTAAATAAGTGTTTTGTGAAAGTGAGTGATTATTTGTCACTGTGAACACACCACAGAACAGCACACAGTGCACAACAACAAAATGTGACCTCTGCATTTGACCCATCCGTGAAGGAGCAGTTGGCAGCTAACAGGGGCAGCGCCCGGGGAGCAGTGCTTGGGGATGGTACCTTGCTCATGAGTGACCTCAGTGGTAACTTTACCAGTCTGGGATTCGAACCGGGACCTTCTGATCATGGGGCCAATGACCAACTGTTTCGCCACCAACTGCCCCATACCTTTGATTATTTTAATGAATCTAATTTCATTCTAAAAGTTCACAACTTGGCTATATGTTGATGCTGTGGTAAAGCGGAGTAAAAAAACATAGCTGTAAGCAAACAACCTAAAACATAATCAATACCATTGATTAGGACCTTACAGCTAAAGTCAACAGTTCTACTGGAAGCATCAATACCAAATCCCGTCTCAACCTGTCCACCAGAATGCCAATATCTACAATTCTTTCATTCAAACACCCAAAACCTCAGTCCCGATTCCCCATCACGTTTTTAATTATCATCATTGCCAACCTTGTTCTTGTTTTTAGCGAGAGACTAAATCAGTTTCTAATTCCACGGCCAACTGCCAATATGCTCCTTGTACCTTATTATGTGTGAAAGAGCCTCGAGGTTGAGCTGATCAATGTTAGTGATCTCGGCAATGTCGATACATCTGTCCAAGCCGCACAATCAGTTTCCACCCATCTACTCTATGCATGTTGGTCTGATTAAGCATCATTGATAGTGTCGTCGGCTGACAGCAGATTGGCGGACTTGATTCACTGATCTGAATAAGATCGAATCAAGCTTTTCCTTCTGTGACTAAAATGTTAAAGTCGAAAATAAAAGCGAACATGCCACACGCAGACAGTATGGAATAACACTCTTGCAGTTGGGAAATTATACATTGCAGTAACACAATATTTCGACCCAGTATTGCATTGATATGTTAATGTTATACTATTATGTTTATATGTTATAATATTATGTTTTCATGGAAAATGGAGATACAGAGACCAGCAGTGAATGACTCTTCCATTATTAGAAAGAGATTTGTTTGTTTCTGTCAAATATCACCATGGTAAGCACTCTGCATTTTCTTTATTTCTTACATTCTGCTGACAGAAAGGAGGTACTTCTGTTGGTGCAATAAATGGTGTAAACCTTTATTATTATATATTTGGGTATTTTGTTTGCATTTTAAAAAGCAGAACTTTTATTAACTTTTATTATTGTGTGTGAAGAAAAACTGTAAATTAGAAAAGAAAATGATAAGTCACAGTAGATAATAAAACAGACTGACATTAATTACTACAAAAAATTGTTAAAATGTCAATATTATCATACTGGAAATAAGGTATGATGACATCAAATTGTGAAAAATTTCCACTACTGTTAAACAGTGTGCCAAAACAGCACATTACAGCACTCCAGGTTTGTATTAGGACTGAGCTGTGAGCTTTATCCATACACTCTCAAACGCTCTATGACGAAGTCTATTTTTACAGATAAACCCGTGTGACTTTTGTCTTAAGTTCTTAAGTCTTCTTGACATTTAAAGTTCAACACTCAATTATGAATTTATTAATGCATTTGGAGTTAAATTCATATAGCTTGAAAGTCTAAAACAGGCTCTCTCGACTTAAAAGCCACACTCAACCTTTCTCTGCCCATCTCTATATGTGAGAGAGAGAGTGAGTGAGTGAGTGAGTGAGTGAGCAAGTAAGATAGGGAGGGAGAGAGGAGAAATAGAGAGGGAAAGAGAATTGCTGGAGGTAGTGCTTGATTCAGAGAGATATAAAGAAAGCAAGCAAAGCAGGAACAGAGGAAAGAAAGAGAAAGAGAGAGTACAGCATCACTCAATGGGCATGTAATTTAAAGGACTGACCGACCAATTTACGATTCGGTGGGTCCATAAAATTCTGCCTGGACTTAATAATAGCACATTTAATGTGACACCTATGACAGCTCCAATCTACCACAAACCCCAATCCTATCTGCTGGATTGCTTGTGTGTGCGTGTGTGTGTGGGTGGGGGTGTGTGTGCGTGTGGATTTGTCTGCCTGGGCACATGGATGTGTATAAGCCTGGCTACAAGAAAATGCGAGTAAACTGATACACCGCGGTACGCGCGTTACGCCATTAATCAAAAGGTTTGCTGCGGCCGTAGGGAGCTAAAAACTTCTCTTAAATTTAGCCTTTTGGGGTGAAGAGGAGACCAGATAATTACTTCAGGGACCGACACTCACTCTCACTCGTTCTCCGGCTGCATTTCAGGCCCGGACGCCGGCGCTCAGAGGACACGGCAGATAAAAGCGGGTGATACGGACTAAGCGAGGGACTCGTAGGGAAAGAGCGGTGGCGGCGGGAACTGTAATTTTATATGAGAGATCCAAATTGAAAATCTAAATCTGGTTTAAGGTCTTGTGGAAAAAAAAACAAGCAGTTTAGGTTTAAGTAAATGTGCCTCCAATGTGCCGGTAGTCTTTAAGTCAAGCATTGGTTTTGGCTGAACACTGCTGGTGTTTAGGTGTGTGTGTGTGTGTGTGTAGAGACTAAAGAGAGAAAGAGAGAGATAGGGATAGAGAAAACACTAATTTTGTCCAGTAAGTTAAACAGGTCAAGACAGGTGGTGACATTGTTTTCATCCTTAAGCTCATGTTTTATTGTAAATTATGATTAGGTTTAGGATCTCAGGTGCAAGTATCTTTTTAAATTTAATTTACAGGTACATTTACCATAATATGTATGCACTTTATATGTCTGTTTATGTATGTATTTGTTTAAGTTCTTAACATTGAAAAGAAGAATTTTTACATAATTTATAAATTAACTGCATGGTCCAAAGTAAGAACTCAGCCAGATATATTTTGGCTTATGAGTTGAGTACTTCTCCACCCTTTGCTGATCCTCTAAGGCTCAGCTGCTGTATTCAGATTACTAGCCCTTTTGAAAGGTACTTGACACTCATAATGACCCTACTCTTTCAACATAAACCAACAACAGATAATTGAATGAGGACTCTGAAAGCACAAGATGATGTTTACAAAAGCATGTTCAGTGCCACTTTCGGTCCCAGTTCAATAAGAACCAAAAGAATGAAACAGAGAATTCAATTTGTGAAGAGTGGGTCTCACAGAAGATGAATAAGAAACATCATTGTAAAAAGTAGCTGAACATACATACGAAGTCAGGAATCAGTGCTACCGGCCACAGTAGAAGCTTATTTACCTCAAATCTTTTATATGAAACTGAGACTGCAGTGAACATTCCTTTCCATTCAGAAATGTGAACATATGATATTTTAAATCCATAGAAGCATTACAAGGAAGTATAACTTGCACCAATAGTTAAGTTTGTAACATTTATAAATTTATTAGACAGTCTTGTCCAGAGCAACAAACATTCCCCAATTACAGGGAGAGTCTTGCAGGAGACTTATGGAGTTAAGGGTCTTGCATAAGGGACCAGTGGTGGTTTTAGGCCCATATAGATTTCAGCTCCCCCACTGCGGGGTTTCTGTGGATTCCAAAACGTACTGTATAGATTTAAAATGTGCAGTACAAGGAACTAACTGCTTGAACACCCAAACTTATGGTCACCAACAGAAGGCTTTAGTCACTCAGACCCCTGTCCCACCACTACCCTTATATCTACCTTACTGTAGCTAATCCAGAGCTTCTCAAAGTCTAGGGTGTGCCGCACTAGTGGGGAAAAGAGGCACGGCACTGATCTAATCCAATAAAAATGATGTTACTTTAGGCATTTACTTCTATTTCAACTAAACTGGCAAAGAAATCATTCACATGACTCAAATTATTAAAGTAGTATAAACACTAATACCTTTATTTGAGGACCAATTTGAATATGTAATAGAAAACAAAATAGTTAGTCCTTTGTTAAACATGTCAAGGTCAATATTCACCTGGTTTTTGTATTCATTTTAGTACAAGTTGGTAGGGTAACGGTTAGGGTGTTCACACCGTGATCGTAAGGTCGCCAGTTCAATTCCCAGGCCGGTAAAGGTACCACTGAGGTGCTCATGATCAAGGTACCTTGCCCCAAGCACTGCTCTCCAAGTGCTGTTCACATCAGCTGCTCACTGCTCCTTAACAGATGGGTCAAATGCAGAGGTCACATTTTTGTGTGCTGTGATCACAACGACAAATGGTCACTCACTTTCACTTTCCATGTAATTTTTACAAATAGTGACAACCCTTCATGATTTAATGATTTTAAAACAACATAAAGAGATGGCAGCTCACAAACAAATATTTGTTCTGAAAATTATGATGAGGTCATCACCACATAGTCATCTATAGGTTCCAACATTTACTTAACACAAGGAGATCTGAAGCCTTTGGAGTAACTAGAACTTTCTGATTTCCTCAAACTCAACTTCACCTCTGAGGGGTTCAAGAGTCTATGGATTAGACTTTTATTCTGTGGATACACACATTAACTCACTGTAGCATCCAAAAAGAGAAGAAACATACAGGAGAACATCACTCAGAGGATGTGTAATTTAAGGGCCCATGGCACAGGAAGGGGACAAGTGGGAAAATTATAATCACTTTACAATAAAGATGCTCCTGCTTGAGTGAATGAATGTATGAATACTAATAAGAGAGTTCTCAGAGTCCAGGCTTGAAGCTCTTTAATAAAGATTATGCTTGCACAAATACCATACGGAGGACACATGAGTTATTTAAAAATGTTTTCCGTCTTTTCCTGGATATATACGATCCCAAAAAAAAGCTTCGGAAAGAGCTCTGGACTGGCGTTTAAAGTTAATGAGGGAAGCAGACATGCCCAGCTGTGTACGTAACAAATTTTGTGAGCCTTTGCTGATCGTTAGTCGCTGGCGATTTCTTGATAAAACACATGATCTGAGGCTGTTTCTGCTTGAAGCAGTGCATAAACAGTGCAATACAGTCATTTGTGGTAGTTTTGTTACTCGGCTGGCACCCGAGGAACAACAGAAGATCTAACAACTCTGTGTGAAATAGATACAGTCAAAAGAGTGGGTGCGTTTATTAAGAAAATGTCGCAGAACTTCTCACATTCGTCACGTAACCGAATCCGGGTGACACCTCTCAATATCAGATTTAACAAACCGAGGACTTAATACAATCTGTAGGTGATGCAGTATATGGCCGATATAAGCAACAATCCTGTGGTTCTACTTAAGCCATAGTTCTTGTTTAACCCTACTGTTTTTAAGTCTGTGTGTGGGCACGATGGATGGCATTGACCACAGAAGACTTCTAAAGGTAACTTTGAGTTCCAAATGGGGTGATGTCGACTTTAAAGAATGAATGAATGAAGCAGAAAGCTGATCAGCACACTTAAAGAAATAACTGGGACTGCAAAGACTGTCAAAAGCATTTTAGTGCTGAGAGAGGGACACAAAGTGTACCATGTTTTTGTGTTGTGGGGACCTTTTTGGGATTTTTGCCCCCTTAAATCACTTTTATTCATTTTTTTGGCCTTGTGGGAACATTTGAGAGGTCCCCATGAGGAAAAATGACTTTATAGAAAATGTGCATGTTTTACTTGAGAAACTAAAAGAGGAGAGAAAGGGTGCAAGAGATCAGAGACAATACAGCATATTAGACAGAGAAAGACAGGGAGGGGGCGAAACGAAGAAGCAAAGGGGGAATAATATGTTTATAAAAAAGGTCCTAAAAGAAAGAGAGACATGGAGAGAGCACAGCACAGCACACAACGCACAACAACATAATGTGACCTCTGTATTTGACCCATCCGTGAAGGAAGCAGTGGGCAGCTTTGTTTTTTGACAGCGCCCGGGAAGCCTTGCTCATGAGTACCTCAGTGGTACCTTTAACAGTCCAGGACTTGAAACGCCGACCTTCTGATCACAGGGTCAAGTTCCTAACCGTTACTCTACTAACTACACAATTATGTGCAATTATACGCTACCAACTGAGGAATTATAAGCAATAAGAGAAAAAATAAGAGGTAAACTCGAGAGAGAGGGAGAGGTGATGAGGTATAGAGCAAAAAATAGAACGTATAAAGGAAGAAGAAATAAAAAATAAGAGATAAAGCTCGAAAAGGACCGAGAGAGAGAGAAAGATGGGGGCCGAACGCCAGCACAAGACATAAAAAATGAACCTGCCACAAAAAGGAGGTAATATTCTAAATTGCACACTTAACTTTAATATGAGCCGGCCAGTGAGAGCCCAGAGCCTGATTCTGTTTACTGCCGGCTCGCTCCAGCCCTCATCACGACGTCGTTACAGCGCAATGGGGTCCAGCTCCACTAAATGACCTTCTGAACAATGGAGGAATCTTCGTTCTATCTGATGCATCAGCGCCAGGTCATCATTAACCGTGAGCACTTACAGGCCTGTAATCAGGATGTTAATGTATATGAGCAGCAGGAGCGCTTTTTTCCCTTTTACTTACACCGTATTAAATTATTTACAATCTTTAAGAATTAATCTACTTGTCGTCAGCGGACAACAAGATTGTGGTGACTGTGAAAGATGCTTCTTATATAGTCGCAAAATTGCTTTCTAAAACACTTTCTCCAAAGTTGGGCACGAGTGTGTGTCTTCACTTTTCTCTCTCTCTCTCTCTCTCTCTCTCTGTCTCCATATTCCCTCTCTTTCTCACACACACATACGCAGAGCAAGTTGCAATGCCATACTTGTGTATCAGTGCAGGCTGTAGCAACTATTGATTTTTGGAGGAGTGATTGTGAGCACTGAAGGTCAGAGTATAGGGCCTTAAATCAGGTGGGAGCAAACAAAAAGCCCATGTCTCTCTCTCCCTCTCACTACACACACACACACACACACTCACACACACCCTCACTGAAACGGAAGCCATGCTCCACCGTCTGACATTTAGCCTGAGATTCCTAAGCTGACCACAACATTTAGCAACACTAACTAATGTGTCCTTAGAGCACAAACTGATTTATCACATCATCTTATAGAAGAACGTAGAGAGCACAATCACGTGGCCATTTGTAAATATATAAATTAATCAATTAAGCAGTGAGTGAGCGTTTGCTAAAGTGACTACTTGCTATTTAACCATAAATATAATGGGCATCCAAGTTCCACCGACTGAGCAGAAAGAACATAAAAGTTATTTTTAATAAATTACCATCTCAAGGATTAGGGATGCACGATTCAGAAAATCGGACGATTCCTTTTGATTCTGATTCTTAGGCTCACTATTTGATTCAAAATCGACTCAAGCGATTCACGATTCATAAATGATTCACAATTCAATACATAGATGTTGATGTTGCTGTTTTGAGTTACTTTTCCCGTTTGACTCTGGCAGATCAACTAAAAAAATAAATCACACTGAATCAAATGTAGTTTACTAAATGTAATGCATATGTACGCATACTGATGGCATTTCCTTTATGCTCACATGAAGGGGGTCTATCTGGGAAGATTTCGACATTGCACCATCTATCGGATTGCAGAGCTGAACTTGTGTTGGGGGAAAAAGTAAACTAGTGACATCACTTTAGTTAAAAAATACAAAAAAATTTTTTTTTACTGATTTTGAATCAACAGAGAAAGAATCATGATTTGACTTAATTCAATTTTTTCTCTATCAATTATGACAATAAAAGTACACAAACATATTTTACATTTAAACAATCTAGTCCGGTAAGAAAAAATATATGAAATAGCATCCGATATACGTCCCAGTGGTCATTCAGACGCTTACGGATTGCATCCAAGCCTGTGGTCAGCCATAACGACCTGTGTTTTATAATACGACAGAAACAGTCAAATGGATCGAATTTCACTCTCAAAAACATTTTACTGCACTGAGACTGAACATGTGCCCTCTGGTGCTTGGGTACTTGTCAACAAATAAAGATTTTATTTGAAAAGTTTTTAAAAGCATGCCACCGGATCCCACTGGGTGCAATCTACCACTTTGCTGCCACTTTAGCTGTGACACAATTTTTCCTGATATTTTTAATTTATTCTGTGACACACTAAGTTTCCATGCCTGTAAGGCAAATCCTTTTTAAGTTTCGGGTGATGCAGTCAGGGCCTAACTGATGCTGGAGACTATCACAGTGTAGCCCTACGTGAGCAGTGAGCAGTGCTGGCCAAGTTACTTCTGAAATGTACTACATTATAGATTATTAGTTACTGTTACTTCAAACTCATTCATTACATCACAATATCAATCTGAATCATCATGCATTACATGACTCCTGCATTCATTTTGAGTTACTTTCATCAGTGGAAGTAGGACTTGCCATTCTAAGATGCAATGTAGTTTATCTAGTTTAGTGTATTTCATTAAAAGTCCAGTGGAGGGCGATGTGGTGCAGCATTATGACTGTGGTCATCAAGTCTGTAGCAAATAGCTTGAGCCAAAGATCTCGTGGTGTTGGTGAAAACAAAACAGCAATACATTTAGGATTTAAAGTGTGTTGCCTCACAGTAAGAAGGTCCTGGGATCGATCCCCAGGTCGGACATGGGGTCTTTCCCCATGTGGAGTTTGCCTGCTTCCCCAGTGTTTTTGTGGGCTTTCTCTGGGTGCTCAGATTTCCTCCCACAGTCCAAAAGCATGCACTATAGGTTGACTGGTGACTCTAAATGGCCCCTTAAGGTGTGAATGTGTGTGCGGCCTGTGGTGTGTTGGCGTCCACCCAGAGTTGGTCCCCGCCTCATGCCCATAGTACCGGGATAGGCTCCGGTCCCCGTGACCCCTGTAGCGATTAAGTGGTT
The DNA here is from genome assembly GCA_032718565.1 of Distichodus sexfasciatus. NCBI lineage: Eukaryota > Metazoa > Chordata > Actinopteri > Characiformes > Distichodontidae > Distichodus > Distichodus sexfasciatus. The sequence continues at coordinate 1,326,506 of JAVGVS010000004.1, forward strand.
CAGATAATGAATGAATGAAGTGTGTTGTACTTAGAGATGTAGCCGATCCGATATGTGGATCGGTATCGGTCCGATAACCCGCTCAAACAGCTGGATCGGGTATCGGCGGCATTGGACCGTTCTATGGAGCTGATCTGTAAATGCGTGTACACTCAATTCGTTATGCATAGGAAGTGGCACTACGGTAAAGTAGAGGTGAAACCATTGTTCCAATAACTCAAATAATTCTATTACAAACATGGTCGAGGCATTTTTTCTAGAATAGAAGCTTGGTTTAATTCATTTTACTCACTAGAGCAGCTCCGCTTGTATTTCACACGGACGCTTAATAGTGACACACAACATTTTCAGTGGCGCGATCAAGACCAGACCTGATCCCTCTGTATGTGAAAGTATTTGTGAGATGTTCCGTGCACTAAAACAGAAGTAAATGCATAAAAACATTTTTCGACATTTTTCGCGATGTAAACACGTGCGCTGTGGTAATGACCGTGCGCATGAGCGCTGTTACTCGCAAAACGCTCCAGTTCGGTAAAATGTCGCCTTTATTACAGACACAAACCATATTTTAGCTGATAAATAACCACAATAACCAGCGTTCTACTCACAATTCTGCCGTTCATTTACATTTTCCATCGTTTATTCTGGAACGTGTGCCCAGCGCTTCATTGTGACGCGGCTGCGGAGCGCACTCAGAGGATCGTGGGAAATGTAGTTCTTTGCAAAAGCAGCTCATTTTATAAGCCAAATTGGTCCAAATGACAAACTTCAGTATTTCATTTTCAATTGATCAAATTTTTTTCAATTTTATAATGTTATAGTGTAATCAAAAAGAAAGAAGAAATATTTATATGGCTTAACAATTTTTGAGAACAAATAATTTAGCATATACGTGTGTAATTATTACAGTATTTAAATCAAGCATTTCCTTAAGCATAACAATAATCTCAGTCATGTATTCAGACATTTTAAAGCATTATTTTATGTTTAAAAAAAGACTGAGACTATATCGGATTTGTATCGGTATCGTCAGATATCCAAATTTACAATATCGGTATCGACATAAAAAAGTGGTATCGGCCCATCTCTAGTTGTACTGTACGTTACTGAAATGTGTGACTATTAGAATATTACTGAAATTATTAATACATTACTATAATTGCGTTACTTTTGTAACACGTTATTCCCAACATTAGATGTGACGGGTGCCATTAAGGATGGTGCGCTAACGTCATCCCCATTAGCAGTACGGAGAAAGAGAGAGAAGGGGCGAAGAAGAGGGGAAGTAGAGAGGACATTGCAAAAAGGGTGGAAAAAAGAATAAAGAAACTGACAAGCAAAAGGAGCAGAAAAAGTCCTAAAAGAGACAAACACACAAAAAGTAAGTAAGAAACAGACTGTAAGAGGAAGCTGGCGGAAAGGATTGATTCAGTGTGATACAATGAAAGCCTGCAAACCATTACAGTTTTAAAAGAGATTTCTATCTAGAGAAGGAAAAAAAGACTGAGTGCATTCTTAATGACTGTTACAGACGACAGCATCAATTCCACATCTAAACCAAAGTGGGTTCCAGGTGTTAGTTCCATTCAGTTTTAATTCAGCACTTTCTAAAGTCTATGCCACAAGCATGCACCGAAAGCTGACCTGTATCTGCTTACTGCAATATAAACTAGCGGTTCCAAATCCTGGCTCCGGTGGACGACCTGCTTGGCACTGATTTCCAATTTGATGCGCCAGCACAGCTGATCCCTCCCTACAGCTGATTAGGTAAGCAGTGGGGTGGTAGTTGGGGCTGTGCAATTAATCGAAACTCAATAAAAAATTGAAAAACAACATTCAGAGCCTCTCATCAACATAATCTTGCCATTTGTCACCAGAGATGGGAACTCCAGTCTGAGACTAGGACTTGAGTCGCACAAACAATGACACTAAACTTGACCTCAGGGTTGCCCTCTAGGACTTGAGACTTGACTTGGACTCAAGACTTTGGACTCATGAACAACCTTTATTATTGTTTCTTATATAAATTTATTTAATTCATTTCAGTCTTTCCAGTGTACAGCCGTTAGAGAAATCGATGGAAAGCTGAATTTAACAGGGAGGATTCACCGAGTGCGTTACTGAAACGCGTTAGCGTCGCGTATGTCACCCCTGACGCCACAGCGGAGTGCAAGTGCCGCATACAAATGCTCTGAAAAGGTAGAAATACATTAGTCTTTTATTTTTTTATGCGAGATGTGGACAGCCCTTTTACGGAACATGCCCGGTGTTGCCTTGGTGTAATTCCCTCCTGTGATATTGCGCGCAACGTCACGCATGCGTGCAGCCACAGCCATCCTAGTGGTGGTGGGTGCCTAGTGGTAGGATACTTGCCTTTGAACCAAGAGGTCGTGGGTTAAAACCAGCTACTAGAACTCCCAGAACTACCACTGTTGGGTCTCTAAGTGAGCCACTGAGCAAGACCCTTAACCCAGAGTTGCTCCAGCAAGACTGTCCCTGTAATTTAGGGAATAGTCAAAGTCAAAGTGAACTTTGCCATCTCAGCTATATACTATACCAGTACACAGAGAGACGAGATGACGTGGCTCCAGTTTTAACAGTGCAAAGAACAAATAAGGCACACAGAATAAGCAAAATATAAATAGAATAAAACATATAAACTGTAAACTAGAAGCAGTAGAAAGAGAGACAACTAAGTTGTTCTGGATAAGAGCTTGAGCTAAATGGTGTAAATGTAGGTGTTCAGGTGGGCTGCAGGATTAAGAACCACTGATATAAACACGAAACACGTAGGAGGATCCTCTAAATATGAAAGCAGCACACACACACATTAGCGCCACTGTGTTATGAGCCGATGAATCTCAGCAATTGAAAGGCTGCGGCTACGGCTGTGGGCCAATACAGTGCCATTAAAAATTAAAAGTGGGAGACAAGTCAGAATTCCGCGGATGTTACACTTTCAGGGATGGGATGGCAGTGAAAAAGTAGAAGGAGACAGAGAATAAAAATGGTAAAAAAATGTGGTCTGGGGTAGGGTTTGTGTACCTTTCCCATCTGAACCGATACTCAACCATACCACATTTTGATATCTTGCTCTGAATCTGTAATGCCTGGTTTGTATCATCATAAAAAATGCAGTAATAATAAAAAAAATCAGCAAAGGTGGATGTGCTCATACCATAAACTTGCTTCTGTCTACTTCTGCTGCCACCGTTTTCTTCCCCATCGTGTAATTTCCGGAGATTACGGCCGTACTGTTGCTCACACTGCGCAAGATCGGGCCAAAATTTCGGAATAGAATTTCACTCCACCATTCGATTTATAAGTCAGGAGGAAGCCATAAATCAGATGCTGCCACCTGCTCACACAGTATGTTCTGTTTGATCCAAAATTTGACTAGATTGTTAAATTTGTCACTGCCCAAGAAAATAGGGTTAGCATCAAGGTCTAACAAACTTCTGTCTCTCTTTGACTTCATGGTAATTCAGGAATAATTTATATGCAGTTTGCTCTCTGTCTGTGTGGGTTTTACAGGTGTCACGGTGCTATGTGAGCAGCACACACACTCACACTTACACTTTTTAAAGTAATGGACAAAATGTCAGGAAGTGGCAGCAGGTTATCAGAGCCGGGCATTATTAAACTCCTCATTAGGGCTAAGAGCTCTCTACCTTCCCTCCCTCTCCACCTCTTCACCATCCTTTCGTCCCTCTCTCCCCGCTCCCCAAGACCTACCGGAGCTTAATTAAGACCTGCTCGTTAAGACGTTGCTCAGGCCAGCAAAGCTGTTGGCGTAGTGACTGCCTGAGTGCGGCTGTAAGGGCTGCAAGGCGGTTTTGTGATGCTGTTGTGGAGTGAAAGGCGTCGTTAAGGCTGGGGAAGTGATGTCATTACTCTATTAGTACAGGCAGAGAAATAGAGAAATGATTTGGTGAATGGAGAAGAAGAGAAAGAGAAAGGGGAAGATGAGGGAGGACAGAAGAGACAAGAACAAAGGCAGAAGAGGAAGCTGGTAGAAATGATTGATTCACTGCAATACAATGAAACACTGCAAACAATTACAAATAAAACAAGTAGAGCATTAATTGGCTGTTAACAGTAAGAGGAAAACAGACGGACACGGTCTGTTAATGGCCGTTACAGACGACAGTCTCACTTACATATCTAAACAGCTGCTCCAGGTGTTTGTAAATGTTTTGGCTAATGTATGCACAGAAGGCTGACCTGCATCTGCTTACTGCTATACAAACCAGCGGTTCTCAATCCTGGCCCTGGTGGACGACCTGCTCTGCACTGATTTCGAATTTGCAGCGCCAGCACAGCTGATCCCCCCCACAGCTAATTAGCTAATCAGTTGGATTAGGTGGGCTAGTGTTGGGAAAACTCAAATCTGTGCTGAGCAGGGGGCTGCAACGGCCAGGACTGAGAACCGCTGATATAAACAACAAACACACGTAGGTGGATCCTCTAAATATGAAAGCAGAACTCACGTTAGTGCCCCTGTCACAAGCTGGCAATTTCCACAATAAATAATCAGTTAAAAGCCGCGACTACGGCTGAAGTCTAATTAAAAAATTAACAGACGGAGGGATATCAGAATACAGCAGATGCTCGACTGGTCGTTTTCAAAGAATAGTCACTTTGCTGTAAAGTCTGACAACGTGACCATATGTAAAGGGGACCATGTGCACCGGTACCCCTTTTTGCAGATACGCATAAACACACGCACGCACACAGAGGAACACTGTCTCTTTTGAGGTGCATTTAAACACTACAGCCCGTCTGCTAAATCAGGGCTCATATTATTGGCTGATATGGGCTAATTGCACAAAATTATTGATTACAATCTGTCTTCACCAGTCCATTGCTCTTTAGGTTTGGCTATGTTTTTGGCTAGTTGTTAACCAGCTTGAGGACCAAACTAAACCTAGCAGTGATACTGATGTGTATGAATCTTCAGAAACGCTGCTGTGTTGTATAAATTTGTACCAGCACAACACACTAACATGTAAGTGACAGACTATTTAAAAATTGTCCCACCAAGAACCAGCCAGTTAGGTCAGCTTTCTTAATCAAGTAACCACTGTGTACAAGTTTAACAGTGGCAATGCCATGTGTGTAACTTAGCCATGGGTAACTTAAAAGATGTGAAAAGGAGTGATTATTAGTCTTTGTGAACACACCACAGCACAGCGCACCACAATGAAATGTGACCTCTGCATTTAACCCATCCGTGAAGGAGCTGTGGGCAGCTAACAAGCGCCCGGGGAGCAGTGCTTGGGGACGGTACCTTGCTCATGACTACCTCAGTGGTAACTTTACCGCCCCTGGATTCGAACCTGTGACCTTCTGATCACGGGGTGAACACCCTCCTATTACACCACCAGCTGCCCCAGACAGTTAGATGACAGCTGTTGGTTTAAGTCTAGGTTTAGGATTAGAGTGTATGCTAAATGTTATAAATGTAAATATTTTGCCTCTTTTCTGCATGTATGTCACTTTTGCAGTTCGCTTCTCTGGCCTCTCAAAACAGAGAGCAAGCAAACAACTCTCCTAGCACATGCACGATTTGTAGCGGAGGGAATACTTGGCTTAAATATTTTTTCTAACCAAAACAATATAATAATTACAATAAAATAACATCTAAAAAATATTCATTTAAAGACAGTTGTACAATTTTGTTACGTCCCTATCCTGCGGCACTAAAACCATCAAGAGCGCAGAGATCGTGAGTGAGAGCTGGTGTTACGGAAATTAAACAATATAATCGCATGATTTCGGGTTTGTAGTGTGTTGTGTTGCTTGTTCTGCTCATTGTCATATCAATACATACGAATTAGCGTGACTATTGTATAATAACCCACTGTACCAATTCCGATGCATAACAAATTGTGTGCGCGCGTACACACAAACACAGAAAAAGCTAAACTTGACAGATTGGCTCCATAGTTCAGCCAAATGTCATCGATACCCAGTCCAGCTATTTGAGTCGTTATCGGATCCAACACCGATCCACGTATCGGATCGGTGCCTCCCTAATATATATTGTGTTTCGTGATATAGTTAAAAAAAAATAATACAATATTATTTTAAGGCCATATTGCCCAGCCCTAGTTAAAAATTATGAATATACAGGAAACACTATGAAGTCTGGGGTCGCCCCCTGACCCCACTCCGGCTAAGCGGAAGAAAATGGGTGGATGGATGGACGGACATACGGGAAACATGGCCAGTTCCTACTTACAGGACAAGTCTGTTTGATATAAGACGAAATGGGTCCCTCTCAAAAATTGTTCAGCTTTTATACACATTTTTGTTTTATGACAAAAAAAATGTCTTCCAATTTAGCCCAGCCCTAATTTTTATCTTGGATAAGTCTGTGCTTGCTCTGATGGCACAAGTTCGAGTCCTGCGCAAGAACATATGGAAGCGTTCAGAGCCTATTAACATTGTCCTTTAACAAGAAAGCCCTTGAATATAAACAGGCTCCTTAGTCAGTAGCAACCGCAAACTCAGCCCGAATGGCAGAAGCAAGCAGAGGCAAAGTAACTCTAATTATTCGGACAATCTGAACGGCCAGAGCTAATCAAGCAGCAAGAAGAAAGGTCTCTGGTCTTCTGTTAAGTTGTGCCAACAAAAACAGACACAGACCTCAAGTTCAGCTGAGACAACGCTTACACAAACACTTAAATCAGTTTGGCTGCTTAAATCAGTACAGGTTGTTCGAAGAAGGCATTTCCTACCTGTTAACATAAGACGTGATAAACATACACTTGTGTTAATTCATTTTCAACACATGATCATTTCAAAGAGTTTTAACTTGTGTAATAACGTGAGCGTGAGGGTGTGCGTGTCTCCAGGCAACTGAAAGTGAATAAAGGCTGCTATGTTTCAAAAGAGATGGGCGATAAGCTCTAGAGGTAAATCCAATTCACTATACGACTCCATTTTCATGATTTAGCTCACCCTCCATAGCCAGTTCACACTCACTCTCATTCCCTCTTTCACTCACCACACACACGCGCACACACACACACACACACACACACACGCACACTCCAATCCACAGTGCCGCAGCCCCTTGGGATATAGCTGTGAATGGAACGCGCTCTGTAGGGTTTTCACAGCTCTGTAGGTTGACGCAAGATTGATTTGTCGTTATAATTCTACATTGCATACGCGCCTCGTCGTTCTGTTTGCCCATAAATGAGGTTGGCACTAAGAAACAAATGATTAAATAATCAAAAAGTGGAATGGCACTTCAATATAGGTATTATGCAAAAACTCTCGTATTTTAAACACCTATTTATAAAAAATGAGCTGTCACCTTGGATACGCTTAATACGTTTTTATTCTGCATTCAATGCCCATACAAAATACTGAGATATTTCACGATGGAATGAAAGTCTGGGGGAATTGTTTATTACCTTTATAAGTCAGACATGAAGACGTTTATTTTCTCATTGCCAGACTACAGCAACATTCCCTCAATTGGCCTGGTGCTAATAGTGGCTAAAAATGTCATGAAGGTAATGGAAGTGTAGGAGTTCGACTAGTATTAAAGGCAGTGTGGCTCAGCCACTTTAACCAGCAAGGTTAAACAACTCCGGTAAATTAGCCATCAAAGCGTACTATCACTTTACTGGACTGGTCATAATTATTCATCAGGATATGCAAATGGGCATTTTATGACCCTTTACACCCAAGACTTGGTTCATGTCCCCCATAAAGGCAAATAGATCTGCTCTCAAATACACACTGGCCCCTTTATTAAGAACACCTACGATGTAGTTATAGTGACTGATCACTTCATTAAAGAAAAGCTCACATTTAGCTTCACTTTTACAATCTCCTTGTCATTTACAACACTTGTTAGTTACTGACCACAGGAGACAAGTTGAGCCGGTGTTATTTAGGCTGTGGCTTATTCTCAGCAGAGCTGTGACACTGACATAGTGTGTTTATTTAATTTAAGTGAACTTTAAGTGACCTCTGCACCCATCCTGCCCCCAATCGCAGTTTTAACAGCGCCCAGTGAGCAGCACCTTACATATACATTTACATTTACAACATTTAGTAGACGCTCTTATGCGGAGCAACTTCCATTTCCTAATTTCAGGTACATTTTCCCAGAACAACTTGGGGTTAAGGGCCTGCTCATGGAACCAATGAAAGTAGTGCTGGAGGTAGAATTCGAACCCACAAACTCTTTGTCTAGAGGCAAGTGTCCTAACCACCCTCAGCCAAACCTCACTCTGCGGTACGTTTACTGATCTGGGACTTGAACCGGTGACTCTCCGATTACAAAGCCAACTCCCTAACCGTTACGCTACGTTGACTTTGTTTTGCTGCTGCGAGTGTGTAACAATTCTGAAGGTTTTATAGACGTCAATAAAACTGCTAAGCTTAAAGCAGCCATGAAGTCCATAAATACTCAGTCTGACTGTTGATTAAGCACTAGTGGAGGGCTAACACTGCAATAGACTAGTCCCTAGCTGTAAAGTTGCTGTTCTACATTTGGAAAATGCTCCAGCACAAAAATAGTCTTACCAAGGAAAACTACATGAGTAATTTTATAGCATAACATTTCAGTGGTGGTTAAATAAAACAGGGGTGGACATGGCACAGTGGTACAGCACTGGTCAGTAAATGTACAGTATGTTTCAGTCTTCAGCATGTTTCAGCAAAACTCTTAAGGCCAAGTTGCTCCAGGGAGACCTAAAAAATTAAACCACAGCAGATTTTCTACTCTTACTGTGCCTTAACATTGGCCTGCATAGTGTGCAGTCAATAAAAATATATGAAAAGTGACAATACGTGATAATGTCTGTCTTACACTGAATGCTATGTAATGATACATTCTCAGCATTGTCAGATTTGGTGACATGTTGGACAGTGTAACAATTAATGCTCTATATGAAAACATGAGTCTAAAGAATCACTAAACAAGAAGTCCTTTATTTAATGTAGAAAGCAGTGGTCGAAGCATTTTGTTGAACACTACATTGATGACCATAAAGTTGGGGTCCTTAACCCAAAGTTGCTCAAAGCTACAATCAGGAAATGTTCTTTTCAATCCTACTTCAATTCATAAGTCATTTTATAAATGGCATCAATGTAAACATTTGCTTATCTATCAAAAGGCATGTAAAACATATTAAATAATATAGATGTTTGCCTGTTTGTTGGTGGTATGACATAAATATGATTCCTGGTTTGTATTACAAAAATAACAATCTCCATTCGTTGGTAGCCTCATTTTGGATGAAGGGACCCTTATGTCCGGCTACTTCCTCTCACAATGAAAGGTAAAGGCAGAAAGCAGAGAGGCTTCACTCGTACTCCCTGCGCCGTACAACTGAGCCGAACTTCAAATGCACTGGAGACTTTCTCGGTTTCAACAGGCTTTAGCTCTGCGCTGCCTTCCTGCTTTGCTGAAGGATGAAATAAAGACGGCTTGGAGACGACCTTCACGGCTCCACTTAGACACGGCAGGGAAGAAAAGAGGAAAAACAGGAAACGGAGAGCAAGGTGTGTTTAGACAGTTAGAGCTTAAAGGCTGATCTGTCAGAAAAGAACCAAAGTAAGAGGGGAAATGAGTCCTTTAAAGCTGTAAGCTGCGACAGAAAAGGTTTAATGTGCCTTTAAAGAAACACCCAACAATAACCATAAAGATGGTACGGCATTGTTGGTTCAATTTTGTATTTTTAGGCTGTATAAATATCAGTATAAATAGGAGTTTAAATGTTTAACAGTGTCCTGACAATGTACCTTTACATGAAAGTTTATATTGGCTGGTTACTGCTACACCGGTATACCGCAGTTTAATAAAGCCACCGTTTCAAAATCCTAAAAAAATGCGACATACCACCTCTTCAGTATGAGCTGTTTTTAATGCCTCATCAAAGATAGAAAGTGAAGGTTTCCCCAACGTGTTGTGAAGTGTAGATTAACATGCCCCCTTTCCTAGTCTCTGACGGCAGGATATGCGCGATGGAGCAAGGAGGTGACCCCCACACCTCACTCTAGGTAAAAGACTAGAAATAAACATTTTCAACCTGCTGCCATAGTTACCATAGCAGTGGAGAAGAAAATACTATAGGTAGGTTTGCTACCGAGCTTAGTGTTTAACTTACCATTACCCATAACATTTAATATTAACAGTGAACTAAATTTTCACAGTCACATAAAGAATCTGCTGCACCGGCTGCTTGTGCAAAAATGTGCAAAATGTGCCGGCACGTTTTTACCGTAAAATTTTGCGGATGCAGAGAAAAGGCTTCTTGTCCACAATAAATATTTACTTTTTCTCTGTAATAAATGTTTATCGGCTTGTGTAAAGTATAAACGCGTCAAAGAAGCAGACAAACTCGCTCGCATGCTCTCTCCCTCATTGCGCACAGTATGTGCGTATTAACATTAAATAACATTAGAGAATTATTTCATAGTATTCTTAGTAGTAACAGCAGCGGTAGTCTGTGCTTTTACATTACATACATTATCTACGACACTATAATTTACTAATTTGGGCTACATTAGAAATGGGTTAGGGCTAGGGTTATCAATACCGTGATAACATGGTATTTTTGCTTAAGGTCATCGTACCATCAGAATTTCATACCAACCCATGCCTAAAAGTGAGTGATTATTTCTCATTGTGAGCACAGCACAGCACACAGTGCACCAAAATGAAATGTGACCTCTGCATTTGACCCATCCGTGAAGGAGCAGTGGGCAGCTGACATGGGCAGCGCCCGGGGAGCAGTGCTTGGGGAAGGTATCTTGCTCATGAGTACCTCGGTGGTACCTTTACTGGACCGGGATTTGAACTAGTGACCTTCTGATCATGGGGTGCCCCACATTGGATGAATACTGAAGTTTGTTGACAAAGTCTTTTTAAATTGCCTGAAAACACTTGGCAAACGACTCGCCGAACAGGTTCACACATATTTAAAATGTAATTTTATCCAATAAAACTAAGTAAGTGTTCAATTAAATTATCATATAGTTATATAAATTCAGTCAAAGAAAGATGAAACTGAATTTGTTGCCTGCAGAAATAGCTTCTCAGTGAATTAAAGCCAAAACATACATAAAACACATGGAAATCTGTTTTCATTAGCAGAACAAACTTCTTAAAGGGGCAATAAAATAAAAGGAATAACTGAAAAGCAATCACTGCCAATTAAGGTGATTATGGTTCCAAACGAGCTTTTCCTCATTAGTTCTGTTTGACTAATGAGAAGTCTGATGTTGCAAGGGACTAAAGACACAACCGATTCTCCTCTAATTAATTAGGATTAATCTGTCCAAGTCAGAAATGGATCCAAAGTGGCTTTACAAAACAAAGCGTGGGACAAATTAGCAGGAAAGGACCAGTTACCCAGAATAAAAAACATTAATCAAGAAAAGTACATGTTCTTCCGCGGACGGAATTAAAATAAGGCTGTCAGATTGCCAAGCCCATCAGTTGCTCATCACTAGCTCAATATCAATTTGAATGGAGTCCAAATGAGCCCCAATATAACCGCCCTCCCACAACATATCTATAAAAACAAGCTGCACGCCCACGAGGGGTCGGCAGGTCAGGAAATTTTAGGTTGTGGATAAAGCAGTTTTTTATGTTCTGTTGAAGGAAATTATGAAGCAGAAAGTTTCTCTTCACACGGCTCTCAAATTTCCGTTCAAAACCATAAAGGGAAGCTAAATATCACCTTGTTCAAGAGCACACTCATTAGTGGAGCAGCCATTTGCATATGTGCGGCCTGACATTTCAGCAGGTCTATGTAAATGCCAGTTATGTCAGAACGTGGCAAGAGAGTGACGGACAGATGAGGAGTGGCGGTCTAGCGGGCAGCAAGTCCTCTGGGAGCGAATCGGAGGTATTCACTATAAATAATGGTGACCCAGACACACAGATTTACACGTACAGAATATCTCCCTGAGTACAGCAATGACCCAGCTGATCTTTAACTCAGTTGACTCAGTTGATCTTTTACGCACACTGCTGTTTAAGGTTAATTAATGCCAGAGAGAGAGGGAGGGAGGGAGAGATTCATTTTGAGTGTTTTAATTCCTTGGTGTCTAGAGATCTTCAGGAAACTGAGTGCCAAACTTTTAATTGGCATCTTAATTCAGACTGATAAATCTTGACTCCCGGCTAATAATTGCAAAAACAAACAGACAAGCCGACATATAGACACACACAAACAAACAGCTACCTTTCAAAAATCCAAGCATCTAATCTAACAACTGAAGGGCTAGAGTCTGTCGAGTTGGAGATATTTCTAAGAAGCTTACTCAGACATCTCAGTGAGACATGGAGGCATTAGTCTCATTACAGTCTCAAACATTTAAAAACGCTCAAAGCTGGGAGAGAACGCTCAAATAAAAAAACACGCACAGACACGCTCCACGAGTCATACAAAGCAGCATTTTTACTTTATGTGCATATATTACACAAAGCTTAAAACAAAGTTCTAAATGTTAAATGCAATAACCAAAACATGTGCATTATTTATGTGTTAAAACTCCAAGACCCTTAACACCAAGTCCCTGCTGTTAGGAATTGTAAGCCTAATAAAGAGCAAAAGAAAAACGCTAAAGTTAAAACTTCAAACCTTAATCCCAACCAACAAAAACAACCTTAATCCTTAAGCTTATTTTAAACCTTGTCCAGAGGCCAAAACACAGAGATTTTTGTCATTTAATGCAATGACTAAATCTGCTATCTGCCCTGCCTCTGGTGGTCCCAGATAGCAAATTACTGTAGCTGGGTTTGCTTTCCACTTCTCACTTTGTTTGATTTCTGCTCATTATCAGTTACACCCGTCTTCTATTTAGTTAGCTCGTTATCTGTAAAGTTCAGAGGTCGACCAATATTGGTTTTTCAGAGCCGATATTGTTACCGATTATTGCTAGCTAATGTGACCGATAACCAATATTTCGAACCAATATGCAAAAAATTTAACAAATAAACGTAATATTTTACATTTTATAAACACCAACACAAAACTTTATTCAAATAACTTGTTTATAAATACTTAAACCTTTTACATTATTGTAATTTAACTTATAATAATATTAAATAAACATTTTATTAACATTATAAAAGTGTAAAACCTAAATGCGAAACTTAAAACTTCTTACTATTTCAAATGAAGCAGCAGCAGGTTGTGGTGCTCAGCGTGCTCTCCACTTAATCTAGATCTCGTGTGACACAGCCAAACAGAGACTGTTGTAGGCAGGACATTAAATGAAGCAGCGAGTTGGACAGAGAGAAGGGACAGCAGTGGAGCCACAGTAGCGCACGTTGTAATTACTTAATATAGGTGATGGTCAAAATGAAACACAGATACCGATAATCAGCAAAATGCCTAATATCGGTCCCGGATAATTGGCCCGTTCGATAATCGGTCAGCTCATTACCCGTCCATTTCAACTAAGACACTGTCCAATTCCTGGCAGTTTGAATGTCTCTGCTTTGTTTTTTCAACATCCTCGATCTGTCTATTCCAGCTGGACTCCTGACACCTGGCCCAGAAGCTTGATCGCCCCACGGACCCATTTTACCTTTTGTTCAAAGACGGAGCTGTGCCTTTTGGTTTCGTTTTTTCTGATACTGATTTTCTCCCGCAGGTGCGTCTCTGTTGTGTTCGCTGACAGCATGACCACAATTTAAGTGAGTAATTATTTGCCATTAATCGCAGCACAGCACACAGTGCACCACAACCAAATGTGACCTCAGCATTTGACCCATCCGTCAGCAGGAGCAGTTGGCAGCTTTTTGGCAGTGCCTGTTGAACAGTGCTTGGAGACGGTACCTTGCTCATGAACAGCTAGGTGGTAGCTTTACTGGTCCGGAACTTGAACCAGCGATCTTGTGATCAAGGGGTCAACTCACTGACCGTTATGCTTACAACTAGCGATGGGAAATATATGGAATATACTCGATATATCTGGGCTTGTTCCATGTGTGATGTAATAAATGCATGTATCATTAATATCGAGCATAAATCCTCACGTTAATGTTAAACAGACAGCATGTACTTCATTTTTGAGTTTGACTTCTCTCTCAACGCACACAGCTCACTCCCCCACCCACCCAGAAAATTCCCCCAGCGCATGCTCGTTTTTGTATTGGAAAAGCAGGGAAGCAAACGTGCAGAGAGAGAAGTGAATAGCCACACAATTTCAGGGACATTAATTGGAAGCGGACAACTTGGTTCCGAAGAAATACAGCTCTGGTGTTCTACTCACAATACAACTATTTATATTATATTTACAGTGGTTATTCCAGACGGGCGTCCATCGCATTACTGTGACCGGGCTCCGAGACATGCATGGGAGATTGTGGCAAATGTAGTTCTCTCCCAGAAAGAGAGAATATATCAAGATATATATTGTGTATCGTGATATAGCTTAAAATATTATTTTTTAGGCCATAATCGCCCAGCCTTCCAACTGTCCCAAATTTAACACACAAGGGATTAAATTATTTAAATGTTATCACAAATTTCATCACTAACTCTATTTCAATCACAACAATAAACTCACTGAAATGTATAAAGATCAACACTGCACACACACACAGCACACTGCAAAAATCAGTGTCAGAAAATAAGAAAAAGAAAAGGATAATAAGAAAAAAGGTTCCAGAATCAAGCAAAATTATCTGCCAATGTAGTGTGAAAATTTATCTTGTAAAGATCTCCTAAAACAAGAAAAAAAATCTTTCCCTTTTTCCATATTTTTAGCTTTAATATTCTTAAAATAAGCAAAGTTGTCATGAATTTCTTAACTCGTAGTGGAGAGCATGAAAACCTGTCCGTTCTCTTAACTAAATTTCTTATTTCATTCTAAATAGTTCTTATAGTCAATAAATTTTTCTTAATAAGATAATTGTAGCCAACATTTCTTAAAATTAGATTATTTATCTTATACATACAAGTCTAGTCAAGTCAGTTATTCTTAAAATAAAAAAAACATCTATTTTTTCTTTTTAAGATTTTCTGGCTTGTTAAGATTTCATTTTTTGCAGTGCAAGGTCATTGCTGCTACGGCATGACAATCTCTGGCACAAAGAGATTCGGAGCTCCATTCTCTAACTACAGCATGAAGAGTGACGAGAGCTCTAATAGCGTCTCTCCTTGAGGAGATAAACATGCTCTTCGCTGTGGGCGCATTGTAAATCCGACAACATAATAAGATTAGCATCTAATGCGATATCATCTCGGCAGATACAACATAATTGAGAGAAAGCGAGGCTCCGGGCTGACTTTAACTAGGCCAGCCTGCTGTCAGGTCTTCTGGTAGCTTTGTGTCCCTTTCCACTTAAAACAAAGGGTCAGCTCTTTTCCTACTCGGACACGAAAGATGACCTGGCCTGGCCCGCCACTAAGAAGCAGGTGGGTGGAAGAACATTACTGCAGTAACATGTACTGAGTTTTCAGGCATTTACATCATGAAAACTTTCTACACTTGCATCTGCCCCGTTTTTAAAATACAATTTATGAGAAGTGTGCAGAAATTTTGACCCACAGCACATCTTAAGAAATAAAGAAGATAAAAGAACAGATTTTCACAGAAAAAAAACAACTTGGAATAAAATACTAAATACTGCCAAGACTGGAAGGTGAAAAAGAATTTAATACAGGTACATGCAAGAACACACGCAGCAGCAATTTTGGATACTAGAGCGCCGTAATGAGTAATGAGAGCGCCGTAATGAGCCACTTTATGACGTAAAAAGCTGCATGTGACCACAAGTAACTACAGCAGTGCAAAAAGTGCCGTTTTCAACAGCATAAAACCACATTAAAAAACATGTTTTACTGTCGATTGTGTAAAAATATAGGTGAATTATGGCACTTTTGGCATTCCATATGGGTGTGCATGTAGGCAGTGTTCAGCGCTCACAGACACCATATTTTGTTTGCCAAAGTTCCACTGAATCTACAGAAAATGTATTATTTTGTGATATATATCATCGCCATATGAAAAGACTGAGATTTCGGTCATTTCGCACAGCCCTTGCCGTAAAGATATTTGGTATTTTAGTTTTCACACAGTCATTAGAAAAGTAATATACATTTTACAGCCAAACAAGTACTTAGAAATAAAATGCTGTACTATATGAAATGCTGTCCCACACTGATGGCTCATACTGACATCTAGGATTACTGCATAGATGAAACAGATGTGCAGATTTTGGCATGTTCTGGCATCTGGGTTGGTTTACACGGTTATACACATGCACAGAGTTTACATTAGTAGACTGCGTCCTAATTTGATGAAAATGAGAAAATTCTAAGACTCAAGCTTAATTAGGAGACCAAAACTGTAGCACAAAGATGATCAGTTGGTGGTCTAGTGCAGCGTTTCCCAATGCCAGTCCTCGTGGAACACCGCTCTGCACAGATTTGAGTTTCCCGACCCACAGCACAGCTGATGCCACTGATTAGCTAATTAGCAACGTAGGATCGGCGTGCGCCGATGCAGGAAATACCGAATCTGTGCAGACCGGTGTCCCACGAGGACTGGGATTGGGAAACATTGGTCTAGTGGTTAGAACACTCGCCTCTGGACCAAGAAATTGTGGGTTTGAATCCTACCACTATCACTGGTTCCCTGAGCATGACCCCCAGGCTGCTTGAGGGAGAGACTCTTGCCCAGTAGATCTGGATAAGAGCGTCCGCTAAATGCCGTAACTGTAAATGTGTAAAGGCGCATAATGATCTGTTGTCTGAAAAGCAGTTTTAGAACTGGGCAATATGAACCAAGAGACAATCCAACGAACAATCAAAATAAAACACAAAGACAAGGTTTCTGTGCCTATTTTAAAAAAGCACACTGCAAAACATGCAAGTGATGAATAAAAAATAAATCATCCTTAAACTCCCTATCTAATGCTACTGCAATTGATTTACCAGTGCCAAACTGATTAAAATAAAGCAAATCAACAAAATGTACTGTCAAATTCATACAAGACTCCTCTTCCATGACCATATAGCACTTGACAGAGCGAAATGGGCCACTCTTGTGACTCAGGGACGTGTCTTTAGTGACATTCTGCTCCTCATGCCGTGCCAGTTGGCACTCTTACTTTTAATAAATCACACCACAGATAAATGAATGCTGCACGTTATTTGGAGTAGGAGACGTTTCTGTCTGAATGTTTTGTGGTGTGGTTGCGGCAGTAGTGCAGTTTTACTGCATATTAGTGGTATGGCATGTTTCCTGATTGCTCTAGATTGCTGCTGCCTCATTTTATATTGTTGCAACAGCTTAAGTTCTTAATGCATGCCATTGTCTTGAACTTTGAGCAAGTAACTGCCTTATATGACTATGCTAAGCAATATTAATACAGTATAATCCACTATTTATACAGTATTATTCACTATACTTTTGCTATATCTTCCAAGCGCTATTCCATTTTAAACCAACACATAACAAAATAACATTTAGCAGCTTCATTACTACAGAGCTGCACACAATTTGATAACATATTTTCAGGCTGTTCCACAGCTAATTTTGTTCACACATGATAATGAGGAGCTAATTAGCAATCAATAGCCAGCTTGGCCAGGACTGGACAACATTGATTGTGTTAATTAAGGAGGTAAAAGGTCAAAGGATAGGAAGTATTTACTGAGTGTAGGATTACAGATACACTTTCCACTTTTACAGATTCACTTGGGCCTCCAAGTGATTGCCCTCCAGACACACTCCATGCTCATTCCCTTTCGCACACACATTCCTGCTGACCAGTCCATGTCCCTCCCTATCAAAAGGTCTGCATTCCAAACTCATCCATTATGGATCTGGTTTGCTAGTTGGACGAATAAATCTTTAACCTTACGATGCAGCCCTGTCAGATCAGCTTTTCCCTGTCATGTTTTTTTCATGACCTCTTCTGTTGTTTTATTCATCTGTATTATTTCCGACCAGGTCCTGGGGGCCACAGACTCTGCTGAGGTTTAGGTCACATGAAATAAAAGCACTCAGTGGTCACACATCTAAAGTTCATAAGATTATAAGTGGCGGTCTCCTGACACTAACAGTGAATTGGTTAAACCTAAGTTCTGAAAAACATGTGCACAGTCTGACCCACTACCCACTACATGTGCACATTATGACCTAGTACCCAGAGGGTGGCTTGGTAGGGCTATATTTTAGGGCATGGAGTCTTACCTCCACCTTCATGACACACACTCACCTTGTACGTACACAGCCCATCGTTTGTACAGTCTGTTTTAGGCTAGAACTAGCCCTGTCTTAACAAAGGAGATACATGCACGTTTTTTCGGGCACTTCATAAACAGACATGGATAGCTGGTAGCATAACAGTTAGGGCCTTCACCCCGTGATCGGAAAAATGCCGGTTTGAATTCTGGACCAGTAAGTTTACCACTGAGGTACTCATGAGCAAGGTACTATCCCCAACCACTGCTCCCCATGTTAGATGCTCACTGCTCCCTCACAGTCCAATGCTGAGGTCACATTTCGTTGTGGTGCACTGTATGCTGTGGTGTGGTGTGATGTGGTGTGTTCATAATGACTGACTTTAATTTCAATAGAATTTCAGGGTTTGTAAAGGTGTATAAGGTCTTAGCTGGCAGTAACTTAGTTGAAGAACAGTCGTGGACTATAAAGCATGGATGTACGTCACTTGGATAAGAGTGTCTGTTAAATGCTGTAAATGTAAACGATTATGCAGTTCAGTAATATTATATATTTTCATGATACCTTACAACTTTTCTTATTGCTTTCCTTTGCGTATTATAAGAATTCACATATGGCTCTGTAGAGTTTAAGATGAAAGCTGAAATTGAGAGCGCTTACAATCACATCATCTTTCAAGCTTTGAAGGTCATTTTCTGCATGTGAGCGCAAAAATTCTTTGATACTGGAGAGCAACTGAAAACATCGTTATCACAGTACACAGTTATATGTTTCTGGGTTATCGAGTAGTCATTATTTAGGAAGTTTAAAGCCTGTTTGTGGCAGAATTTTCCACTTTCCTTTTCTTTTATAGAGTGTAGAGCTACTTTAAACTTCACTACACTGGTGAAGTTCTCGTTTATGTGATTTGTGTACAGGTAGTAATCAGACACGTCTTACAAGACATTTGAATAAACACTGTGGAATAGTACAAAATCTTCACACCCCTTTAGAGTTGCACTGGATACTTCACTACATGCAAGAAAAGTACAGACATACATATATAAACAGAGGTATGGAAATGTAGAGGGGATTAAAATGCTCTCTCATGCAATAGCAGTGAGGTGGACTAAGCCTTAACTAGAAAATAGGTTTACTGAAAGAACATTTTGTATTTTGGCACATCGGTTACCACTTTTGCGCACACACAAAGCCCATAATGTAACATAGTGTGTGCTAGCAGTGCTTCAGGCTTTCTTCTCTCTCACTGCCTACTGTCAGCACCCTTACACTTCAAACTTTTTTAAATAAAGCATTTTCTTGTTCTCAAATAATCTGGAAAGTGAACAATCCTTTGCATCAAGATGTTGGCACAACATGTGCAAATTTAACAATCTGACCTCAGGCCTGTTTTTAAGAAGATTCCGATTTTGTGCGTTGTTAACATTATTTCTGTCTTCAGTTCCTTTTTACAATGTAACTAAAAGAGACCAAATCAACTGAAACCCACAACCAGCAATCGGGTCCATTAGATATTAGAGATGCACCAGTAAAACTGCTGATCCTGATGAATTTCACCCCTGGTTTCCTCCTGGAATTTGCATGCTTGCATGTATTTGGGTGGAAACGATGCAGTGCATTTAATAGAAAACAAGATGTTGAAACATTAAACGGCTCGTTTATGGCTGATATGGCAATAAAAATAATGACTGTACACACAGCACGCAAAGTTAACAGTAGCAGCATGTTAATTAAGTTGCATCAGATCGCCCATGTCGGACTACTGCCAAGGCTGTTGCAAAGTGCAAAGGCATTACCTTACATTCACACTAGACAGCCATAAAACCACTATTATTAAACTAATTATAGCTAATTACACTACAGTGAAGATGTCTGCTTGTTACCACTTGTCTAAGTGTTGACCGATTATCAGTATCTGTGTTTAATACTTAAGAATATTACTCAAGTATAATTACTTAATAATATTAAGTACTAGACACTGCATGCCTTGAAAAAGCTGGCACCATGTGAGAAAACTCCAAACCCCTTAAAATGCCCTCAAGAGACAAACTTTGATTGATTTTTTCAAATTTAATTTTTGAAATATTTGTCAGGATATGCTGTGCAAAGAAGTCCAGCAATTTAAGGTCTTGGCATGTTTGGTGCAAACTATATTAGAACCTACCTAGAAGCACCATGTGTTAAAGAGTAGTCTGCATTTTACAGATATCCACCCACACTGTGTTCAGCATCACAGAGATGGAGAATGTGATTCAACAATAAAGATCAATAAAATCCTGCTTGAATGCAGTCACATGCCAGATCAGTAGGCTGTGTGGTGTAGGAGTAAGTGAAAGCCTGGGGTCAAAACAAGGACTTGAAAGCACTGTGTGAAAGCGGCCAGAGGTTGCTTTGTTGACATGAATTATGCTGAACGAATACTCATGCTGTGTCTGTGCTGTGCCTGGTTTTAAGGACACGCTGTCCAAGCAAATGCAGAATCTCAGTTGTCACTGGAAAATTCATAAAGGTTACACAAAACAACATGATGCCGCAATTGTGGGGCAGTTGGTAGTGTAACCGTTAAGGAGTTCGCCCCATGATGCGTGGATCGTCAGTTCGAATCCCGGACCGGTAAAGGTACTGAAGAGGTACTCATGAGCAAAGTATCGTCCCCAAGCACTGCCCCCTGGGCGCTGCATGTCAACTGTCCGCTTCTTCACGGATGGGTCAAATGCAGAGGTCACATTTCACTGTGGTGCACTGTGTGCTGTGCTGTGATGTGTTCACAATGACAAATAATCACTCACTTTAATTCAGTTTAATTTAAAAGGGGAAGGCAGCTGCCCATGTGATCACATGGTGTGCTCATGATTACAATTTAGATTTAAATTTATGTCATTTTATCAAATGCTCCTACCCTGAATAACTTGCCTTTCGTAACTAAAGAAAAAGTCTCCCTGAAGCAACTCGGGGTTAAAAACACTGCAACCCCACTGTTGACTTCAATCAGGTTTATACATTTGCGCTAAACATGGCACGATACCAATTTTTTACATCTGTTATGATACCAATATAGTAAATTTGGATTTCCGCCAATCCGAAACAAATCTGATACTGTCTCTGAGTCTTTTTTAAAACAGAAAACAAAAAATAATGTTTTAAAAAAATACATGACTGAGATTATTCTGTTATGCTTAAGGAAATAATTGACTTAATTGCTGTTTTCCTAACTAAAACAATGTAATAATTACACACCCATATGTATAATGCTAAATTATTTATTATTAAAATTACATCTCAAAAATTATTTATTTAAACACAGTTCTGTCATTTTGTAACAGTCCCTAATCCTGCGGCACTAAAACCATCAGGAACACAGAGATTGTGAGCGAGAGCTTGTGTTGTTAAGAAAATGAAACAGTATAATCGTGTGATTTGCTTTTGGGGTTGTAGTGCGTTCCGTTGCTTGTTCTGCTCATTGTCATATCAATATGTAGGAATTATCACGAATGTCAAACAAGCTTTACCACAGTGCCACTTCCCATGCTGAACCAATTGTGCATGTGCACATATGTAAACACAGAAAGATCTAGAATTTAATTGAACAGATCAGCTCCACAATTCCACAGATACACGATCCAGCTATCTGAGTCATTATCAGATCGATATCCAGATCCAGATATCAGATCGGTGCCATCTCTAATATGCAGCACATTTCTTACAGCTTTAAGAATGTTTTAAAGTGAGTGTCATTGTGAACACAGCACAGCACACCACGGTGTACCACAATGAAATGTGACCTCTTGATTTGACACATCCAGGAAGGAGCAGTGGGCAGCTGACACGAGGATGGGTACTTCAGTGGCACCTTTAACAGACCAAGACTTGAATCGGTGATGGCGATCACGAGGGCCACTCCCTACCCGTTACACTACCACTGCCTCACTTTAACTCACATTTTTTACCCTAAAGTGATAGCATCAGAAAAATATCAAATGATCAGAGTAAGGGGTGAGGGGCTGCACTTACAGCGCTAATGTCCTTGAGGATTATATTTTCCAAAAACATGGGTATAAGAGGATGTAAAAGCAGGACTGGACAGCTTGTTTAGAGCAGGACTCGCACCATGTGACTGAAAAAAGCACAAACTGTCCAAAAAAAAATCAAAGAAGGTCATTGTCATACCTCCCACCAGCCCATCATCCCACTCCTGAAAGGGTTACCATGGAAATGGCCTCAGGTAGAGCTGAAGAGGCATGCAGGACGCAGGGGGTCGAGCCAATTAGAATCCTTTTAACAGCCGGACCGATCACGCCGGCCAAAGGCCAACGGAAACATGTGGCCATGTTTATTAATCTGACATTGCCTCTTCTCTCTCTCTCTCTCTCTCCCTGAAAAGTGCCACAGATGCGCTCGACAATGTGGACATGAGGGCAGCTTTGTATTTTCCATGTAACAGCAAGTCAGACAGCGAGCGGCGGATCATATAAATCTTCAAGCGTCTCTCAGAGGACACTTACACCAATTACAGCCACTCGATTGAAGAAATGAAGCGCCTTCACTTCAGAGGAAGAGACGCTCCTGAGAGCGTTCTCATTATCACTGGGAATGTAATACTATATGAAGTTCACAGTGTAGTTTGAAAACTTTTACTTTCTATACAGAGAACGCACGATGCCAACTTCGTTATAAAAATGTTATTGTGAGGTCCTATTACCTAATGACATGATCATTCACAAGGTATGAGATCTGTTGTAGGACTAGGTGTATACTTTATGATTTTTAAGGGTCAGCTGCCATCTCACACAGTCTTATGATCTGTTGAACTCACATGCACTCAAACGTGCAAATTGAAAAACAAAATGAAAAAACCTGATTACAGTAATATCAAGCTGAAAGGCTGCTAATGAAAAATCTCTCAGATGCTCTACAATATTGTTACAGTTGGCTATAACTGCGGATCAAATTTTCTGCAGAAGTAAAAACACAGGGCAGCATGGTGGCACAGCAGTTAGCGCTGCCGCCTCACAGCGAGAAGGCCCTGGGTTCGATCCCCAGGCCTTTCTGTGTGGAGTCTGCATGCTCTCTCCGTGTCCGTGTGGGTTTCCTCCAGGTGGTCTGGTTTCCACAGTCCAAAGGCATGCACTATAGGTAAATTGGTGAATGTAAATTGGCCCTGTAAGGTGTAAAGGGGATTGTGTGAGTGTGTGTGCCCTCCGGTGTGTTGGCGCCTGCTCAGTGTTGGTCCCTGCTTTGTGCCCGTAAGTTCCTGGGATAGGCTCCGGTCCCCCGAGACCCCAGTTAGGTTTAGGTGGTTTGGATAATGAATGAATGAATGAATGAATGAATGAGTACAAACACAATCTGGTTGCTGACTGATCTGTGGAAGATGAACTCACAAATCCAGAGCTGACTCATGACGTTTATGAGCTGCTGATTGTTTTTGGGCAGACTGTGTGTCTGTACTTCTGCAGAGAATTTGATCAGCAACTTGTGTACTTGAATATTAGCCTGAAATACAGTTACAACATAATTGTGGAGCATCTCGAGAGATCAGCTCTGGTTGTATCACATATTAGTCACGATACTATGACCTGCTACAGTGTCATCCTTATTTTGGGAAGCAGTCAGGAGGAGGTCCAAAATTTGGCCTAAAATCACACACCTGCCCCTACTGGCTTGTGCAGGTGTGAGAAGTCTTGTGACGGGGATTTGATTCTGCTTTTCAGCTTCCTCTGACCAGCAGCCAGCGTGTGTGCTCATACCCTTGTAAGGTTTATGGTGAAGTGTTTGTCAATATCATAATCACTGGTTGTTATTTAACTGTGTTTAGTCAATATCATGTAATAAAATACTGACTAATAAAATAATGTGCAGTTTCGTTGATGCTGTGGTTAATATTATGCAGGTAGACAACTCAATCGAAACAATGGGCCATGTTTTTTCTACACATTAAGATTTTTCACCTTTTTTTCTTGTGCTCTGGTTTTGATTCGCAAGACCACTGCATGGAAAAATGTTGTTTCATCGTCCAAATCGAATATTTCACCTCAATTCAAATGCTTCTGAAAAACTGGGTGATTTCAGGAGGCCAAACGGCAAGAGTTTCCATCAGGAAGTGTACGAAGCAGCACGGCCAATCAATGTCATTGCACAGGCAAAATAAACCACAGTATCTTTTAGTAATAACATCCAATCTGGTATTTATTACTTTTACTTACATTACTTATTTATATAGACACGTTTCTGTCTATTACAATTATCAGCATTCTAATTTTCAAATCTCAATATGAATCAGAGAGCAACACAACATGATCGAACATTACTTCATATCATTAGCATCCCTCCATCTCTCTCTCTCTCTCGCGCTCTCTTCCCTGTTTTGCTGTATCTCAACATTCAAGCCATAAACAAGCCACTTCTTTTTGAAAAACCTCATGTCAGAAGTCTGAGACGGCATCATAGAACAGCTGTATCCCACACTGAGGTGTTTACGTACTAATGGACGCAACCGGTGGCTGTTACGAGCTGTAATGAGAAGGCGGTGAGTTTATGGAAGAGGTGAAACCCTGGACGGAGAGTGGTCAATACGCTCTGGAGGGAGTCCGAATTTCCAGTGCGGAATTTGTGATGCTGCTCACACGTGCGCACTTTGGCCAAATTAAAAATTGATCCACTTAGCTTGAGGTCTATTCTCTCTATCCCATCACACCCACCTCCTCGCTCTTTCTTCTCTGCTTCAAATCCCACCCCCCCACTTCGTCCCAAAATGTGACGTTCGGTTAAAGCCGCCGCTGCCGACCCCTGCAGCGGAAATCTGGACAGATTAGCTGAGATCAGAGCCGGCACGCACACACTCGGATGGGGAGATATTCAAGAAGAGCTAGATAAGGTAATGATGAAAAACACACACGTAGAGGGACAGCCAGGAGGAGAGAGAGGGGGAGATCGAGGTAGCATGAAGTAAACACAAACATCAACCATTTCAAAAACAGCAGCATAAAGTAAACAACAGCAGCATAATGACATACTTCAAGGTTTCCATTTTTTTAAATCATCATTTAAAGCAAAAAGACAGTGGACTGCTGCTGAAAGTTACATTTATGCAGATTCTATATTTGTTTAAACATTTTCTCTTATGTATTACCGATGTAACATAACTAAACCATCCCATCCAACAACCCCCATACACACACACACACACACACACACACAGAAAAAGTGGCTTAACGACGGATGAGCTCCCGGCAGTGACAGTGACAGCGGCAGTTTCACCATGGTGACAGGCTTTCGCCTAGCCGATAGGTTGGCGCGGTGACAGGTTCACCACGGCGACGGTTACCTGGCGACAGGTGAGTGCTCTGCAGGGATTGGTCCCTGGAGCCAGGCTGAACCAAGCCTCGTTTATCACTGACACACACCACATGGAACAGCAGATGCCTGAATGCAGACACCAGCAGGGAGCACTTAAGTGTGTATGTGTGTGTGTGTTTGTGTGTGTGAGAGAGAGAGAGAGAGAGAGAGAGAGAGAGAGAGAGAGAGAGGGCACACGTGGCTATGCGCTTCTGCCTCAATGTCTTTGCATTTAATGAGCGGGAAAGTAGACAGAAAAGAAATTGCAAAACTTCCACCTTAACTTTCTCCCCGTGTGTAACTGAAGCTGTGAACACAACATGAAGGCAGACGCTATTCACAGCTATGGACAAATTAAGGCGAGAGAAAAGTGACTGCACTGAAGGAGGCTGACAGCATGAGAGAGAGAGGGGGCAGGAGGGGGGCTAGTGAGCAAATGAGAGGAATACCTTCCGTTAAAAAAGGTGTAGGTATAAACTGACTGATGTGTGAACGGCTCATTTGAGCATGTGAAGTGTGTGTGTGTCTTCACTCTGTATTCTTGTAATTGCTCTTATATCCCTCTTCTCTTTTCCTCTTTTCATTTCATTTCCCCCACTCCAGCACAAATCAAAGGCTTAAGGCCAAGATGTGCTGTGAGACATACACTACCAGTCAAAAGTTTGGACACACCTTCCCATTCAATGTTTTTTTTTATTTTCATTACTATTTACATTGTAGATTCTCACTAAAGGCATCAAAACTATGATTGAACTGTGTAAGGGCTATTTAACCAAGAAGGAGAGTGATGGAGTGCTGCGCCAGATGACCTGGCCTCCACAGTCACCTGACCAAACCCAATCAAGATGGTTTGGGATGAGACGGACCTCAGAGTGAATGCAAAAGGGCCAACAAGTGCTCAGCATCTGTGGGAACTCCTTCAAGACCGCTGGAAAACCATTTCAGGTGACTACCTCATGAAGCTCATTGAGAGAATGCCAAGAGTGATCAAAGCAAAGGGTGGTTATTTTCAAGAATCTAAGAAATAAAACATGTTTTGGGTTATTTCACACTTTGTCGTTTACTACATAATTCCATATGTGTTCATTCATAATGCCTTCAGTGAGAATCTACAATGTAAATAGTCATGATAATAAAGAAAAAACATTGAATGGGAAGGTATGTCCAAACGTTTGACTGGTAGTGAATATGTGTGTGTGTGAGAGAGAGAAAGAGAGAGAGAAAGCGTGTGAGACGTCCAAACACACAGAGAGCAGATCTCACCTCATACCAGACAGAGGTATTTTGCGTGTGTGTGTGTGCGTGAGACTTGCAAACTGTCTTAGCACAATGACAGATAGCCTTGCTAATGACGGTTTCAGCGCTCTACTCTCACCCGCAGTTTGTGGCCACTTCAAGATGATGAAGGTATGTATTTGGATCTGATTAATCTGAGTGATATCAATTTTCCCGGTGCATAAACGTCCAATATCAAAGGCACATCCATACTATATAAAAGATGTAAACATTCACACTGTCGATGTGCAATGCTTAAATTAAAGTTGAGTAATAACAAAGAAGAAAAACACTTTTTTTTTCTGGTGCTCTGAAACAACTAACCCTACCTGTAATAACGACCTGTACTGCTACATTTCTGTGCATTTCCATCAACAAGCTAGACGGCTTATAGGTGCTGAGATCGCACCGTGATGAACCGATCCTGTATTGCACGTCATTTTTATCAGAGTTCATGGCAGAACGATTTGGGGACAACATTAAATTCATAATCAAATTGTGATTATCAATCAGTGTTACAAATGATAATTAAGCTGGAATTCCGTTCTAGGTCATGGTTTTCTAGGTCTATTCTCATATCTGTGATTTAGTGGAAGTTATTTCAGCGGTAGATGTTATATCAGCCTACTCTGGCCTCGTTACAACCAGAGCAAACACATCGTCTGTTTAAGATTGCCTCTATTGTTAGGAGACTGTGTAATTACTGTGGTGATCTTGTGAATTAGAATTCTTTTCAATTTCGATATAAAATTAGTTATTTTCTGATCTATTCAGCTAGTCAGTAATGATTTGGAGACAGTCCCATCTTACTGCGTGAATTAATCTGAAAAACACAGTACTGGGAGGAGACTGCAGACTATGCAATGACTTTAAACTGTAAAAGCTGCAAAAAGTTTGGCTGGTAGGATCCCCAGACAACATGAGTTGACGTCGTGTTAAATGACAAACTAAATGACCCTGCTAAAAGTAGGACTAAACTTAAGATGCATAGAATTTATTACCAATTAAACCTGAAAATTAGATATACTTGTTATTGAAAAAGTGAGACATAATGTGCGTGCCTGTTTAAAGATAATGCATAGTTAATGTTAGATTTACGTTTATTTTAGGTCAGGACTAGTTCATTTCGAGGTTAAGGCTAGGGTTAAAATTAGGATTAGATTATGGTTAGGTTTAGGGATAGAATTAGATTATGGCTACATTTCAAGATTATGGTTAAGTTTAATAGAATCAAATTGGTCTTAGGTTTAAGGGTTAGAACAGACTAGGGTTTAGGTTAGTTTAAGATGATCGTTAGGTTTACAGATAGGATTAGATTACTGTTAGGTTTAGGTTAAAGATTAGGTGAAGTTTAAAATCATGATTAGATAATGTTAAGGTTAGGCTAAGAGGACTGTTAGGTTTAACATTAGGATATGATCACGGTTAGGTTTAGGGTTGAGATTAAGTTATGTTTAAAGTTAGGATTAGATAATGACTAGGTTTAGGGTAAGAATTAGATTAGGGTTACATTTCAAATTGAAACTGGATTACGGTTAGGTTTAGTATATTAGAATAGACTTTAGGTGTAGGGTTGGGACAGATTATGGAAAGGTTTAGGGTTAGATTAAGATGACTGTTACGTTTAAACGTAGGATAGATATTATATACACACAGTGGACAGTCGCATACCACTGCTTAGTCTAAATGGTGGTCCCTGGGACAGAAGCAGTTGAAAACCCCTGGTTTATAACATAATGACACTGCTTAGTGATTTTTGGGCATAAAAATTCTAGTTAAAAAGAACATCTCGGTAGTAACTATGGCTGCCCGGTCTGCGTGCAATGTGAAGTAATGTAAAAAAACTGATGAGATGCATCGAGATACTGTATTTAATCGAATCGTTGACCTGATAATCGTAATCATGTTATATCGTGAGACCAGAGAAGGTTCACACCTCTAGTTAACATTAGGGTTAAAATTTGATCATGGTTACATTTCAAGTTGGAATTGGATTATGGTTAGGCTTAAAATTAGGAAAAAATAACAGTTAGGTTAAGGATTAAAGCGTGGTTATGGTAAGAATTACGTTTACAAAAGCAAAAAGGGAGCAAAAGAGGAGGTGATAATACAGCAGAATCAGGATCATAATAAGGTCACGGGGGATGAAACATGATGCTAATATCTAATTAACCCACTTCAGGAAGTGAGTAGGCACAGGACTTCCACAGCTGACCGGACGAAGGAAGAATTTAATTAGAAAACAGTCTGCAGCCCTGAGTCCAGCAAACTCAGCTCCCTGGGTTAATTAGGGGCATTTCCTCACTCTGGCCAGCACATGCACATGTTCTTCCACACACACACAAATCACCTTTCAAAGCCTTTGGAATAAAATAGTGCCACAGCCTTAATCCGGCTAGCTCCGAGACAGAAAACAAGCTCCGAGACAGAAAACAAGCTCCGAGCTTCCGCCCGAAGCTGAATGAATGAGCAAAACAAGTTGCCATCTGTAGTTGCATTTGCAAGCTTTGCTGTAATATTAGCAGAATGCTCCTTGGCTGAAAAAGAAGAATAGCATTAAAGGGTTGGCAAAACTGTCAAAAAAAAAAAACTTTCACAAACCAGGAAATTTCTTTTGAAACTTTCCTCACAAAAGTGGAATTACGTACAGAGAGCCGCCTAGTCGAAATGAAGAAATTCCAATGCAAACCTTACGCAAGTAAAAAAGAAGCCAATCGGTGCTCAGAGACAATGGGCAGATGCAGACGATGGAACAATGGGCCCAATATAACCCCCAAAAACAACGGCTGTTGAGTGACAGCACAGATTTACCCGCTTTCTGATTAGTATGCAGGCTAATTACAATACGGCTTTCGTGAATATGCAGGAACAATGCAGGCAGTCACTCTGGCTGTCTGATAAAACCCCCCTGTCCATTATCTCCCCCACCCCAGAGAGAACGCTCACAAGAGGCTTCACTCAAGTAACGTTGGGAAAAACGGAGAAACGAAGAGAAAGCGAGACGAGACACAGAGAATATGTCCATCAAATGCAGGATTGCCTAGTAGCAGCGTTTAACCTCCAATTAATTTAGAATGTGAGTTGCATTTGTACAAAACACCGAGAGCTACTTTTCCCAGTTTCACAAAATCTGTCGCCAGCTGGAGGAATAACATCAAAGTTCTATTGTTCAAAGCCCCTTTCACACATGCACTCTTATCAGGAGAAGTTCCCACAATCGTGCTGGACAGCAGTATGCGAAAACACGTACACGCAGGGGGACGCGACAGAAGTTGAAGCAGCAATCATGCTTGTCAGGTGCTAGGATAATTCAAGTGTAAACTCAACAACAGAAGATAAGTGAAGAAAGACATGCACAGAATGATGCATGATGCCTAAACAGGTTTGGAAATTAGATCGATACAGAAAATCCAGAATCTGCATATTAGGGCAAGAAATGAGAAATGTAAATCAACCGGCTGGGCAGAGTTCAAATGCAGTAAAGGGGTCTTCAACTGAGTTTTAATGATTAACCTTGTAAACTACATTGAAACTAACTAAAACATCCCCAAACAGAATCTCAGATGTGCACAAATTCACACCAATGTCTCAAACAAGCTATTAAACTTTCAGCCCCTTTCAATTCAAACATTTAACAACAATTCCTGCCATATGATTTCAGCTCAAACTTGAAAAGGCTTTTAAATACATATGAAAAATTTACATTCTGAATTACTTTACCCCTTTTTTCTAATTAAAATTTCAAGCTATTCACCATACTTTGAACAGCGAAACATGGAGGACATTTGCTGAAAATGAGAGAACTGAATGCACGAGCACTTTGTGAACGTTAAGGTATGAGCAGGAAAGTAACGTATCTAAAAACCAATGACATTTGGAATCTGAGAAAACCACTCTAAAAAGTGGAAAGGTTTTGAAAAGCCACTAACAGTTAAGAGTTCAGCCTTTGCTCATTTTGTGTTTCAGCTGGATAACTAAAACACTACTTTTAACAACACTAAAACGCTTTAAGAGCATGGAGTTAAATAGCTTTTTCTACTTTTTCCAAACGTATTTAAACAAGCCGGACACAGATCCGAAATATGTGATGACATCCTACGAGGGAGGGCCTGCTTTCTGCAAGACTGTGAGAAAGTCACCATATAATCCTATCTAAAGAATCACAGTGATTTTATGGTGAGATGATCCAAAAACCTGCAGATGCCAGCCCCTCAGAGGATGAGCTAGATGAATATGAGTGACATATAGAACAGTCACGCAATCAATAACAGCAAGGTGACTAGTGTCCTTGAAATCAATAAATTCTTGGTTTTTTTATATTCCGTTCTCCAGTGCTATATTGCTATATTGTGGTAAACATATTGTGAATAAACTGAGCGATAAAGCACATACCTTTTACTGTCAATAATCATAAGCCCTAACTAAGCAAATAATGACTAAAACAGCTGGAGGGTTACACATACATTATCTACAGTCTATACAGCATCTGTTTAAAATGATTTGTTAGACAAGCTTCCTGTCAGTCAATTCACTGCAGTCCGCAGTTTACCGCAGGCCGAGCAGACTTTCAAATTAAAAGCGTGAGCTTCTTTTTTAAAGGTATTTAAGAAACCATTATGGGCAAGAAAAAAAGTAACCTTCAGAGAAAAGGTCCAAGGAAGTGTGCTTTGTGGGACACCATAATAAGGTACATACAGAAGTAAAGCCTGGGAAGGAGAGAGAGAGAGAGGCAGAGAGAGAGAGAGCGTGAGAGAGAGCGAGGGAGAGAGAGCGAGAGAGAGAAAAAGAGAGAGAGAGAAAGAGAGTGTGGAGTGCAAAACCTGCAGTCAAATTAGAAAAATTGCAAGATGGAAGCCAAATGTCAGGTCAAACATAATTAGACTGGGGTGAAAAAGAGGAAGGACCAAGCAGTCTGTGTGATGTGTGTGTGTGATGTGTGTGTGTGTGTGTGTGAGAGCAGGCGAAAGAAAGGCGAGGGTGAGGTGAGATTAGAAAATGAAAAAGGGAGAATTTTACTAAGCACGTTTTGTACATTCAGTGAAAAATTCCATAAATTTTCTAAGTCCCGGCAGAAAAGGTGCTACGAAATTTTCTTTACACGATGTAATTCTTGGCAAAGGAGAGGACTAACGTCTACTGCCAGCAGAGGCAACATTCAGGTCAGTTTTCTCACCCTTTTTCAATCACCTTTCACCAAACCTGACAATAAGTGGGTGAATCCGTGTATCATTCGTTCATTCCATATTCAATTAAGAATCCAAAATTGGAAAGTACAATACCTGGAATATTCTGCTTAGCTCCCCTAAACAATACGTAACTCATCATGATTATCCGTCAGATCTGGCAAAACTACATCAGGCTAAGAAATATCGCTACTGTGTCAATACCGAGTGCAAGACGTCAGTAGCTTTCGGGGCACACAAGTCGGAGAAATTACTGAAAATCTGAATCAAGTTCAGCTCCACCAGGCCATTTTCATGTCCTATTTTTGATCTCAACCTAAAGACTAAACTACGAAAAACAGCCCCTAATTTTTTTTTTGGTGTCAAACTAACAAAGAAAAAGTTAAATGATGAATGGATGTTAATTTTCCGATTTTGGAATTTGAATTGATTATGTAATAAACAAACGATACACGGATTGGAGTGGGTCAATGCAGAATAATCAATCAATTATTTAAACCACTGGCCTAATAAACACTCCTTGTGAATGTAAGTGAACTTAAGTGAGTGAGTATTCGTCATTGTGAACACAGCACAGCACACCACAACATAATGTGACCTCTGCATGTGACCCATTCATGAAGGAGCAGTGAGCATCTTTTTGGCAGCGCCCAGGAAGCAGTGCCTGGCTGGGACCTTGCTCATGGGTACCTCAGTGGTACCTTTACCAGTCCGGAATTTGAACTGACGACCAGCCGATCAGAGGGGAAACTACCTAACTGTTACGCTACCTACTGCCCCAACAGGAGCCTACAGCTATACAGTGTAGCTCAAATGCATAATAAGGTAAATAAAGTAATTTGTGTAGTAGACTGCAATAAAAATGTACGCTTCAGAGAAAAGGTCCAAATTACCGACACGGATCTCTGCAGAACTACACATACACAAATACAGCCATACATAAACATTACCGCTGTGTTGAAATGGTCAAACAGGATCCAGTCAACAAGTCAAAGGTGTGAAACGGGTCAGCGGTGTGGAGGCGATGAATCGTGTGTGGCTACACATCTACAGGGCCAATTATATGGCTCCACTCTGTAATTGCACACCTTTAAAGTACTCTAATGCAGAGTGTTTGCTAAGCTATTTATTCTAACTTCAGACCTGAGGTCAGCAGTCTTTTAAACTGCAATAAAACTGTAGCTCATCACATCATTACTGGCAAGGTTTGAGATCTGTCCCTAGCAGTTTTTTACTGATGTCAAAAAATTCACAGCAAGACGGGCAGTTGTGAGATGTGTTATTTCATCTTCCATCAAAATGTAGTTGGGAGAGCTGAGGAATCAATTGGGTTTTTCCACCCTGCAGTTCATGTTTAAAAATATTATTACAGAGCCTGCAAAGAAGAAAACACTGTGCTGTCGTGATGCAACTTGATCAACAAACAGATGAATGCAGGATGGAAAACTGTTTTATGCAACCAGATTCATTGCCATTTCGTTTCACCGTTTTCCCTCTATTATCCGAAGACAGTATAAAACCAAACTGAAGAGAGAAAAGACGTGAAAACAACAACAACAAAAAAAATCAATCGTTCGCGGAATACGACGTTGTGAAAGTAATGACCCCCATCAGTCCTGTTAAAGAGGTAAGACTCTCTATTGTATGATCCAGCTACAACAGGATGCCCACAGGTTCAAGTTCAAGGTTCTTTATTGTCATCAGTCGCTTTATACATGTACAAAGGCTGATGAGACAATGTTTACCCATGACCCCGGTGTAAAATATAGTAACACTGAACATTACATTCATGCTTTTGACTGTGGGAGGAAACCGGAGCACCCGGCGAAAACCCCACGTGAACACAGAGAGAGCATGCAAACTCCACACAGAATGGCCCTAAGGCCAACACGGGGATCGAACCCAGGACCTTCTTGCTGTGAGGCGACAGCGCTAACCACTGCTCCAGCATGCCACCCCAGAGCTGATCTGGTAACCAAATTAATATTTGTGACCCTCCACGGCAAAACCAGTCGCTTGTCGACTTGTCAAAATTGAGTTATGAAAGGGCATAAATCAAGCTTCAAAACGATACCTATATGGAATGAATCTGACGACATATGACTGAGATATCAACATTCAAAGGAGTCGGGTTTCTCCTGTCACGCCAAGTGAGAAACTGAGAAATCTGCCTTCGACCATCGACGTAGCACTCACAGACGCTTGGTACGGTCGCGGCTACGTTTGTATTTACGGTAGCCTACGCTGCATTCACAGCCACACGGGTAGCCTACCTGCGTTAGGTTAACTGAACTCGGGAGACGGAGATGGATTCCGGAGAAATATCTTCACGCTAGTCAACGAGTAGATTTACCGTAAATATTGAAGTAGAGCGGCCAAAACAGAAACTTTTAACATTCCGCTGGAATTGAATTGAACAGGTTTGGTGTGTTTTGCATTCGAGCTGCAGAACACGGCAATACATAAATGAAAAAGTGGGTGATTACTTTGACCCATTTGTGAAGGAAGAGTGGGCGGCTGACGTACAGCACACGGGGAGCAGTGCTTGGACCTACCGATCACAGAGCGAACACATTAATCGTTAGGCTACCAACTGCCCCTTATAACCTTAGCTAAACACATGAAAATTATTATGTACCACATATTATATTACCACATTATACCAAAAGAGAGATGCACTGAGACAAGATGAAATCTGTGATGGTCCAGTACATATATACCAAGGCTACAGGGAAACAAGACATACCTTTTGTAGGAATCATCCTAAAAATGTCCAAAAAAGTTCCTACTCCCCCAAGATACAGAAGATCACATAACCCAACAAAGACCACTCACAGGCCAAAATAATCTTGCTTCGGCTATGAATTGCTGGACCTTTTGCTCAGTTGGTGAGTTAACTGAATGAGAAAAAGAATCTATAAGACAGGGGTAATCAATTCCGGTCCTGGAGGGCCAGTGTCCTGCAGCTTTTCCATTCTACTGCATTTCAGAACATTCACACCAGGTCCCAGGCAGATATCCACCTGAAGAGACTGAAAACCTCCAGGACACCTGCCCTCCATGACCGGAATTGATCACCCCTGCTATAAGACCTCAGACCAAAACGCATGATGAGATTATCAGTGAAAAATGAAATGTGACAGATGGCCGAGGATTACAGACTGCATTTGACTACTATCAATTAAATTCATGTGACATGTCAAAGCTGTTGGAAAAGTGCATTTGTCAAAACTGGTTTAAATATCGACTTTCTCTGCCTTATTTTCCTATTCCGTACAGTGAGGTTGCAAACCAGAACTACCTATAACAAATCAGCATGTTTCTAATGTGCAGAGCACAGGGTCACACTAATACATTACACACCTGGGGTTTCACACACAAACACACATAAGCATGCAGCAAAGTACTCCGACATAATGCATGCAGTGAAAAGTGAAGTTTTCTCTCTGCTCTTTGCAGCTGGAAAGAGCCATTCATCATTCGAGAAGCTAGCGGACGGGCCTTTACACATTCACGTCATTCAAAGAAAACACACACACACACAAACCGATATGTCATCTTTTAACTTTTTGCATCATACTGTTGCGCGTTGAGGATGCTCTAACGGTAACCAATTAACTTCTCAAAAAAAAGACTTTTTGCATTTGGGAATTCAAGCAGAATAAATGCAGAACTGCTCATATCCCCTCTGCATAAAGCACAGCAATCCATCCGGATAAATAATGAATAAATAAAGAGAGAGAGAGAGAGAGACCAACCGAGTGAGAGGAGCAAACAGACAGCCAAAGAGAGACAGGTAGAACGCTCTGAATACATATCTAACTTAGTCTGAATGTTTAAGAGAAAACAAAAGAAGAGAGTGAGAGGCTGAAAGAGAGAGAGAAATAGAGGAGGGGGAGTGAGACAGATTGTGAGACAGGTAGACACAGACCGACCAACTGACTGAGTGGGGACAAAATGAGAAAACAAAAGAGAGAGAGAAGGCAGACAGACAAACATAGTTAGACACAGGGAAAGACTGAGTATTCAACACAGGGAATAATTAATCAGCTGCAGCCGAATGAAAGGCGTAATCGAGGCTGACCTCATTAAATCAGTACGAGGAGCGAGCAAGTTGAAGTTCTGTTGGGGAAAGGCGCCAGACCCGCTCGGCACTGCGCCGCTGTAGGCACAACTGGCATCGCTGCCATGCTCTTACCACGGGCTTGTGTGTGGAACAATTTGCCGGTGATTGGGCAGATCCTTGGAGCTTAAAGGTGGCTTTTTAAAGCAGCCACAACAACAAAGGAAGACTAATGACTTCACACCTGCAGATGACAAGGCCAGGAGCTGTTAAAATGCTGTGTGTGTGTGTGTGTGTGTGTTTGTAGTGGTTTTGGGTGCTTTCAGAAATTCAGAGCACCAAGAAAGTTGGGATGACAAAAGGAATAAAAAACACAGAAATCGACTGATAAAAGCAGAGCGTTCAATAGAAAATTTCATTACAAATTTGCCCCTGACAGAAGCTTGAGCAAGCGAATTTGTCAGAAACGTTACCGTGTTTGGGTTTTCTCTCCACTCTCTGTTGTGGGATTGGTTTAGTGTGCGAGTGGGAAAAAGAGGCGAGCTCTCCCAAAGCAAGTCCCAAAGGCCTGGGTGGATGTGAAGGGGTGTGTGTGTGTGTGTGTGTGTGTGTGCGTACGAAACAACACAAGAACAAGAAGCAGCAGCAGACAGACAGACAAAGAGATGAGAAAGCTCTCTCACCTGTTAACCACATTTCAGACCAGCATGGTTGATCGTCCTTACCCTCAGTTGATGGAGATATTGATTATGAGGGAGGTGAGAGAGCAAGAGAGGGAGAAACAGAGAGGGGGAGGTTTAGGGAGCGAGCGAGTGAGAGAGATATGGAGGAAGAGAAATGTGGAGGGAGTGAATGAAAAAGAGTACAGGGAAGGGAGGTACAGAAAAAGGAACAGAAAGGAAAAGTAAAAACAAGAACAGGATGGAGAGAGGGAGAGAGAGATAGAGGAAGAACAAGGGTAGGTGGGAAGGAGGGGGAGGGAGAGAGAGAGAGAGAGAGAGAGAGAGAGAGAGAGAGACACGTAGGAAGCAAAAGAACAAGAGGAAGTAGAGAGAGAGGGAGGAGAGAGAGGGAGGAGAAAGAGAGAGAGAGAGAGAGAGAGAGAGAGAGAAGGAGAGAGAGAGAAGGAGAGAGAAGGAGAGAGAGAGAGAGAGAGAGAGAGGGGAGGAGAAAGAGAGAGAGAGAGAGAGAGAGAGAGAGGAAGGGAGAGAGAGAGAAGGGGAAGAGAGAAGGAGAGAGAGAGAGAGAGAGAGAGAGAGAGAGAGGGAGGAAAGAGAGAGAGAGAGAGAGAGAGAGAAGGAGAGAGAGAGAGAGAGAGAGAGAGAGAGAGAGAGAGAGAGAGAGAGAGGGACAGAGCCAAAAGAAATAGAGAGGTGAGAGAGAGAGACACGAGGGGAGAGCAAAAGAACAAGAGCAGGGAGGTAGAGGGAGAGAGAGAAAGAGAGGAGGTAGAGAGAGAGAGAAAGACAAAGAGGGTGGGAAAAGCAAGAGAGAAAAGAGGAGGGGGAGGGAGAGAGGGGAGAGAGAGAGAGAGGGTGAGGAGGTAGACAGAGGGGAGAGAGCGCGAGAGAGAGAAAGAGAGAGGGAGAGAGAGAGAAAGAGAGAGAGAGTAGGGAGAGAGAGAGAAAGAGGAGGGACAGAGAGAGAGAAAGAGTAGGGAGAGAGAGAGAGAGAGAGAGAGAGAGAGAGAGAGGGGGGACAGAGCTGGAAAAAGCAAGAAAATAGGGAGGTAGAGAGAAGGCTTAGGGAGCAAAAATGGCGCAGGTAGAGGGAGAGAGAGAGAAAGAGGAGGGGAGAGAGAGAAAGAGTAGAGAGAGAGAGAGAGAGAGAGAAAGAAAGAGTAGGGAGAGAGAGCGAGAGAGAGTAGGGGAGAGAGAGAGAAAGAGGAGGGAGAGAGAGAGAAAGAGGAAGGAGAGAGAGAGAAAGAGGAGGGAGAGAGAGAGAAAGAGGAAGGAGAGAGAGAGAAAGAGGAGGGAGGGAGAGAGAAAGAGGAGGGAGAGAGAGAGAAAGAGGAGGGAGAGAGAGAGAGATAGAGTAGGGAGAGAGAGAGAAAGAGGAGGGAGAGAGAGAGAGATAGAGTAGGGAGAGAGAGAGAAAGAGGAGGGAGGGAGAGAGAAAGAGGAGAGAGAGGGAGACTCGAGAGTAAGAGAATAAGGATTTACTGATTAAGAGTTCTTCATTAAGGGCAGCAGAGTTGGGTGAGAAATCACTTATTCTTTTTCACAGAACAATTTATTAACGCTGCTCCACTCTCCCGACTGTTTGGCTTAACTAGAAACCACTGATAATCAACCCATAAATCATCAAAATACACTAATACCTCACCTTACATCCAAGCTACATCGCCAATCCTAAAATAATAAAGGACAAAATGTAATCCTATAAAAATACTCACAGTCGTATTATTCAGACTTGCGCCTTTTAAAAACAAGTGCATAAAAGTCTCAATAACCAATAACAAGTCTAATATGTAAACATGACATGTTTAATACACAAAACACTGTAAAATGGGTTTATATGCAATGAAGTATGTACAGTGTAGTATCAAAGAGAAAGGTTTTTTAAGAGAAATGTAAGAATTTTTCCAAAAAGTATGAAAAAGTTTCATTACTGAATGACACTGTACTTCTATGTGACGGCTCTATTACAGACGTGTTGGTAAGTATTTAACGCTGCCACCTCACAGCGAGACCTGGGTTCCATCCACGGGTCGGCGCCGTGGGGCGTTTTTGTGTGGAGTTTCCATGCTCTCCCCGTGTTCGCGTGGGTTTCCTCCGGGTGCTCCGGTTTCCTCCCACAGTCCTGTAGGTTGATTGGTGACTCTAGATTGGCCCCGTAGGGTGTGAATGTGTGTGTGCCCTGCGGTGTGTTGGCGCCTGCCCAGGGTTGGTCCCCATCTTGCGCCTTGGGATAGGCTCTGGGCAAGGCAACCCCGATAGGGAATAAGAGGTTCAGATAACACAAGAATGAATAATCAAGGGTCAGAATGAGGGCCAGATTGTGCGTGTTCGAGAGGTTAAATCATGGCTACTACCACTTTAAAACACGGCGTGATATGCGCAGCCTGACTGGAAGCGCAATGTGCCTTCTATCTGGCCACGTACAGGCTGGTTGCGCTTGTCTCACTCATGCATATGCATTGGTGGGAAGGTCAGAAGAAACGTGGGAGTTGTGCACAAACAAATGGACGGAGAAGCGTTAACTGCAATTGATTAGATATTCCGTTGTACTGTATGTATCAAAATTGAAGGTGACAGCGCTAGTCTGTTTTACGCTTAAACTTTTCCGCATTTTAAATGCAGGTGTAACCCAGACTGCGGTCAAATGTATGAAGTTGGGAAACATTCAGAAACAAAGGTATCAATAATCAAATCACCACGTTTACTTCGTCGTACCATGTCAAAGGCAAATGATGCATAATAAATTAAGCGTCCGCGCATACGCACACATACAAAAACCTCCAGTTTACAGATCGACTCCATAGATCGGCCCAATACCACCGATACCCGATCCAGCTATTTGAGTCATTTTCAGACCGGTATCCGGTATCCACGTATCGGATCGGTGCATCCCTAGTTTTATTTGCCTTTTAATTTCTTACTTTCACTTCTTCACGTCACCTTCCTATGCCTGTTTCACTTTGAAGTTGTTCATCGCAGCACAAATCGAGTAGAATTAGGCCTCGTTCACACGGATGCCTGAACCAGGCATTTTTCTGGCGTTCGTGGCATCAGATGAGTGCCGACTGAACGCCGACCGTTTTTCTACTCACTGGACCAAATCAAAGCGTCCACAGGGGCGTTCAACACCGGCTTTTGGCCGGCTGCGCGTTCTGGTGGCGTCAAATAAACGCTGCATGCAACGTGTTCTTGGCGTCAAAGTCCCGACGAACGCGAGGAAAACAATGCTATTGCGAACACCAGTGAAACGCCAATCAAACCCAGCAACAAAACGCAGCAACAACGCGTATGGCGTTCAGGGGCCGTTCATTTCGAACGTCCGTGTGGACGAGGCCTTACTGTCCGGCATTATCTCCGTTTGTTGATATTAACATAACACTATTATTTCAGATCACTAAAATTGTCATGTCGTTCGCAGCTGACACATTTCAACAACTGATGCAATGTGGCCACCGCGCGTATAACCCGAGAGGGGGCGGAGACCGAGCTCAAACTACAAGACGAGCTTTAGGTTTGGCGAAAAAGACGTAAAAAGAGAGGGCATAGCGTGCGGTTTCTGCGAACACAACGTTAACAGTGCCAATCTTAGTACATATGGCCCTCAGGGTCCTTAAAACACATCTACGACTCATGAGGACGGCAATGCTTACAGACAGTGTTGCAACGTGGCATTGTGCCGGTGTTGGCATACCAATCCTTTCTGCACTCTTTCACATTCTATCCTTCCAGCTCTCCTTTCTTTATTCTAATGCACCCGCCAAGCCTGCCACGTCTGTGTGCCCTCCTCTGCCCTCTGCCAGCAAGAGAAATAGACGTATACAAAACACATGCACACACACACACACACACACCGAGGAGGCCTTATTAAGAATATTATTGATGTTCTGTCAGCCTAGTGCCTTAAATACACTGACCTCCACTGCCTGAACACTGTGTCTTACTAAATTCACGCCGCAAACAAAAGTGTGTGTGTGTGAGAGTAAAGAGAAAGCGGGAGGGGTAGGAGGGGTAAGCAAAAATGCAGGAGCTTTTGAGCGGACATCGGACAAACCCGTTGTGGTTTTTCCCTTGGTATTTGAGCGGCCTACATACGGGTGCGTCCACACTCTCGGTGGGCAGCTGTTTTTGCCGAACACGGGTGGGCACAGCTAAACGTGGGGCTCAGAATTGATAACCATGAGCAGAATGACAGAAGCAGAGAGAGGCAGAAACCCTAAAGTCAGCACTCAGGCAATTTGGAGTGAAAAACAAAACGTGCGTCCGTGAACGACCTGTTCCAAAAAGCTGTCTCAGTTCACCTCGGCATTTGGAGCCAAAACTGACTAAAAACTTTAGGTTTGAGTTTTTGTTTGTGAACGTCCAAGAATTCTGTCAGAGGACCAGGGTCATTGTGGAAACAAAAAATGGAATTTCAATTTAAAAAAGTTTTTTAAGTTAAAAATACAATACAATAAAGTAAGTATAACATATACACATAAAATATAGAAAATGTTTACATCCATACGTACTAAGAGCTGAAAAAGCATGACCACTGACTGTAATCCCTAAGAACGCTGACTAATATTAGCACGATCAGTCGTCTAACTAAACAAAATCTTCGAACAAGCTCTAAAAAAGTCACAGTGTCCTACTTTTTAACTTCTTCAAGGACATCTTGAGTTACTGTGATCAGTTTTTGTGCACTGATTTGAATTCTTTTGCAGTGCTTGATTTATTGATTTTCTCAAAAGAATTAAATATTTTAGAGTCGGAATCGCTCCTGTTTAGTTATTTAAAGACGGACATATATTTTTCATAGACATTTCCATATCATGGGAATACGGTATGGCCAAGACTGTATAAAACTGTATAAAGTTTTGCTATGGGCCAGACAATCTTATTTTTTGAAAGACCTTTTGATATTCTCATCTGTTGTAAGTAATGCCATAAAAATGTCTCAAACAGTTATACAGTGCTATGCAAAAGTTTGGGCACCCCTGATAAAAAATAACTGTATTAATTCATAACTTGCTAAGCTTGAGAGGCAGCAACTTAATTTTAACATATTTGATAACTTATGGAAACAGCAACAATTCAGTAGTGAAATATTTTTTATTGGGCCAACAGAAACAATGTAATGCTCATTTAAACAAAAATAGGCAGGTGCATAAATTTGGGCACCCCAAAGGAATAATCCCATTAATATTTCGTAGAGCCTCCTTTTGCTGAAATAACAGCCTGTAGACGCCTCCTATAGCCACTCGCAAGTCCCTGAATTCTGGCTGGTGGTGTTTAGGACCATTCTTCCAAAATGCCTCCAGTTCAGTCAGGTTCGATGGCTTCTGGGCATGGACAGCCTGCTTCAATTCAATCCATACATTTTCAGTGATGTTCAGGTCTGGGAACTGGGATGGCCATTCAAGAACGTTGTACTTGTGCCTCTGCATAAATTCCTTAGTAGATTTTGAGCAGTGCTTTGGATCATTGTTGTGCTGAAACATCCAACCCCGGCGTAACTTCAACTTTGTGACTGACTCTAGAACATTATTTTCAAGAATCTGCTGATACTGGGTGGAATCCATGTGGCGCTCAACTTTAACAAGGTTTCCAATACCTGTGCTAGGCACACAGCCTCATAACATGAAGGACCCTCCACCAAATTTTACTGTTGGCAGCAAGTTCTTCTCCTGGAATGCTGTGTATTTTTTTCACCATGCATAGCGCCTCTGGTTATGACCAAATAACTCTATCTTAGTCTCATCTGTCCACAGTATTTTTTTCCAGAATATTTCTGGCTTGTCCAGATGCTCTTTTGCATACCTCATGCAGCTCTTCTTTTTGCGCATCACCCTTCCACTGAGCTGTTCCTGGTGCAAAGTGCGCTGGACTGTGGAGCGGTGTACAATGACACCATCAGCAGCCAGATGTTGTTGTAGCTCTCTGGAGGTGGTCTGTGATTTGTGTGTGACAATTCTAACCAGTCTTCGCCTGTGCCTTTGAGATATTTTTCTTGGCCTACGACATCTTTTCTTCACAAGGACTGTTCCTGTGGTCTTCCATTTCCTAACTACATTTCTGACTGTTGAGACAGACAGTCCAAACCTTTGTGATAATCTTTTGTACGCTTCTCCTAATTCATAAAAATGCATTATCTTAGTTTTTAAGTCAGTAGAGAGTTCTTCAAAGGTTCACATGTTGCCACTCTCTAACAGGAAACCAAGGACAAGTACCACTAGCAATTCATACATGTTAAACCATTTTTTTGATTGCTTGCAGCTGTCTTTGTAGTTTAAGGTCTAATGAGCTAATCAAAGCAATTTAGTGCTGCAAATTGTCAGTATTAAATGGCTGCAGGTCTTCAAAGTAATGTAAGTGAGAGGGTGCCCAAACTTTTGCACATCCCATTTTTCAAACTTTATTTTATTTCATACAACTCAATAATGCTACATTGAGAATGTTTGCCTGATAAACATCCCTTTGTCTATATATCTCTAGAAAAAAAAAACACATCTTGCTGTGATCTTCTCTTACAAAGACAGAGCTAATTATCATGCAACCTCGGAGGGGTGCCCAAACTTTTGCATAGCACTGTAAATAAACTACTACTAACATTTCTGCTACTAGAGTGGATGTGGTATTGCCAAATTCTGTATTTATGTATTTATTTATTTCCAGCACAGGGCCCATCAGGAAAGACTTCAAATCGTTTCGATCTCAGTGTCGAGCCATCATTGTGATAAAAGTGTGACCCGTTTACCAGCGCAATGTCGAGCACTTAAACCGTGTTTGCATCATATTTCAAGACATCACTGATGAACAAAGACATCTCAACATGCAGACGAGTCCCAAACCGCTGGGGATGGCGGCGGCGAGACGAAAGAACAACACTGCCGGTCAGACAGATGCGAGCAGGCCGCGTTGGAGGGTTTTTATTGTCTTGCATGTTGTGGTGTCAAAAGAGCTACTGCTGATCGCCTTCAGTACCCAAAAGCAAAAAATACATTTCATTGTTTCAAAGAAGCAGTGAGCATGAGCAGAGCAAAAAAAACAACCTGTTCCAAAAAGCTGTCTCGGTTCCCCCTTGGCATTAAAGGCTAAAACGGGAGGTATGAGGAATGTGATCTCTGCATTTGATACACCCGTTAAGGAGCAGTGGGCATCTGATATGGGCAGCACCCAGGGAGCAGTGTCTGGGGACGGTAACTTGCTTATGAGTACCTCAGTGTTACCTTTAGCGGTCAGAAAGAACGAGATTGCAGATACAAGTGGCCGAAATGAGGTTTCTCCGCAGGGTGTCTGCACACTCCCTTAGAGATAGGGTGAGAAGTTCGGACATCTCAGAGTAGACCCGCTGCTCCTCCAAGTTGAGAGGAGCCAGCTGTGGTGGTTTGGACACCTGGTGCGGATGCGTCCTGGGCAGCTACCTGGCGAGGTTTTCCGAGCATGTGCTACAGGGAGGAGGCCCCGGGGCAGACCCAGGACACGCTGGAGGGATTATATCTCTCTGCTGGCCTGGGAACGCCTCGGCATACCCTCCGAAGAGCTAGTGGAGGTGGCTGGGTTGCTCCTGAGGCTGCTACCCCAGCGACCCGAACCCCGGATAAGTAGATGGTGATGGATGGATGGATGGTGTCTAAGATTATATAATATACAGTGTTTGGAAGGTTACTTTAAAAATGTATTTCCCCTACAGAATATAGAAAACATGCCCAAAAAATGTAATTTGTAATGTATTCCATCAGATTACTCAATGTGAGTAACATGTTCTGAAACAATTTGTTCTTGCCCTATTTGTGTAAACTGGAGCCACGTCGTCTCGTCTCTCTGTATATCTGTACAGTATATAGCAGAGATGACAAAGTTTACTTTGACTTTGAC
Organism: Distichodus sexfasciatus; assembly: GCA_032718565.1. NCBI lineage: Eukaryota > Metazoa > Chordata > Actinopteri > Characiformes > Distichodontidae > Distichodus > Distichodus sexfasciatus. The sequence goes on from JAVGVS010000004.1 coordinate 1,371,082, forward strand.
CTTTATGAATAATGAATTTAATGCAAATATCTAGAAAGTAATACAAAAAATACTTCCTGCAACACTTGGCCTGAGTGGAGGTCCCTGGGACAGAACCAGTTGTAATGACATTGCTTGGTGATTTTCTGGCTGTGGCATAAAAATTCAGTAGCAACTATAGCTGCCCAATCTGTGATCCATGCCCAATCTGCGTGCAATGTGAAGTAATTTGACTGCATGTATCACGATGCATCGCAATGCATCGACATATCGAATCGAAGACGTGACAATCGTAATCGAATCGAATCGTGAGACCAGTGAAGGTTCACACCTCTAGTCTGAACTGCATATGACTGCTTTCACTATTCCCTTTTTATAACAGCCAAATTAGCTCAATTATTACATTTACCTACACACGGCACACTGATTTTTTTTTTATAAAACCCTTCAAAATGTTATTTATCTCTTAAGTGTTGTAAATGTAAAGAAAATAAAATTTGCTTCATGACACTGAATTTGATCAGCGTCACTTACTATTTTTTGGAAACGGAGGAAAAAGTAGGTTTGCCAGTATGAAGTCTGCCTGATGAAGAGAAATATGCTATATTTTGAAGGGCGGGAATGACTGACAGGCTGTGTGGTGGGAAACAGAAGCAGTTCCCATGACAACCAGACAGACAAAAAGGATAAGACGAGTCAAAAAGAGGCAGGTAAGTGAGGTGGATTCCAGTTCACAGAGCAGATAAGAAGCGAACAACAGTTTGGGCTGCACGGGCATCGGTATGAGGTACACTACAAACACACCTACACACACAAACACACACACAACACGCAGACACATAATTCTATTCCTTTCATTCAGGAACTGAATAACATAAAGACAAGTAATTAAATCCGGAGCTAGCTGAAGGATTGCAGAGGTCAAACACAAACATATAGGACAAACACACACACACACACACAGCCAGTCAGCGCTGATCATCTCATTACACTGAGTAAACAGCACATTAATGATTCATTAGAGCCAGTGCTGTTTATAATTACACTCTGACTGAGACAGTCAGGGCTTGCCTCCTCCTCCCCTTCCAGCACAACACACAGACACACACTCTCACACAAACAGTGCCAGAGAGTGCACATGCCTAAACGCATTAACCTAAGCGGGACAGGCAGACTCCGGAGGGTGCACTCAATATAACTGTGGATGTAAAGCTCAATTGTTGGGATTTTGGAATCAAAATGAAAAGCACTGTCTGCATTCTGCATCTCACCACCTACCTGCCACAGATGCAGGTATAAACACTCACCGTCTAAAATTAGCCTGTTATGGTTCTGTCTTTTCAGACTGATAACCCTGGCGAAATAGACTGTATAATAACGTATCAAAGCAAATCAAAATATCTTGTGAAAATAGGACGTTTCTGGTTAGGTATGCATGCCTTACACAATGCCAGCATAACTGCTGTATCATGTGGTTTTTCAACGCAGATCTAAAACCACAGTCCTGCGTCCTAAACCGCACAGTACTGTAGTGCACGGCTGTAGCTGCACTGCAGTGTCTAAAATCAACTTAAATAAGTAACAGAAACTAAACCCAGACTAAACCAAACACAACATTTAAAGATGACACAGCACAAAGACACAGGCAGGTGTACAGTATATGCACACAAAGACAGCTGTGACATATCAGGGTAAACAAACCTGGCTTCTTGTGCCCAAAGCGGGGATCATGTGAGTGGTAAGGGAGGGAGATGATCATTGCTAATCGATAACCGCATAGCTACGCACATCTTGTATTCTAGATCTGCTGACTCAAGGTGAAGCTGCTGTGGATCAGATTTGTTATTCCATCACATTCCATAGATCCTGAACCAAAGGTGAGACGGGGGAATATGGAGGTCAGTCATACCTTGAAACTGTACCTCTCTAAAGAGGGTTAAAAAAACAAACAAACATGAATATTGTTGACAGTGTTGGCTAGTTGAGATGTTACTGATGCAAGAGGCCAACAAAAGGTACGGTAGCAAAAGGCAGCAAAAATGCTACACAGAAAATTGAAATAACAGTAAAGGAATAGTGCATCCAATCCTGCTGTACACCAGGTGGTGTAGCTGAAGTGGTTTGTGCTATACCCTTCTTAGACCCCTGTCAGTCACTAAGTGTTGCCAAGTTGGATCCTGTGGTGGATTTTTCTCTTAGCCACCCTTAGTTGAAACTCAGAAGTCAGAAATAAGGACAAACATCAAGAGTCTCCAGCTGTAACAAAATTTAATCTCGCGAGGGGAGTCTGTCTCATGCACATGTCTGAGAGAGAGTCCGATTTGCACCTTCATACAACCAGTCTTTTATACGTTATCTCAGGGTGTAACCCAAAGGGTCCTTGGTCAGCATTGCCTCTTTGTCTACTCAACAAGGTTTGGTCGTCAGCACTTCTTCTGATCTACTCAACAAAGTTTGGAAAAACAGGACTTCTTCTTATCCATCGCGTTTCTTTTGTTTCTGCTATCTGCCCGGCTAGACTAGATAAACAAGAAACTTTGCTAAACTAACCTAAGACCATCCATAAGGTTTAACCCCTTAACAAAACCCCCTGCCAAAAGCACATTCCTATAACTAAGAGATCACACTTTGGAATTACACTTTGAGGTGGATAATTAAAATTTTCCTTCACAGACCCCAAGCAGCTCCACCTGAGGCCTCTTCTGACATGGCAGGGAGAGGGCACTGCATATTAAGTATATTATATAGGGGTGCGTGATAAGGGAATTATTGGCTGAGGCCGATATCAGATATTTTCATGCTTACATCTGCCGATACCGACACCAATAATGGTAAATGAGGACGGCAGAGTTGAGCATGTAAATACGAGAGAACAGTGCTCAGATTTCTGGCACAAAAATAGCGCCATAACTCTGACGTTTCTAACACAGCACCAAGTCAAGCGTGTTTGAAAGCAGATTCGAGCGAGGGACGAAGCGTTTCAAGAGTAGTGCACAACATTTTAAGAAAAAGTCACTTCCTACCCTATGTGGTGTACCAAGTCAAATAGGGCATGTGGGGCTCTCCATGTGCACTACCTAGTGTATAAACAGAGTATACAGCAAAATCCACAAGTGCCCAAAGCTGTCTCTCTCAGTGTCTCTCTCTCCCTCTCAGTCTCACTCAGTTCTCATGCTTTTATTATGGTAACCCTTTGTTTCCAGACAAAAATGGCTCCTAAAGTCCAGAAATGCCCAAGAAGGTGAAAATAGAAAAAGTTTATTAAGTCATTATTCCCTAATTAACAGATTATAATAACTGATTTACATATCAATTTAACGTTAGTAGGTGTTATTGTCATTTACACATGATTTAAAGTAAAGCTTATGCGTAGGTTATAACCATAGTACCATGCCAATTTATGTAAGAGATGATCATGCAAGTGCAAAGCAGGCAGCGACCATTTACGGACAAACACAGACACAGAGAAATGGATATCTTGTACAAACAGACTGTTCACTTGTCTCTACCTACAGCCAACACACCTCTGTTCCTGAAAGACCTGCTGAAGTCTAAATGCAGATCCAGGACAGGCTTAGCTGGGCTAATGTGTTAACTCGCTCCTGGCTAAGCAGCATGAAAAACGGCTCTGGGATCAAATCAGCACAGTCTGGCCGTCCCAGCCAGGCATTTAAAGCGCAGCGCATGCAAAGAAAATGTGTGCGGCGAATGAGCTAATGGTCCGTCTCAGCTCCACAGAGAGTGGGCGAAAAGGTTACTGTGCTCATGCAGGCACACGCATACACACAAGCAAACACACACTTACATCCATTAAACTCATTCGCACGCCCTTATGACAGGATGTTGTAGTCTTTTTGATCTAAGACTTTATGTTGTTGCCACATAAGCACAATTCATGTACGATTGTATATAAACGTGCATAAGAGAAAAAAGGGCCACATGCAGCCATATACGCATCCACAGACGAGCACATTAATCATATTCTGGGTTATTAACCCAGCAGGTCATGTGCTGAACCATATGTCTCGCTGGCACTCCTGACCTTCCACATGAAGCCATAACATGCTACTGCAGCTGAACACACACACACACCCACCCAAAACGCAATGTTCAAAACATCCTAAAATAGGCCTGGGTGATACGTCTATTTTGCAGTGTTGCATCACAAGCTCTTTAGAAGGCAGCTCTAGGCCAAACATAAACTGTGCCTAATGGACTTCTAATGCTGAATTCCGTTTCCTCTGGATGTGCTTGTAATTAGGGGTGTAGAAATTAATCACTGAACCGATGCATCGCGACACAGACTTGGACAATTCTGCATCGATGCAGTGGCACACCATAATCGATTATATGGGGGTTTTCAACTGATGCTTTGCAGCCCCCTGGTGGTCTGTGGCAGCACTGCAGGTGGTCCATGACATGCAATCCAGTTTCACTACTGAACTCAATTTTTAAAAATTAGTTTATTTGATTCACTTCCATGAACAATGGAACAAATAATTACTAAGTAAATACTAGGAAAAAAAAATACTCCTCCTCCCAGTTAAAAATCCCCAGATTACATCATAACGACATTGCTTGGTGATTTACTGGCTACGGCACAAAAATTCAAGTTTAAAAGAGCATCCCGGTAGCAACTATGGCTGCCCGATCTGCGATCCATGCCCAATGTGCATGCAATGTGAAGTAATGCAGAAAAATGAATGTGATGCGTCATGATGCATCAAGATATCACATTGAATCAAATCGTTAGCCTAATAAATGTAATCTAATCAAATCTTGAGACTGGTGAAGGTTCACACCTCTACTCGTAACATGCGAATTCTCACAGATTGTAATTTCAGAGGGAAGTAACATTAGTTTCCTTTAAAACAAAAGAGAATCTTGGTGCTTTAAGTTATTTATAATTTGTAGCAAAAATGCATGCTCTTCTGTCTTCATGGGAATACATATTGGGGGGAAAACATAAGGCATACACAAGACACACATACACACCTAAACACACACAGTGTATCATTATCTCATGTATTCCCTTAGTCACCAAAGGAAACATTTTTTGTTTTGTTTTTCTACCCACAGCATTTCTTTGATACGAAAGCATTTTTGCTCACGGGACCACGGGAACAACGTCCTTGCTTTGTTGTAAAGAGAAAAAAAACAACCTTCTTATCATGGGACCTTGGGGACACCTCTTCCATTCACCATTTACCCCTTAATCCCACCTCTGTCCCTACCCTGTCCCAATCTGAATGTGACTCCTGAACCACCACCAGACAGCTCAGGGGCAGTGATAATTAACAAGGGGGTCTGGTTCCTTTTATTATGCGTGTCTCGTAGGGACGGCACATTCAAATGAAAATTTGTGAGTCATCAGCATCAGCAGGAGCACTGCATTATTTATCACTCATTCACCATAAACAGACGTGTATAAATTTGTTAAGCATTTTAACTACCATTAAAAAGACCAGAAATCTCCTAAGCGCAACATCGTACATGTGACAAGCTCAAAACACCATCCCTGCAAGGCAAAACTTGCTGCGGTACAGCGGAACAATAATGAGAGACTACAAGACTAAGACTTATGACCGTGTGACAAAAACTCTTTGCGTGTGTGTGTGTGTGTGTGTGTAATTATAGGACTGTCAGAACTGGACTTAAAACTAAATTTGATTATTTAGCCAAAAAAAGTTCAAATTCCACACAAAATGAAGTTGGCCACTGATTCAAATTAACATAGCTCTTTTCATTTCCAAAAATATTTTTGTAGCTGCCAATTCCATCAAACATACAAATTGTGCTGGCACAGCTCAGAAACGTTCTCCCTAAAACTGGGTCATTTCCAAATTAGTTCCAGTCGTGTTCACAAGTTCTTTAACAGTCTTGCAGGCTTCACAATATATAAGAATATCGATCCATTTCACTGTGATGACGTGACACTGGGGATGAAGGGTGCCTATGGCAAACAAACACCATTCTGGTCTTTTCAGTGCTGTAAGTGAGCTGTGTGTGTGTGTGTATACATTCTTTACAGCATCTTTTGAAGTGATGTTTGGTTTAGGCCAAAGATAGTTTGAAGACGTGTGACAGTAATTGACTTGCCCCCTCAAACTATAAGAAAGCATAAAAGGAGAGAGACAAAGAAAAAGTGAGGCTTCTGTCTTCATTTAGACTTTCAGTTTGAAATTGTGAAAGCCAGTGAACACCCGTTCCTGGTCACTCTCATTTCACCCATACACAAAATGGGTTGTGATATTTGGAATTTGAGAAAATAAACTGTCTGCTGGTGTAAAACGACAAGCACGGCTGCAGAGTGTGGTTTTTACCAGCCATTTTGCACTTTAACTTCCCGGGAATTAGAGCAGAGAGAGGAACAGATAGAGATAGAGGACTAGGGATAATTCTCTGAAATGCTGCAACCTAAAATAAGCAATCAAATAAGCATTATAATCTTGGATGACTAGGTAAGATTTCCTTTAATTTAGCTAACAAGGTCTTAACACAAGTGAAAATAAGATGTTAACTAACAGGAAACTTTAGAGACAGCAAAATACTGACTCAGTTGGTTTTTTTTTTTCTTTTGGAGGGGTTGGGGTGGCTTAACAACCCCAAAAACAGATCCATAACCAAAAAATAAAACATTCTAATTTATTGTAGAATTTAAAATTGGACCTACAATTCAGACAGCTCATGTCTACTTTCAGTGCTTCTGTCTCTGCATGCGACATCCCGCCCCCTTGACGTCATGCCCCGCCCCTTGTTTCAACATTCTAGGAGTTTTCACCCTTTGTCTCATTCAAGTGAATCTCTGAGTCTTTCTTTGGGAAGCGAACGTCTAACTTACACGATGAGCCAGAGGCAAAAAACATCGCCCAGACCAAAGTGCTGAAATGAAATTTAACAGACAAGGAAAAACTCACAAACTGTCCAATCACATATCCAGATATAATGGGTCTCGAGGTTTTCTCAGTTACAGATCCTATGTCTCTGGTAGGCCTATATGTTTATCATAAAAAGTAAAGGTGAGTGATTATTTGTCATTGTGAACACACCACAGCACAGCACAACGAAATGTGACCTCTGCATTTAACCCATCCGTGAAGGAGCAGTGGGCAGCTAACGAGGTCAGCGCCCTGGTAGCAGTGCTTGGGGACAGTACCTTGCTTATGAGTACCTCAGTGGTAATTTTACCGGTCCTGGAATTCGAACCGAGGTGAACGCCCTAACCGTTACGCTACCAACTGCCTCAAAAGTGTATGTATTGTTATTCATCCATTCATCCAGGCACCTCAGGAGTCAGGGAGCGTGTGTTCGGGGCCTAGGCGTATGCCGGGCCCAAAGCTTGACATGACTGGGCCCCAGGACAAAGAAGTTTGAGAAACACTTACAGACACTTCTTCAAACATTACATTTTCAGAACTGTACTTGGTATAATGTTTACGTTATAACTGGTTTTATTATGCTTTGTCAGTCAATAAAAGACACTTAGTGGGGCTCCATTTAGTTGTTAGGGCCATTAGCTTTTGTTCATTTTAGCTGCATTAGCATCTTTGAGTGCAGATGGAAAACTACACGTAAAGATTAAAATAATGTTGCAATATGAAGAACAATAAGAGAGACACACAGGGAAAGTTGATGAGATTTTCTCCCCGATCTAAAAGCTTTGGGTTTTCCAGAGCCCTGCAATGACAACGGCTGTCTAGCAGGAGCTCCAAGCCCCCGGAACGACGCCGGCTCTCATTAGGCCTGTAAGCGTGGTCTTATGATCTTCCAGCAGAAAACTTCTCAAACTCAGCTTGTGAAATCAGAGGCCAGGTGGTTTAAATCGCTCCCTGACGCCTCTCCCCGGTCCACCCAGCTTCAAAGTCAAATCAGAGAAAATATGCGTCGGGCATTCTAATACTCAGGCAGCAGGATGGACTGATCACTTTATTCTTTTAATTAGCGCAAAGTTCCTCTAATTACTGTTCCGAGACAGAGTGAGTTATCCCGTGGAGAGGGCTGAGAGGCAGAGACGCATCTCTATTAGCAAGCGACGGAAGAAGGAGAAATACTGTGAAGTGGGTGCGAAGGTTACTGGGGCTCCCGTTCTTGTTTGGAGAGGAGGAGAGAGGGGGAAAGAGAGAGAAAAAAAATGGCATGAAAGAATAAAATGAGGAAGACCGACTTGAAAAGAAAAAGACAGTTAAGAAAAAAATTAATACGTTTTCTATAAAAGAATTGCAAGTACTTTCCCCAGTGTGTGTTCATGTACATGAGGCAGTCAACGATTAGGGAGTTCGCCCCCGTTCACCCTGTTTAAGACCCAAAACCGTCAAGGGTTCCACTGAGGTATTCATGAGCAAGGATTAGAACACAAGCACCGCTCCCGGGACGATGTCAAAAAGCTGCTCTTTTGCGGAAGCGTCAAATGAAGAGGTCACATTTCATTGTGGTGTACTGTGTGCTGTGTTTACAATGATAAATAACCACTCACTTAAATGTACTGTCACATTTAAAAACATTAAACCGCATGCCGTCACGTGACTCTGCCCAGTCCTCTTCTATTCAGTCGTTTCTTTCATTTACATTCACAGCATTTAGGAGACATTCTTACCCAGAGCAACTTTCCTTTCCTAATTTCAGAGACAGTTTCTCTGAGAGCAACTTGGGGTTAAGGGTCTTGCTCAGGGACATAGTGATGGTAGTGCTGGAGGTAGGATTTGAACCCACAACCTCTTGGTCCAGAGATGAATATCCTTACCACTAGACCACCATCACCCCCTTTCAGTTATTTTAACAGAAGAAAGACGGGCAGTCTTTAATTACAAAAAATATCCCAGCTTTAATAGTTAAGCTTATTTACGGTAGAAGAGTGAGTGATTATCATGAGTGATTATTTGTCATTGTGAACACACCACAGCACAGCACACAGTGCAACACAACGAAATCTGACCTCTGCATTTAACCCGTCCGTGAAGGAGCAGTGGGCAGCTAACAAGCTCCCAAGGAGCAGTGCTTGGGGACGGTACCTTGCTGATGAGTACCTCAGTGGTAACTTTACCGGTCCTGGATTCGAACCCGCAACCTTCTGATCACGGGGTGAACACCCTACCGTTACGCCACCAACTGCCTTGTCAATGAATAATGTGGGCAAAAAACAAACAAAACAATAATTCATTAATCATAATCAAGGTACATATTCAATTAACCCTGATACTGATTTGATGTGATTTTGCCCAGTTCATAAAATACACTAACACTATATAAAATACACCTCAGAACATAAATGCACAGAGATAAATGAAAACATTTTGACTATATTTAGAACGTTCAGCTTCTTAGTGAAAGCAGTATTCTGTCTCTGAAAAAAACAAAAAAAACATAGCAAGCCTTCAAGGAGGCTTAAAGTAGGAAAGCAAACCGAACTGTAACATCACATCCTCAATGGGGAAGCAGATGGAGACGCACCTTTACCAATCTCCCCTTTCAGTCACAATCCTCCTTCCACAGCGGGGGTAACAGGCCGTATCTGTTCACATCGGCATTCCTGCCAGATTCAGGACCGGATTAGTGCTGACACTCCCTCTGAAGTCTAACATGCTCGGAACAAAAGCGAGGGATGACAGAGAATGAGTGAAGCGGAGAAAAGAGAGAATCATTTGTTCCCACTCAAAATGTGGAAATGTCTCGGAGCTCGGCAGCGCATCTCCCCGCCCGTCCTCGTGCTCCTCTCGCTTCGGTCGAAGTTTCAAAGTTGGCTCTAAATATTTTAGCCATTTATTTTATATCTTCAGTAGCACTGATCTTTTGAACACTGCAATGAAATGTTTAGGGTCAAAGTCTAGACAAAGGAATAAATCACAGGGTCTGTGCTTTCTCAAGTTTGTCAGCAAACTTTGTCAGAAAGAAGGGATAACGATCCAGAGCAACTTATGACAGTGCTTTGTAGCAATCTGTAAAGCTAGACTTAAATCAACCACTGTCATTAAAACAAAGTTATTGCCAGCTAAGTTACATACTGTAAAAAACCTGTTAGAGAAGGAAAGGGAAAACAAAGTAAACAATAAGTATCAGGGGTAATTAATACTCTAGATACTTCTGGAAGAGGCGTAGTGATGTCTGAAGACAGCAAGACACTCAGCAGTTCTGACGGCAGGAGGAAGTTCGCTCCACCACTGCGGAGTCAAGACTGAACAGAGTCTTGATGCATGTCAAGCTCTTCTCTTAAGTGGTGTTTTAGTTTCGAGACGGTGCACTGTGGTGCAGTGGTAAGTGCTGCTGCCTAGCTGCGGGACGGTCCTGGGTTGGATTTCTGTTTCTGAGTTTGCGTGCTCTCCCCGTGTTCGCGTGGGTTTTCTACGGGTGCTCCGGTTTCTTCCCACAGTCCAAAGGTAAGCGCTACAGGTTGATTGGCAACTCTAAATTGGCATCATAAGGTGTGACTGAGAGTGTGGTTGTGTTGGTGTTTGAGGTTTGCGGTGTGTTGGCGCAGCTCCAGGATTGATCCCCGCCTCGCGCCCATAGTCCCACGATAGGCTCCGGTCCTCTGCAACCCTGATAGGGATTAAGAGTTTGTGCTTGATGCACCGAAAGGACGAGAAGTGACACGTTTGATCAGTGCTGATAAGTAAGAAGATGCAGTTCCATTCTTGGCCATGAAGGCAAGGTTTGAACCTGATGCCAGTGCAGTTTCCGTAGTAGAGGTGTGGTACGTGAGAATTTAGGAACGTTGAAGATGAGTCTCGCAGCTGCATTGTGGATCAATTTAAGTGGTCTTGTTGCCTTCAGTGTATTAGACAGTTGCAGTAGTCCGGTGGAGAGAATGGGACAGATCGTTCTGACGTTGTAAAGAAGATATTTGGAGGGACTGGAAAGGTTGCCAATGTGAGAAGAGAATGACAGTTTGTCATTCAGAGTGACACCAAGATTTCTTGCCATTTTTGAAGGGATGATAGAGTTCTCTTTGATGTACAAGAGTCCAGTCGCACTAGGATTTAACTTGAGGTGGTGGGATGTCACCCAACATTCAGGTTGAGAATTGTTGGTCATCACGTGCAAAGGAGAGAATAAGTTGAGTGCTGACTGCATAACAATAGTAGGAGAACCTGTACGCAGCTATAGCCTACCCAGAGGAGCCAGTGTGTGAGGAGAAGAGAAGGGGTCCAAGGACCGAACCCTGAGGAACATTAGTGGTCAGTTTTTGTGGAGCAGACTGGGAACCTTGCCATGCTACCTGAAATGTCCGACTGTCAATGTAAGATATAAGGCATTGCCAGGCCGTACCTGAAATTTCAAGATTGGAGAGAGTATCCAGGAGGATCTCATAGCTGACCATGTCGAAGGTTGCAGACAGGTCCAAAAGAATCAAAACCTAGCAATTTTGCTAGAACAGACTTTACATTTATACACCAGGTCAAACACATTTAATCGGTGTCAGATTAAAAACATTATGTGAATATTTAGAGTTTATTTCTGTGTTTTAAGAGGAACATATTTGAATCTGATAGTATCATTAAGTATGTGGCTAGAGAAATGCTTACAATAAAAATAAAAACGTCCAGAGTACAGTGAAGCAGTTGTAGTTGCTTTAAAGATACACTATTAGATTATCAGGTTGACAGATGAATTTAAAAAGTAATACAAAAACAGCAGCAGTAGAGTGCAATGGAAAATAGATTAGCTTTAAATGTTTAAACTTTTGAACTTCTAAACTGACCTTTCTTTGTCTGCAACTTCTGTGTTTCAGTCCCGTAACTGTTGCATCCTATTTTCATAATTTTTGTCATTTAGTTTATGCCTATAGCTGAAGAAGACACCTACCTTTCTACTCAGCCAGTATGATCAGTGCCTTTTTGTTCTTTGTCAAACTGCCCAGTACTCAGTGAATGTGAAATTTTCTTGCAAAAAATGCATTTCTTCATGCTTTGATTTGGTCTGCCTTTCAGTGTGATCACTTATTTGGTCTTCTTTCCACAACAAGAACAAAACCTTACGTCATTTAGACAATCAAATATTTATTTTTAAAGGGAGCATTATTTACTGAACAACCTGGCGTCTGATATGCTCAAATGCTTCATGCTAGCCCTGCTGGAACTGGAATTGGATCAGACTTAAATTTTTCTCTGATTTTAATATCCAAACCATTCTTTTTTCTGGTATTGAGCATCAGATCGGTGCCATCTCTAATTTGTGCAGTGAATATCCTATTATGCAGTGTGTCACTAAGCCCCGCCATTAAGAAGGGTAAGCTAATCATTCTGAGAATCCTGGCTGCGAGCAGTAACTGAGCAATTACTCAGTTACTGGAGAAAAAAGAAGTAAAACACCAAGAAAAGTATTTACCCAATCTAAGTTTGTGTGCCTGTGTATAGCCCCAAGGGTTTTTTTTCTTTATTAAATGTCTCCAACTTTTGAGATAATTAAATCCCCCCAGTGTCATTACACACTAACATTTTTATTACACTTTGTTTAAGTGGTGCTGAGAGACAGTTTTCAATCTTCTCCCACTCTCACCCCTACCCTCCTTCTCTCTCTCTCTCTCTTTCTCTCTTTCGATCTCTCTCTTTCTCTCTGAGGAAGACATCAATCTTCAGCTGTCAGTGGGTCTGTTGGGCTTTGACCCTGCTCCAGCGGAGAGGGAAAAGGCCCTGCTAATATTGAGTTAGCTTCCGTGACACACTCTTGACACCTCCACACACACACACACACACACACACATGCATACAAACACACACATACCCTCTCGAATCCTCCCAAGAAATTCTAGAGTGCCACAATCTGACAGTTTTACACACACACATGCATGCTCCCATAACCTCACTTGGGCCTGCATAATACAGAATGAGCTCATGCAAGACATTATGGCACAGGCGCCAGACAGACACATACACACACACACAAAGACTAAACTTACCAACAAAATCATCTGCAGACAGATCTCTAGTGGGATGTGTACATCTCTCGAGTTGTCTGAGTGAAAAGTCACTTTGGGTGATGCTCTTGCCATTTATGCTTCTTAATATTACAAACTGAAATATAAAATAAATAATATGCTTCCTCCCCCCAAACCACTTTTTACTTTGAAAAATAAAGTTCTTCGCGACCTTCAGTTTTATCCCACCAAGCGCTCAGAGTGAGATCTCATTTACAAAAGGCATACAGAGATTAAATTGCTCTCTAAAGGCCTTTTTGCTCTATTTGACATGCAAGAGCATCTATCATCTGAAAAAAAAACAAATAGGCATCAACTGACCTGGGAATTCATTATTTGATTATTTCTCTAAATTGCATAAAACTGTTTAAAAAAAAAACAAGACGGCAGCTTGTAACATGCACATTCTATGACTTCACACCCAATTTTCTTAATCTTAATTTCTTAATAATGGCATCATGTATGTACTATGATACTTATGATATGAACATTTACGGCATTTAGCAGATGCTATTACCCAGAGCAACGTATAACAGTGCTTTGTAGTCCAAAGCACTTTAATCTGTCCAACAGATGTGTTTTTTGCGCTGGCAGTGCCTATTTTTAATACAAATCCCACGAGCTTCAGAGTTCAAAGTGCTAAGCGCCTTTAGCACTTCAAGTTGAAATCCGTTCAACTTTTAGAACAGTGATGCGCTCGTCAATGTCACTTGTCTATTGGAAGCCCTTCAAAAGATTTCATGCACCCAATCTTGTCTCGAAGAATCTATTTCAAATGGTGCCACTAATGCTAAGATGAGATTTCTCTGCGTCTTGTCAGCTAAACTAGCGGTCTCAAAGAAACGCACTGAAATAGGGGCGAATGCGCAAGTGCCCGATGGCGCCTTTCTTTAATGTAGCAACAACGAGCGCTGAGAGAAAGCGCTGAGAAAGCGCACAGGAAGTCAGCTTTTGAGCGCTCTCAGTGGAAAAAATGTTTGGTGGACACAGGCCCTTATCCCTTAGTGTTTCCCCTACCATTATATGGGGCGAACTCACCTCACCGTTGCGCTACCAACTGCCTCTACCCAACACTAAATTCCATTTTAAAATGTTGCTTCTGATTGGCAGAATGTCTGAGTAGATTCTCAGCTGTACAGAACAATAGACAGAAGTGTCAAAATCTTTTTTAAATATAGAAAGTTGTACCAGGAACAAAACTGATATTAACTACTCTGACTATCATTTACCATTCATTGACTATTCTCTGATATTCTTTGATTAGTTTACATGTGATTGCTAAAGTTACCAAAGAAGTCTTGTTAAAGCTCAACATACACATAATGTATCATTAAAAGCTCCTCAAAAAGCAATAACTACCACATTTTAATGGATTTAACAAGGCAACATCAAAAACTAGCTTTAGCCGACATATGGGTAAACCAGGAAAGCATCTGATTTGATCGATCTGATTATGAACTGCTTTTAGGACTAAACAAACTCATAGTTATTACAGTAACGTGTCACTGGTCAGCTTCCGCAGTTTCTAAAGTTACACTTACATTTATGCCATGGGTCCGATATCCGTATGCAGACTAATGACCGTCCTCGTGGAGGAACCTGGGTTTAAGAGCCATGCTCTTAAGGGATTTAAGGGTCAAGCAGGACTCAAACCCCACCAACAAAAGATTACACTATCTGACACTATCATCAGTGGATCACTGAGCAAGACCCTTAACCCCAAGTTGCTGCATTTTCCCAGACATTAGGAAAATGGAAGATGCTCTGAATAAGAAATACAAATGTAAAAAAAAGATTGCCACCAATGCCACACTACTTCTACAAACAAATGGCCTCTCGCAGCACTGCTGATGTGACTGCATGCTTCAAGGTTATAATTCAAAAAATGGATAAATATTTCATTACAATATTTATTTCTATTGTAGTGTGAATTATTTTCTACACTTCCTGAATCTTATTCAAACCGGCAGCTAATTCTCCGTCTTTCTCTCCCTAACTGTCAGCTGAAACAGCTTCTCTGTGGGGGGGCTTTGGCTCCTGTCTAAGCATCTGCTGTCACCACAGTGACCTTGTGACCTCTGGTGAGACTTTGACGGAATGCCAGGTGACTGCCATTAATATTAATATTATTGGCAGGGCAACCTCTGATGCCCAGTGGAGTGCACCAGCCTGAGAGGCCCTTTTAAGAGTCATGCTGCATTCCACCCGTCTCCACTGGGATGCCACGAACAAACGGAAGAAAGAATAAAAAGCACCAAGAGGAGAAAAAAACAAGTTTTTCTCAGCTGTCAATTTCTCCCCCATTCTTCCTTGTGCTGACTCACTGCTGTTCCTTGCAAACCTTTTAATCTCTCACAGTCACGTCCACCTTCCTCCCTTCTCCTCCTCTCTCTTTCTATACTGCTTTCTATACCTCTCTTTCAGTGAGAGTTAGTCAAGACTTTTACAATTTATATCACCATTCATAAGAACTTTTTTACCCTCTTTTCCTCCTTCCTGGTCTCTTCTCCTGTCTCACACACACAAACACACAAACACACACACACACACACACAAATGGAAAGGTCAAGTGCAGAGTAAAATACCAAGCCTGAATTATTCAAAGGCACCCTTTCCTTTGAGAGAAAGGGAGAAAATGCTCTAAAAGAAAAACAAAGCCAAAACTATCTCCTCTTATCATCATTCATGTGAATGAAAAACACACTCATTCAAAAAAACAAATCTTTAACACACACACAGACTCATATATATGCAAACACAAGACTCAGTATTAATGTCTATCAGTGTTTTTCCAACAAACATGATCAGTTCTTTAAACAGGCTAATTCAATATGAAGTGACCTTACTCTCAACTACACTGACACTACAATATAAGGATGACAGAATACAAACAAATCATGTCCATAATAGGGCTGCAACTAACGACTATTTTGATAGTCGACTAGATCATCGACTATTAAAACGATTAGTCGACTAATCGGATTATAAATTGCATAATTATAAAATGGCTCCGATTTAGCTACCAGTTTTTACATTTAGTATGAGGTTATTTAAATTTTGTGGTAAATAATAAAGACAAGAAAGATAGTTCACTCAAAAGCACATTTTAATAAATAAGTTTCTTCTTTGCCTTATCTAGCCTTACGATGGCTCCTGGTTTTGTGATGGTGCTGAGAAAATGGTAACGTACCATTATAACATTTATGAGCGAGTGACAAAGGCATTGGTTACTTTACCGTTTTGCGTGCTTATTAAACGTGTAAGACCTAACTATTAAATTATAATTATAAGGTCGATAAACTATAACTTGCGTTTAACCGACCCGTCGCCGTTCCTCTTCCTCCGACATCTTTGGTTTTTCTGTAGGAACTTTCTTAAGCCAATCACAAAACCAGGAGCCATCGGCCAATAGGATTCGCAGGCAGAAACTGCCAAAACCCCGCCCCCAAACTGTCCAAACCCGCCCCTTTCAAACCACGCGCGTAGAAATCTCACTCGAGCAAAAAAGCCGCTCGTCGGTAATCTACTTTGTGCGCGAGGACATTTAACACATCGAGAGGAAAAAGACATTCGAGAGAGGAAAAATACAGTTTGCGCGCAATATTATCACAACCGCGCACTCGATTCTTAATTTTGTGCTCTCGAGTTTCACATTTGCGCTCGCGACTTTGAAATTTACGCCCGCAAAATTTTTGCGGCAAGCCATTTTCCGCGCTGTAGTTTTGGCGTTGATGTGACGTCATAGGGCCATTCTTCTAGCTGTCACTGAATGCTATCGCGCAAGAGCGAATCTCACCAGAGTGTGGTGTATTGGTGCACTCTATTGGAAAACGGTAGTACTGCACAGGTAGAAAGGAAGGAAAAGGTTTCACTCCGTTTAAAAATACGTCTGGCGACAATTATCGACAATCAAATTCGTCTGCGACTATTTTTATTGTCGACTTTTGTCGACAATGTCGAATAATCGTTGCACCCCTAGTCCATAATAAGATGTAAAATTTTAAGCGTGAACCAGCATTTAAGGGCAGCCGGTAGCGTAACCGTTAGGACACTCGCCCCATAAACGGAGGGTCGCCGGGTTCGAATCATGAACCGGTAAAGGTACCACCGAGGTGCTCATGAGCAAGGTCCTATCCACAAGCACTTCTCCCTGGGTTCTGCCCATGTCAGCTGCCCACTGCTCCTTTATGGATGAGTCAATTGCAGAGGTCACAATTCGCTGTGGTGCACTGTGTGCTGTGCTGTGGTGTGTTCACAATGACAAATAATCACTCACTTTCACTCACGAAGCTGTGGTCTATTTCCAGGACAAAATCTTTCTATATACCAGTCAACATTTTCCAACACTATAAAAAAATCACCTATGTGTCAGGAACACTCTGCAGGTGTCCAGTCAGAAGCCATCATCTATGTCCATGCACAATTTACTTCAATTCTCCACTTACATTTCTGCCATTTTGTCAGAAGCTCTAATCCAGAGCGAATTCCATTTCCTAATTACAGGGACAGTTTCCCTGCAGCAACTTGTGGTTGAGGGCTTTGCTGAAGGCTGAGCTGTTTTAGTCTCTGTGTTCATCCCCACCATATTATATTTAGTACTGGGTTTTAGTCACTTAAGCCGCCGCCAACCGGTCAACACTGTGCATTTAGTACTTCTTCCATGGTCAGGTTCTGACCCCAGGACTGCTGTTGGTTAAATAATATTTCGTGTGATCCACTCCGTATCTTACTTAGTGAGGGCTCCAGAGCTCAAAGTCACTTCATGAAGAACTAACAAGAGACAAGACATAAAGGGTCGATTTCCCAGTCGAGGATTAAGCCCAGTCCTAGACTAGCTTTGAATTTGAATGGTAAATCTCCACTGGTACTGCAACTTAGTCCAAGACTAGGCTTAATTCATGAGCGAGAAACCAGCCCAAAATGACTATGATACAAACATGCAGTAAACAACATATTGCAACACAGGGTAAAGAAGCAGGACTGGTTGCCTTTAAGAGAGAGGAGTTTAAACATGAGGACTGAGTCCAGTACCCAACTCAGGTGCAGGGAGGTTGCAGCCAGTTTTAAACCAACTAACATACTGTCACATCCTTGATATTTTTAATGTGTTGAATCAAGTGTGCTTAATTTAGAGCAGTGCTAAACCAGGATGTTGTGTGATCCTCCATGACTGGAGCAGGGGAGTGACACAGACACAAATCACAAGGCAGGTAGGCATAATGTTTTGGTAGAAACGTGTTATCAAAAATGTAGTAATTGTAATTGTGACCTAAAGCTTCACATTGGCCTAATAGTAGTGGGGAAAATGCTCAGTCAAAACACATCCCAGTCAAGGAAGAGATTCTGTGGTTCCAAAAAATGTTTTGCATAGAAAATGATGTAAAGTGAAGTGAGTGATTATTTGTCATTGTGAACACAGCACAGCACACGGTGCACCCCAACACAATGTGACCTCTGCATTTGACCCCACCGTGAAAGAGCAGTGGGTAGCTTTTAGTAGTGCCCGGGGACCTGGAGGGTACCTTGTTGACAAGTACCTCATTGGTACCTTTATCAGTCTGGGATTCGAATCGGCGACCTTACTCCCTAACTGTTATGCTACCAACTGCCCCAAAATAAGAAAGGAAGGTGAAGTAATTTTGCATTTACAGTAAAGGCAATATCATTATTCCGTTTAGAATTTAGAAAAAAGTATAAACATAACAGACAAGACAATCACTGACTGAATCTCGTGACATATTATTTACTGTCTGGAATAGGAGCCTGCATAACCTGTATTCACTGATGGACCTTGCTCACTACGTAAAGCACACGGTGAAGCAGAGTTGAAGACAGCTGGAAAGATGGCTGCTGATTACACGGACTCAGGGCATCACCTTCGTACCAGACTCCACAGCCTCTTTCTTAAAGTGATCAAGTTTCTTCACTACCTCGTGCAGCGACCTCTCTCATGACCCCATCGAAGCCCATTTCACCAAGGTCAATTACATGTCTGGACATTTCTCTCTCGCTTCCCTATGAGCACAGTTACGACACTAAAATCAATGATTGAAATTACAGCTGTCTAGTGCATCTGGTTATTCACTGCCAGTCAAACGTTTGGACATACCTTCCCATTCAATGTTTTATTCTTTATTATCATGACTATTTACATTGTAGATTCTCACTGAAGGCATTATGAATGAAGACATATGGAATTATGTAGTAAACAAAAAGTGTGAAATAACCCAAAACATGTTTTAAAAACATTTCTTAGATTCTTGAAAATAACCACCCTTTGCTTTGATCACTGCTTTGCACACTCTTGGCATTCTCTTGATGAGTTTCAGTCTTGAAGGAGTTCCCAGAGATGCTGAGCACTTGTTGGCCCTTTTGCCTTCACTCTGCGGTCCATCTCATCCCAAACCATCTCGATTGGGTTTCGTCAGGTGACCATAGAGGCCAGGTCATCTGGGGCTGCACTCCATCGCTCTCCTTCTGGGTCATATAGCCCTTACACAGTTCAATTATAGTTTTGATGCCTTTAGTGAGAATCTACAATGTAAACAGTAATGAAAATAAAGAAAAAACATTGAATGGGAAGGTGTGTCCAAACGTTTGACTGGTAGTGTATGTCTCATGCACATCTGCTGAATTTGAACACTGCTCTGAAAGACTCATCACTCTTTTCAGTCATTATGCAGATTGTACCCCGCAAACTGGTTAGATCTAATATGTTACAAACTGCTGCTGTGCCCCTGGGCAATCCCAAGTTGCTTCAGAAAGACTGTTCTTGTGATTAGAAAACGTAAGTCGCTCTAGAGAAGGGTGTGATAAATAAATGTAAATGGTAGCTAGCATTATGTAGCTACATACTATTTGGATAGAGCTGTTTATAATATTTCTTTGTCAGCAAATGACAACACGAGTTTGTGTAGAATTTATAACATGTTTTGAGGTTATGCCAGATTTTGAATGCCCTGAGAACTGAACATACTCACAATGCGCAGTTTAGGGATGCACCGATCCAACTTCTTCAGTTCCGATACTGATGTTGACAATTGGGCTTTGAGTGTCAGCTGATCCGGAGTACCAATCTGATACCAGTTGTTAATAAATTCTGTATTTCTCTCTCTCTGAGGAGGAGACTGAGATTATTCTGTTATGCTTAAGGAAATACTTGATTTAAATACTGTTTTCCTAATTAACACAATGTGATAATTACACACCCATATGTATATGCTAAATTATTCATTATTAAAATAACATCTCAAAAACTATTTGTTTAAACACAGTTATGTAATTGTGTGACGCTCCCTAATCCATCAGGAACACAGAGATTGCGAGCGAGAGCTGGTGTTGTTAATGAAATTAAACAGTAAAATCATGTGATTTGCTTTTAGGGTTGTAGTGCGTTGTGTTGCTTGTTCTGCACATTGTCATATCGATATGTACATATTAGCGCTTACGACAATAAACCATCTTTACCGCAGGGCCTACGAAAAACCTACAATTTACAGATCAGCTCCATAGATCGGACCAATGCCACCGATACCCGATCCAGCTATTTGAGTCCTTATAGAACGATATCCGATCCTCGTATCAGAATGTTGCCATTCCTACTACAGCTGAGGAAGAAGAGAGGCAGACGATTTGCTGAAAGAGGAAAAACGCTCAGGGACTAGGGTGTCAGCTGGGAGATCAGTGAAGTCATCCGATCTGGAAGTAATGTTCAGTCAGTAAGTAATAAAAGCACGAAGCATCCCTTTTTAAGGGAGCAAAATAAGGTAAAAGGCAGGTAAAAAATTAAATACCAAGACTGCATAAAGCTTGCAAAATAACTGCACCATTAGCATCGCAATAACTTTAGGTACTGCTCTTTCGTCAGTCTTTGACACAGCTAGCAATCACCCAGTCTTTGAATGAGAGATGAATTCCGTCAGGGAAGCGGGTGACAAAGGAGGAGCGGATTTAGTAGCAATATAAATCTCCATGTCATCAGCGTGGGAGCGAGCAAACCAATTAGTCAAGAGGATGAACAGAGATGAATAACTTTCGAAGCAGAATCACTTAACAGAGTCCAGCAGTCTGACAGCGTCTAGCTAATATTAGGAGTGCAATCTTTACACAATAAATTATATTTCATTCATACAGCTTTGCATAGGAAACTGTTACTGTCCAGTAAAATGCAAAAAAATGATGTTGCACTTCTAATTCATCACATAGAACATAATCAGAATCAAAATGAGGTTTATTGCCAAGTACGTTTTCACACATGAATTTGGCAACCACCAACCAAGACAGATTAATTTATCCCATATACTAACTTGCTTCCAATTAGTCATTCAGCTAACGATGCAAAGAACTCTCCAATTATTTGATTTGACTCAAATGATTAGATGCATCTATTTCATTCAATTCACTTGTGTTTAAGTAGCACAGACTGCAAACCATCACCAAACAACATTACAACTCTTGAAGCAGCTGTTAAAGGTCCCATATTATTAACACTTTTTTGTTCTTTGAACGTCCATCTGGATCTGTACTACCTCTACACATACTGTAAGTTTGATTTTTTTTTTAATGGTCAATTGTGTTAGTATTAATTTAATGTCAGAAATCTACCTCCGACCACCAGGCAGAACTGCTAGCGCTTCCTGATCCGCCATGTTTTCGTGCAGCTGCTAGTGTGGATATCACAATGAAGAAGTTTAAGTTTTGTGTTGAACATGTTTGGCTGTATGGATGGTCTGTTAGCAGCAGCCATGCAGATTATTTTCACGTGAGGTAAACTCTAGCCATACTGTCTGCGCTCCACAATGTCTACGTTCCGGAATACCGTGGGCAGCAGCGGCTCAATTGCATTTAGGAATACTAATGAGAAACAGCATGTTCTGAAAAGGGCTGAAATAGAGGAGTAAAAGCAGGTGAAAATGCCTAGTCTGAGAGGTATTTTCGGCAAACTACTTCAGAGACATGTTTAGTGGAGCTTATAGACCTATTTGAACTTGTTGAAAAAAACTGTCATATGGGACCTTTAAATACGGCACGTTCTTTGTGTGTTAATGCTTATTGAAAGTTACTCATAACGGGAAGAAATTAAGACAAATCTCTATCAAACAAAAACATCTTTTTAATAACCAAAATGAAATCTCACAGACCAGAATAAATGTCAGTATTAGGTGTATAAATGATATCAGCACCCAATCTGTGATCTTTTTAAAACCTAATAAAGAATACTATAACTGTGTTGAAAGGATTTTTCATATCGCCTGATCTCTACACAATGCTGCATGCTATAAAGTGTCATTAAAGATGAGGATTTTTATACAGCAGAAATATTGCCAAGATTCTTCAACTGAGACCTTTCATATAAAGATGCAATAATATTTTTAGTTCAATAGTTTTTTTGGCACTTTAGTTTTACTAAGAAATGGGACTATGGTTATAAAACCCAAAACATTTTGTAACTTGTCATTAAACAACACAACCTAGTTAGCAGGTGAAGTGAAAGTGAGTCAGCAGAATTTGGGTTACAGAAATCAAGACCCAGCTCTGACCGGCCTTGAGACAAGTCAGTTGAACACAAGACCTGCTCCAGGGCACTGACCTCTCGCTCACTCAAGGTCCGACTTGCCATCTGAGATATGAAAAATGCTAATGTCAAGATATTGAGCAATAAAGCTGTACTTTTCTTCAGTGCAGTGAAATTGCACACAGTTGGGGGGCTTGAAAGACCTTTCGTGACCCCAAATCTGCCTATAAATACAGCACACAGACTTGGTCAGAGGAACTCGATTAGAGGCATTAGAAGCAATATTTAGATAAGGAAAAACATATTTGGTTATGCTCATCTTGGGGTCATAAGCTTTCATTATTTGTCAAATGCTGATAGCATCACAGCTTCAATGGGACATTAAAGTAGGAAAATTCAGACACGTCTTGGCTGACTGACTGACCACATTTGTGATGATCAAGCAAATGCAAGACGTCTGCTAAAGAAATTTGTACACACACAGTTCTACTGGTGCAGTGCGGTTAAGGACCATAACGGACAGAAAAGAATGCCTGCAGGTATCCTCAGAAATTCAATGTAACAATTAAAAAGTAAAAACCATCTAATGACTCACTCATTAAATCAGGTCATAATTGGAAGACACAGAACATGAGTAGTAACGGATGGCTTTAAGTTAGGACTGCACGATATATCGAGAATTTATCGTCATCGTGATATCAACCTGCATGTTATACATATCCCAAAGACTGCAATCAGCTGGGGCCCTACTGCCCTAAATGCCTGCCTGAATGCAGATTTGAGACTGAGCGCGGCATGCGCTGCGCTCTGAAACCCATAATTCTATGGCTTGCGTGGCTCAAAGCGGTCAGCGAGCTTATACAAACACCGCTATCAGAGTTCTCTCCACTTATGTCGAGGGTTAAGACAACAACGAAATGACAGGTGAGAGTTGTAAAAACGACTACTTTTCGTGCTTAACGTCCTGAGGGCAACCCGCTGTTTTTTGAAAGGAAGCCCAAACCCTGTGGCGTTAGTCTGCATAATCTACTCATTATCTGGAGGACATGTTTGCAGTCAGCCCAAAGCAGAAAGCCATTAACACTCTATACTCACAAGTCACATCGTCATCGCAACATTCAACAATGTCACTGCATATCGCATGTTTTCCTGAAATCGTGCAGCCCTACTGTATCACAAATCTTTAAGTCAGACTACTGTTCTTGCAGCAAGTATTTTGTTTTGAGTGTTCCACTCAAAGCCACTTTAAAAATTTAGCATTCCTCTGTAGTGGAACACATGCCCATGCGGAACTGACAAAAACAGTTTTAAGGAATGCTTAATGTTTAAAACTGCTCCAAGGTCTACACTTCACATTTCACTGCTACCCATACAGTCTGGCCTCAATCTGCTTGTTCATTCAGCTCAACCCTGCCGTCCCAACAGTTCATGCCTGACCATCACTTGCATCCAGTTTCAAATCGCTGAGCAAGTCTCAAGTGTACCATAAACCACCCAGACGTGGTGAAAGTGGTAAAGAGCAACAAGAGTTAGCCTAGGATCAAACGTGAAACTGTAGGTTTCTCTTACCTCAAACTCCTCCGCTTCTATCAGAAGTTTAGCTGTCGTTATTCTTGATTCATATGGCGGGATGGTACTCTGAAATTGAACAAAGCGTATTTGAAATCAGCATTGAGAGCATATACTACTCTTTTGCAAATACTACTTTAGGGCTGTGCAATATGATGAAATATATCGGATGACAGAATTAAAACGTCTATAGTTTCAGATTATACTCTTGTTTATTTTGTGGTGTTGCAAAATACGCTGTTTACAGTAATATTTTTCATGGTTTGGATGAGAGTTTACAGTAGTCACCACAGCACCACGTAGATAGAGACACAGAGAACACCTGAGCCTTAGATTTCTGGCTAAATTCTGAGAGCGCAGTGGAACTTTTGCAAGCAAAATTGTGTGTCTGTGCTCACTAAACTCTGCCTACGCGAGCCCTCGAAACACTCCGTGCTGAAGATGGCACCGATGCGATACGTGGATCGGATATGGGTCGATAACGACTCAAATAGCTGGATCGGGTATCCTTGGCATCCTTGGCATTGGGCCGCTCTATGGAGCCGATCTGTAAATGCGCACACATACAGTTTGTTATGCATGGGAAGTGGCACTGCGGTAAAGCTGCTTTATTGTTCAACATTCTCGCTAATTTGTACATAATGTGACAATTAGCAGAACAAGCAACGCAACACACTTCAACCCCAAACGCAAATCACATGATTATACTGTTTACTTTCTTTAACAACATGATGTTAATGATGTTATTTTATTAATAAATAATTACGCACATACATATGGGTGTGTAATTATTACATTGTTTTAGTTTAACAGAATTTAGGTAAAGTATTTCCTTAAGCATAACGGAATAATCTGTCATGTATTCAGACATTTTTAAAGCATTATTTTCTGTTTAAAAAGACTCAGAGACTGTATCAGATTTGTATCGTATAAGCAGATATCTAAATGTACCATACGGGTATCATATCAGACATAAAAAAGTGGTATCGTGCCGTGTTTACTCAGCGCATGTTCTCATCTGCCTGCCCACGCGCTCAGATCTATGGAACACCAAAGGTGCCACAATTCGCCTTGAAGGCACCTTACAAGAACACTGTAGAAAGCACCGCTTTTTACAGTCATTTCACAGGTTAAAAGCAGTGTCTGACCACAGGTCCCTAGAGCAAAAAGTGCCGTTTTCAAAGGCGTAAAGCTCAATTCTTAAAGAATTATGGTGAACAAAACAGATGTTTTACTCTCAATTGCATAAAAATATAGACCAATTGTGGCACCCATTATGTTCCACATGAGCATGTACAGAGTGTTTTGAGTGTGTGTGCAGGCAGAGTTGAGCAGCACAGACACAAGATTCCGCTTGCGACAGTTCCACTGCACTTACAGAAAATGTACTATATTGTGATTTATATGGTTATCACGATATGAAACGACATTGGGATATGAGACATTGGTCATATCGCACAGCTCTATATTACATTAAACTCAGCACATAATGTATGGGACAATGGGGGGCAGAGAAGTGGTTTTTGTGCAGATTTCATTTATTTGAACGTGCATCAGAAGATCCTTTAATTTTTTGACCAAGTTTGCGGGTGAAAATCTAACCAGTTAAAGATTTATAATAACAATGCCGTTTAATTAGCTGAACCAGGGGTTCATTATTCATTATTAAGGGCCAGCAATACTGACACTACTCATCTTGGAGGACTATAGCACATCTGGAGCCATCATGGCACCACTAGAGTGTTTCATGTACTGGCTTCTTAATAGCTAAGCAGACGATGACTTGAGTGCAAAAATGTCACTGCTGTATTAGCTGTGTTTAAACGTGCCTGTGATCGTGAGGTAACGTGACCACCTATGGACGTCTTACAGAGTAAGTGCAGTAAGGGGATTTGTGGTAGTGCAGAGATATACTAGAAAGTGGTAATGACGAAGAGTGTTAAAATGCTTTGGGGATTGGATTTGGCCTGCAGGACACAGTTTGTCAACCCCTGAGCCAAACAACTTCCATCACTGTATCATTATTGTGATATGAAAAAAATAGCAGCCAATAAAATATTTTTAACATAAAAAAATATTTCAGTTATGACAATTTGTTTTAAGAAATCATTCTTATTTACTGTAATTTAAAAAATTCAGATAGTAACTGTGGTATTCGTGACTAGTAGATGTCCCAGTAGTTCCTTCTAATATTCATAACCTAATATTTGTTGTGTAAAAGTCTAACGTCAAACAAACTATTTGAGAAATGGTTTAAATGCCTTTTTCAGAAATATACTTTCCATCCAAAAATTTATATTTGCATTCCTACAAAAAAAAAGAAGCTTGTAACACTAGTTGAGTTGGAACACTATCATGGACACAAACACTGCTCAGTGTAACACATCATTTACCAAGGATGCGAAATCCATAGTTATGAATCGTGTCTGTGAACATGACAACATACAAGCCAGAACTAACAAAAGGCTGCCAAAATGTCAGAGCGGCCCTCCTGACAACTACGCTGTAATTTCAAAGAAACAAGGCAGCGGCATGTCAAAACCGAGCCAGTGGAGACAAACACTTTCTAAATTGTCAGTTTGTCAAGTGACGACTGAGGCTCTCCCTTGAACAGATCTAAAACTCCCATTTAACAACAAAGAAATCATAAAATTACCTTAATGAGCTGACAGAGAGAGAGACATCAAAACCCTGGTAAAAACATTCTGTGGATTTAACAGAAGTGAGTTTCTCAAAGCCGTCTGCCAGCATTTTGATCAGCTGGGCTGCACCGCCTTTTCTATAAATCAAATCACTTTTGAGATTTTAAACTATCAGTTGAAAATATCGGGCAAATCTAAGCATTGGTCCGATGCAGATGACTTATAAAAAGCTGCTAACTTATTCTAAAGTTATAGTTAGTGACAGTAAATACTCCTAAACTCTTCTTCTCCGCCCTTGCAGCACAAGCTGGAAACATGGTCCGTCGCGTGCAGAGCGAACTCTCGCCTGACCTCTTTCTACACATTAGCGCCTCATCATAGCCCTGCCTTCCCATCTGCCAGAACGCTGTCTCTGGTGTCATCCCTTCTTCGACCCTGTCTTTCCATTAACCGCCCCGTGCGCGTGCGTACGTGCGAAGGCGAGAGTGCGTTATCGCGTCAGCACTGCACACAGGTCTGGCGGTGACAGCAGCAAACCTCGCTGACTCCAATTACATCCTGGCTTTCAGCCCTCGCCCTCCCAACGTCCTGCTTCTGACGGGAAAGCATGCAAAACGCAAAGCCTCTGCGTGCTACAGCTAGTAAGAAAAAAGGTGGAAAAACTAATTTGGACACGGACGTTCGAGCGTGTCTTCTAAAGAGAGCAGAAAATCCAGTAGCCTTGAGGAAAATGTTGGCTTTTCAAGTTTTATAAGAGCAGGGCCGCCTGCGCGAGAGCACGGAGTCGGAGGGGCACATTGGCGAGCACGCTGTGTGGCCGGGGGTGGGGTGGGGGGGATGGTTTGCCTGGCGGCGGAGTGCCACAGGCTAGGCACGGCACTGAGAGCGAAATGAAAGGATTAGTCGCTCTCTCTTCCTCTGCCTCAGTTCCTCTCGCACCGCCACACAACTCATTTCAAAGTTCGTGGACGACTTCCCGTGGCCTCATGGTTTTGTTTATCCGCCGGAAAGGGGCGATGGACGGGTGCAAACGTCCCTCCATCAAACTCTCTGCCGCTCAAAGGACCAAACATGAACACACGCTGTGAAATCTGTCAACTCTCACCACACACACACAAAAAATACACACCTGCACTAGATCCTCCTCCTCTTCTTCTTTGAGCTGCTCAGCACTTGTCGGAGACCCTTCGTTCTTCTGTAAACTTGGTAACCATGACGACACGCTCCTCATCAGGTAGTCGCGGCCTTCCTGAAAAGACAAATAAAAGGTCTTACATGGTAGACAGCGGGAAGAACTGTTCGGCGGCGGCCCCGAAACTAGAGCACCCGACAAGGGTCGCTTCTGCAAAGAATAGGAAACGTTTCGTAAGAGTGAGAGTAAGGGAAACAACAGACAGAGAGGAAAGAAAAGTAACGAAAATACAGGAGGAACAGATGGAGATGAAAAGAGTCAGAGCTATAACAATGAACAAATGACATTGTGTTTGACAATGTGTGTGACAGCGTGTGACAGCATGTTTAATAGCGCATTCATTACGTGGTCATGTCTTGCTCATGACATGAAAATTCCAGAAATGCCATAACATCCCGTTCCACCTCAGACGCACAACCCAAACCACACTCAAACCCAGTTTTAGGCTTTCGCATCCTTCCCTTACTCCAGTTTGCCACCTAGCGTCCGAGGTGTGCACGGCGGCGCAGCGGTTTCACCGCAGGCTGATGTGAATTCGTTATGTGCTTTAATATCTTAGACAAGCGCTCTCAATTAAATTGGCTAATATATTCTCAGACGTGACCCAGCAAAGGCTCCCGCTCTTGCAATCTCGCTCTCTCTCTCTCTCCCCGCTGGAGTTGCACAACTTGTTTCGCGGAGTCGCGGCAGGGCCCCGCTGCTGATTAAGAGTTTGTAATTAAAATTACCCCCCTCGAATTAACGGCGCCCGGCTAAGCCGGTGTCATCGCTCGCTCATCAAAGTGTGCTGATGAGAAGAATTTATAGAACGCCACTAATACAGGCGGGTGGTTAACGGCACGCAAGGATTCAATAAGGTGCAGTGGCGAGATAACGGTGGAGGAGGCCGTTCGTGGTGGAGATGAGCCTCGGCTTGAGTATTAGAATGGCCATTACTGATGATCACGCAACACGCACCGGAGTTCAGGGTTGGCATCCACCTGATCATAAGCAATAAGAAACGCTCAACCTGTGGTCTGGGTGGGGTTCACAATGCTCAGGTGCAGTGACGGATGGTGTGCTGTGTTCACGGTTTCCTTTAGATGAGGCCTAATGGCTAATTCTTGACTTCCTGAGGTCATAAAAGGCCTCTTGAAAGAAACACTTCAGAAAAAGTAACGCTGTTATTTCAATGTTCACAAAAACAGCAAATATGCTCATAATTGTATACGTCCTTTTCTCTTATTCTCTCTCTCTCTCTGTGTCTACCTCTTTAGGTAACATGTGGTGAGTGTTCTGTTACAAAATGTCTTCTTTTCAAACCATCCTTGTGGGAGCTGCACCCTGGTGCTAGATGCAGTGGTTTCCTTTCATCACATGCACAGTGATCATTAGTCATAGTCATTCTGTGACTGCAGTGAGCAATCACACATTGCTTCCGATTTTTATTCCACACACTTTTTCTTACCGCTACTCCTCCTCCTACAGTTTTTATGCTAAAAACATTATTCCAGTCCTAAAGTGTGCAGCCTACTGCAGTGTGGGGTGCCTGTATACACATTTTTGATACACACACTCATCCGTGAGTTTTCTCAGTTTTTTGTCAGTTTTCGTCCCATAGACTAACATGGAGTTCAAATTCTGCCGCTTTACTGCACAGCCGCTGTTTTGACAAAGCCACCAAATTTGACCTGAATCGAGGGCCCACAGGCCTCTTCGCATATCATTAACCATCATGACCCACACTCATCTTATTCATCTTTTTTCTGTCTTTATTTTTCCCATAGGAACCTATTTGTTTTCTCCCATTAAGAATATACGTGATTTGAGACTCAAAAGCTTTAATTCGCCTGTTTTTGTCCAACAGTCAACACCGTTCTTATGCCACCTCAGACCGCCACACTGAACACAAATCTCAATCTGTTTTAACCCACACTCGTCTTTTTCTTGCTTTTATCAACCCTCGTTCTTTCCCCATTAACTTCAATGCATTTGAACCAACGTCTTTCTACTCGGCCAGTTTTCATGTCACAGCTACAAAACTTGAGCAATAACTTTGGCCTTTTCTTGTGAAAATGCATCTCTAATTATAATAGTAGCAATTATTCATCATTCTCTTTGAGGATGACAAACTGCTAGCCGTCTGTTTTTAATCCATTATATATTGACACTTAAAACTTGCTCACATGTTCAGGCAGAATGAGAACCTCTCAGGATTTTCCTCACCTCTAAGTCATTTTCATTCATTCAAACAGCCACTCAAACTCTGACATAAATGCCTTGGGAAGTGGCTTTCGTGCGATGTGAGATGTGTCAAGGATTCGACGGCAAAGCCCAGGCAAGAATAATGAAGTCTGTCTTAAATAAGCTACAGGTTGTCCCGCTGAGTGGCACATTAACCAAAGCATTTAAAATATTTCAATTGTGAATGCAGATGAGATTATATTACAGTTTCAAAACCTAAACCATCACACATGGTTGTCATGGTATACTGAAATACCAGGGTATCTGCACATTTTTGATATGCAAATTCAATGACTTTTAAGACCTTTTCAAGACCTCTAAGGAGAAAAATTAAGCCCATCACGGCGGCAAAAAAACACAACAGCCTAGAATTTAGAATTTAGCACATATTTATTGGAGCAACAGCTCCAACATAAAACTGCCTTCTAATTATAAAATATTATGGCTGTGTGCAAACAGGCACAGAAAGTAAAATACTACAAAAGTGCAAAGAACCACCGATTCACTGTTGATGTGTTAGGAATCGCAGTTCAGTAGCCTTCTTTTCAACATCTGCATTTAAACCACCAACTGCTCTTTCTTCAAGCTGCCTTTGTTCACGCTTGAGATAAGCTCCCATTTACTGTATGGAGCAAGTCCAAATCGCGCAAGATAAGCGGTTTTGTCCCTACCACAAGTAAATGTTTTGGCACACTGCGAGTCAGGGAACATTGCCCTAAAGACGGTGTGAATGTCATCATTAGACGTATAGGAGTGATGTCGGCTAACCGTTTGCAAAGCCCATAGCACTTCTGCTTTCAGTGTGTCGGTTGAGGAGAATGTACTGAAGGCATTACTTGTTGTGGGATCCGGAGACACCGCCAAAGTGGGTGTAGGCCTATCTGTAGAGGGTGTATTTGCAGTACTGGCAAACAACTGAATTGGGACAGTTGTTGTCCGACTATCGACAAAATGCTTGTGCTTCTCTCCCCTGATATGTGAGTCGATGGCTTTAGAGCCCATTGTTGCCAGTTTGATGACTTTTTTGCAAAGATGACATCGCGCTTTGTAGACATTAGTCGTCTTTTTCAACCAGTCTCATCCTCCAACCATCTCTCATTGAATTTGCATTTACCCATTATACTCACGGTTTTAAGGGAAACCAGTCTCCCTGCTACGCTCATGCCACGCTATTCTTCTATTTCTATGGCATGCATATAGGCCGATGGGGTACGCACTGCCCCCTGTGCTATAGTCAGTGACGTGTGTGGGTAAAAAAAAAAAAAAAAAAAAGTCACCCCTTTTAAAATTCCAGACTTTTCAATACTTTTCAAGGCCTTAAAAAACATTTTAAAAAAACTGAAGACTTTTTAATACTTTTCAAGGATCCGCAGGGACCCTGAATACAGGGTTATCAAATACTTGTGTATTTGAAAAAGCTGGGTTCAACACTGAAAGGTCCTCTCGAAAGAACTTTGGGAAAATGGAGACATACCTGAATATTATCAATGCTAAACTGGTAGCTGGCCATCAGCTGCAGGGCTTCAGGGTTGCACTGGTTGTAATGCAAAGCTTTCTCAAGGGCCTCCTTACACCGCTTAGCTGCACCCTCCTCCATGCTGTAAAGATACGTTCACACAGCATTACTCACATAACGTTCAGTCCAGCCAAAATCAGGAGGTCTGGCATCTTTTGGCCATGAGAGATATATACATCAGTTGGTCAATAAACTGTCCATTTGAACTAAGGGATATGCTATGGGATGTAATATAATGATTTGCTCAGTTTTGCACCCTTAGAGACTCAATCCAACCGAGGTGTTGAGTTTGTGAGCAAATACGAGACTAATCCAATTAAATACATACATCAGTGTAAATTATATTATTTTGCCTGTGCTATGGACTTCAGAGTCACTCAGATATTAAAGACCCAAGTGGGACCATTATCTTTTCCGTTCAAGTTTAAAGTAAAAATCTGGATTTAAGTTACAGTTTTCAGTTACCAAACATTTAGGTTAATAACCTCCTCCCAAAATCTACCTACCAGCAGGGAAAGGTGTGAGACCTTGCAGAACTGCGTCTGTAGTGGGCCTGCGGTTGAGCCACTTCTGTTTATAATGTTATGAGGCTATTGTATAGGATAAGCTACATCCTATAGCTGTTGTCATCTCATCTCTACTAGCGTCACTTACTCCCAACGTGTTTGTGTCCTCAAAAATGTTAACACCACAACATTTTTACACAATCTCTGCTTGAAAGGTAATCTGTCTAATTGTATATATAACCTGTTAAGGAAAAACAGGCACTAACATCACTACACTATGTTCAGAATTCTTAGTTGAATAAAATCCTATTCTTGCTGTATTAGCACTTAATTCAGAAAATAAAGGCTAAGACTAATATCAACAGTAGAAGTTCACGTATTTCAGAACATAAATTGTATAGTCATGATAATGAGATGCTCACACTATACTGGCCGGCCATAAACCCCCCACCACCCCCTTTCGCCTTTGGCCGATCTGTGATTTTATCTGACGCTCTCAAAATAGCTGTCCTCCAGCCTGCTGTGTCCTAGGTGAAATAACCTTTATGTCACTGCTTCACATAAGCGTGCATGGAAGGGGAAGGAGGAAAGAACAGCAGTTTTGAATAAACCCCAAAATCAATTTAAATGCTATTTTATTTTCATTTTCTCTATCATTTCATTTTCTCTATTCATTTTGGCCTAACAGAAGATGCATTACTTTTCTATTAAATAATTACTTTTAATGATTCAATATGATTCAAAACTAAGACAGAATATTAATAGAGCTTAACTGTACCATTGCATTTGTATATTTCCTCAAAATATAATTGCAAACCATGCAATAAGTACAACAGTGGTACAGTCCCAAAACTAAAATTGTCATGGTAATACTATTTACTTAAGTGACTATGTCATTGTGAAAGTACCACACAGCACACAGTGCACTACAACGAAATGTGACCTCTGCATCTGACCCATCTGTGAAGGAGCAGTGAGTAGCTTTTGTTGGTAGCGCCCGGAGAGCTGTGCTAAGGGACGGTACCTTGCTCATGAGAACCTCAGTGGTACCTTTACCAGTGTGGGACTTGAACAGGCGAGCTTCCGATCACAGGACCAACTCCGTAACCATTCCACTACCAGCTGCTCCTGTACCTTTTTGCATCATATGCAGGACAATAACGTTGCCTAAATAATATTACATAAAAACAGAACTTACCAAAGGTCAGTGAAGAAGATCTCAGCAATGGAGCAAAAAGCCACAGACACATCCTTTGTGGTGATGGGGGTTTCAGGGGACAAAGCAGCTGCTCCCATAGCACTGGCCTATCAAAACACGATACCGACATTTGCAAAGCAATTTAGGCTGCACACTCAAGAAAAAAAACTGAAAAATTGAATGTCAAATTAAGAATCCTATTTAAAATTCTGAGGTTCACAATCCCACAAAGCTCGAGCTTGTAACTCAATAACACTCCAGCTCTATTCTCTCTCTTTCTCCCATTTTCTCAGCGTAATAAGCACTCTATGTTCTAGCCATGTTGGTCCTAAACTGGCAGAAAGCATTTAATGGAAAATCAATGCTGAGTGCCTATCAAGGATAAGAACTGTGCAACACAATAATGACGTTCAAAATTGTTTATACTTTTTACAATTGCACTTTGTTTTGTTGTGGTGTTTGTGTTTTACTGCACACCCTTTTCAGCTGTCTGAGGATTTCTACAGGCACTGATTAAATAAAAAAGCTAAAAATGAGTTCCATTACCATTAGAATCCCAAGAGAGATGATCGTAAGCATAAACAAACGCTACATTGCTTTAACTGCCTCTGCTTATGCTGCATTGCCACCCCATGGTAAAATGCTAAACTGCACCTTTAATTATAGAAAACAATTTACACTTATAGCATTAAGCAGACACTCTTATCCAGAGCAACTTCTACTGTCCTTGTAGATAAGGGTCTTGCCCCGATGTGGGTAATGCTGGGGGTAGGATTTGAACCTATAACCTCTTTGTGCATCCTAGAACACCATTAATAATAATAATAATAATAATTATTATTACTATTAATATTATTATTATTATTATTATTATTATCATTATAAAAAAGCTGCACATTTTACATAGCACATTTTCAGACACTCCAACGCAACACAGAGACGCGTGTAGTACCACCTAGATGATGCCACAGCAGCCACATGTTAGCAAAGGTGGAATTTGTTTCTGGGAATCTGTTCCACCTCTACTCTATTCAAAAAGATGACAGGGATCTTTTACGACCTCAATGTGTCAGGGTCTCACTTTTACTTTTCATCTAAAGGATGCTGCTATTTTTACAGTACACTACTGGGGCATTAGAGATACACTCAGACCACCAGATAGCGCCCTGTTTGCCCACAGCAACGTTTCTTCAGCATCATGGCTTTTTCTTGTTTGTTTCCCTCTCGGTTCTATTCCAAATCATCTGCTTAGCTTTAGATGAATTATCTAGTAATGGTGGCATGGTGTGTTAAAACCGACCAGTTAACATTTTTCTGAACTGGAAATTAAGAATTAGATAACACTAAGACAATCATTCCTACGAACAGATCAGGTTTGTTCTTAGCTTCTTTGGAAAAAAGAATTATATGCATCACACAGGATTATTTGTGACTAGGCCTTGCTCACAGAGCAATTCTCTGAGTGCAAGTAAAATATCCATGTAGGCTGGGAAACTGAAATACATACTGGAAACTAGAATCAGAAATGCATTTGTGCAGAAAGAAACTAAAAAAAATAAAAGGTGAGATGGAACCAAGAGCACCACCACCACTGAGCCTCTCAGCAAGTCCCTTAACCCCAAGCTGTTCCTGGAGGCTGTCCTTGTAATTAGGAAACGGTTACAAGAATTCTTTAACACATTTCTGAAAAAAATCATTTGTAAAGCAACCTTGGAATGGTGAAAAGAATTATAATATTATATTATTATATTAAGAAATATAATATTATTATTATAGAATTTTAAGTTCAGTCAGATTCAGGTGGTGGTTCATTTTTTCTGGACAGTCTTGACTTGAGCCCGTTTAGCTAAGGTGGTAGAGCATGGGATCAGGCTGCAAGTCCAATAAAGGGCTTGTTTGTTAAAGAATCAGGTCTGGGACTGGTGACGGCTCAGCAGAGGCCTTTGTTGGTGACCCGTGCCAGTGATCTCATGACCGGAGGATAAAATACAGGGCTTTAAAAGTAATAGGGATCCTTAGGGACCTTGAGCGAGGGCGCTGAAAAATAATAGCAGGACCTGCACTGCAACATCCATGACGCAACACGTTTCAATTAGAGTCTTAATAAATGGCTGACCTGGCTGAATGGCTGATTATTCAGATATTATGAGTGGTGTCATTGTGCTGCTTGGCTACAAGAGATTACAATGAAACTCCATATTAATTGTATATGGCATTAGGGCAGGAATTCTAATAAAATCATTTAACACGTTAATCACAGCAATTATTCATGATTACTCATAAGATAAAAATGTTTAAAATATATCTAGATGTACCAGTAAATGTGTGTTACTGGAATAAAGAACTGCATGAAATGGAATGAAAATGACTACAAATTAACATCCAAAATGAACTTCAGACTTTATAAGCAGGGAACCCCACTAAGAACAGTTACAAAATAATCATCACTGTAACAGTCTGGTTGTACCTTGGTGAAAAGATAATCACTGCAAGATGTGCACATAAATGTATTTATATTTGCATCTGGACACTTTTTTATTGACTTTGAATAAGGGACTTCTCTTCACTCATCATCTTACTTGTGCTTTTTAGTCACTCAAGTTTGGTTTCTAATTACATTTTGCAGGCATACTGTATATTAGGTATATAGGGCCCTATGATTTCCGCAAGAACACGTTACGACCACTTACAGTTAAAAACTCACATCAGAAACGTTTTGTTTTGCACGAAAAAATGAATGTTTTTTGTTGTTTACAGGTAAATGTTTTACCAAAACAGAAAATGTTCTGCTGAACCCCAGCACTTTGTTGAAGTTGAATAACAGTCATTTAATGTGAAGTTTTTTTCTATTGCATTGTTTTTTTTCCCCATCCACTCCATAATTAGACACTTTTTAGGTGAATAAATATGATTATAACATAAAACACGGAATCCTGAAGAATAAAAATGCAAAAAAAGGAATTCAGGAAAAAATAAAACAGAATTTAGGAAAAAACAAAATGGATTTCATGGGGCCCTAGGTATAAACAAGTCAAGTATAAACCATGCTTCGCTCCAGTTTTTATACATTTGCCTTATCAACAATTGCATTTGTTCAAAGCACTATTTATGATATTAAAACTGTTGAAAGTGAGTGAACATTTGTCATTGTGAACACACCACAGCACAGCACACAGTGCACCACAATGAAATGTGTGTTCTGCACTAATCCATGAAGGAGCAGTGGGCAGCTGACATGGGCAGAGCCCGGGGAGCAGTGCTTGGGGACAGCATCTTGCTCATGAGTACCTCTGTGGGATTCAAACCGGCGACCTTTCGATCACACGGTCCCTAATTACAATACCAACTGCCCCAAACTGTTGAACTGTTCTGGTGTGGGCCCTAGACATGAATAAATAATAAATATAAAAATATAAAAACATAAATGCTACAAGAAAGAGATTTAACAGTACCTCTTGAGCCTGCTTATCTATGTGGTTGAGCATGACTTCAATGCCCTTGCTGAAGTACTGCACAGCCTCGATACCGGTGTGAATCTGGCCAAGGTACATGTACTTGCTGTGGCCTTCCTCTGGACTCAGCTCCACTGCTCGTAGAAATACGTGCATCACTGTCAAGGACAAAAGCTCTTTCATTCACAACAACCATGCAATCTAATACAAATCAATCTACAGATTAAAACGGCCAAGCCGGTTATGGTGTTTGTTCTCCAGAAGGTAACATAATTGGTGACCAACTGGCCCAGTGGAAAGGATATCTCTTTAGCCTTGTTCATGTCACCCAGCTCTGCACAGATGTTTCCCAGCATGTCCAGAACTGTCAGGTTGGTGGGCTCAATGTCCAACGCACGCTGGCAGAACATCCGCGCCATAGGAAAGTCAAAGTTGTCCATAGACTCTTCAACCTGAGCCAGAGAGATAATGACACAGACAAAGCAGAAAATCTTAAAAATCACTAAATCACAGATAGCCAGTTATTTTGAGTTCTCACATCAAAACAAGTGAAGGTGAAACAAGCAATAAGAGCATCTCCATCATTAGTTTAATTTGGTTCTTTAGCAATAAATTAAGCTGCAGATTACAAGGGTAATGACAGTGATAGAGTTGGAGGATGTGCGTTATCAAGGATATTATCACAAAGACAGAAAGCAGAAATAAATGCATAGAAAATATAAAACAAATGTACTATAAATATAAACATAAATAAATATGTACGATATTTTTGGGGAGACCAGAAATCAAGATTTTGACGGTAAAACACCAAGCACAACTTAAATCTGTGTATTTGGAGCAGTGAACTAAATCAACACGTGGTTCACATACTTTCTCAGACCAAGAAATTTCATTCTGCTTTTTTGAGCACTCCAACAGACACATTCTGCCCATTATGCTTAAAATACCTTTTCTAGTAATTGATCAACAGTGTAATTTTTGGCTGTTTTCTTCTTGGCTCTCTCCTGCATTTTCTCTTTCATCCGCTCCTGCGGCGACATCAGAGTGGGTCCTGCACCAGAAACAAGAAAAAAATCCAACTAAACACCACACAACTCAAACACGTGTAAAATAGGTTTCCTGAGAAAATGACATGGCCATGAAACCAGAAGCATCAAACATTTACATTTAGAGAATTTGGCAGATGCACTTATCCACCGAGCCAACTTTTTCAAACCCCAAGACATGCTACAACTTATAACTTGCTCAGTTCTCAGGTTGCTGCATAAAGTACAAAAAACTGATTTAAATATTTCTTTTCTTATTATTATTATTCACTTCATTACAAAATCAACTCAATCACTGTATGATGATTAATTTTCAGGTTAAACAGCTTTTTCATCATCATATATATCACAGTTAAAATGCAATGTCACGTTATTCCAACCCTATTTGAACATTTCCCCCTCACACCACCTCAGAAAGACTCCCAGATGTCCTAATCCGAAACTTTTCCCCTGTTTGTCCTGTTTAATACAGTCACATTAAGGTATTTTATCACGTATTGAAGTAGGTGTCTTGACTTCGCCTTGGCACATTGTCAGATTGTTATATAAAGTTTGTATTTATTCGTATAAATTCACCCCGTTTTATTTTATAAATTATGCTCTGCTCAAGCAAAGCTCTGACTCAATTAAATAAACTCCATTAAACATATATTTTAAATACAAACAGTGACCAAATTAGGCAGATAAATCATAAGTAGCCGGTCAGCACTCGGTCGGGCAGCTTAAGTTTTAATTAACGTTAATGTTACCTCCTTGATTGCCTTTCCTCTTATTTTTGCTCTTCTTTTTGGCTTTCGCTTGCCCTCCCATTGTTGTACTAGGGCTTTTCAAAAGTTAAAGCACCCGAAGTTCACAGAATCACCTGTTTATTTGCTAAAAGGGTTATTATTTTACAAACACGAGCTCACTATTTACTCCACAACTCTTCAAGCCGTGGCAGCGCGTGCAAGCATGTGCAACAGTGGCAACGTCCCATGTCGCGTACTACAATACCAAATAGTATGCATCGATTCTTCAATACGCTATTCTGATCAAGTGCTTAGTGCGGTAGTGTGCTATTTAGACAGCAACCAAGGGAAACCAATAGGCTTTGACTTCCAGGTAGTGAGCCTTTAACCAAACACCAAAATAAAAGTCCCGCTCTACGTTGGTGGCGTTTATGTCGTTGTGAAATATTAAAAGTAAGTCTACAAATTTATTTAACCCTATACAAACACTCAACTTTATGTATTTAGCACGATAAAACCAATTTTCTCTCAAAAGAAAAATAGTTTCTTTTACACATGAATAACGCGTCACCGCTCGTGACGACAATATCTCGCGACTGTCGAAAGCTGCTCCATGTGAATGTCGTCTCAGCAGATGTTGTAAAGTCGAAATTGACACGGTAAGATAATGACAAAGTAGTAATTGTTAAACTACTGGCCCGTAGGAAAGATGTAAAGAGTAGCTTTAGTGTTTGATTGCCCTCAGTGTTTGCACGACACCCAAAAAATGTGTAGCTTTCGAAGCCGGCAAGGTCAGGAATTCTTCCTGGTTACCTCGCAGGCCATCGTTGTGAATTCTGTAACGCATATGTATACATTTTTGATAGAGTTACTGCAAAATAAATTTAAAAATGTCATTTTTGGAACATTTATCTGGCCACTTGCATTGTCGTGCATGTTGCATTGTTTGTATGCAGATATGGTTAGCTGAACCATTAATAACTTCCGACTTGTTGCCAATTTGTGCCTGAAGAAAGGTTACTTTAATTTATTCTTCTATATACATATTTTCTTCACCTGTCCCAGCTGCTGGACTGACATGTGGATGCAGACTGGTGTATTTTGACTGGACATTCATCAGGTAGACTTCCCCAAATGACCACCAGGCTTCTAGGCCGCTGGGCACGGCTTCTGTCCCGATGCCACCAGGCTTGTAACTCAGCCTCCCGCCTTCAGACGCCCGTAGGCCCGCTGGCAGAGACGCTGAGGACCCATGCCCTGGTCTGTCCTTCTGTCCGGCCACTGTGTCTGCAGGAGGAGACAGCAGTCACATTTAAACGCACAGAGCTGGACGTGCTGGTTGAGAAGGCGGCCACTCTTGATGAGGTGCTGCAGATGTGGGCAGAGCATGGTAGGACGGCAAATCAGGCAGCTACGTGTTTGATCCATCTCAGCAGTTTGGCAGAGAAGGGAAAGGTGAAGCCTGCAGATGTCCTGCAGGACCCTCGGTCTGTGGACCTGATGAATATGGTGACCTCTCAGGTAATTATGGCTGTTATATATTGATTAGTTGGGTTTACGTTATTATACACGTAGAGTGGCTACCCTTTTAATGTGGGGTCAGCTAGCTAACAAAAGTCGCAGTGGCAGTAAAGTACCATAAAGCCGGACTCATTTTTATCAGATAAATAGCAAAAACAACCAGTGTTCTACTCACAATACAGCAATACATTGTCCACCACGTTACTGTGGAACGCCATAATATGCAAAAATGTAGTTCTCTCCCAGAAATGAGTCAAAAATGAGTTATAGGCCAAAATTGGCTAACAAATTGGCTAAAAATAGTCAAAACCTCAATATTTCTTCATTTTCAATTAATCAGAAAATATATTTTTCCCATTTTATAATGTTAGAGAGTAAAAAAATAAATATAGAAAAATAGAATGTTTTTTTATTAAAAAATGGCAGAAATGATATAGTTTATTTTCCTTTTTAATCCAATTAATAATTGATTAATTGAAAAAATAATCTGCAGATTAATTGATTAACAAAATAATCAATTAATAATAAGTTGTAGCACTAGTCACATTTTGCTGTGTTGCACTGTGTGCTATGCTGTGGTGTGCTGTGTTCACAATGACAAATAATTACTTAAATATAGCAGTCGTAGAAGTGGACTGGTAGAAGTAGTTATTTAACATCTTGCATCCCTTTCCTGTGGCAGGTGTCATCAGTATGGAATGGAACCCTTGTGTCTCTGCTGCGTTCTCTCACTGGCCTGGGTGTGGCT
Organism: Distichodus sexfasciatus; assembly: GCA_032718565.1. Lineage (NCBI taxonomy): Eukaryota > Metazoa > Chordata > Actinopteri > Characiformes > Distichodontidae > Distichodus > Distichodus sexfasciatus. The sequence continues at coordinate 1,411,826 of JAVGVS010000004.1, forward strand.
CCTGGCTCTGCAGTATTGCACTCTGTCCAGACTGAGGCTTTGTGGAGGCTCCGGCGTTTGACCTACCGCCAGCTGTCCTACCTTGCCGACTGGTCCGCAAGTCGCCAAACTCGCGGGTGAGTTGGAGAGTGTGAAAGTGTGTGTTGTGCTGGTAGTTATGTACATAATGCAGTGACAGTTATACATGAAAGTATCACTCTTAATTTAAAAGTGGTCAGCAGGTCCACAGACGTATTGTAAGGTTGCCCCCTTTATTAATGTTTACAGGGACACTGTTGCTTGTTTAGCAAAGGGGTTACGTAGTTTGTAGTGCTACCGGTAGGTTAGAGCTGGATTTAAATGTATGACCTCTGGTTTGTAGGTGTGTATCCATCTGTAAATGTCCATCTGTAAGTTTTTCCTGTGTTCAGCTAACCATTGATAGTCCTGTAAGTCTATATACTGGTTCAGGTAGATGAGCAAATATCACATTTGTGAGATTTCAACATTTACTGCAGCCCTAACAAAAATTATTTAAAATTATTGGAATAATAATGATAGAATAATGATAGATAAAACACTGGTAGTAAATGTTGCTTCAGGCAAGGTTTTATATTCTTTTACCATGGCACTTGTGTTTATAACGGGCTGTGCTGCCTCAGAGCTAAGTTTTGTCCACTGATGAAAGGAACAAGGCTGCATCACTTACATTATAAACAGCAATATGAATATTTCCCTCAGTTTAGCTCTATTTGGATTTAATTTGAAGTATGAACGTCATATTATGAAGAATTTGTAAAATAATATGGTGCTGTGTGCGATGTTTGCACTACACAGTGCAAGTTCACGCAAACACAAAACAGTGCCATGCTTTTTGAGTTGTGTAATGTTTGAGTAGATTGTATTGTGTAATCCTTATGTATATTGGGATAACTTTGGTTCCAATTGGTGGTCAGGCAAGGAGACGAGGCTCTCACTAGTGCCCTGCTAAAACAGCTGGAGCTGCGCTGGACGGAGCTGAGTGACCCACGCACGATCAGCATGCTCATGGGACATGCAGCACATCTCTCACCTTCCCTCATGGACAAGCTGGAGGATAAGGTCAGTAAGCATGTGAATTTAACTTTAATTTTACTCACTAATACAACGTTCTCTAAAGGGTATAGAAAATATGTCCTTTTGTGGCACAGAAAATAAGATGGTTTCATTTTAGATCTTTCTGCCTCACACGCTGCCTACCTCTACAGAATGTTGTGATTAGGCCGGTTATATGATACTGGCCGGTTATATGATACTGTTACTGTTTGTGACAATGACTTGTTAAGAGCGCTATGTTAATAAATGTTGAATTTGAATTTTTAGAAAAGATACACAGTCAAATTAATGCATTTTCTATTTACTAAGCAACTTACTTTAAAAGGCAACTTACATTTGCTACTTATTGGGACATTCTCCTCAGAGAATTTGGACTTAAGGGCTTTGCTCAAGGGCTCTGCATTGGTTTAGACTTTCCTGGGATTTGAACCAATCTTATAGTCACTTACACAGAGTTTCATACACTCCGACTGCTGCACAACCACAGCCATACTGATACTGTTTGCCTTCTAACATCACAGTGTCATTTTAGCAACAAGCAGCAGCAGCAGAAATTAAAGACGGCTAGCAGAGTTTTGTAATTATTCTAGATGAATTTTTTACAAAGTCATGACATCCTAACAAAGTAGATGATATGCAGTACTACACAGATCTGAATTGTATCTTTATCTGCCTTATAAATGAGGCTTGCAAGTATTGTGTGTTATCTATAAGCTATAAAGAATAGATTCATTCTAATGCTGCCACATCCTTCATCTGCCCCAGGCACTGGAGTTGGCTGAGAAGTTCAGCGCTGAGGACATCCGCAGGGTAGCGCTGGCGTTAGCGTCTCAGGGGCGACGAGACGTGCCACTTCTACGGGCTCTGTCATACCACCTTCACCAAAAACCGTCCTCCGAACTCAGAACCCCGCTGCTGTTGGACATTGTGTTTGCTTATGGTAAGTTACTTTGATTTACTTGTAGTGAATATAAAGACATTCTGTCAACAGTTGTCAGCACATAGGTTTTATAGATTACATAGATTTCACACTTGGCTAATACTGCGTAGTTTGTTTTTTGAGCATGTTTACAGCTTTGGCTAGAGCCAAAAGGCCAAGGCTCACCTAAGACTTGACCACTAGGGGCAGTTTTGAGTCTCATATTAAAAAGTGCTTTACAAATAAATGTAATTGATATAGCTAGAGTTAGTTTGCCACGCTGATCTAAATCAGCAACAAAATCAAATTCCAGCCTCCAGGATTCTGGACACATGTCTGTACATGTACTGTATATGTAAGTTATGATATAGCACAAGAAATGTAGAAACCGTTGTAACTGTTTTCCATTCAGGAATAAAATAATAGTTATAATAAATAATAAAACCTTCAGTCAAGTTCTTTAGCAAGAACCAAGGAAAACTTAGTGTGTTTAGGAAAGTGAATTTTTAGCTGTGTTGGGATCATCATTTGTTTTAGAAACCCAACATGCCGCACTTCTAAAAATTACCAAAAAGTGCCACTTATTTTTGTTCTCCACAGGCAAGCTGAATTTTCACCAGACTCAGGTGTTTCAGAGGACGTCTGCCGAGCTGTTGCCTAGATTACCACAGCTGGGCCCGGCTGACGTCACACGTTGCGCCAAGTCTCTGGCCTTTCTCAAGTGGCTCCACCTGCCTCTGTTTGAAGGCTTTGCCCAGGTGTGTGCTATCTTCTCTGTACCCGGCTAGTTATGCAACGGCGGACGTTATACATAATTACCCATCATAACATTCTCTGATTGTAACATTTAGCATTTTTAATCTAAGTTGCTGTTTAATGACTGTCGCCCTCAGCACGTCGTGAGCAATAGTAGCAGGTACAGCAGCCTGCAGCTGTGTAACATCATCATGTCGTTTGCCAAGCTCAACTTCCAGCCCAGTAACAGGGAGAAATTTTACACCCAGGTAAGCAAGTTGTACTTAATAATTAGGGATGCACGATGACATCAGAATCGTATCGGCATCAGCTGATAATTGCTTTTTCTTGTAAAGTCATTGGCATTGGACCAAGGCTTATATTTGCCCAATATTTCGAGCCATTAGTTGATTACACATTTATTGTACGCTAGAAAGGTTGTGCTTGCACTTTTCCCTTTCATGCCCAAAGTACAAGGACGGATTTTATAAGCCGCTCCACTCTGCTTTTACGTTTGCTCGACTTGGCGCTGTGTTAGAAATGTTAGAGCTAAGGTGTTATTTTTGTGCCAAAATTCTGAGCACATTCGACTCTACCTTCCGCATCAGCAGATATAAGCATGAAAAACATTGACTATCGGCATCTGTCCATATTTCCCATATCGTGCTTCCCTAGTAATACAAATAACTATAATATAAGCATAAATTTTGCTGGATGATATTGAAGTCTAACCTGAATTTTGTTGTGTTACAGGTTCATGAAGCTTTAGATGGCTCCTGGAAGGGATTGGAACCTTTTCTCCTGACAGATCTTGTTTGGTCCCTCTGTGTGCTTCAGCAAGTCAAGCCAGATTTCATCACTGCAGTTACAGATACTTCCTTTCAGGCCAAACTTGCAGGTGGGCAAGAAAAAGTATAAAAGAAACTGTACAGTGTCTCAGAACACTGAAGGTGACTGTTTAGTATGTAGATTTTCAAGAGAAGTGTTGGTTTAAATAACCTCGAAGGAACAGTCTGTAGTAATGGTGGAGTTAACTGAAACTGTGCATGACCGCAACTGTGATCCTTTGTCTTCTGAAGTCCTTTAACTGTTTTTAAGGCTAACAAAGAAAATCAGTTCCTAATGATTTGTCCGCTTACTACTCCATAGCCCATGTTGCAAATGTTCCTCACCACAAAATGAAATGAAATATGAGTTGATAAATCACGTAATAGAATGTAATATATAAGCGATAACTTTATCTGCAGTCTACCTTCAATTCTTCCATTGGTTTCTCAAAAAAGAGAAAAGAGTCAGAGTTTGCTGTCTGCGGTCAGGTTTATTTCTATTGACTGCCATGGTTCCATAGGAATTGAATTTATTAATGAGTTACCAGGTTCCTGTTACTACAGTGGTCAAATTCTGCGTAAATAATCAAGTGTAACTGTTGTGGTTTTCTACAGGAGTGGCTACATTTTGAAGCTTCAAATTTGGAAGATTAAAAACATCAATTGAAGTTTTTCTGCAGTTTTGCGCCTAGCCATAAGGTGGCAGCAAATTCCTGTTTGTCTTCCCTGTTACATCACTGCCTGTGTGTTATGTACCTAAAGGGTAGTAAACTCCTCAGGTACACGACAGATTCTGATTCTGAAAGGTCATGATTGTGCTCCAGCATGTCTGAGCTTACAGTAGGCTTCATTATCTACTGGGTCAGACCTGGGATACCCCTAAACTTGGTTAGCCCCAAAACGTCTGGAGCCTGCATTATTACAGTTTGTATTTTGGTGGTTTCTAAAGGTTTTATAGTTGATCACAGTTTATTTTCATCATTTAGTGGTTTTGGCCCAAAATAATACCAATGTTTTAGGTTAATTTAAGTATGGAAGGTTAAATCTAAGTCAAATGTGCAATAATTAATTTTTTTGTGAGGCCGTTCCAAATTTACTTTTTCTAACTTACCCAGACGTGTGTGTGTCTGTGTGTGTGTGTGAGATAGAGAGAGTAAGACATAGTGAATAAAGGGACAAGAACCAAGCTTGGCTTGAACTGCTGAGGTGGTTAACACACTGCATTTTACATTACTGGAGCAAAAACACTGTGTTGAGTTGACTGTGTTACATGCCTGTATTCAATAAAAGCATTTTTGGGAGTATTGCTTTACACAGGAGCTTAATTTATACTTTCTGTCTGTATGTCAGGTGACGGTGCAGGCCGGACAGAGAACCTCAGGTTAAAGCTGCTTCACATCGCTGCCTCAAGCCAGTTAGAGTCTCTGGGAGCTGCTGATGTTCGTCCCGTCGTGCATCTTCCCCCTGTCCAGGTGAAAGCTCCCGCCCCGACTGCCCTGCAGAGCAGCCTGCAGGCTGCTCTCAGAATCCTGACCAACAACCGTGAACAGGCTCTCCGCACTAGCATCGACACCGTGTTTGGCTGGACAATAGGTTTGTACTGTCGTCTCCTCTTCATCTGTGCTGCGTTTAGTAGTAGGGCTGCACCTTTTGTTAAATCACCATTGCTCTGTGTTGTCTTGAACACAGGCTTAACAAGAGTTGCAAAATGAGGGCCACATCCCAAACTACACTTTACTGTAATATTTAGTGGTAGCGATGCACAAATCCAGTGTTTACTGTCCCAATAAAGGTACTTCGGCTTTAGTTGTTAGCCGAGATCAAATTGGTACAAGCCTTTAGCATCCTTAATGTGTTCTATGAAATGCTATTAATGTATATTTTTGATAATAATTGGAATTTACTCCATTATAGTTAAAACTACATCTATAACACCGTAATAGTTTACATTACATTGCAAATGGTGTAAACCATTTAATTCAGCAACAAATTGGTCAGACTAAACTCCAGCAAAAAACAATACTTGATCAAGAGAACCTCATTTACATTTGGTAGAGTAACGATTAGAGTTTTTTGCCCTGTGATTAGAAGGTCGCCGGTTCAAATCCCAGGACTGATAAACGTACCACTGAGGTACTCATGAGCATGGTACTGTCTCCAAGCACTGCTCCCTGGGCGTTGCCGATGTCAGCTGCCCACTTCTCCTTCAATGCAGAGGTCACATTTAATTGTGGTGCATTGTGTCCTGTGGTGTGTTCACAATGACAATCACTCACCTTTACTTTAACATTAACAACAAACATTAAATCACAAGGCACACCCTAATGTAAGAAAGTTCTGAATCACAATTTACACATCAAGTACTTTAATGGACGGCTTTGCTCCTCGCAGATTGTTGCATTGTTACTTAAATCCATCCGATTATTAAAGAACATTTTGCACCAATTTTGATTTCAAATTGTGCATCCCTACATGGTAGCAATCACAATGTGGTGCCTCATCACATTAATGTCCACATTAAATGTCTGCCTGATTCAAGATGAAACTCCATTAAAATTAAGGTTGTACAGTTACTCATTATAAACTGGACTGCAGCGTTAAAGGGACACTCCACTTTTTTGAAAATAGGCTCATTTTCCAACTCCCCTAGAGTTATATAGATGTGTTTTACTGTTTTTGAATCCATTCAGCCGATCGCCGGGTCTGGCGGTAGCACTTTTAGCATAGCTTAGCATAAATCATTGAATCCGATTAGACCATTAGCATCTCACTATAAAATGACTAAAGAGTTTTGATATTTTTCCTATTTAAAACTTGACTCTTCTGTAGTTGCATTGTGTACTAAGACTGGCGGAAAATGAGAAGTTGCGATTTTATAGGCCGATATGGCTGGGAACTATACTCTCACTCCGGCGTAATAATCAAGGAATTTTGCTGCCATACCATGGGTGTAGCAGGCGCAATGATATTACGCAGCGCCTGCTAATAGCCTAACTTCTGTCAACATAACCATCGTGACCACCTGCTTGCACAGGGAGCGTGCCTTGCAGCCATGGAGACGTTAGTAAGAGACGATTCAGAAAACATTGTCTTTGGTGCAGATCCTGAACCATATCTGTTTGAACCTGAATACACAGAAGATGAACTTTTAGAGCGTGAAAGACAGGAAAGTGTGGAAAGTGTAGCTGATGGTGATTCTACCGGTGTTTTCAAATCTATGTTCAGAGCAGCTAGCCATTGATTCTTTCGTTGCTTGTTTTTCGTTGGAATTCTATGAAACATGACGGTGGAGTACACCTTCGACTTACTATTACAGCCCTTTACAACGCACACAACCATGGCTAATCGCACACAGGTAAATCCAGCCACTAAGCAACTCACCGGCTGTAACTCAGCAACTACACAAATATAGTGCCGGTCACTTTGTAAGTTACCTAGCTGGGGACTTATTTCAGGCGCTGCGTAATATCATTGTGCCTGCTGCACTCATGGTACGGCACCAAAATTCCTTGATTATTACGCCGGAACGAGAGTATAGTTCCTAGCCATATTTTCCGCCAGTCTTAGTACACGATGCAACTACAGAAGAGTCAAGTTTTAAATAGGAAAAATATTTAACTCTTTAGTCATTTTATAGTGAGATGCTAATGGTCTAATCGGATTCAATGATTTATGCTAAGCTATGCTAAAAGTGCTACCGCCAGACCCGGCGATCGGCTGAATGGATTCAAAAACGGTAAAACACATCTATATAACTCTAGGGGAGTTGGAAAATGAGCCTATTTTCAAAAAAAGTGGAGTGTTCCTTTAAGAAGAATTTTAGCCAATATCATGTCAGTATCATCAATAGCATGCTCTCTCTGGATAACTATCAGCAGTTTGTCGCATTGTTACCATGTTAAAAACACGGTTCTAGGTTTGTGTTCATATGTCCAGTATATGTTCTGTATGTGTTCCAGTAATCGTGTGCGTAGTTGCATGTGCAGTTTAACCATTGTGCACTTGGTCCTATCAGATGCAGAGCTGGTGGTGGATTCAGAGAATAAACCAATCGATTTGGAGAATTTGGTCTCTCCACACCTGGCTGGAGGAGGCGGCACTGAGCCCTTACCTCAGGGAGCGCACAGGTGAGCCCCAAACTTCATCCAACATCAGCACTATTCTTGACCATGTATGTAGCCACAAATATTTTTAGTTCCACACATTTCAGCTTCATACCCACAGTGATTGTGGAATTATACTTATAAATAAGATTCTTTTTTTTTGTGTAGGATGGCATTCCTGGCTTGGGAGTTTCCTCATTTTGTTTCTCGGGGTAAAGAGCTGCTGGGGCGCTTTGCTCTGCAGAAACGACACCTACAACTGGCTGGTTTTTTGATTGTGGAGGTAGGACATGTCACTTTTCCAGCTATGTGAAGCCGCCTCCCAAAACTCAATCTGCTTCCTGTGTTTCTCTGAAGCATAACCTACGTATGCCATGAAAACTGGCACTGTACTTGTGACATTTAGTAGCTGTAGGACATAAGGTGCAAACTCTGTAACTGTCAGCCACATCAGCTTGTCCAGTCTTATACGTGAGGGAAATTATTATTTGATCACCTGTTGATTTTATAAGTTTGCCCACTTACAAAGAAATCAACAGTCTCTACTTTTTATGGTAGTTTTATTTTAATGAATAGAGACAACAAATCTAGAAATAACACACTACATAAAAGTTATACATTGATTTGTATTTTATTATGAGAAATAAGTATATAATTCCCAAGCAAAACACAACTTAATACTTGGTGGAGAAACCCTTGTTGGCAAGCACAGCGGTAAGACGTTTCTTGTAGTTGGTCACCAGGTTTGCACACATCTCAGGAGGGATTTTGGCCCACTCCTCTTTACAGAAACTCTCTTAATCCTTTATGTTTCTTGTCTGCGGCTTGGCAACTCGAGGCTTCAGCTCCCTCCACAGATTTTCAATAGGATTAAGGTCTGGAGACATAACCTTAATGTGCCTCTTCTTTATCAACTCCTTTGTTGCCTTGGCTGTATGTTTTGGGTCACTGTCATGCTGAAACACCCATCCACAACCCATCTTCAGTGTTCTGGCTGAGGGAAGGAGGTTCTCGTCCCAAATTTTACGGTACATGGCCCCATCCATTGGCCCCTCAATGCGGTGTAGTCAACCTGTACCTTTAGCTGAAATAGCCCCAAAGCATAACGTTTCCACCTCTGCGCTTGACTGTAGGGATGGTGTGCTTTGGGTCATACTCAGTATTTCTCTTCCTCCAAGCACGGTGGTTGGAGTTGATGCCAAAGAGTGCGATTTTGGTCTCATCTGACCACAGCACTTTCTCCCATGCCTTCTCTGAATCATCTAGATGTTCACTAGCAAACTTAAGATGGGCCTATACATGTGCCTTCTCGAGCAGGGGGACCTTGTGGGCAATGCAACACACCTTAGTAACTTGGATGCGTAGAGATATCGTATTGAATCGTATCGTTGACCTGATAATTGTATTCAAATCAAATCACGAGACCAGTGAAAGTTCATGCCTCTAGTGTATATCAATATTTTCTTATTTGAGATTTTTGGGGCAGATGGTGGTGTAATGGTGGGGTGTTCACCCTGTGATCAGAAGGTCACAGGTTCGTGAGCAAGTTACTGTCCCCAAGCACTGCTCCCCGGGCGCTGCCCTTGTTAGCTGCCCACTGCTCCTTCACGGATGGGTCAAACGCAGAGGTGACATTTCATTGTGGAGCACTGTGTGCTATGCTGTGGTGTGTTCACAATGACAATCACTCACTTTCACTTCTTTTAGGCAAGAACAGAATCTGCAAATGCTGAGGAGCACTCTTACTCAAATTTGAATGCATGTCTGTGCTAAACATTAGGCCATTAGGGATTTCTACAGTTATTAATGTTATACTGTTAAAATGTAGACTTTTTTATAATTGTTCATAATTATAGAATATGCTCCATTAAGATAAATACACACTGCAATAAGATTTGGTCCTTCTGTTGTGTTAACAGATTTAAGACAAAACTTAAGGAGATTTTGGTGAATGAGACCAAATTTCTTTTTTCTTTTTGGTCAATTTGATAATAAATAATTGTAATTATTCATTTAAACCCGCATGTGGCTAGCTAGCCTGGCTGACACAGATTAGCCGTGTTCCCAATGCAGTGGCTGCCGTAGCAGGTTGTCCCACGCTGGCTTTGAGTTAAAAATAGCAGTAGCTCGGAGCTGCAGATCAGCACAGACTCCATGTGCAGCATGCAGGCCGATCCTGTTAGCCCCTAGCATAAAGAAGCACTAGATTGAGTTGGCTGGATTCCACATTACCTCAAACTGTGAATCTCAGAACAATAAGTGAACTTTTTAAACAAAATGAAGCTACACAGTCCGGGTGGACAAACCAGTTTTATCAGCTTCATTTGTGACATGCTGGGATTGATTCCGTCGTCCTGACGCAGTCTCACCTCTTGTGTCTTCCTTCAGGTCCCATATTTTGAATGGCTGGAGTTGAAGTCCGAATGGCAGAAAGTGGCCTACCTGAAGGATAAAATGGGAAAGGCTTTGGCTGAGGACATGGCCAAGTGAGCTAACAGAGAAGTGTGTGTGTCGTCGGACTGCAGCTTGTGCATTCAGAGGGCTGGGGTGACCGAGATCGACAGTCACAGCCAGGAACACATCATGAGGGCCATGGTGTCATCGGACAATGACCATCAACAGAATGTGACCTGATATCCACCCCTTTTTACATAGAACAATGGCTTCTTCCAACCATCTCCAAGAACAATACTTCAGTCTTAAGACACGTGGATCTGAAAGAATGCTAATGCGGCTAAAAATAGATGAAAGCAAATAGCAAGCCTTAGCATGATGGTGGATTTCCACTAGCTTTTATTTTTAGCAACATTGGCATTCTTGACCAACCATCATGGAGATGTGTTTGTGTTTACCCTGGAGGTGCAATTGAAAACTAAGGCAATGTAATTGTTAGCATTGATTCATGCCAATGGCTACTCTTCAGTTTTTAATACGTTTTAAAGACATTGTCATCTTTGGGTGTGGTGGTCTTTAAACTGTCAGAGCTGTGTTATATCAGTGCGACAAGCTGCTCATGTCTTCAAGTGGGCTGATTAGGTACAGCGTGCAAGTCTCTCATACACCAATAACATCATCGACACCAAAAACATCCTCCGATCTCTTAGTGCTGAAGTTTAAAATCAAGCTTGTGAAACTGTCTCTTCTTACAAGTTGTAACATTAATATATTTAAAAAGTCAACATTACACAAATTGTTCATATTTCAGATTTATTTTCCCTCTGCATTGTTATGTCATACACATACAGCTATATGCTATAGTAATACTGGTATGTGTGAACTGTGGCAAGTCGAGACCTAGAACAGATCTCATATTGATGCAACAGAACAGCCTTGATCATACTGGATACAAGAATCTTTTTAAACAAGTGTTTGAACAACTGAACAGGAATCCTTGGAGAACTCTTATGCCACTAATATTAAACCTGCACACCCCGGTCTTAATGCAGTTGCCTAGACGACACTATGGGGCTTTCCTTGTTGCCAAGGAGACAGTAGTCGAGGTTGAAGAGATGCTTAAAGATTAGGGGAGGGCTGCTCTGATAGTGGAGTTTGTAACACTATAAACACTTTTGGAAGATGTGTGTTTCAGACCATATAGACAAAATAGATAAAATAATTGTGGTGAATTATTTCGCTCTCCTCAATGTGTAATTAGATGTTATCACAGCTAATAAATTATACATTTGCATGTGAAGATATTTTATTAGTTAACTGAAATGGGTCCTAACTGCACTAGGTTTAGAATTTATCAAGCTATTGATTTTCTTGAGATTTAGTGCAACATTTTGGGTCTGTCTTGTCCTTTACCAAGGATCACTGATGAAAATGTGCCACTAGCTTAAAAAGTCCAGTTCAACTGGGGTCATGTGGTCAGTGTACAGGCGTATGACAGATTGGTCATGACAATAGATGTGTTGCAATTTGATTAAAATAGAAATACCGCCATTCAGTACATTTACAGCATTTAATAGACGCTCTTATTCAGAGCGACTTCCATCTCCTGATTTCAGGAACAGTTTTCCCTGGTAGCCAGCTGGGGTTAAGGGTCTTGTTCAGGGACCCAATGATGGTAGTGCTGGAGGTCTTGGTCCAGAGGCGAGTGTTCTAACCACTAGAGTACCCCACCATCAGTACATTTATAGCTAGCCAGTGAGTACCATGTCATGGTAGTTCTTAATAAAGTTACTGGTGTGTCTTTACTGCTGTGTCAACAAAAGCTAATGTTCTGATTTGGTTAGCACATATTTTATCACCTACAAAGAATATATACCTGTAAAAATATTGAGGATATGATGGAGACAAACAAATACAAATGGAGGTAAAATGCTGATATAGAGGCCTGATTCTGTGACGTAACCAAAACCCATCAACGGCCAGATGCAAAATCTGAAAATCAAGGGATAAACTAGTATATGAAAGTAGTATATCATTTTTTATCATGGCAACTCATAATGTGGCTTAGTAGTGTGAATGGCTCCCTTGTACCTGTGTGCACTCCCAACATGTGGGCATGCTCCTAACCGAGATGGCGGATGGTGCTCTCAGGGATCTCCTGGATCAGAGCACCATTGAGCTCCTGGACAATTAGGCGTATTCACTAATACAATTATGTGTCAGACGTTCTCAGCTGGATTCAGGTCCGGGTGTGGTGAGTGTGGAGTCAATCAATGGCATCAATTCCTTCCTACACAGTCTGGTCACATGAGGGCTTCTGGTCACATTGTCATGCACCAAGAGGAATCCAGGGCTTCTTCTACACCAGCTTACAATCAGTCTGAGAATTCCATCTTGATATCTAACAGCAGTCAGACAACTGTTGGTTAGTATGTGGAGATGGACAATGATATGCTTCTCCACTGCCCATGCCAAACCAGGTCCTGCTGGATGATTTTGCATGCGGCATAACGTTCAAGGTAAGGTTCACTCAAGGTTGCCAGACAGACCGAATGAGGACTCATAATTGGCCAATCTAGTGTCTAATGTTACATTTCATATTGGCATAATTAGCATGCTAATGTAAGCAATCACAAGTTGCCATTTTTGTTTCTTAAACAATTCAGTCGGTTCGATGACCCATCTGCACATGGGCTTCAATGACATTATTCAACTGTTGAAAATATTTGAAATATTCATCCCTACGACTAGTGGTGATACAAGTGAGGCAACATTGGTTAAATCTTACCTGTCCAGGAGAAAATAAGTCACTTCAGCATCTGTCTTGAAATTCTTCTCTTCTTTCAGCCGTCTCTATCTTTCAAATGCATCTCCTATACAGATCATCATTTTGTTTCTGCCTTTTAGTTTTAGTAACGTCTGACATTTGTAATCCCGAATGCTTATAGCTGCATCTCAGTGGTAACTGGCAACTGACTTCATGTGAATATCCTGGCTGTACTAATTTTGACAGCGAGATCAGTATTTCAAATTAACATGATTCCTTAATCTCTGGTGCCATATTAGGTAATTTTATAATCATTCATTCATTCATTCATTATCTGAAACGCTTAATCCCAACTGGGGTCACAGGGGACCAGAGCCTATCCCAGGAACTTGGCACAGGGCTCACACAATCACACAAACATTCAAACCTTACAGGGCCAATTTAGAGTTGCCAATTAACCTATAGTGCATGCCTTTGGCCTGTGGGATTATTTGCCATACATTTCTTACTTCAAAGATCAAAATCTTAAGAGTGGTCAGGCAGCATTCTCCTTCACTGTACTCCACAGAGAAACACAGTCTGGCTGTTGTTTTGGTTCTGCTGACTTTGGTTCCTCTTCCTTTAGGTAACTGCTGACCCGTGTTTGAGTTAACTCGGTCAGACTGTGTTATGCAAGGAGCCTGCAGAGAGACTGAAAGGATGAAGTGGTGATTAGCTCTGGAAGAAGGGTGAGAGAACAGTCGTCTCTTTGCAAAGTCCACATTTTGATTTCTTTTGAACTAAATTCTGGAGCTGGGTTTTTGTAATTTTAGGTTTTCTTTCAATTTCTTGAAAACAAGAAATGCAGTAAAATGGTACCTTTAGAATTTTCTCAGCCATTTTCAACTGGCCAATCTGGCATCTGTCTTCACCAAACAACTCAATTCAGTTGATTGTAAAGATTACATAGAAGGTTACATAAGTAATGTGTTATGAACTAGACTATTAGCTCATGAAAGTTTGAAACTGTGGGCTGTTCTTCCTTACCTGAAGAGGGAGTGAGTGAGCTATGACTGATTGCCAGATCAATAAATTCCTCAATATGGTCTTGCTGAGGATGAATTGATGGACCATAAAGTGTGTCGAATCACTGTGTGTGTTCATCTTTCTGTTTGCTAGCTCTGTTATCTAATTGACTTAACTTGATGAGTAAGTACAGCCGTATTGCAGTGTTTTTTGAGAGAGTGGCAGAGCAAAAAAGGGCCCAAGTTGGTTAGTCAAGTCTCTGTACGTAGTAGCATTTAGTTTGAATATACTTTTAAAGCAGTGTGTGTGCTAGAGTGTGTGTTCAATGTTTACTTCTCACAATAAAGAACAGTGGGCAGCGGAATGTCCTCAAAATGTGTAACTAAAATTTTTACAACTGAAAGATCAGAGTTTCTGAGGGGCAAGTGGGTTTTACAGAACTTATGATTAGTAATAGACAATACTGTTGTGTTGGGTTGGTCTGAATGGCTGAAATCAGAACCTCAGGAGTAACAGCTCCACTCCTTTTGGGGCCCTGAGCAAGACCCTTAATCCCCACTGCTGGTTACAGTCCAAGTGGCTACACTTTCTTCTGACCAGCTTTCTTTCATCTGCTTTCTGTAGACACTTTCAATGCAACAGTACATTAATTAATAATGAAATACTTCTGTTTTGCTGTAGTGCAGGAAAAACTGTGCAATTGTATAAGTACCTCACAATGGTAGGAAGACGTGTGTGTTTGTGAGAGTGAGAGAGAGCAAGAGAGAGTGAAGCAGAGTAAGACAGATGAGGGTTAAGGGACTTTTCAGTAAAACCAGATCAAAGCCGCAAGAAAAGTTGGACGGCCAACTCATCTGAAAGGGCAAAGCTTTAGGAAAGGAAAGTGAAAGAGAGAAAAGCAGGAAAGCCCCATAATCATGCCAGCACCGGAACCGTGTGCTATCCAGCTTCTTTCTAAAGCATGAGGATAAGTGTTCCGCAGCCTCGTTGCCGTGGAAACATGGAGCTTGTTTTTCCGTGGTGAACCTCATTTAATTGCCACTCCTCCCCAGCTCAGAGGATCCAATAGGCTAGAGTGATCCAGAGTAGGACTCACAGTGCTTGATTAATTAGCTAGCTATGAACTCATATTTGGATCATTTTGACCTTTATAAAGGCTCAGGATAAGGAATGCAATGTGATAGTTACTGGTTACTGTTTTATGACTGAGACTAAGTTTAGACAGGAATGGAGCAGAGCGAATGAGGTCAGATTTGAGATTTCGTTGGTTTCATTTTTTACATTTTACACTTTGGTATGTTGATGGCTGACAGACGGCTGCAGCAGATGATGCTATGTCCTCAGGGAGACAGCAAAAATCACTGTGCTCTCGAGAGAGGTGGGGATGGAAGGAGAGGGGGATGTTGGTGGTATAGAGAGAGCGAAAGAAGCAAGAATTCCCTGTAACTACCTGCCATCCTTGTGGTCAGTCGTCCAATTAACAAAGGCAGCAGCTCAGAGATACATCAGAAATCTGCTGACATCACTGTCCAAGAACAGGCTTGAAGAGGAGGGGGAGGACAAGAGGGGAAGAGATGTTATGAGACTGCAGGAGGAACAGAAAAAGAAAGAAAGAAAGAAAGAGAAAGGGAGGGAGGATGGGAGGAAGCTATGAGGCCAGAGCAGGGAGGGGTGGAATGAGAGAGAAGGAGAGGGCAAGAGAGAGAGAGAGAGAGAGAGAGAGAGAGAGAGAGGGAGGATGGGGCGAGCACTCCCTCTATCCGAGAAAATACTGCAGCTCACTCTCAGATTCCACACAGCCTTAGTGTGACGTGCCTCTGCAGTTCTCTCTCTCTCTCTCTCTCTCTCACACACGCAGAGTCGGCAAGAGAGCATCTCAGCAGCAAGCGCTCTGCATCCCACACTCGTTTGCTCTCTGCTGCACTCCTCTCCACCGTCGGGAAGCTCTTATTAGCAAGTGCGTCAGAGGCAAAGGCAAGCAGAACATGCCCGGGGAAACAGCAGGGAGGAGCATCCCACTGGACACGGACACAGACTCAGAGCTGCCCGGAGCAGGTGAGATATTCGGATAAGAGACGTTGCAGGAACGGAGTTATTTATGAGGAGGGAGAAGGAGAGAGATGTAAAAAGGTATGTCAGGCATTGCTTAATTCAGCTAACTAGCATAAACGTGCCTTTGATAGCTTCCAGACAAAACAGACAGAGTGAGTGTGATGGGGGGTTAGATAGAGAGAGAAAAAGAGAGTGAAAGACGAGAGGAGAGCTCTGGCCGCACCCTCAAACAGCATCATCAACATCGTCCCAAAAGAGCGGCCATACCACATCCTCACACCCCCTCTCTTCTCTCCTCTCCACTGTTCTCTGCAATTGCAGAAGCATGACACAGCATCGCTGTCAGGACCCAGCGTTAGCCCCTTGAGCAGGGACACAGGCGGACGGCACAAATGCCTGCTTAAAAATCCCACTGATAAGTAAAACGAGTTTGAATAATGCAGATTTAGACATTTCTGAGAATTTGAAGCCTCTTTGAAATATTAGAGATTCAGAAGGTGTCCTGTTTATTTCTGTGTGCATGAGGGTATACGCGTGGCATGCATGTGACAGTGTTGCTATCCAGTTCTGACAAACATGTAAGCATCATACATGTTGTTTTGGTCACTGTTCAGCGTCATAGACTCTGATGTAATGATATAGCATGTTGTATATTAATGTAATAGTCTGAGGTTTAATTATATGGTATAAGGTTTTAAAAAAGAGAATAAAATGCAGATGTGTAAGTTATGCTTTGAAGACAGTTTGTGTCAAGATACAGAATGCTTTCTCCTATAGATCTGATGTAATATACAGCACAAGGAGAGGTCAATTGTGGTATTCTAATGGCTAAATTAGCATCCTGCATCGTGTACTGTGCTCTAGGATCTAACTCTAGGACTCTTAAGAGAACACTGTGTCATGATGAAATCAGGTTTGTCGTTGCTTGCTCTCAGATGTTAAATTATGCTCAACAGTACCAGAACACATAACAATTTGCAAAACAATAGAAATGTGTGTTTTGGATTTGTGGAAAGCTTGGCCTAAAAACTTAAAAGACTCTCATGTGTGCCAGTGTGTCAGCACTATCTTTAGCTAATTGAGCTAATCAGAGAACATGAGCAGGTAAACCTCAATGGAATCAAACAGACCATTGTGCAAAGGCAGCAGCTAATATAGTCCATGCATAGATAGATAGATAGATAGATAGATAGATAGATAGATAGATAGATAGATAGATAGATAGATAGATAGATAGATAGATATCCATTGGTGTACAAGATCACCTCAGTCAGTAGTGTAACAAGAATGGATCAATAAGCAATTAAGAAATCAGTAAAGAAGAGCAATTTAGAATATAATAGGTAAAATAGAATTAGTACATTGTAATAATATGCTTATAACAAGTTATTAAAATTAATATTATAATTAGCATTGCATGTTTAATGCACATGCAATTATTAAGCTGGTACAAATGTAATTAGGTATTAGGTAAAAGAATGATTAGGTTAGTGACTTAGATATTGCCTAAAAAACAAAATTAATCTGTTTAATAAATCCTAACAACATTCTGTTAAACATACATGCATTGTTTGAAAAGTTGAGATAATTTGCAATTTAGAAGCCCCTTGACATTTTTCCTGGCCTACTCTTGTTCCATCAGGTCTCATTACATCACTCATACAGAGCTTGGCAAGCCCTACGAGGTCATGCATTAGACAGGCAGGCAAGCATTGGTTAATTTGTCTGGCAATGGCTTTTAGTGTGTGCGTGTGTGTGTGTGCGTGTGTGTGTGTGTGTGTGTGTGTTTTAGATGGAGGTGCTTTACTCAAAGAGAAACAGGAAAGCTCAGAGTTCAAGAGGAAAGGCCCCACATGAATGATGCCTCAAAGAGGGAGGAAAATCCCTAGCCTGCCTCTCCGCACCTCTTAGTTTTACTTTGCTTTTTGCCATTTGCATTCAAACTACAGTGCTACAGAAGGGAAACTAAAGGTCTTAACAAATTCAAAATAAGTTAACAAACTAGCACAAAACTTGCTCTAGAAATATACAGTATATACTAGAAATAAACAGAAACAACAGAAAACATTCAGTTTATTTACTTATATTGAATGCAGTGAAGCACAGTGTGACATTGCAATAAGGCCATAGTTGACATACAGTCCAGTAATGATGCATCAAAGATAACCTGCATATAAATTGTTCTTTTCCGTTATGCTGATGTTTTGTTATATTTCAAGTAATTTTCAAACTACTGAATAATGCTGCAAACTTTCAATTTATCTTGTATTATTTAATTAATTTTATGTTAGGATTAAGTCTAGAATTATTAAGTTACTTAAAAGTTAATTTAGGCCTTAATTTAGTTCTTAGTTTGCTTTTAAAGACAGCCAACTAATATTCAACAGTTAAATGTTTAATTATATTTCATATATAATTATATAAGCTATATATGTATAATTATGTATATAATTAATGACACGTTGTATACGTTAAAAATTAAATCAAAAGATTCATTTTCCATCAATCCAACTAAATTCACAATAACATTAGATTAATAACTGAATTTCAGTTGTTACTCACAATGGTGCGAAAGATGAAAGATTTTTGCTCAAAAGGCCCTTACATTTTTCATCGAGAGAATGCAGCAGTGAGGGACACAGTGTGCAGGTGTGATATTTAAGAAGTGTGTTGTGTGGAAAGAGCTGATAAAGAAAGTGGTTTATGTGCTGACTCTAGTTCTAATATGTTTGTTCATACCTGCAGCTAGAGACAGGAGCAGTGGTTTACTTAAGGTCCAGCACCATCTGCACTCTCTCTTTAGTGAGCCGCAGGAGTTTTGTTGGGTAAAACACATGCTCTTACAATATTACTTTACATTAAGAACATACCTTAGCAGGTGCAATCTGGTATGAGTCTTTCGTTGGGTGTGTGTGTGATTGTGTTTATTTGCACAATAAATGTGTCAACAAAGGGTTTTTTATTCTCTCTGCCAGTCACATGCACATGTGCATGCGCACACACATTCTTTGCCCAAAACACTGTTGTGTCTTTCAGTCTGCTCGGTAGTGAAGGGTGTGACAGTATGATGTCATCATTTTGCATCATGACTTAGCATAATACATCTCGCACGGAAGCAAATTGCAACATAAACCTTTCTTCCTTCGTGCACACACACAAGCACACACACAAGTACATACAGCTCATGACTGACTGAAATGAACATGCCTTTGACCCGTGGCGATATTTCTAGGACATTCTGAGGAGAGATGAGTGGAGGGTGTGTGTGTGTATGTGTGGGTGTGAGTGTGGGGGTTTGGGTAGGTGTGGTTGTGTGTGGATGAGAGAGAGTATGTAGATAATGTGACACACTGGATGGAGAGGGCAAGCACAATAAGACAAATGGGAAGACTTTGGTTAGTGTGAGGGGGGACATATGTGCATTTGGATGTTAATTACACATGTATTTGACCCATCCTATCTTGGAATGAGCCTTCATTGTTTTAAAATGTCTCATGTAGATTAAAGTGAACAAAACCTGAATGATTAGCAGAGTTCAAAGAATGCTAACACACTATACCTATACCTCCCAAAACCTATACCTCTCTGTCTTATTATGAAGGGAACATTTAGAGATGAACTGACAGGAGCTCCGCTACACTAATCATGTCAACAGTGGATACAACACACAAATCAAGACTGGTGTTGGTTATAATGCCAAATCTGTAAAACCTTGCATGCATTCTGTTTATATAAATTTAGCTACACTGGCAAAACCAGATGTTCACACTGCATCAAACAGATGAAACCTGTGACAATGTAATGACAGTCAACTTATTTTAAAATAAGCTGTTCCTTTAAACAAGGCAAAACACTTTAAGATTACCATTTACTTATTGGGATTAAGGTTACAAAAAGTATTATTTGGCTACAATTATCCAAGAGTAATACAAGAATTTGTTGGAAGATTTTGTCTGTGTGTTTTCTGCTGACCATGTTGAGGTTTTTTTTTACATATAGAGTGACTGTTGTCATCACTGAGTTTGATATGCAAGCAGGAAGTCCTCCAATTCTCAATTCCGGATGCTAGCTTTTATGTATTCTATATTAGTACAGGGCGACACGGTGGCGCGGTTAGCGCTGCTGCCTCACAGTGAGAAGGTTTTGAATTTGATCCCGGGGTTGGCCGTAGGGGCTTTTTTCTGTGGAGTTTGCATGCTCTCCCCGTGTTTGCGTAGGTTTTCCTCCGGGTGCTCTGGTTTTCTCCCATAGTCCAAAAGCATGCAATATAGGTTAATTGGCAACTCTAAAATTGGCCCTGTAAAGGTGTGAATGGGAGTGTGATTGTGTCAGTGTGTGTGCCTTGCGGAGTGTTGGTGCCTGTCAAGGCTTGGTCCGATACCTTGTGTCTGTAGTTCCCGGGATAGGCTCTGGTCCCCCCGCGACCCCAATTGGAATTAAGCGGTATGGATAATAAATGAATGAATGAATATTAGAACAAAAGTTTATGATGCGAAAATATGTGGGCGGTAAATACAGCAATGAGCAATTACTGTTGCCCAACTTGTCCCCAAACCACTTCCATTTGAATGACCTTTTAAAATACTGATTTTTTTGTGTCACAGTTAACATAAGTAGGAGTGGATTAATGTCCATAGCATCATAAAGTGATGAAGTTCAATAAGCAGTAATCAATTTTCTTTACTAAAATCATATAAAAAGTAAAGTTAGATGCTTGGTTTGGGTACATTTAACATACATAAGGATTTATTCATGTTCATTTTTATATAAATCATATAAACACATCATTATTATTATTATTATTTATATTTGCTTTCAGAGTTGTCCAGAGAAGCCTCCAGTTCTACGGCCTCTACGCCAAGTGACAGTGCCTCCAGTCCGTCTACTACCAACCCACTTAAACTCTCTCCACAATGCACCTCTCCATTTGGACCTCGCTTGGTAATGGCGAAGCCTAATGTTTCAACCAGACCCCAACCAGAGGGCGCCAGCTTTGAATCGGATGTGAGATTAGTAGGCCGGCTAACAGCACGATCTGGCAGAGGAACTTCTAGAAGGGGACCTGTAAAAATGGAAAGAATTAAAGTCCTAACAGGGGCTGAGGTAGAAAGTGATTACCAAGAACAAGAATCCATGGATGCCCGAGTTGTTACAGGACAGGAAGCACTGCTGAAGAACATGGAAATGCAGGTTGGTGGGATGCTGGGCAAAAACATAAATAAAGAGATTCAGGATCCCAGTCCAGTACCCATTCCCCTAGAAATGTCCACACTCCTAATAGAGGGGCAGACTCAGGTAGAGGAGAAACCTAAACTTGATACTGGTCAAGAGATTCCCAAATCTGACCAAGGTGAGTCTTTGATCCCACACCTTGAGCAAGAGACAAGCTTAGGTCATCTACTTGAATGTCCAGTTCTGGAGACCAAGACATCAGACACAGAGCTGACAGAAAGTAACAACTTTTTCCCAGATGATGATGGAGGCACACTGTCTCTAACTCAGGGTGAAGTGCCTTCCTTGTCCTTTACAGAGCCCTCCTACCCTGTTGATCCTCAACGTATTGGTGTCCTCCCAGGATTGGACCCAGATCGTTATTACACCGCCCCTTCCACGCCTATAAAGATGGCCTATTGCTCGCACCTTAAACAACAGTGGCACCCAAGCAGCCCTAGCACTGGTCCTGGTTCACCAACAGATGAATCTGACCTTTGCTCCCCTCCCACATCTCCATCTGGATCTTATATTACTGCTGAGGGCGGTAGCTGGACATCCTCATACACCTCCAGCACATCTCATTCCTGCTCACCAAACCTAATTGCTGAAGCAGAACTGCAGGAGGCTCCTGCTTGCTATGTGGGTTCCCTCTCAGAGATTGGAGATGAGCTGGGAGATGGTGGTCTATGTAAACCTGGCACATCAAATCAGGTGAAAGATGTGGAATGTGAGGAAGAGAGGATAAAGAGGGATACTTGCCAGTCTCAATGGGTGACAGAGAACATTTCACCACACAGGAGGAGCAGTTGTAGAAGCACAGACTCCCAAGATGGTGGAAATGGATCTGAGGGATCCTTAGTGCAGGCAGAAATTCAGACTGCCACCGACATGACACAACCTTTTGATGATCCAGATGAGGAGCTAAACTTGGATCTAGATGCCTGTGTCTCAGAGCACTTGGCTAGACTAGATGCCCCTCTAAGTTTAGAGGAGGAGTTTCCCTCAGACCTGGCTTCTTCTTTTTCTTTCAGTCACCGGATGGCTGCAGGTACCATGGCTTTGGAGACAGGCAGTCTGACCCCTGCCACTTGCTCTTCAGAAATATCAGATACAGATAACAACAGTTTGTACAGTGAAATGGGGTCGTCTGCCCTGTTTTTCCACAGCTACTCCAGGGAGGATGGACCAGTTGGAGATGGGATGATTCCAGCCTCCATGCTGCCTGTGCATGCCAGCTTAATATTCCAGGCTGATTCAATGGAGATAACACTATTCCCCGCAGATGAGGAGCCTGAGAATGACGTGGATGCATATGCAGCTGGAGAGGAGGAAGGTGATGTAGATGAGTATGATGACGAAGATGAAGATGATGACTTAAATGATGACAATGATATTGAAGAGCAAGTCGGAGCCATAAAGATGGGTGCCAGAGTTGTGGAAGACCCTAACGAGGAGGACACCTCTGCCTCTTTCCTAAATTCTCTGTCAGAGAATTCAATAAATGAAGGCGTAGATGAGTCATTTGCTTATCAGGATGACACAGAGGAGTCAATTGATTCTACATCTTGTAATGGAGACGATGATGAGCAGTTGTACAGCACAGAGAGACATGCTGAGATTGCGCAACAGTTTCCTGGAGAGGATGCCCCTGTGCAGTCAGTAAGCCATGCACACCCAGAATCTTCTGGAAGTGAAAGTGAAATGGAGATCTCCTCGGGGTCATCTGACCCACCAGTTGTACCAGCTCATACACATACACCAGTCTGCATGACAAGTCCTGTAAGCATAATGATGCCAAGACATACAGACAGGGAGTGTGCAGAGACAGTGCATTCAACAGACATCAGTGAAAAAAGAGAGGAAGATCAACAAGGTATAGATCTCAAGGATTTAGAAGAGACAGATAATATAGTGTGTGGTGAGAGTCAGATTTCTAATATGAATACTGAGGAAACAGGAAATAAATCATGTTCAACAGAACAACATAAAATACAGGAAGCATCTAGCAGCAAAGCTTCTCTTTGTTTGCTTGGGGCTACAGCTGCAGGAATGGACAAGGAATTAGATTTTCAGGACGAACAGGAGCTTGATCAGAAGAATGGAAACAACATGGATTTTATGGAAACCTCTCTTCGTCTTGATGAGACAGCAACCAATGATCTTAACAAAGGTGTCCCTTTGTTGTCTTATCCTAAGGATGACTGCAGCCCTACAAACATACCAGTTTGTGCTTACCCTGAACTATGTGATGTACCAGATAATTTAATTCCAGCTGACATCTCCCCATCTGAGCACTCATTAGATCAAGATAACCTGACAGACAATCAGCCTGGTACTGATGACATGAGTCTGGGCTCTGTGAACATGACCTCTTCTACTTACAGCATCCTTGCCATCTCACCAAAGAAAGAGAACTCTGAAAATAGCATGACAGAAATGAGTGTTGCACCAGAGAGCTGGGCACCAGCAGAGGCCTTATCATTAAGGGAATGCTGTGACTTTGAGGCAGAGAATTTACTTCTGTGTGAGAAAGCTGGTTCAATGCACAACAAAGAATTATCTGTAACTCCCAACATTGCTGCTGAAGATGACATCATGGGTGACCTGGAAGACAACAACAGCTACTGTGACTTGCCGGAGAAAATGGCAGATATTGAGGCTGGCATATTTGAATCAAACTTGTCCACTTGGAGATCCATTGAGGATCTGTCAGAGGCAGGAGGGGGTGAGGATGATGCAAATAACCTTCAAAATCCAGAAAGTAATCCAATTACACAGTGCCATCCTCAAAAAATACTTCTAGACACATGGAATGACCCAGAAAAGAGCATTTCATCCTGCACCCCAAGCACGCAACCAACATGTGGAACCCTAAACATTCTTTCTGATCACGGAAAGGATGAAAGAGATCAGACTCCAAACGCAGAGTTCAACATACCTGGAGAATCTATATCAAATATATCCAAAAGTGGAAGTCCTGACATTTCTCCTATACAGGTATTACAAGGCATTGATTCATCTCAAGAACTTGATGAGGCACAGATTTCTGTCTTAGCGAGTTCTTCTGATCAAAATTACCTTTGTGACTCTGCAGAAACTGATGAAATATCAGATAAATCAAACAACATAGTTTCTGTCTTAGAGGAAGTCTTTGAAAGTCCTAAGCAAATTTGCTTTGCAAATACTGAATGCACAGACTGTACAGAAAATAATGATGTATTAACATTAGAAGGAGGATCATTTGGTACCTTCAACCCAAGAAAGAAATCAAGTGATTCGAAACATAATAATTACTCTGTTGAGAAATCTCTGACACACAGTGAGACAGAAAACTGCAATGACAGGGAGGTTCCAACTGGGGCAACAAAGCCAGATACCAGACAATTACAGTCTACTATTACAAAAGGAAAAAATGGGCAATATGACACTCAGCTGACTAAAACTCCAGTTGATGATCAAAACAGGGAAGGATATGCATGTCAGACTAAAGAGAAACTAGATGAGGAGAAGGATGTGAAAAAATGCTCTAAAGAGAAGGTAAAGGAATATTCTGGAGAAAACATTCATCTTTCAAAAGTTAAACAAATGGTAACATGTGATGGGGAATTAACTGAAACTGAAAAGAATAACAATGAATGTCCCAAAGAGCAGGTAATGAGAGAAGCTACAGTAACAACACCTCTTCTGGAGACAAACCAAAAGTATGTGGTAGTTTTGCAAAAATCAAGTCCTTCTAAAGAAGAAAAACCAGAATTGAAAAAACAAGAACCAAATCTTTATGACAAAAATATTGATTCGGATGATGGCATGAAAAGCGTGACACCTTTCAACTTTGACAAGAGCGAAACACCCCCTCTGCTGGAGAAAAATGAAGAAATCAAAAGTGAAGTAATTACACCCCAAGTTCAGACAAGTCAAACTGCAAATATTAAAACCTTGTTACCTGAAAACAAACCTACTGTGATTCAACAGTCCAATTGTGCTAGGCAAGAGAAAACCGGACATTCCGAAACACATCAACCAATTTCTCAGCCTGCAACCACCAGCTCAAATTCTCTGCAAGAAAAAAGCACTTTACAAGAATTATCAGGTTTGACTTATTGCAGTGGCCTTGCCAGTAAAGATCAACTGAAAGCAGTTGAATACAGCACCTTAAAAGAGCTGGAAATTCAAGAAAGCACACACGACGCTGATGATAATCATGTAGAGCAAATTCCATCTTTTGAAGTTGAGAGTTCTGAAGTGACTATCCCTACCACCAGCTGTTCACCTCCACCACCATCTTTAGCAGATGCACTAGAAGAGGACCTGTCTACCCCTGTACAAGAGTCACGGTCATTTGACAGTTCCCAAATGTACAAGGTTCTTACTCACACTGAATCACCCACTAAAAATTCATGTCAGCCAGAGGATCCCATTTATATCACCAGTGTGGAACAATCAGTCATAGAGAAAGAATCACCAGCGTCCCTTTCCATACAGGACACGCATCCAAAATTGAACGAGCAGTCTCATTTAACGTCATGTACACAAGGAAACCATGAAGGTGAGTTCCATGCACTTCAAGGTCAGCATAGACAGCATAAACATAATCCTTACGTTTATCATCAAAATATTTGATGTTCTGACAAATGTCAAATGCATGAAGGCACATTAGTTGACACTCATTTCTGGTCTGGTATTTTTAAAAGAAATATGCAAAGGACAGAGGGAAGAATCACCTAACACCACTTCCTCTGGATGTATGGGGCACAGAGATGCTAGCCCTGCACACAGCAAGTCAAACTTGGCCAAAGACAAGGAGATCTTACCCTGCATGAGTCCCACTGTAAACTCTCTTGTGCAAGTGAGGCAAAAGTCAGTTGAAAGTGTACATCAGGATGGGTGCTCAGTCAGCTACAGAGCTAAGACTTCACAGGAAAGGGATATCGCTCTGAAAAACCATGGTATGTGCTTCTGTGACACTCTGAACTGTTTAAGAGTATGAAAAGAGCAGTCAGTATCTCAAGAATAGTTCAAATAAATGCAATATATATTTTACAATTTGAAAATATGCTATAGTATATTCTATTTACATGTAGAAACCTATTTAATATATGTCAATGTGTGTTTCATCGATAAGCAATCACTCTATATCCGATATATACAGAAGGTTCCTGTAATGAAACAGACAGTGACGGCTCAGTTCCTGAGCTGGAGGCAGTGGACGGGAGCCTCCTGAGAACTCCAGACCCACAGGTGGGCTTCTGCAAATGTATGAATTTGAAACTTTTATTTAATATAGGTCATTGGCGGAATTTATTAAATATATTGAAAAATACAGTGTGAACACTGATTACACAAGAATGTTTTAAGCATTTTTGTGGAATTTTCATGTAACGTCTAATGATTGCCAGTGACTAAAAACAATAACATTATGTGTTAGATGGTGAAACGGTATCAAATGGTGAATCTATGCACTTTAGCTCTGTTTTCTTCATCCTGTAAAAGCCCACAACCTGTTTATAGTTGGTATCAAAGATGCTATGAGGTCAGAATGTTTATTAAGCAAGTGAGTTAATACTCCCTTAAGACAGTAACATTTTTGGAAAGGCATTAACTGGTGACTGGCTATAACCATCTTTCTGGAACATGGGTATTCCCCATATTTTATAAATTAATATACCTTCATCTCTCTCAGAGATCACATTCTACAACTGATGAGTCAGTGAGCAAAAATAAGCAGAGCAGAAGTGAGAAGAAAGCTCGAAAGGTGAGGTTTTAATGGCACCAGTAAAATGTGTTATTAAACCATTTTGAGTATTCAGCTCCTTATTAATATTTTCTTTATGCTGTGGTTGTGTGATCCACACAAGGCTATGTCCAAGCTTGGGCTCAAACAGATCCATGGAGTTACCCGCATTACCATCCGCAAGTCCAAGAACATCCTCTTTGTCATCACCCGTCCAGATGTCTTCAAAAGCCCTGCATCAGACATCTACATAGTCTTTGGGGAAGCCAAGGTTAGAAAATACTGACTGACTCTTTAGAAGCATTTAAACAACTATGCAGAACCTCCAGAACCCCTTATCTGCTAAATAAACTGATAAAACCAGTGCAGGGTTTGTTTTTACATTTACAACATGTGTGGTCACATATTTGCACACTAGCTGACTACTTACTGTTTTGGAAATATGTGAAAGCACAATTTATTTTAAATAATATGGAACACATCAATTTATACATGATCATAACCACACTCATATTAAAACATAAGAAAGCACTGTGCATTTTTTAAACAATACAACAATGAAACGTGCACGTTAGTTCTATGCTATATTTGTTTCAAATGGATGGTATAATGATCCCATAATTTTACAGGACTTTATTTATCCTTTTCTCATGGTAAATGTGGTACTGCTAGTCTCTTATGCTCTGTCAGCCACTCACAGGAATACAAGGCCCAGCTGATTTTTTATGAATATTTATATCATGTTGAGAGCATTCATCCACTAATGGCACTTTTGATCACTCACTACATTAGAATTTTCATAAATTGTGCATAGCCACAAATAAGCTATAGACTGGAAATGAATAATAACAAGATTTTTATCATATGTTTATAGTGACCAGTCCGTGTGATTTTATTTGTCTGTGTTTGTACATTTTTCAAAGATGACCAGTAACCAATAATTGTCAGGCTTTTAAAAAAAAAAAAATTGGGAATCTTGAACTTTTCTTTTTTTATCTCAGTATAATTACCAAAGGTTCAAAAATGTGTGCTTTTGTATGTTTACTGTGTGTCTGAATTTAACCAGTACTATAGTATTAATATGATTCTAATACTCAACATCTGTCATTTTAAATGTTAAGGACTATATTGTTGCACAAATCATTATCAAGTTGGCATGGTGTGCCTCAAACTTGCCTTTACGAATACAAATAACGACATTCTCTTTGTATTTCAGATTGAGGACCTGTCACAGCAGGTACACAAGGCTGCAGCAGAAAAATTTAAGGTTCCCCTTGACCCTTCACCTTTAACCCCTGACATAATGCCCAGCCTCACTATAAAAGAAGAGAGTGAGGAAGAGGAGGAGGTCAATATCTGTTTCTGTCTTAAATCTTTTGTCTAGCAGTTTGCTAATGGGGTGACCAACATTTACTTGACATAATTCACTGTAATTAGGTTCATCACCCAATCTATTCACAAGTTATAATGTAATCTAATACATGATTTGAACATATTTGAAATGAGGGATTCTACTTTGTGTCAAGTAAATATTCTACAAAAGTCTCCCAAATATATTGGATTTATATACATATTATATTATTATTATTATTATTTACATGCAAAATAATTATACTGTATCCTCTTGGTCAGGTGGATGAAAGTGGCCTGGAGCAGAGAGACATAGAGCTGGTGATGGCACAAGCTAATGTAGCGCGCGCTAAAGCTGTCCGCGCACTACGCCACAACAAGAATGACATTGTCAATGCTATTATGGTAAGATCACGCTCATTTTGGATGTATTCACATCAGCAAGTTATCCTAAATCATAATAACAGTTTGCACCAATAACTAGCATAATATTTAAAGGCAGGATAATAATCCCCAAATAACAGTGTGGCCTGATTACCAAATAGTACATATCATGCCCTTAAACATATGGTATGAATGCATATTCTTATTTATGTCTACCTACAGGAACTGACCATGTGAGAGGAGATGTCTTGCTTGCCCCTGCTTCTCCTCCTGTCATAACCATTTTCCTTTCCTGTAATGCTGCTACATTGCGCCCTTCAGAACCCCTTATCTGCTAAATAAACTGATAAAACCAGTGCAGGGTGTGTTTTTACATTTATAACATGTGTGGTCACATATTTGCACCTTATTCAACATAAGTGTGCGACTTCTGTAATGTTAGTCTTACAGTATGGTTAAGCAACAACTGCATAACCAACCTGTAAATACAGCATCAACCAGCAGATGGCACTGCAAGTAAATTTTCATGAGCCAGAGGCATTGACAGTATTGTAAGTCCAGTACTTTAAAATATTTTAGAATGGGGTGCTGTTATACAGGATCCTTTTTTGAAGGAGAATTTTGTCTTAGAAAGGGAACAACACGCAGGCTAAAAAATAATGACATCGCCAGTGGAAGCCTCCTCTATGTTTCACTCCAGTACTGGTAAAAGCTTTTGGGTAGCATTGATTAGCACATAGGTGCATACGTTTTGAGAAGAAAACAAAAAAGCAATTATGAATCCAAAGCCTGTAACCTTTGCATTTCAGAACAAAGATTATTTTTAGATTTTTGAAAAAGAAAAATGATTAATAATTGGTCCTACTTACATTATTCATTCTGTACAATTTACAAACCTATTAGTCACTTTGGAACTATTTGTTTGCTCATGGCCACAGCTATCAGTTTAGAGTCAACTGAAAATGCACAGAAGGTGAGAGCGCCACCTGCCGTGCCAAAGTGCCATTTTTTCATGCTGTCCATGCTTCAGCAAGGTTTGTGGAATCATCAAATTTTCGCTAGTAATATATTTTTCACAATCACCTACCTGTATTCAGTCATTATTAGTTTCTGCTCACACTGCCACTGAACCAAGGGTTAAAGACCAATACTCAGAATAATGAATTAAATGATGGGACAAAGCTTACATTCATGAGGAAAAAGAACAGGAGATACTAACAGAATAGCAGTTACACTGGCTTTGGAATGAAATTACATCACTCAAAAATGTATGCATTTTCTGTTAGAAAGAATTACTTTTGGGACAGATTTTTTATTTAGCACAAACGTTTGATAAGGAATCACATCTATTTGTGCTCAAGTTTCTCATATCATTTTGAAACAGTTGTATTCTTTTTATTTAATATTTAACACCAACATTTTTTGGAG
Organism: Distichodus sexfasciatus; assembly: GCA_032718565.1. Classification (NCBI taxonomy): domain Eukaryota; kingdom Metazoa; phylum Chordata; class Actinopteri; order Characiformes; family Distichodontidae; genus Distichodus; species Distichodus sexfasciatus. The sequence continues at coordinate 1,441,809 of JAVGVS010000004.1, forward strand.
TAACAAACAAAATATCTGTGCAAAATATGAACATCAATCAACCATTGGAGTTTATGGCTGTAAACATGACTGTAAATGGGAAGTAAAAGGTTGGCAGACAAGTTCATGTAGACAGGCAAGTGGTTCAAAGCTTCCTGTTATTTCATAAAACCATCATAATGGCAGCAACACATTTTTGGAAAGAGGCAAAATTGGTTTACTTCTTGAGTTGCACAGAATCATTCTTTAGGCACGTATGGTATTTTCTTATGACAGAGAAATACATAGGAAAGTCATTACAAATCCTACAACACAACCTAGACTGCATGAGCACAGTCATTGTTCAAGTTTTTAATATAATGAAGAGAAACAGAACTAAACATTAGATTAAAAACATTATGTTCATTCTAGAGTAATTTGTATGTTTAAGAAGCAATCAGTACTTTTCTTTGTCTTTGAATTCACCCATATGTAATTTCTTAAATTAAATAAATGTGTATGCCTTGTTTTCTTTACAGTACAAGATTTGGCTTTTTAAAATGAAAACTGTGCAACAAGTTGGTTATGACTGAATATTTTTCATTTAGAAACTATTTTGAATCACATATGTTCAGTTTTGAAAGTCATTTTTGAAATTTACTGATTACTCCTTTACTTTGCAAATAGCGAACATTGCTTCTAATGCAAATCCTTGTGAAAGGCGACGGTTTATCTTAGTCAGTTCAGTATTCAAGTAAGGTAAACACATTAAGGTTAACCAAATACCGTATAGTGTGGTCAGTGTGTCCTGTAATGTTTGGGCCTTCCAGACTTTCACTCGCTTTCTTAGATTTTTTCCAAGCTCATGTTCACTGTATTTTAGCCCCAGTGTTTTTTCAGGGGTCAGCTCTTAGGAGGCAGGACGTTAGCCTGGAAATGACCCTGATTGGTGATGTTTCCAGCAGGAAAATATCGTGCCACCACAAAGGTCGAACCGTCAGATGCCACAGCTTTGCCTACACCCAGCTTCTTTGAGCTCTTCCACACCATCGCAGTGAAATGACCTAAATCAGAGATTCGTTTTTTACTTAGAGAAACAGGTCATGGAAAATTTGGAACTCTCACACACAGACACATGCACACACACACATGTAAAAGCATCAGAGAATCTTACAGTACTAGCCTTGTGTGTGTGTGTGTGTGTGTGTGTATCTCTAATATAAACCTCACAATAGCTATGCGAGCACAGAACTAAATATTTATGTGCTGTGAAAGGAAATGAAGAGATGGATGCAACTCCAGATTCAACAGGAGTTAGTAAAATGTGGTGTAGCAAAGGGACAAGTCCCTATGCTGGGTGTGTGCAGTGTGCTGTAAGATGACTGCTCATTGCTGGGTTTTTTGGGAAACATACCCTGTGCAGGAACATTCTCGAATGTCCCATACTGATTTAATGAGTCATACACTCCTTCATCCTCCTCCGCCCCCACCAAAAACAGGCTTTTTCATTGAAGCCATTCGGCGTTTGGGGGTATTTATTGTTTAATTATTAAGTAACTGACCTGAAGACTTAGAGCATGCCTACCTGTACCAGAGGAGAACCCAGGTTGGTTAAAGTTGTACTGATTCACTTCGTTATACCAGCGATCAGATACGTCTTTTCCTGTGAGAACATTATATGCATGCTTTTTAGGGTAATACCTATGTTCTCAAATGCAATCTGACATCATTTACGATTTGACCTGATATAATTTAGGTTGAACAGAGCAATGACCTGACATTGACATGGAAATTTGTTTTCTGCTGGCATGAGGCTCTGCTGTGTTTTTAACAACTGTTCTTATTTTCATTCTTGGTTTATGTCCAACGTAAAAGATTGTTTGAAGCCCTACAAAATTTGGAGCAGTTGTAGAGTTAAGTCATCATTATAAAACCACAAAAGATTCTTTAAATTAGTTATTTAAACTTGAAACTTGTTTCCAAATCAGTTTTATTAAACGAATACATCTTAAAACTTCAGCGTTAAAAAGTTGGTCAGACAACAGGTCAGACTCACTTTGTAGTGAATAATATCATGAATCTTAAATGATCAAGCCCAGACTGTCTATTCTGCCCAGACAAACTCTATATGACCCATAATACACAAGTGTGTGACACTTTATAAATTACCCTGGACTGACCAGACATTCCATTCCATTTAGTCATCAACTTACAGAGCTAACATAGAGACTGTTCTTACAGAATTAGTTCCAGCTGTGGGAAGGTGACGAGGAAAGGGTTTCTTCACATCATGGCCAAAGTGACTAAAAGAACATCCCTCTTTAGGATATAAAACCCATAATCCTACCTGGCTGATCATAAGAGGCCCAGGCTAGATTTTCCCCACAGCTTCCTCTGCTAGACTCAACACTGTGTTTTAGAATTCTGGTGCTGGCCAGGCTCTCAGCATATCTGCAAAAAGAAAAATGCAATGCTTTCCAAAGCCTGAGAAGGTTTGAGAAGATAACTAAGATTGCAGATTGGAGCACAGACTCACCTGGTTGCATCTCTGCATAGTTTGCTGCTGAGTTTTAAGGGTGGAGCCTGATGCTTCTTCCTGTACTCATTATGAGTTCTCAACACCTCCTCATTAAATAGCCTGGAGGCTAAAAAGAGAGAAAGGGAGCGAGATACAGAGAAGTAAACTGAATAAAATTCAGTTAACACATTATGCAGATTTAAACTCTACAACAAGAATATACTACAAAAGAAAAGTCTTTGGATGCTAACACACTGAAAAATGGAAGATGTTATGCTCTTGAAATAGTTTAATAACTCTTATAAGTACAAGAACACATACAAGAAAGAAATTCAAACACTTGTATGCCAACACACTGACAGAAAAAGATGTTATGCTCTAAAAGGAATAATTTGAGCAATAAAATAAAACATACATCAAACAGACAATTGCAATTACCAGTCAATGGACAGTCGTTTTAATAATGTATAGTTTTTGATATCACACACCATATTTACAGGTACTGCTAAATATATATCATAGGAATGAAGACATGAAGAGATTCTCCACATACCTCCACCTAATATTTACATCTACATCATTTAATTCAAATAACTTCTCATTGTAAAATTGCCAGTTGAATTTGCAGTTTATATTTTAGGAATTGTACCTCAAAACAAAAGAAACAGAGACAGTAATTCTCAAACATGGAGAATTTACATGGACCTTACTATTGCAGTGTAAAAGCTCAAAAGTGAACAATGCATGCATACAGTCACTGTTGAGATTAGTGCAAAGGCCTAACATAGCTACATCATACCAGCCACTCAAACAATGCCATGATTGAAACTTGTCTCTCTTTCTCAAGAATACAAACAGCCACAACTCTGCCTGTTACAGCCTTAATTTGGCCAATAAGGTAATAAAACAGCTCAAAACAAATTCATTCCAAAATGAAGCTACACAAATAAACCACTTTCCACAATGTCAGTTTGCTTACCTGACTTGCCCATGGTGATAAAGTAAGATCTTGTTTGCTGAAGACTGCTGTCTCACTGCTCCTGGCAGCTGTTAGGATAAATCAACTCCCTTATGTCCTCACTCCCTTTTTTTTCTTCTTAACTTCGGCAAAAATGAATTTGATGATTTAAGTCCTTTCAAGTCCCTGTTTGTTGTGATGCATCCAGTGAGAAGGTTCTTTTTTATGCTTCCCAAACAGCCAATATTCCTATGTACAGGAAATGAAAGCATGCGACCATCTCTCTCGCTCTCTCTCTCTTTTTTCTCCCCTTCTCTTTCTCTCTCTCCTCTTTCTGTGAATGTGTAACAGAGAGGGAATCTCTATTCTGATTACATCATCTGTGTGAGCCATGTGACCTTATAAGGGGCTGGCACAGCTGCTTTCACATGGAAACTGTGAGTTGGAGAGCTGCAAACTTCAACACATATACACACACACACACAAAACATTTCACAATTTTTGTTTTTTCTTATGAAATCTGCAACTTTTCTATAAGAGTAAAAAACTAATTTCATGGTTTCCATGAAGTCCTTAAAAATACCTACACCTACAAACTTCATACTTTTTGGTGCTGGTGTTGCCTGGGCGTGTTATCCATTAAACAAACTGAGCTCATACTTATAGATAACGCACTCGCTTTCAGTTTATGCTTATGCCTTATACTTATGCTCATGTAAAAGAAGTTCAGCTGTAATAATCAAATAATAAAAAATTACTAGATTTCTTTTATGAGTTAGATGAGCATTCGTCACCTAACGCTTTCTTTTTTACTTTCAAATAGTGAGTGACTATTGGTCATTGGGAATACAGCACAGAACGGCACAGCACATTGGGAACCACAATAAAATGTGACCACTGCATGTGATCCGTCCGTGAATGGACGGTGGCCAGTTTTTTTCGGCCAGGGAGCAGTGTTTGGGGATGGTACCCTAAAAGCTGATGTAGAATGCCTTTTATTGTCACTATACACATGTACAAAATTTATTAATTGGAATTGAATGGGTTTCCATTTTTTTTCACACTAGCCTAGGAAATTAGCGTCTAGTTAAAGAAACAATCATGAACAACTCTGAACAAATCAAGAAACTCTGGTCCTTATAGAAGCCCGTTTCTGCCACCCGGTGGAGAAAATAAAGAATCATTTATCCCAGAATTCTGACTTCTTATCTCGGAATTCTTACTTCTTATCTCGGAATTCTGACTTTTTATCTCGGAATTCTGACTTTTTAGCTATGACTCTGATTGGTTGGTTCAATAAGACTTGAGCTTCCTGCCGAAGGGAGCGTGAAAGTGGACGAGGCTGAAGTTGGCTATTCATTCGCAGCTTCCGATTCGTTTGGCTTCTTTCTCTCTTATTCGGCAGCGTCTCGTTCTGCGAATGAAGTTAGCTCCTTATATTTTATATAAGGATATTTTATGTAAATGTATTTTATGGCTTTTCAAAACACTGTATACTGTGTATATTGCTGTATTGACAATAAACCTCTCTTGGAATATGGATCCTAAATAAAACGCCATATTCTCCTGAGTACACAGCAGGTATCTCACTATATAGAAAAGTGAAATTGTGTTGACCCAAATTGATTTAACAAACATCAGATAGCAACACGGCGTGCTAAGATATTGCACACATTAGTCTAAATAGAAAAAGTGAAATTGTCCTGGCCCAGACTGATTTGATACTTTAAAATCAGATGGAAACAATGTGCAGGTTTAAGTTATTAAAATGACCATGGAAACCTGGCTTTTTATTCACACTATCGTGCACAATAGTATGGATTGTTTCCATCTGATTTTAAAGTATCAAATCAGTCTGGGGCAGGACAATGTCACTTTTTCTATATAGTTGGGTACCTGATGTATACTGAAAAGTTCACATTTGCCTGGCTCAGAGAGGTTTTGGCCTCAAAACTAACTGGAAACCTGGCAAACCTGATTTAGACTAATGTGTGTAATATCTTAGCATGTAATATCTGTGTTGCTATCTGATGTTTGTAAAATCAATCTGGGTCAACACAATTTCACTTTTCTATATAGTGAGATACCTGCTGTGTACTCAGGAGAATATGGCGTTTTATTTAGGATTCATATTCCAAGAGAGGTTTATTGTCAATACAACAATATACACAGTATACAGTGTTCTGAAAAGCCATATCACGGAGGCCGCCCATGGCACATTTACATAGAATATCAAAATATACCAAAAAAAAAAAACCAAACACATAAATAGTACATCTAACTACATGTAGTAATAGTCATTTAAAAGTAATTAGGACTTATAATCGCGTGGATCGCGTAGTTCGGAGAGCGACATATGGAAAAAATAATAATAATTTTCCTAAAAATCATTTTCATTGTATGCGTCCGTTCCAGCGTTTAAATACAATTAGAAAATGTCTCAATGATAAACTGCGCAGCTTTTGCCACCGTGAACATTCCCGCTAGTAAAGCGGCGAATAAGGAGCTAACTTCAGTCGCAGAACTAGACGGAAGCCAAACGAATCAGAAGCTGCGAATAAGTAGCCAACTGAAGAAATTTCACATAAATGTTTCTTTATTTTTTCCTCCGGGTTGCAGAAACGGGCTTCCATACCATACCTTTTCCTCATTGTCACAACAGACTCGATAGAAATCCGCTTTGCAGCTCTGTACCCCCATCTACTGGAGAATCTTTTAAAAAACATGTTCACCCAGAATTTACGTCACAGTTAAAAAGTACAAGAGAACAGAAAACGGTAGTTTATGCTCATAACGGAGCAGCAACAAATTCTACTGGACCTTACAGAGATAATGCTTTCAAAGTCTATTAAATAATGTTATTGAGATTTTTTTTTATGTTATCAAGAGAGCAGAGGTGAAATACGCAGAAGCCGACGTGAAGTGAGACCGGGGTCTTTTAGTTTATTTTAATAACCTGTTTTCCCATTTAAATGGTTGAAGCAAGAAATCACACGCCAAATCTAACCAATATTATATATTAAAATATAACTGCAAGCAGTGATTACGGGGGCCATGCAGTTTGCAGCCTTATCAGTTTTTGACGAATCGAAGTGGACAGATGTTGAAAAATGACACGTTTCATCCTTTTATCTAGGGTGCTACGGTTCAAAACGTATTAGCCAAAACGCAAAATAGCTTATTATAGCGCCACCAACTGGCAGAGTGGTGCAATTTTATGACACTGGGTGTGTGGTGTAGCAGTCCTATGCCAAGCCGACCACATTTATTTGCATATTACAGAAATGTGAAGACCTAAATTAAAAATGTGCTTGATAATAATTAAAGAAGAGTGTCTTGGGATTCAAATGATACCAGTTGCATGCAGATTGGACCAAAATCCAGGGACTAGTTCGAAAAAGATGGGTTTTCATTTTATGCAAAATCAGAAACAGATGAGAGGGTCTAAAAAAATCGTCTTAACCCAAGGAATAAGATCATATAAGAGCTATGGTTCAAAAGTTATTAGGCAAAATGCTATTTTTTTTGCCTGAGTAGTGGGCGGGGTGCCGGACCTACCTGCCAAATTTCAAAGCTGTAGGTCTTACAGTTTTTCTCCACAACGCGTTTTAAGGCAGAAAAGAAAAAAAAAATCAGCACGATTCCAATAGGGTTCCACGCAGTGTTCCACTGCATGGCCCCCTAAATATTCTTCACTCATATGCTGAGTTGATCACTAGACTAGACAAGAAAATTATTTTTGAATCACTAGAAACAAGCTCCAAATTCAACAGTGTTAAATTCCCAGTGTTAAAGCATATCAGAGTAAAGTGTTGACTTTGTAGTGTTAGATTTTGTGAAATTAACACCATCAGAGTTAGAAGCTGATTTGGTTCAGTGTAAAATCACACAGTTACAGGTAACCAACACTTGCCAGTGTTATTTACAACATCCTGGTATTTTCTGTAGCGCGGTCACTGAAGAATCTTCCAGACGCCATTTTCCCTCAGTTTCAGAACAGCATCTGGAATGTCAGGCTACCTCAGTGTTTGCACTTTTTAGACTTTCTGTATGAAAATACAGTTATAAATGTTAAGTTAAGACGGAGGGACGAAGTTTATATTTTGGCGAGTCAGTCGTGGTTGTTTGTGTAACGTTAGTTAGTTCGTCGAACTAAGCGGTAATTACTTGTGTTTTATTGAATACTGACAGCTATTAGAATGTTATTTTAAGTAATTTAATGTATGTGAGTGTGTTTAAATGGCCGCGTTTAGCACTTTTTCAGACATTAAGTAGTTCTATGGCCATGGACATATAACGTTACTTTGGATATGGACAGTAAGTTATTTTCTCCCACATGGTGCCTAAAAGCATACAGTACATGTACACGGTGTATGTACACAGGCTGTGTTGTGCGCTGTTACAGCCACCAGTCTGTAAAAAAAAGTTTCCTTTAACTCGCATTTTAGCGCCCAAACGAGCGAGGGGAAGAAGCCCCGTCTCTGCTCCTGCAATATTTCCAGAAGCCATTTTCCCTCGCTTAATGGAGTTGCTGAAATATATAGGTGAGTAAATTTAAAAAGTAATTGAATGTACCTGGGTGTGTTTAAATGGCCGCTTTTGGCACTTTTTCAGACATTAAAGGGTTAGTTAACCCAAAAATAAAATAAAATCAAGACTTCTTTAATCCGTATTTTAGCGCCGAAACGAGCGAGGGGAAGTCCAGTCACTGCTCTAAGGTACTTCTAGACACCTTTTTCCTCGCTTAAGACAGAGTTGCTGAAATATATCTGGTGAGTAAATCTACTTATGTTTGCTTATTATAGACTTTTTGTCTAGAAATATTGTTTTTCGTGTATTAGTAGAATTATTTCAGTTACCACGACAGTAGTAAATTTTGGCGAATCAGTCGTGGTTGTGTAGTTAGTTCGCCAAACTAAGCGGTAATTTCTTGATTTATATTCAATACTGATAGCTATTAGAATGTTATTTTAAGTAATTTAATGTGCGTGAGGGGAAATACCATCTCTGCTTGTGCAATACTTCCGGACGCCATTTTCCCTTGCTTAAGAGAGTTGCTTAAGAAATATATCTGGTGAGTAAATTAATAAAGTAATTGCATGTACGTGGGTGTGTTCTGTCTGTCTTTTTGCGCTTCCTTAGACATTAGAACACCCAAAAATGAAATAAAATCAACACTACTGCTTTAATCCGTATTTTAGTGCCGAAACTAGCAAGGGGAAGCCCCACCTCTGCTCTCTCAGTATTTCCAGACGCCATTTTCCCTCGCTCAAGAGGGTTGCTGAAATATATCTGGTGAGTAAATTAATAAAGTAATTGAATGTACATAAGTGTGTTTAAATGGCTGCCTTTTTGCACTTCTCAGAAATTAAAGGGCTAGTTCACCCAAAAATAAAATAAAACTAACATTTCTTTAATTAGCATTTTAGCACCCAGACCAGTGAGGGGAAGCCACGTCTCTGCTCTGCAGTAAGTTACTTCTAGATCCCCTTTTCCCTCGCTTAAGAGTGAGAGTTGCTGAAATATATCTGGTAAGCAAATATGCTTATGTGTGCTTACAGACTTTCTATGTAGAAATATTGTTTTTACTTGTATTAGAATTATTGCAGATACCATGACAGTAGTAAATTTTGCCGGATCAATTTTGGTTGCTTGTGTAGTTAGTTTGCCGAACTAAGCGGTAATTTCTTGACTTCTATTCAACACTGATAACTATTAGAATGATATTTTTAGGTAATTTAATGTACTTGAGTGTTTAAGTAGTTACGTAGTTGTATAGCCGTGGACAAGAACTTTTTTCTCCCGCATGATGCCTAAAAGCATAACATTTACATGTACGCAGTATTTCTGTCTCAGTAAAGGCTATTTTGTGTGCTGTTTACAGCCACCAGTCTGGAAAAAAAATCCTTTAATTCAAGATTTCCTTTCATTCGCATTTTCGTGCCCAGTGAGCGAGGGGAAGCTCTGTCTCTGCTCCTGCAATACTTCCAGGCGCCAGTTGCTGAAATATATCTGGTGCGTAAATTAATAAAGTAATTTAATGTACATAAGTGTGTTTAATTGGCTACCTTTTTGTGCTTCCTCAGACATTAGTTCACCCAAAAATAAAATAAAATCAACACGACTTCTTTAATCTATATTTTAGCACCTAAACTAGCAAGGGAAAGGCCCACTTATGCTTGTGCAGTACTAGACCCCATTTTCGACACTTAAGAGTTGAAGATACTTCTCTGGTAAGTACAGCTACTTAATTGTTGCATTTTATGGACTTTGTGTATTGAATACATGTTGGCATGCATTGTTAGTTATTTGATATATAGCAACAAATTGTATTTTGAATGGGTTATTTGTTGCTTTTGTATAGTTATCTAACAAATATATCTAAAAATACTTTGTAAAACTTCTTGTCGTTTTTGCAACTGATAATCATCTTTAGAGTATGATTCACAGGTTTCATTTGTAAAGAGGGACAAAATGATTATCAAGGTTCAATACCTGAGCCAAAAGAAGTATGTTAAGATGGGGCGGCATGCTTTGAGATGTTCATTGCTGAAGGTAAGGTTTTTTTTTCTCAAAAATTAAAAGGTTATGCTTGTGTTAACTACATTTTGATAAATGTTTTAAAAAAAATTTTCCTCCTATAGCCAGAGAAAAGTTCTCTATACAACAAGACAAGACCCTGACAGTGACAGACGATGGAGGAATAGAGATTGATGCTGATGTGTTTCCAGAGTTGGTGAACAAGGATGTATGCTTGGTCATTGGTTGCAGTTGTAAGGATGAAATACATTCACTCTTGATGCAAATGGAGGCAGTTTTTGTTATGTCCTTGCATTTCAGGTTGAAGAACTTTATAATTTTTGCATTGTGAAGCAACATGAACTGCAGCACCCAAACCCCTTGACCTTCAGATGCCATGAATCGTTATTATTGTTGCATTTTGTACAGCACTGGAACTGTATGTGTTGTGTTCTTAAATAAACTCTTGAAATGTGGCTTTGAAGGGTTTTTTTTCTTTTTTTAAAAATTCTGAACATTTAATAGCTTAACAGTCTGGAGTTTAAAACACTCGTAGTGTTGTTACGAAACTCTAATAGTGTTACATTTTAACACCCTGTTAGTGTTGGTAATAACTACTTATCGCAGTGTTGTTATTGAACTCTGATAGTGTTACATTTTAACACCCTATTAGTGTTGGTAATAGCAACACTTTTGAAAGTGTTACATAAACACTCATGTGGTGGTATCCATATATACACTGACAAAGTGTTAAATTTAACTCTATTGTTGTTAAATATCCAATGTCATATTTGTAAATGGGCTCCTTACTAGACCACTGCATTGATTGGCTGCAGGTAGTCTGTCTCCTGCGTTATCTATGCACTTTTCTCTGATTGTTGATTCTCTGAAAATATTTGCTGCAGTTACATTAGTCACGTCTGTCTGTCTGTCCATCATCTTTGGTATAAAGTTGTTCAGAGCCAGGAGGACAGGGTTGAAGGTTCAGTGTAAAATCAACGTTTATTAAGGCGATAAAAAATAACCTTTATTAAAACAATTATGTGTATAGTAACAATATGATACATACTCAACTGATTAGGGTTAGGCTAAATCTAGGCCAATGCCCCAGATGCTCGAACATCCGAAAATTTGGCAAAAAAGTAGGTTTTAAGCATTAACTTTAAAACAGAAGAAGTTCCGGATGCAGGGTGTTATAAGTTCTAGAAAATTATTTGACATTTACTTTTGATGTCAGTTAGACATTCTTCTAACTTCTTATACTGATGTCTGTCATCTGGCTTGGTTGATATATACAATTGAGTATCATCAGCAAAGTAATATAAAATCCCGACCAGACATATTTTTAGGTCTTAAAAAAGGACACGTAAAAGTGAGTGATCATTTGTCATAGTTAACATAACACGGCACAGCACACAGTGCACCACAGCAAAATGTGACCTCTGCATTTGACTCCTCTGTGAAGGAGCAGTGGGCAGCTAACAGGCAGCAGTGCTTGGGGAAATACCTTGCTCATGAAAACCCCAGTGGTACCTTTACAAGTCCAGGATTCGAACAGGCAACCTTCCGATCATGGGGTAAACCCCCTAACTGTTGTAGGATTATTCATTTACTCTTTATCATTTGCCCCACTCATATGTGGGCATACTGTATATTGTTTAACTGTGTATTTCCTCTTTATGACTTGTTACGCAGGCATATGGCAAATCACTTATCCTATGTAAGCATGTCAACCTGGTTACACAAGCAAAGCATATGGTGTATGTCAAGCTCTCAAACTATAGTTCTTGTAACCCTTTTTACACTATATTTTACTTTAATAAACTTTCACTCACAAACTATATTTTACTTGAAACTCATTTTTTTGTTTAACCTGCGCACTTAAGAAATATTGGTATCGGAAGCCCCGCGCCATCTCAAAGAGTAGTAAATAATGGTGGCGCGGCCTAGGGGGCGTGTTTTGCATACAGTGTGTTTAAAGATAAGAACAAAACGTGGGATGTGGTTTAGATAAGAACGTGTATAAGAATGTGGCCAAAAGCCAAATTGAGAGGGAATTCCCTGGAGACTGGCAGGCATTGGTGATTTGCAATAAACTTTGCCCACTGCAACCTCCTGCTGTGAAGCTTATTTTTTGAATCTGCCCGAAGACCTTTTCTCCACCACACAGTTACCAACTGCATCCCCATGATCAGAAGGTTGCCTGTTCGATTGCTGTAACAGTTGGTAGAGTAACAGTTAGGGGGTTTGTCCCACGGTCGAACAGGCAACCTTCCGATCATGGGGCAAACCTCTTATCTGTTACCCTACAAACTGCCCCGGGGAATAGAGGACGTCTGGTCACCCTAGTTCAAGCCTATCTAAGAGAATAGTGTGATCTATAGCATCAAAAGCAGCAATAATATTGAGTAGCACTAGGAGCGAGGCAGTCTTTATCAGCAGTTAAGAGAAGATGATTTACTGCATTCAACATTGCAGTGTCTGTACCTGTAGGTTCCTAAAACCATACTGAAATCTGTCATAAATCTGATCCCCGTGCAGAAATTAGTTTAGCTGCTGAGCTACAACATTCTTTATAATTTAAGAGATGTATGGAAGATTTGAGATTTGCCAGTTTGAACATAATGCTAAACAGAAATCTTGGATTGTTTTTAATGAATATGTGTATTTTCTGTGAATATAATCAGAAATTCATTAAACGTCTTTGGACAGGTAGTATTTTAGAAATGACAAACAAGGGATTTTCACACCGCCAGTTACATTAAAGCCTGTAGGTGGCGATATCACCTCTTCATTATCTCATTCAAATGAAACTGCGAAATGAAACAACTTGTCAGTAGAAATGCTTTGAGTAAAATATATTACTTTCATTATAATTGTATTGACACTGAGAGTGCAAGTTGCTGATATTGATTATACTCGACCTACAACTTACTTAAAATAATAATATTTACAGTAATGAAAGACAATTACTCAAGCATATAATCCTCCAATTACAAAATTCGGAAACATCCTGCACTTTTATTATGCAAATAAATATATTTGTTAATATTAGTTTTTTAAAAACAAATTACAATAGTCATTTACAAAATTAGTTAGTCAGAAAGCAGTTGCTAAAGTCTTTATAGAACCAGAAAAATAACCATATTATTTATTAACATCACACATTTTTATATTCAGGGATATTAAGTGTGCTTTACCGAAATAAAATGAGTTTTTAAATATAATAAATAGAATTTAAAATAATAAGGAATAAAATAAAGATGGCTCCACCAGTAGCTTGTCATTTCACCTTGTTTAGTTTTAACTCTAGACCAGTGGCAGAGCCAGATCATTTTCATAGGGGTGGTTAGACTGAGACCGTTGCTCACAAAGGGGTGGCACAGACATTGATTATTTTTTTCCATGTGACAAGTTGGTACTGGTGTTTCTTGGTCACTTACTCATTTACAGTGACAGCCATGTAGAATTATTATGATGGCCTGCATAAAAAGCTTTTAAGGTATTCTTAAACAAATTTTTAAAAATGATCTAAAACTGTTGAGAATTCAGTGTCTTTTTAATTGGTGATAAATCTCATCAGGTAATTATAATTTACAATATAAGAATATTACAGAGGGCACTTTAATCAAACAAACCTACACGGTTGTATTCTCATGTTGATTCTCAAACTGATTTACAGATTTGATTTACAAATCACATTACACCTGCATACAGAAATGGTTTTGCAAAAAAGTTGCCAGCAAAGCGTTGGTGGGGGTGGCCGTGGCCATGGCGTGACCAAAGATTAATTTATGGCGGCCTTACACACTCTCATACATTGAAACAGTAATTGAACGTCCTACCACTAGACCATCATTTCCCAACTATACGCAGTGTTCCTCAAGACAGCCAGTTTGCAACTTTAACAAAATGTTATGCATTCTTTAAGTTTAGATGTCCATTTTTGATTTGTCTAAACAGAAAACTGTATGGGGTTTGCTGCCTTAGTCTGCTGTCCCTGCATTCTTTTCTACATTATTTAAAAGTAGAGACCTTGGGACCCTGACTGTGAGTGGTCTCATTCCCTCTATAAACAACACAATTTGCAACACATTTTATTATGGCCTTTATTCTAGTTTCTCTTTGACATAAGTAATTGTGACAATGAAGAACTGAAACTGCCTTAGCAAACAGAAAAAAAGCTTGTAAAAGTACAAAAATGAGGCAAAAATTGTAATATGAAAATTCTTAACCATTAAAGTAATATTCAACAACATTTCTCTTATTGCTGCACCTTCCATCTTTACTTTGAATATTTCTAGACTTTTCTGATCTTCTGATCTCACATGGCATTCACAATGAGTTGTGTTTTCTGTCATATCCCATAATCCTTTTTCTTATTCTCTACTATTTCTCGCGCTTCATCCAGACTTAAGCCTGGCTCCTTTAACAGTTTATCAGTGGAAGTCTCGCACACTTCCACACACTGGAGCAGACGTTTGCGACTCACACAGAGCGTCCAATTTGACTCCAGGTGGAAGGCCACGGCCACATGGTCCCACACGTAATACTGCTGCTTTTCCTCGCCATTTACCACCGTGTGGTAGACGTTTGAAGGAGACTGACAGCGCCACGACATTTGCTTCTGACTGTACCAGCACACACTTCGGTCAGTTCGGGGCAGTCGTGGGTATTGGTAATAGCGCTTGACGTGTCGTGGATGCACCAGCACAGAGTACATGATCTCCTGCTTGTAAATCCTTGTGTCCATCACACGCAGCACCGGAGACGAGCCACGACAAAACTGCCTGGCATATTGGTAGAGGAGCTCCTTCAGTGGCAAAGTGAACTTGAAGTTGCCATAGCGAGAACTGCTTTGAAATGCAGGTGATTTGGTGAAATCCTTCAGAAAGGGCGCCTGGAAACTGGTATTGTTTCTTTCATTGAGGAAATTTTCCTGAGCTTTAGCAATGTCATACTTGGTCACAGATAGGCTCCACCAAAGGAAGTCTTCATCAGCCGGTCTTTCGTACATCTTCCGAAATCCACCATTGTTGATGATGCCCTCAAAGCTGGTCTTTTCAGTGACATGACACACGTCAGATAAGTCGAAGGCCACAGATTCAGGGTAACGAGGGTTCCTTTGCAAATAATCATTAGGAAATGTCGGGTCCTCTTTCAGCTCTGATAGTCTTACATGTTTACCTTTAAAGTATATATACGAATGACCTCTGGAATTTGTGCGCTTGGACCAGTCTCTAAAAGAGAAAAACAAACAGATCTTTAATTTTATTCTAAAAAATTACATCAAATTCCACTATGTCTGGTTAGTCAGTATTTCAGGCAACAAGTGTCTGTGTAACTGAAACAAGTGTCTATGTTACTAACTTAAAAAGTACCTAGATTCACGGCAGCATCATGTGCTTCAGAAGTCATCTTATAATTATTTTTGACAGACAAAAATAAATCATTAACATTTTTTGTTATTTTCATTCATTCATTCATTCATTCATTATCTTCAGTTGTCAAAGATCATTTCAGCTGTTTTGGTGTTCAATACAAGCTCACTGTGGTCTAATGTATTGAACCTAACGGTGTTATTAGAAAGTTAGTAGTTTTTTGGGGTTTTTTTTAATCTGCGGATAGATATTTAAAGAATACTGCCTATGATATAAAGAGTTGCGCCTAAACATGTCCATAAAATATATTAATAGCTATGTGCTGTATGTGGAACTAGACAAAATAGAAATATATTTTAGCATAGCTGTGACACATTGGTATGTATTTACAAGTAATTTACATGTGCCTACATTTACAGAGCGGGCATTTACACCACCGGGCACACACTCGCACAGACACACTCGCATTCACACTTCTATACAGCACCCGGAGAAAACCCAGGCGAACAAGTGGAGAGCACGCAAACTCCACCCAGAAAGTCCCGGAGATCGAACCCAGGACCTTTAGTCCTGCCACCGCGCCTCCGTGGTGCCCCTTTTACCGTCATTCCAACAGTGCTATTAAAAAATATACTACTCAACGCTGATTTTAAAGCTAAGACGTAGAGAATCACACCAAAATGTAAAATATTCACCATTAAATTTTAGCTTGTTTTACTTGAAACACAAACATAATTAAATATATTTGTACCTGTTTTCATCCGTTACTGGGTCTTTCTGGTAGAATGCGAAAACGTCCATTGTCACGCGCGGTTCTCGCGTCTCGCGAACTTCCACTTGATGCGCGCAAAAAGCGGCTTACGCGCCTAATCGTCGTCGGTTCGGTGTTCGAGTCACATGATGACTTTTGAAACGCCGCCCAGTTACATGTTTGCAGGATTTTGACTTGAAACACACACACACACACACACCCACACCCCACTTGCACACACTTGAAAAAATAACGGACGCTGTTAGGGGAGTTCCGAACAGTGATAAAAGCATCGCTGACGTGTGCATGTTACAGACTACCTGATTTTTGTTTTACTGTAACTCTCTAGGCCTATACTTTAGTCTCCCACAGTCTTTGCTTGACCATTTACAAACTGTTTAATTCTGCTTTATGTTCTAAACCGGGAAATTAAATACCGTAACATATTTCCACAATCCTGGCCTCACGTCAATGAATCTTGCCTCATTATCCAAACCGTGGAATAGCCTGTTTTTGATGTTAGATATGATGTTTGATGTTAGCAATTCCTTTTTAGTTCCAAGCTGATATGTATACTCACATTTCTTAAAACATAAATGTTATTTCTTCATCATTATGTGCGTGCCGTAAAAGCTGTATAAAATGTTTATAAATACTTAATTATAGATTTACTTTTACATGCACAATGTATAAATGTAAATGTAGCATGCAGTGCCCTTTGGCTCAAACATTGTGCAGTAAAAGACTGGACAACACAGCCTTATTTATATAGATTGTAAATTGCCACCAAGAAAGATGCATTCCTTGTGTTCCTTTTTTTTTTTTTTAATTTATTAAGATATTTTGCCAGTTCAAAATGCAAACAACAAGGTAGTTGATGCGCTGTGGCAACCCCTAACAGGAGAAGCCGAAAGAAAAAGAAGAAGAAGATTAAGATTAAGATGATTTCATCATATACAATCACATCTCTGTTAAGTTAAGCAAATGAAATTAAAAAACATTTAAAATGATAGATTTGCATGACCAAATGAGGCATGTAAGCTTGTAAGTTTATTGAAACAGCACAGAAAATATAACCTTACATCTGCCCAAATGCACTTGTGTTATCAGAATACATGAGCCAGTGAAGGTCAACTGATCCTCCCTTGCAGTGATATAATACCTTAAGACTGTCAAAAGAATCCCTCAAGACATGAGGAACAGGCTGGATAAGGAGTTTAAGTAAACAGGTGTTAAAACTGTGAATGTCACAGACAAATAAAGAGAAGGAAGAAAAGTGTTGAAAGGTTGAACAGGCCATAGAGTGAAAAGAATGTGAGAGAGAAGCAGAGACTTAACTAGGAGTAATTCCATGCGCTTATCTTTCCTAATTAAAGAGAGAATATGGAGTAGCTTTGGGTTAAAGGCTTGCCCAGTTGTGGATGTGTGGGAGGTAGGATGAAGCCAGATTCAAACCCACAACATCTTGGTCTGTATATGGCTATCCTACCACTATGGCTACCACAAAAACCTGTATTACTATATTACCAGAAAGGTTTGTTTGAAATAATTACTTAATATTTAATTTGCATGTATTTTTTTTTTTATTATTTATACTTTAATCTTACTCAGCTTTAGTTCTTTTTGCTTTTTAGTACAAACATTGTTTATCAAGAACTTTTCTTATCATTGACTCTGGATATGAGATTTGGTCATACAAATCTTTTTGAAAAAAAAAAAAATTCCACTGTTTTCAGATTTTTAAAATTATCTGGGGGCATGCTCATGTTAGAAGGATCACTTATTTTCAAAGAAAGTATTTGCACTTCTTTATTTATTTATTGCAAGGGGAAAAATGTTAATTATTTCCCATATCAAACAGTTCGGTTGTGCTTTAATAGAACTTTACTAATGATTGGTCATTCCTGAAAAAGGAATTTTGATGCACAGTTCATTAGTTGAACTTCTAATTAAAGTCTGTCTCTGAAATATCATTTAAAGGCTGATTAAGTCAAGTATGTTTTGTATGACAATTTAATCTCAAGGGCCAAAATTGGACGCTCTTGCTGTATTCTAGCACAGGCCATAGTCCAGTGCATACTGAAGATCCCGTATGACACCACGAGCTTCTTCACAACTTAGTTTGGGCTCCCATGACAGATTAATGGGGCTCATCTCACACACACTGACACTATTTAGCAGCCGCTGCTTATTCAAACGCAGAGTCCAATGTGGCCTCATGTGAAAGGCCACAGCCACGTGGTCCCACACGTAAAACTGTTCTTCCTTCAGCTCCATCCCCCACACTGTACACTCTTTCCTATCAAATACCAACTTGTGGTCATACGCGTCCGAAGGAGACTGGCAACGCCACCACATTCTCCCCTGGCTGTACCCACACACCTCGTCCCCATCTTCATCCTCACGGGGCAGACGTGGGTAATGGTCATAGTGCCTGTTGAATTGCGGGGGGTGCACCAGCACAGAGTACATGATCTCCTGCTTGTAGAACCTGGTGTCCATCACACGCAGCACCGGAGGCCAGCCGACACAGAACTGCTTAGCGTAAGAGTGGAGGAGCTCCCTTAGGGTGAAAGTGAACTTGAAGTTGCCATAGCGAGACTGGTTCTGGAATGCTGGTGAAGTGGTGAAGTCGTTCAAAAATGGTTGGTCGTCATCATAATCCTGGTATGGAAATATAGACTTAAAGAAATTTTCTTCGGCATTAGCAATGTCATCTTCGGACACCGCTAAGCTCCACCACATGTAGTTGTCGTCACCATCAGACGATGCCTGGAATCCACCGTCTTCAATGATGCTCCTAAGTGCGTTCTTCCCAGTAACGTGGCACACATCAGATGTGCTAAAGACTACATTCTCTGGGTAACGGGGAATGTTGGTCTTCCGTAGGTAGCGATTGCCTAAATTTTGGTCCTTTTTCAGCTCAGGCAAACTTACATGTTCCCCTTCACAGATTAATTCTCTGGAGTTGAAATACCACTCTCTGAAAAAAAATAAGAACACACTTAATTTGAACATATATGGCATTTTACTGGATTTTTTCAGTCTACAGTGACAGAAAATTCAGTAAGCAACAGGATATGCATATCTTTTCGGAATGTATAGCATTCTATTGTGAAAATCTTTTTCTTTCTCTTTTATTCGTACGGTGTTTTCTTTTTCTGATATAAGATAAACAAAACTTTATATAAACATCATAACTGATACTGAGACTTATTTTGCTTTCCATCGTCACATTATTAATAAACAGAGGGTAGACATTCATTATAACTCGTTGATATTTTCCCTCATACAGTATCTTATAGTACAGTATAAGTCAATATTGATTTTTTTGTATTTTTGTCTGGAGTTCTTGATCCTTTTCAACTTTTTCTTAAACTAATAAAATAAACTATTCATCTCCACATGTAATCTTCCTATATTATGTTCAATCCCATAAACCACTAGACAATTTCTATTAGTTAAAGTACATGGGAATTTAAAAAATAATAATGTTGGTGTAAAAGAATGTAAGGTCTTGTGAATTAATTAAGTTAATTCCTGTCGCTTTATAAAAAAGACTGTCCTCACGGTGTTCCGTGTCGACCTTAGCGTAGCTATTGGAAGGCTTTGAAAGACCTAACCATATTTTTTAAAAACAAACCCGTTAGATGACTATAAGTATTTTTAATCAGTTAAATGACTAAAAGAAGGGGTACTTCACCCTCCCGTTACTCACGCCCATCGATTTATGCAGTAAAGCCCTAAGAAAAGCGAGTGGAAGTAAGTAGAGGAAAGGCTATAACTAGTTTCGGAAAGCCCCAGAAGCGCAAAAACAATGTGACAATGTTTGAGGTTGAGCCAGAATGAACGATAGAATAGGCGATTTTAGAATCCCAGTCGTACGCATTTTTAGGTCTTAAAAAAAGACATGTCCGAGAAAAAGAGGACATCTGGCTCTCATATAATATCACTTTAAAACAGCGGTAACTCAGAGTTCTTCATACTTGGCCAGCCCATTGTCAGAAGGATAATGCGCATTTATAAAAACTGATATCTTGCTGTATATCTTAAGTTATCTGCTCTGGCTTGATAAAATGTAAAATTAAAAATAATATTTTAAAGGTATACGTCTCGCAACAAGTTTCACTTTCATTCTATTTCGCTGAAGTAGCATAAAATTAGATATGGTGTTAATTAGATATGTTTAGCACAATCAGACGTTGTTTTATAATCTATTGAATAGTGTTACAGTGAATATGTAGGCTACATCAGTTGAGCCCTTTTATAAATTAAACAGTATTTAAAATAAAACATGTTGCTGAACAAAACAGAACTGACAAGACTTCTTGGAGACAAAGTTATAAACTAGCGTCCTAAAAATGAAATCAAATCGAGTTATATTATCTATTCAATTATACACCTCATTACTATCGAATTGCTGATTAATCAAAACGATGTTTCTACCTGTAATGAGCCATAATTCCGTTATATTCGATGTGGGAGAGAATCCTCGCTGTTGTCTGCGGGTTGAAACACGGGTTAATAGTGGCAACTGTGAAGATCTCGCAGCCAGAAACACAGACGCACGCTCGAGCACGCGCGCGCACACACACACACACGCACACACACACACACACACACACACACATACACACACGCACACACACACACTGCTACACCTAAACGTCACCTTATTCCCAGCAACCAAAGCAAATATTTTGAATCTTTTAATTCTTTAAATAAGCCTGAGAAAAGATTTCTTTCTCTCGCATCAAAAAACTGACAAAATAGGTTTTCTTATCTCTTATTGGGTAATCAGGTCTTCACAAATACCTAAAACACCCCCTCCCCAAACACAGGCAATAAAAAGGCCATAAAAGTCTAAAACAAATACAATAAATTGTTGTTAAACAATGATACCATAAACCTATAAACTCTTATTCAATAAAACATGTAGATCATCTTCTGTTAATCTTAATTTTTTATTGATTCAATATATCAAAACCTAGCTAATGCATTAAAGTAGAGAGTAAGCATAGTAAAAAGGCAGTGTAGCTTTGCGACATGCGAACAGCATACTGTACGTGAGAGTGATTACAGACCACTAAAAAGCATTGGTCCTCATTTGCCGACCATTCTTAGGAACAAAATTGTTCTTAAAACCCGCTTACACACATTTCTGATGAAGATTCTGACATTCAGCAATGTTTTCTTATATAGGATTGTCTAGGATTTCCATAGTAACGACAGAATCTACAAATAGTAAAGAGCACTCCTACACAAATTTTATAGCATACATGTTTGTGCAAAGCAGTAGCTTATTGGGTTTCTTCAATTCTACAGTTGTACAATATATTACACTATTTAAATGTTTTAACTTTCTCAAGAACTAATTTAAGAAAAAAGCATTGATGAAAACGGCCATCTTGTTTTCATAATTGTGACTTTAGACTTAAATAAAGAGTTTCTACGCACCTAAAATACCATTAAATGCAGTAAACACCTTGTAGACCCTATCAATAATAGCAACACGATTAAAGTAAAGATACAAAAAGGCAACCGGTAATATTTTCTGAAATATGCAGATGTATTTCTATTTTTTCTTGCCTTTAAGTAAAAACATTAACTGCTAAAAGATTAACTTAGTCTCCCAAGAGGTGCTCTTAATCCTGTGTAATTTGTGTTATAACTGCAAATCAAATTTGATTCTTTCATCTTAATAATATGATTTGATTCTATCTACAACAATGTTGTTTGAATGTTCATATGTGACCACCCGTATGATCAGTTTATAGAAGGACGTTTGGAAAGTCACGTACGAATTCATGAGAGAGTGGCGCCTGGCCACAGGCATGTATAAAGGAGGTGAAACTTTAGCGAGGCCACGGAATATTTAACTAGTATGTACAGGAAGAGTAAAGGACAAGAGAGATGAGGGATGTTTCATCAGCAAATAACAGAACTGTAATTCTCTCTCCATTGAAGCTCACCTCTCAAGCGTTCCACGGGAAGAGTGAGACTTGACCTCCCTTGCTACCAAGCAAAATAAAAGAAACATAGTCTTGTGTCAACTGCGATGTTATTGGTGTCATCTTTGGGCCTGAACTGCAGTTGTTAAATATTTGAGGTGACAAGCAGATTTTGCTGCGACAATAATATTACATTATATACGTTTAAAAAGAGGGCCCATGTTATAAAACATAGAATTTTCAGGTGCAAATTATGATGGGGGTCATAATCGAAATTTTCATTTGATCATATATTTGTCAAGAATACTGTATGTAAAATTGGACAACATATAGACTTTTTGTGAGTAGTAGAGTGGCATGAGTGAAAATGAAAAAAGAAATAAAGAAATAAACTTGGCAGATGTTCAGGCACAAAGGGCAATAGACTGAATTTGATGCACAGTTAATAATGTGCTTTCTGAAATCATTAACACTTTATCATACCTCAAAGGAACACTTCTACTGATCATTCAAATGAAGTCACAGCACTTGTTTGATTAATCTGATGCCAGAAAAATTCAGATCGCTGTCAAACACAATTGAAGTTGCTTGTGCCATAGTCGAGGTTACGGGCTGCATTCCAATACCACAATTTTGTTTGCATTTGTTCACTTAAGGTAATGTGCTTATTACTTATTATTTGTGAAATAGCTTCATGTAGTAGTAGAGCACTAAAAGTCCAAATAGGTCATAGTTTCTTATATTTTGACATTGAGACCAAAGCAAAGAAGCATGTGTGAGAATATTTACATTTTTATTTCATTTTCAGAATGCGAACAGACAAAAGTATGGTCATCTTAACTGAACAAACTAAACTGCTGCTTAATATGGGAAAGCTGAGACAACATTTATGATTCTACCCTGAAATTACAGCAGGCCAATGTATGATTTTCTTAGACAGTACCCTGAGCAGAAAGTGCCTCAAAATCACATGGGATAAATTTTTCAGTGTTTAATTTAGGTTCTGTCCCCTGACAGAGACTCAGGTGTTCAACCAGGCTCTCTTTGTCAAAATGGAAGATCTTATCCTTTGGCACATGCAATGCCATTGTAACATGATCCCATCTGTAATACTTCCGCTTCCTCTTAGGTATACGACTGCAGAGGGCTGCATTTTGAGGATTCAATCGAAAGGCATGTGTTTTGCTCATGCCTTCTGGTCGCCACACTATCACTCCATGCTGGACCATACAAACTCCATTTGGGGAGTCTTGAAGAAGTGGGAATTCTTCAAACTCCCTTTGGCCATCGGGGCCATGCACCACGATAGCATACATGACTTCCTGCGCATAGACCACAGTCTCATAGATGCGCATTTGGGGTTGTTTGCCTCCACAGAACTGAGCAGTATAGCTAGCTAGCAGTTCCTTGATGGAGAATGTAAAACGGAAGTTTCCCAGCCTGGAGGACCTCCGGAAGGCTGGTGAGGAGGTAAATTTGTGGAGGAAGCGTTTATAACTATGTTCTACTCCATAGCCATGATTGGAAAGGTAACGCCACTCGGCATCAGCTATGTCATTCTCTGAAACAGCTAAGCTGAACCACACCAGGCCCTTAGTGGAAGAGTTGTCAGCCATTGGCTCCTTAAATCCACAGTCATCTAGGATGGCCTGGAAGCCACTCAGGTTGGTGTCGTGCCTTAGTTTGGAGATATGGAATTCCACTGGATGAGGGCTCCTTGGGACAGCTCGATATTTACGCAGATAGTCATCCTGAATCTTCTCCCTGAGCTCATTGAATTTAAGGTGCTCTTTTGGGAAGTAAACCTCCTCATATCCTCTCTTATTCGTACGTTTCATTTTCACTGGTCTTGAACAGCAAGCTGGCAAAAGAGTGGCAAAAGTTATTTTAATATCATATAAAAATAAAATAAAGTGTACAAATACTTATCAAATGAAAAAATCATTATACATAGTCCATGTATAATGCACTTTCATATGGCGACTTCTGGTGAAAGTATCGATCTTTCACTAAGCAGCTAATAATTTAGTGAATTTCCCTCACTAACTTTCATTTACCTTTGCAGTAACTTTATTTCCTTTGTTGACCAAGAGTGGTTATCAGCTCCAAGAGATACAGCCGTAGCCACAACTAAACATATATTACAAGCTGTGGTCTTTAGCGCACTGTGCTATTATCCAAGAATCGAAACTTAAAGACTAGACAGGAAATGCAGAATTTCAAAAGGGCTAAACATGTATCTTTTCTACTTTAGATGGTTTTATTACAACAAATCCATTATAAAATGTCATATATTTGTTTTCAAATAATGAATAAAATTAGACACATTGAATCATTGTATTTAATAGTGAATCTTTCAGCGGTCTGAGGATTTGTCGGGTCATTTGAGGTGAAGTGACACTTTACTCGAGAAATCGAAATTTGACACGCCCAGTTCATCACGCAACAGCAGATGGCAGACATCTGTAGAAAACTACTGGATTTCCAACAGTAAAATGAGTTAATATGAAAGTTGGGAGCCAGACCAAAACTGAAACGCCAACCAAAAGAGGGTGGGATGTTGGGTTTTTGTAGGGAAATTTCCAGGTCTGGATTCCCCTCACTTGTGGCTTCTGACAGGTAGCAACAAATACGCTCGAGTTTTTCCCACAATTTCCCAGCCAAGTCTGAGGTTTAATGGTCAGAGAAGTGGCACGCGAGAGAAGCAGCAGAGAAATTAAAACAAAACAAAAAGCTTCAACGAAGGGGCTTTCCAGGACTAGCTCTGGAATTCAGGTAGGACACTTGGGGAGCACTAATTTAGGAAAAAAGCAAAACACAAACCAAGCTCTCTCTCTCTCTCTCTCTCTCTCTGTGTGTGTGTGTGTGTGTGCGTGCGTGCGTGTGTGTGTAAGTTTTCAAATTTAACATGAATTGAGCAGTTTGAATCATGAATGAGTGAATATCGAAGTATGCCCCACGTTCATACCTAGATTAAATTTATATTCCAATATATTTAGAAAATATAAATCGGTTCAAATATAAATTATTTAGTGGAAATAATGAATTTTATTTGTTGAATTCAGATTTCTGATTTTCCGACACCTACCCCAGTCAGTGAGAAGGTATATGTAGCAGCCGACAATTTATTTTAAACAGATAATTATCGTTGTAGCATTACAAATTCTGCAAACCTAACTGTTATTAAAATTTTGATTGTATAAAATGTAAATGCAAGGTCATCCGAAATGAGCTGTAAATGACGGACGTCTATTTAGATGTCTCTTTGTCACTGAACCAAGCCATGTATATTTTGTAATCCTAACTTGTTTGTTAAGCAAATTCGTCCTGGGGGCGCAAAATAAATAATTACTAAGAAACATTTGTGTGCTAACCAAAGCAAGCAAGCCTTCGTGTATTTCTGTATATTTCTGTCTTGTAAGTGTTCGCATCTTTATGTACAGGAAATAGAGTAATATTTTGGTCATTTTGTCTCTTCTCACTTGGCACACTCCTGAGCCGAACACCGACCTAGGTCGTGAGGATGCATTGGGGAATTTGAGTGTATTTTTACAATACTGACCTAACCGGAATCTATACATTCTCAGTTAACCTTAGAACTTTCTCCTTTCTTCTCTTCAATAGTTCGTAAGTTTATCATTCATTAATTCATTACCCGAACCGCTTAATCCCACCCAGGGCTGGGTACCGGAGTCTATCCCGGGAACTACGGGCGCAAGGCGGGGACCAACCCTGAGCAGGCGCAAATACACCGCAGGGCACGCAAGTATGTTAACATATGCTTAATTGCAGCTGCACTTGATTTAAACAAATTCTAACAATGACAGCGACATCGTCTGTCTGATAGTATGTTACTTTGCAAACGAATTCTGCTCAAGCTCCACCGTTCACCCGTGTTTTAACTAGCTATTACTAACCGAAATGACGCAAATATTTACTTACCAAACTAATCGGCGAATAATGTTTTGTCTCAGTTCAATCCTGCTTTCAGATCTGCTCATTTAAAACCAAGGAAAGCATTTTATTAACAAGTGATATATGCCGACCCCCTGACTGGTCCCTCCCTCTTTCCTGCCTCTCATCTTATTCTATTTAGTGCGTATTTTTGATCTTACGGATTGTAAGTATTGTTTTTGATAGACACCAGTAATGAAATGTGCATTTTTTAAAAATAGTTTACTGTGATTGCGGTCCTTATTATTGCTCTTTATTCATGTAGTTAATTAACCAACAGATTCTTTATTTTTCATTCTCCTTTTACTTACATCTGATTTTACTATTGCCTCACCCTCCAAAGACAAAATACATTTAGCCTTTGTCACACGATTATTTTCATTCAGAATATTTGTCACTGAACCAAGGCATCACTCTTCAAAACAACACCCTCCCGTGTCAGTCTTTCTTTTATAGTTTCTTTGTAGAGCTCACTTTCCCCTAATCTCTCTCCTTTTGGAATCCGCAATCGGAAATCACGTGTCGCATCTCGCCGGCTCGCAGAAAAGCAGCTTCGTGCTAAAGGTGGCCCGTAAGTGGCCAGCTGCTGCCCGCGCTCCACGGCCGTCTTGTGATTAGCATCTCATGTTATTTTCGTTCTGTAGTTCACGTCTGTAATGTGATTGGCGTTTTTCGAACTCGCGCGCCACAACTGATGTGATTGGCGTTCTTGAGATCGCGTGCCACGTCTGCAACGTGAATGGCGTTTTGGCGTTCGCGCGCCACATCTTGGCGCTTTCAATTCCTCAAATGAATGAGTGTACTGGAGATTCTTTCAGTTTTGTTTCTCTCTGATTTCAAACGCTCTCCATCGTGACCACACGGCACTGAAGATGCTGAGAGGAGCAGCGCAGCCCTAATTGTACAGAATCGTGCAGCATGGCATGGCATTCCACATGCAAGAGGAGCTCATCTATTTTATGCTGTTCAGAGAGCGCTGTTGTCTTGTCTTGTGGCGAAGTCAGCTTGAAGATAAGCGGAAAGATCACTCAAACGCAATCCAGAAATGTATCAGAGTCTAAGTTTCACTGTAGCAGGGGCGTCAGAGCCATTCAGAATGTGATTTAATTCAATGACTATTTTAGAGACAGATTCAGCAATTCAACAAGTACTAATTCAACTAGTCCATATATTCATCAGCCTGTTTTTAAACCCACTGCTATGCCTAAGATAATTAAAATTTAAGTGACAGAATTGATCACCAACAATGACTTTATGGGTGCATTTTACTTTTTATTTTGTGCAAACTGTCTTGTGGGGAAATTTTGACTTACTTTCCGCTTCTTTGTAAAGAATTTTCTTATGCCAATTGCGTCTGGGGAGGGAGCAAATATTGCAAACAATTGTTCATCAACCAAGAATACCCTAGGTTTACTGTTTAAGTAGCCTAAATAAGGCAAAGCTTACTCCTAATACTGTATTTCATTGTTTAGTTGAACATTCATTTAACGTGGCCTAGGGCAGCGGTTTCCACACTTTTTTTCTGCGCACAATGGGGCTGAAAGCACTGACGATTCCCTTCACTTGCATGCGGTGAGTTGGAGGCAAACCCGGAGGGAATTTCCAGTGGTACGTGTATTCTCCTATCGATTAAGTGGAATGGATTCTTTCGCGAAACAGCGCTGGGTGAACTAATATTTTATGTTAAATTTGGGGGGGCCCAAACGAATAATTATGAAATGTGAAGGGGACACGTACCCTTCAGATTGAATAGCGGCGACGCCCATGCACTGCAGCCTCGTATTTAAGAACCTATGTGAGTCATTGCATAACAGAACGTGTTTATGCATCTAAACATCTCGACAGTACACAGCAGGATCCACTGAAACTCTTCGAGTTTTCAAACATCAAAAAATCATAACGGTCACAGATTTTGCCCTGCTTTAGAAGCACTGCTGGATAAGAGTGTGCTGTACAGAAATCAAATAGCAGTGAGTTAAACGTTTATAAACATTATACATACGATCAGAGAGTGGATCTTTTTGTCAAATTGAGATGGGTATTTGTTTTTTATAACTTAAAATATATTTTGTGTGAATCTTGGAATGTATTTTGTAGCACTCTGTTCCATATTGAGTATAATAAGCCATGTAAATAAGTCACATTTGATATAATGTATGTTCTGTACATATTCTGTACGTATTTAATTTTACACATAATTTTACATTATTTCGTTAATAAATGAACCTTAAATGAACAAAAAATTAAAGGTGCCACTTGGGAGCCGAAAGAGCCAGCTCTCTTAAAAGAGCCAGAATTCCCATCAGTAGTGGATTCAGACTGGTTTGCAAAGTATTAAAAACAAAGGTTGCCTATAATAGAAATATCTCAGGTGCAGTGTATTACGTTTTACATTTATGTTTATGGCATTTGGCTAATGTTCATAACCGGAGTGATGTACATCAGTGCTTTGTAGTGCGCCAGGAGAACATATTTATATTTGTACATTTTTCTACATCTCTAAACAACTAAGGTTGTGTAGGTTGTGTAGGGAACTGTACGAGGCTATTAACAAGCTCCAGACCGCGCACCCAGACGGATTTTTCATCATGGCACCTGTCACTTCAACCACGCAAACCTGAAGTCAGTTCTCCCCAAATTCCATCAACATGTGGACTTTGCTACTAGGGGGGAGAACTGCCTGGATAAAGTCTACACCAACGTGCGTGGTGCCTACAAAGCAGCAGCGCACCCCCACATCGGCTCTTCTGACCACGCTATAGTGATGCTGCTGCCCGCATACTCATCGCTGCTGAAACGCACAAGACCTGCCAGGAAAAGCATCAGAGTCTGGCCCAGTGGAGCTGTCTCAGCACTCCAGGACTGTTTTGAGTGCATGCACTGGAATGTTTTTAGAGAGGCGGTGATGTACGATGGCTGTGTTAACCTGGACGAGTTTGCAGAATCTGTGACCTGCTACATCTCCAAGTGCACAGAGGATGTTACCGTCCTAAAGAACATCACCACTAGAGCCAAAGAGAAGCCCTGGTTCACAGCACAGGTGCGTGCTCAGCTAAGAGAGAGAGATGCTGCTTTCCGGTCCGGGAGTAAAGCTGCCCTCAGAACAGCCAGAGCTAACCTCTCTCGCTCTATCCGTCAAGCAAAGCGAGCGCATGCAAAAAAGATCCAGAACCACTTCAACGACACAAAAGACTCTCGGAGTTTATGGTAGGGCATCCAGGCTGTCACTCAGTACAAGCCAGCACCAAGCAGCTGTGAGGGGGATGCCACACTCCCTGAGGAACTGAACAAGTTCTACGCATGGTTTGATGCACTGAACAGCACGCACATGACGAAAGCCACGCTTCCCATTACCGACCAGATCATCTCTCTACCTGCAGCTGATGTGAGGAGAACCCCCGCCAAGGTCAACCCACGAAAAGCTGCCGGTCCAGACAACATTCTAGGTTGTGTGCTGAGAGACTGCGCTGATCAGCTGGCCGAGGTGTTCACAGACATCTTTAACACTTCCCTGAGCCAGATGATCGTCCCAGCATGCTTCAAGTCCACCACCATCATCCCACTGCCAAAGAAATCTTCAGTTTCCTGCCTGAATGACTACCGTCCCATCGCTCTGACCCCCATCACCATGAAGTGCCTTGAGAGACTTGTCATGGCACAGGTGAAAAGCAACCTCCCCCACTCACTGGACCCTCTGCAGTTTGCCTATCGCACAAACAGGTCAACCGAGGACGCAATATCCACTGCACTTCACCTTTCCCTCTCTCACTTGAACAATAAAGACTCTTACGTTAGACTGCTGTTCATAGACTTTAGTTCAGCATTCAACACCATCATTCCCCAAAGACTGTGTGTGAAACTAAGCAAGCTGGGACTGAGCACCTCACTCTGTAACTGGATACTGGATTTCCTGTCAGAGAGGCCTCAGTCCGTCCAAATCGGCGACAACGTTTCCAGCACCATCAGGCTGAGTACCGGAGCTCCTCAGGGCTGCGTTCTCAGTCCACTTTTGTTCACACTCCTGACTCACGACTGCACTGTCCTGCACAGCTCAAACCACATCCTCAAATTCGCCGATGACACGACCGTGGTGGGGCTCATCAGCAACAGCGATATGTCGGTGTACAGAGATGAGGTTCAGCAGCTGGCTGCCTGGTGCAGTGAGAACAACCTGTCACTGAATGTGGACAAAACAAAGGAAATGATCGTCGACTTCAGGAGAACTCGCTCCACCCACGCACCACTCAGCATCCATGGTTCCACGGTTGAGACTGTAAAAAACACCAAGTTCCTGGGAGTTCACATCTCAGACGATCTCACCTGGACCACCAACACCACCTCCATCACCAAAAAGGCCCAGCAGCGTCTCCACTTCCTGAGATGGCTGAAGCGAGCCAACCTACCCCCTCCCACCCTCACCGTGTTTTACAGGGGCACCATAGAGAGCGTCCTGACCAGCTGCATCTCCACCTGGTTCGGTAACAGCACTGTTGCCGATATCAGGCGGCTTCAAAGGATTGTCAAAGCAGCTGGCAACATCATCGGAGCGTCTCTTCTGCCGCTGCAGGACATCTTCTATAAGCACTACATCAGAAGGGCCTCCTGCATCGTGCTCGACCCCTCACACCCTTCACACAGACTCTTTACACTCCTCCCATCCAGTAGACGCTATCGCCGCATCAGGTCTCGATCCTCAAGGATGCGTGATAGCTTTTTCCCACAAGCCATCAGACTTTTGAACACACTCCCAGCCATCACACTTCCCCCCACACACACACCTGGACTGCTATATGGACTATCTCCTCCTCAATAAGGCACTCGGTTACTAACATAACCTTGGTTCCCTGAGATATGGAAACGAGTACTGCGTCGTAAGACACTATGAGAAAAGTTCTCTTTTCCTCTTCGTCTGAAGCCTTTTTTTCAATCACGCGGTGCAACTGCATGCTGATTGGTTCGTAAAAGCTAACCAGCACGAACCAATCGCTTGACGGCGTAGTTAAAGCGGCCAATGGCCGCACCGCTTTACCGGGTGCCGGCATTTGCATGGGGCGGCTCCAACCGGTTCTATAAATGCGGCCATTTTGCCATCAAGTTCAGATTTTTATTCGAGTGAAGCATCTGAGGCGTGCAGCATATGGCACGGCAAGGAACGCAGTACTCGTTCCCATATCTCAGGGAACCAAGGTTACGTTAGTAACCGAGTACGTTCTCTTTTGATATTTCACTCATACTGCGTCGTAAGACGCTATGGGTACCAATACAATCCCGCCGTGCCATGGTGGGGTGCGACTCAACATGACGCCCATGGGGAATCCCAGGGGAGTGTCAAAAATTACACCAAGCACAGGGCAAGCCGCGAAGGGGCCTCTGTGGCTCGGGCGTCGCCCCGCCGGTGCCCGGGTGGGCCCGAGGTTAGGGACTTGAACCGCACGGGTCAAGTAGCCCATAAGACAGTGAATCAGTCCAAGACGGACTCAAACTGACAAAATCCTGGACTGCAGAGCAGGGACATCCAGGTTGTAGAACTTGACAAATGTGGACGGCGAGGACCAGCCGGCCGCCTCACAAATCTCCGCAATGGAGACCCCGCTAGACCACGCCCAGGAAGAGGCCATGCCCCTGGTGGAGTGGGCTCTGACTCCGATGGGGCACTGCAACCCCAAGGAGGAATAAGCCAATGCAATGGCCTCCACAATCCACTTAGAAAGCCTCTGCTTCGTAACCGGAAGGCCCTTGGCCCAGTTACCGAAGCCAACAAATAGCTGTTCCATCAGGCAGCGGATCTGATATGAGAGGAAGAGGAAAATTGCTCTTTTCATGAGGATGTGTGCTTTTTATTTTTATTTCCGCTATCACGGCAGTCGGACGGCCAGGCACATGGATGGGCCTGGCTCTGCACCCGGCGGAGAGCAGGGTGGTAAGAGGTTGGCACAAGGTCGCTTGCGGGGAGGTCCGGCCGTGGCGGGACTCAAACCCCTCCTCTTCCTGTTTGGGCGTTCAGGAGGACTTCCTCACCACTGGGTCCATGGCGATCTTGGGCCAGGGACCTGTGCACTGAGGGAAAGGGAAACATCTCGCAGAGCGCGAACATCCTCTCTCCTGACGCTCCTTTGAACGTGGATCCAGTGGGGGAAGGGCGGGAGCAGCGGGCTGCCGAGCCAGCTCAGACCTGGGGCGGCTGGTGGCAGATGATGTGCTGGAGCGCTTCAGGAGGAAGTGTCGCATTGCTTGGGATGACTTCTGAGCCTCGGTAAAGCGCTCAGCGAACCCCTCAACCGCTGGACCGAAGAGGCCACCTGGAGAGACGGGAGCATCGAGGAACGGGACCTTGTCCGGCTCCTTCATCTCCGTGAGCGTCAGCCAAAGATGGCGCTCCAACACCACCAGGCTCGACATAGAGCGGCCGATGGCTTGGGCTGTGGCCTTAGTAGCGCGAAGCGCCAGGTCTGTCGCACTCCTCAGGTCGTTGAGAGAAGCGGCGTCAAGACCGGCTCCCTCTGAGGCGAGCATCTTCGCCTGAAAAACCTGCAGGACAGCCATGGAGTGCAGGCCTGAGGCAGCTTGGCCAGCGAGCACCGAAGTGACTCTGCAGGGTTTGGAGGGATGGTTCGCCTTTGCCTTCCAACCAATGGCCGATGGCGGGCAGAGATGTGCGGCCACGGACTCATCTAGAGGAGGCAGGTGCGCGTAGCCTTTCTCCTCAGCGCCGTCCACGGAGGAGAGCGTGGTGGAGGAGGAAGAGCGAACCCGTGACAAGTAAGGGGCACACCACGCCTTAGTGAGCTCGTCGTGGAGTTCGGGGAAGAAGGGGGCTGAGCGCTGGCGAGAGACCTGCTGGGGCCCCAGGAGGAACCACTCGTCCAGCCGGCTTTGTGAGGGCTCCTCGGGGGGAGACCACTCGAGCCCCAGCTCAGAGACACAGGGCCCTGGGAGGAGACAGACGGGAGGGATCGAAGGGTGGGGTCGCACTCTGAAAAGAGCGCTAGCCGCGAGCACAACGTAGAAATGCTGAGAGCCTCGCAGTGCGGGCAATCAGCAGAGATAAGAGTGGCGTCTGCGTGGGACTTGCCCAGACAGAGCGCACACTCAGCGTGGCCGTCGTTAGAGCGCAGTGGCTCAGAGCACGAAGTGCAACGACGCCGTGGCATTGAAAAATGCCGTTGTTTAATGCTCTTTTGAAATAAGCTCTTTTAGAATTTGCCGGAAGCGGCAGGGGAACGGCGAATAATTGCCGGTTTCCAGCTGCGTTGCTCGATCGACGGCGATGGCGATATTTTGTAATTCTCCTTATTTATTGTTTATTCCATGTGCCTATCTGTGCCACTGCCTATTTGTTCTCTGTTCTGTTGTTCTTTGTCCTCTGCACTGAAAATAACCTGGAGCCACGTCGTCTCGTCTCTCTATGTATCCATACAGTATATAGCAGAGATGACAAAGTTTACTTTGACTTTGACTTGGGTTGTCTTTTTACTTTCATTCACAACTCCGCTGACTGTTTAGGGAGACTCCGAATTATATCTATTATGCTGGAAAATTTTATATCTTTATGGCCCAAAAACAAAAATTAATTGAGGTCTGGACTAAAGATGGTGCTCTTGGGTTATTTGGTACCATTCTGTTACTGGCATCCAGGCCACTGATCATTTGACTATACGCAGCCCAAATGATATAAGCCTTATTAGATGCACTCCATAATACAGGTTAGATGACCAGATAATGCCTACTTTAAGGCTTAATCACAAGACTATTTTCTTCAAAATACTGAATTTCCCAGAAATAATTATATAACGATAACAAAATAAATGGTTGATAACATCTCTTGGTTTTATTACAGATTGAAAGATATTCGTCTTGGATTTAGCATGAAGAGTAACATAATCACTGCATGGTAAGCTTTTTACTAGTGTTATCTAACAAATAGGACTAATTTGGACATGTCGTGTTTCGAGTCACTGGACAATTTTAAGAAATCAAACACTTAAAACCACTCTTTGAAATGTATGTTCCAGGCAATGGTCATCAGCACATATTTGTGTGTGTTTGTGCTATTATATTTTAACCTTGTAAGAATGTATATTTTGCATATATACTAGCATTTAAGTCATTTTATTTTATCACTATTATTCTTAAAGTAAATTCAGTTAACCTTTTATTTTCTATTGAAATTTGTATTCTAATTAATACGTGACTATAGGTAAACTATTTGTATAGCATTTCCCACACTATAGCATTATTTTCTATTCACTTTTTTTTTTTACAAAAATAAATTACAAAATTACACTGAGAATAACACTGCAAAAAAAAATATCAAAAATGTCTCTATATACAGTATACATTTGTTTGACATATCACAAATTTCTTGTATATAAAAAAAACAAATTTGGTTGTAGGAACAAGCAGTTCCTAAGTTCCACATCTGTTCAACAGGACACACACTAAAACACAGACATACCAAATCAATTACAAACAGTCATTAAAGGTGCCATGTGTAGAACTCATCAGTTAGCTGCACCAGGAAATTACAAGTCTAAATAAAAATAGGAGTCTCGATGAGAAGATGGTCATCAAGAATAAATTCATATCCTTGTAATTTTAGAGTTATAAACAGTTCCACACATAACGTCTTCAAGAAATAACTTTCAGAGAATCAAAGTTGGCAAAGTAGGAATTACAGACAAAGCTTCAAACTACTGTATGTTAAGACAACAGGGAGCAGTCAGGTGAACTGGATCTGTATCAAATGAGGAATCTTTTGTCCACCAGTGTTTTTGCAGCCAGGTTCCTGCGGCCCAAGCTGTTTCGAATCAGCCTAAAGACCTGAAAAAACACAAAGGCACTGTTAAGTTTCTGATAGTAAATGCTGGTTTTTACACTGCACTGTGCGGTAAATTGTGTTGTGTGAAAACAGTATATTGATTTTTACTCTCATCAAGACAAACTTAATGGAAAGGTAAGCTTGCATGGGTGTGAATTAGTTACTGATCAAAGCATACCAGCCATGTAATAACTTAACATCTACACATTTAACGTGATGGTTGCTTGGTGAATTACTGTTTTCTTGACTAAAGAGGTTCAACTGACCATTTGCTGCAGGTACGTGAGCACAGCTGCCAGGACAAAGTTCTGGCTGCCAAGGTCCACCACGCAGAAAAACAGAACATCAAAGATCAAGAGCGTTGCCTCGTTCCCATAGAATAGAACGTCAGAGAAGGAGTGGGAGTCGTCTGTTGGATGGGGGGAAAAAAAGACGTCATGATTGACCTACTACAAACCTGTCATGGAACCAAAGTGATGAAATGTAACCGTCTACTATCATTATCTATGTGTTAAGGAGCTCAACTATTCATGCAAGCACTTCAATCATTCATTGTAGTTTTCCTAAATATTCATTTATTATAGTCTTCTTAGTATTTATTTACTATTGTCATCTAAGTATTAGGGAACTATTTCTAGGTGTCTTGCCAATGGACGAGAGGGTTATGCTGAAGAGCAATTTTGCTGTATAAGCAGAGGATACCTAGACCTCTCTGGAGATCCAACCTAAGATTATGTGGGTTGTTTTTGGCTACACTGAATAAACCTTTATTATGCTACAATCAGCTGCCTCGAAGTCATTGCTTAGAGAAAAAACTTTGACGTGTTATGGAATAAAATATAGATGCAATTACATAATAACAAAATTCAACATAAAGTATTACAATGATCTTCGTTATATAGTTCAGCAAATCAAGAGAATAACACAGTCTGAGCCCAATCAGAGTTTTGTTTAGTTTTTACAGGCTGAGACCGTTGGTGGGTTACGTTAAAATGAATTCCAATACAAATTAGAAAATATATGCCCTAAAATGTGATTTGCAATGTATTTAATACGATTACTAAATATGAGTATCATTCGAAATACTTTGGATTACTTCAAGAATTATCTTAGATACACCCTACTTACTAAAGTATTGGTTACTCTTTTGTAAAAACTTGCATTTACACATTATAAGGCATGTTATAGAACAGAGAACAGAGGTGTATCTTTTGCACCGTTATAAAAGATGCTTTTATCCAAGGGTTCAATGAACTCCATTCCGATGACTCTCTCAAACAGGAGCTTGTCCTTTACAATGTAATCCATCTCCCGGTGAGCCTGACAGAAAAACAGAACATTAGCCAATGGAAAGCAGCCTAATATGTGCCATTTCATCCGTTTAAAATGTATAAAAAGATTTTAAAATTGTAATCATTTCGTTTCCTCACATGGTCGATGACAGAGCCGAGGAAGCGGTTCATGGTGTGGTACGCTTTGGTGCTCTGCTCAAATGGATTGGCCGACGCATCCACCAACCGTGAGGGCCCATTTCTCTGTGTGACGAAGGAAAGGCATCAGCAAACTGATGAATTCGGTATGAAGGTAAAAAAATGTTAAATGTATAACTGGAGAATGCAAAGTCTGTGGGTTGTTTGCCTGTACTATATACACATATATAAAAAATACAAATAATTATATCATTATAAACTGTTTTATAGTAGCACAGGTAAACATGTCTTTTGGTAAAGTTTTGAAATAAATTCTTTTTAAGACCACTGGATGTCACCAAGTGTGTGTGCATGTGTGTGTTTATTCTACTATCTCAAAAACTAAAAGCCAAATTGTCATGTTATTATTAAGGCTACTGGATGCCACAAAGACAAAAAGAGCTAAAAGAACAAATGTTTTTGATGACTGATATCTAATATGACTCATAAAAATAGCATTTCTATTTCTTATCAAACTTAAGGTCACCGGATGTCACAAAAAGTGTGTGTGTGTGGTTGCTTACTCGGCTGAGAGGCTCCAGGATGCGATCATATTGAGCTCGCAGGCGGCTGGTTATGGAAATCTGAAATGTCTGAACATCGGAATTTGGCAAGAGTCCTCTTTGCCCACAGAGGTTTTCCTGTGGAAAGAACCCAAATGCACGCATTCATACACACTTACACACAATTATCATCCCACGCAAACACGGCACTGGCAAAAAAATGTCTTTGCAGGGTGAGTAGTGTAGCTCACAGCTTCTCTCTTTAGATTGGAGTTCATCTCCTCCATGTTGGTGTCGGCGTGGCCGTGAACAGAGCGCCCGTGGATGTAGTAGCCAAAACATCTGTGAGAGAGCAGCAACACTGATATCTGAAACATACACACATGCACACACACACAAAAAATGAGAGACTCTTATCGGTTATATCATGTAGATGTGTTATAAGGAAATAGTAAAACCCCTTTTATTCACGGTAGAAAATCTCCCTCTTGTGTTACAAATGGAAAGGGAAGATATTTCTTGGTTCTTCGCACTGTTTCATTCACACTCACACACCCCTCCGCTACAGAGACTCACATTACTGATGGAGCAGAGGTCCACAAACTGCCGTATCTTGTCCTCAATGAAGCGCTCATGGAACACTGAGAAAAATATCAGCTACAAGACAGAACACGTGAATTAAAATAGATGGAGTAAATCATGTAATAACAGTTCTCATCTGTCAGTGTTTACTCCCAACATTATCAACACTGTCCAATAAACAATGTGCATTAATTTGACACATCAATCTCTTTAATAACTTTTACTACAAACATTTACCACTAACTTTAAGAAAGTGTGTTTGTTAAGAAAGTAACGATAATTTTGTCAAATACATTTATGATATTTTTGATATTATACATTATACACACTTTTTATTGTACAGCACAAAAACCTTCGACATAAAGCTATAACTTATGCTCCGTCCCAAGCAGAGGTTAAACTTCCCAGCTAAAAGGAACCTTGGGACTGTTTCTCTCACTGCACCTGGCCCTGCACTCTGATAAAGCATAGAGAACACAGAAGTGGTATTGTACAAAACTCTCAGTGAAAGTGAAAGACTAATTTAGATAAATTGGGATGTTTTCCCATTTACTCTCTCACTATGCCTTTGTTTTCCTCGAAATAACAACCACAAATGATTAGATAATGATTATGTCATCATTTACATTGCTTACACCTTACATATCCTAATTACACAGAACAATCTTCTTGGAGCCTGTTGGGGTTAAAGGTATCACTCAGGGGCCCAGTATATTGTGGTTTAGGACTAAGCCCTTGTCCTATGAACGGTAAAGTTTTAGGCGCGCACTTCCCTCTTTCTCCCTTTCTTTTACATGAGATCGGTCAGAGAGTGTATGTGAGTAATTATTTGTCATTGCGAACACGCCACAGCACAGCACACAGTGCACCACAACAAAATGCGACCTCTGCATTTGACCAATCTGTGAAGGAGCAGTGGGCAGCTAATATGAGCAGTGCCCAGGGAGCAGTGCTAGGGCACGGTACCTTGCTCATGAGTACCTCAGTGGTACCTTTACCGGTCCTGGGATTCGAACCAGTGGCCTTCTGAGCATGGGGCGAGTGCCCTAACAGTTACGGTCTCAACTGCTGATAACTGTTTGTTTGTTGTTTCTCGAAATCCGTGTGTGAGCCAGAAGGGCTTGCCATTAGAAGAAAAAAAAATATTTATCCTAGATGGCTGTATGCGCACCTGCACGAAGCCGACACATAACCACACAGCAGATGCTACGCCGTAGCGCAGTATTCGGGAGTATGGGGGTGCATACGTCTCGGCGGATCTCCGAAGATCAGAGGAAGGGTCTCTTAGAGCGAGGCTGGAGAAACCCACCACCTAAACACATGCACAAAAACACCACCTTAACACAAATGTATAAAATGCACATACACACAGGAGGGAACGGTATAAAAACGCTTGCCCAGAATGTCTCTTGCCTCTAGGAAGAAAAGCACAGCGATGGTCTGGAACGTTGGGTTGATCTTTCGGATGGTCTGAATCTCGTTCCACTCGTTCGCCACAAAGTATGTCCTCCAGATGCTGACTGGCGATGCTGGACTCTTTCCCTCAACGCTCCCTAAGTACACAGCCACAAACATCTCACATTCATTCATTCACTCATTCATTCTCCCAACTTGGGATGCGGGGGGACCGGAGCCTATCCTGAAACTTACGAGGGGAGAGCATGCAAACTCCACACAGAAAGGCCCTACGGTCCACCCGGGGCTCGAACCCAGAACCTCCTCGCTGTGAGGCAGCAGCACTGACCACTGCGCCACCATGCCACCCATCTCACAATTAAAGGGAATTAAAAAGATAGAGGCTAAGGTTTTGCAGAGTTTGCGTGCTCTCCGCGTCTTCACGTGGGTTTTCCCCGGGTGCTCTGGTTTCCTCCCAGAACCCAAACGCATGCATCTTAGGTCGAGCGGTTTCTCTAAATTGGACCTTAGGTGTGAAAGTGTGTTCATGTAGGTGCGCCCAGTGCTAGGTCAGCGCCCGCCCGCGGTTGGTCTCCGCCTCACGCCCGGAGTCTCGGCATTGGCTCTGCTTCCCTGACCCTGATAGGGATTGAGAGGTTCAGATAATGAATGAATGAATGAATGAATGGTGTGTAACCTGTGATGGAAATTTTATTCCTGTGTATGTATGTAAGTGGAAAGTTACTGTTTGTTCTTTCTAATGATGTCACGATGAGCTTGTGTTCTTCTGTACTTGATGACCTTTTTCAGATCACGTGTAACCTTTGTGTAGCCTCTCATGCTAATTAGCATATTCTAAGAAGTGTTTGTCCTAGCTGTAGAAGTGTGAAAAACCATTGTATCTCAGATACAATGTTCACCTGTTAAATGTTTGCATATTTGCACACATACTGAACATTGTACTTGGAAATAGTCCGGATATAGTATCTGTCTAGTAAGAAGTTCTTACCTCTCTGCACACTCAGTGTAAAATGTCAATTTCAACCTGTTAAGAATACTGCATCCTGACTTGACAAAACATGTTTACTCCTTATGCCTGTCTCCCCTGTCTAGTCTAAAATGTATATTGTATGTTGTCTGGTTTTAAAATGTATATTGTTTAATGTATATTTTAGTATTTTACTTATTTGATGTTTATCTTATGTGCCTATCGTGCCACTGCCTATTTATTCTCTTCTGTTCTTGTTTGTTTGCACTGAAAATAACCTGGTTTCACGTCGTCTCGTCTCTATGTATCTGTACAGTATATAGCAGAGATGACAATAAAGTTGGACTTTTGACTTGACTTTTGACTTTTGACTTTGAGAAGATTCGACTCTACGCCAGCAACTGTCCGGTCCAGATACTCTGTGGTTTTCAGAGGTGCCCTGATTGAGGATTTTGTTATAAATATCCCTGTGTGGAGCGTGTTCGGGGGGCACTCACTCGATCTCACATGAGAGCTGTGACTGCACCCTTGCTTGCAAGCAATACTCTACTGAAACTCAACTATCGTTTAACGCTGTCTCTGAGTCTGATCTTTGGGTAAACAGAATTTCCACCACAAACCCTAGAATATCTCCCTGGCTGTTTCATGTAGCACTATGGTCCCAGCGGAACGTTATTTCTTTTTTATTTTATACTGTACTTCTGTGTACGGTTGGAAGGTCAGTAAAAAACACTTGACTTTACAGTAATAGTAACAGTAATTACCACTGGTGTGAACATGTCTATTCATTTGAGTCGTTTAAAAATAAGAGAATAGCTCATGTGTCTAGTCATGTTATCTTGTAAGCGGAAGGGTGCATGATGGGAGGTGTAGTGACCAGCTACTGTAGGAAGTCAAACTTCGGTCAGGGGAGTGGTTAAAATTCCAGTCAAGACTCAAGGCCATTTGTGTGGAATGGTGCTGTATATGGCAGTGTTTTTTTTTTGTTTTTTGTTTTTAAGGCGAGACACTGTCGAGCCTAAAACAGGTTGTTGATAATAAAACTGTAAAGAAATGTGTTTTCTTTAATGAGATCAGACCGTACTAAAATGCCAACCTTTACACCACTAACTGCCCTCTTTCAGCAGACAAATGAAGGATAGAAATGACTAAAATGTGACAAACTAATAATCATACATTTTCATCTAAAGACAAATGAAATTGGAGAAATATATTGCTATCATTATGCCGATCAAGCAAAGGTTTTCTGATCAGGGAAAAAAAATATGTTGGCTTTGCAGTCTGTATGTTATACAAGCTGAAGATTGTTTCAGTGGAGAAAGTCTGGGCCACCGGTTGTGCTCTTTGCAATAAACTGCCTGCACTTCCTTCAGATTTAGAGTCAGAGTCAGATTTTCTTCCCATTCCTTCAACTCATTCCTCACAACAACTTGACTTGGAAATAATAATTACCGTCCGCAGGCTTGCCAGTTTTGCCTCGAGGTCTCTCCCAGTCTATAAAAAATATGTCAACTGACAACTGCACCAAGAGCTTATGTAGAAACTGCACTGTCTGTAAGAGAGAGGGGGAGAGAGAAAGACAAGGAATGAGTGAGTGAAAAATAGGGAGGACAGATTGACAGACATACTGGCATACAGACAGACTGATATGTTGAGATCAAGGGTCGACCATTGTCGGGGGCTGATTTTAGGCATATTGCCAATTATCGGTATCAGAGTCGCTGAAATTAACTAATTACAAGGTGCACTGCTGTCTGTGGCTCAACTGCTGACTCTTCTTTCTGTGCCATTTGCTCTCGACTCACTGCTTCATTTAATGTCACATTTAACGTTTAAAACGGTCTTTGATTAGCTCTATGTCACACAATACCTAGATTAAGGGGCAATATACAACACAGGTATATAAATAAGTGAGTGATTATTTGTCATTGTGAACACACCACAGCACAGCACACAGTGCACCACAACGAAATCTGACCTCTGCATTTAACCCATCCGTGAAGGAGCAGTGGGCAGCTAACAAGCGCCCGGGGAGCAGTGCTTGAGGACGGTACCTTGCTCATCAGTACCTGTGGTAACTTTACCGGTTTAGTGTTGTTTTGTGTTGGTGTTTGTAAAATTAAAAATTTTGACAGAGATTTTCTTTTTTTTGTATATCGGCCCCGTTAAATTGAAATAATTGGTATCGATACTGGCCCTGAAAAACGAATATCGGTCGACCTCTAGTTAAGATATTACCTTAAGTGCAAAAGCACAGCCAACGTATGTCACAAAACGCTCTTCTTGCACCGGTAATGGCAAAAGTACAGACACAAACTGCTGAGCCTGAAACACACACACACACACAAACACACACCAAATAAAGATCTGTTCAAAAGCTCCATGGGTACAGCATATGTATGATACAAAAGAGCACCAGATAGAGATACACATCTGCATACACACACAATAAGAAATTAAGAAAAGACAACTACACTCTTTAACAACAGGAAATTAATCTACTGAACCAGAAAATGAAAGACTTGCCTCCACCGTCTGGATACCAAACAGAGGAAGAAAAGGAAAGAGGCAGAAAAAGGCAGGTGGATAAAAGAAAAAGAAAAACAACCTTGTAAAAAGTGAGTCAAACCATTATCGTGCAAAAAGTGATTTTATCATCATGAAAACCATCCAAAATCAGCATAAATCAACCAAGCTAGCAGAAAGTTACCCTTCAGTTAAAGGTGACATTAGGAGACTGACCTTGTAGAAGATGAGCCAATAGAGTCCGGTTCCCACAGTGATGACGAAGAAAACATTGGCCAGATCTCCAGCATAGAACAGAAGGAACTTTAGTATGGTCTGAAAGAAAGAAAATATGAACATTTTACATATGTATAATAAATCAGAGGTGTCTACTATGAAGTATGCCTTTTAGTGTAATATAGTTATGTCATTTACAAATGAACAAATTACTAATAAACACAGCAAAGTAAAAAAAATCATTCTCGAGCAAATAGGCCTTAACATCCCATTACATGTGTTGCGCAACAAATATATTTTGGGTTGGGATGTAATCGAACATCCAACATTTTGGGGTATGATTAACGCAAAATGTGTGTTCATCGTCACATTTTTAATGTGGAAATGACAACTTTAGCTACACCCCTTTGTGTTCCAATGGTCTTGCTGGACTGAAATATGAATTTTCAGACCTGGCCCTGAGGGGATGCAGTAGAGCATCCATGTAATATTTGAGTACTAATAATGAACACTACGGTTTCTGACACAGTCTTTCTCTTGTACTAACTAACCTGGGGAACTATGCAAGACAAAAGCAAGCCATTTTAGATGCAGAGGCAGTTTTATTTCATAGTAATGAGTTTTTAGTTGATTTATTATTAATAATCAATAATTAAATGTTAGGATAACAATAAATAATGGCTTATGGGATCCATC
Organism: Distichodus sexfasciatus; assembly: GCA_032718565.1. Lineage (NCBI taxonomy): Eukaryota > Metazoa > Chordata > Actinopteri > Characiformes > Distichodontidae > Distichodus > Distichodus sexfasciatus. The sequence continues at coordinate 1,484,992 of JAVGVS010000004.1, forward strand.
AAAGTGCTACATGGGCCCACGCTGTGAAATTAAGCAATGAACGAAAAAACAAATAAATACATATATAAATGATCTGAGTGTATTACAGCATTCTTCATACAGCAGACCTGACCATCTACAGTTTTGTGCACTGTGAAGTTTAATGTTAATATAATAAAAACTATGGTTAGCTACAGTTACGCCATTTCATCTCTCTGAATAGATATAGATAGGTGAGATGACAAAGTTTACTTTTATTTGACTTTGAATTAACCGGATGTCTGTCACTCCTGGATGTTTAATGGTGAAAGATTTTACTTCATAAAACAGTGATGACCAATCTGTGAAGGAGCAGTTAACATGGGCAGTGATGGGCAGCAGTGCCTGGGGACGGTACCTTGCTCATAAGTACCTCAGTGGTACCTTTACCGGTCCGGGATTCGAACTGGCTACCTTCTGATCACGGGGCAAACGCCCTAACCATTAACTCTACCAAATTCCTTTATATGTTATCAAATGGTTTTTAACTCAATGGATGGGAAAACATTCGTCCATAAACATCCATTTTTAATCTCACCCTTTGTACATGTGTGTTTGTACTAGAGGTGTGAGCCTTCACTAGTCTCACGATTTGATTAGATTTCATCAGATCAAAGATTCAATTTAATACGATATCATGATGTAGCCCATCAAGTTTTCTACATTGCTTCACATTGCACGCAGACTGGCTAAGGACCGCAGATCAGGCAGCCATGGTTACTACTGGGATGCTTTTTTTAGCTAGAATTTTTATGTTGTAGCCAGAAAATCACCAAGCAATGTCATTATGATATAGTACAACTGCTCCTGCCCCAGGGACTACGCAGTGTGGGAGGGGGTATTTTTCTATTACTTTTTTGATATTTTCATTAAATTCATTATTCATCATATGGAATCATATGGAACTGTTTAGAAAAATAAATGAATGATATACTTCTTTAAAAGTGATTTCAGTAGTGAACCTGGATTGCATGTCACGGACCACCTGCAATGATGCCGTGGACCACCAGAGGACGGCCGGTTGAAACCCCCCAATATAATCGATTATGGTCTTCCACTGCATTGATGCAGAATCATTCACACAGGCCTGCATCACGATGCATCGATTCCGCAATTAATTTCAACACCCCTATTTTATACCCACACTTACCTGCATGTCAATAAGAGGAGATGCAATTCTTCGCTTCCAGCTTGCAGTCTTCAGCAGAGAGTAAACTACGGCCACTCCACCCAGCACACCAAGAGCAATCTGGACACACCCACACACCACCATCATCATTCTCATCATCATCATCATCATCATCATCATAAAATAGGACTTCTCGGTCTATTTCTATTCAAAGACAATAACTTAATAATCATCTTAACACTCACGTCAGTTTTGACCCGAGCTTCACTTTGGTCCATCTCGTACTCCATAGAGAAGGAAACCTGGAACACAGAGACATTAAAACTAAATGTAAATACTGTGGACACACAAATAATCACAGAGAACACACAAATACTTACAGCTACAGTCTGTTTGGCCGGCTCGCTGATGGGAATATCTGAGTAGGACACAGTCATCAGAGGGGGATACGCTTCTCCTTTCTGTGTGTTTGGTACGAGCTGAAACCTAGGAAACACAAGACCCTACTAATAACTCAGACCAAAACATGTAATTACATCTATGTGTTTATATTGACATTAATCAGTACGATGATATTTTCACAAAGGTGTCTCAACTGCACATGAAGTGTGTATACTGTGACTTTTTAAGAGGACTTACTAAAACAAATGTGACATAGCAGATAAACTTATACTGGTAAGATATGTCTGTACTGTTACAATTCCAATATATTGAACAGTCCAAGCACACCACACACTACCTGATCTTAATATTAGAGGCCACACGCATGACTCTTGGGACGGAGCTCAGACTCTTCTCTCTCCCACTCAGTGTGTCCACCAGCATAAGTCTCCGTGTGAGGTACCAGCTGTTCATGTTAGAGGCTAATCCACAGACAGACACATGAAAAAGCGTATAATACATATTATAAATGGGTCATATTTTCACTCAGCACTTATGGCACTGTTTATCATTATTATTACTATTTGGCATATTCATGAGTGTATAACATTATCTTGTTGTTATTCTTTCATTACATTATCCTGTCATATTATGTTCATTATGTTTTTACTTAATTCCTATATTATTCTACATATCTTACAAGTGTATTAGCTTTCTGACTTACCCCAAATGCACCTGTTACGAATCACTGTCATACAAAATGTGTGTGCAACCGGAAGGTCTCCATATAAGGTGTTGAATGAACTCAACAAACCTAAGTGTGATGGCGCAGAGTGGTTTGTGTCCTTGTATGTCTGACAGGTGTAATGCTTTATGGTTGACCGGTATATGAACTGTCTGTAAACTCTGTAAACTTGCCCATCAAATGCAAGTAAAGATCATATTTTTTATTTTTCTAATTGGTTAAAAAATATTGGTGGAGTCTGGTATGCAAATGAAGGTGTGAAACTATCCACTGGAAATAATGCTGGCGAAAGACAAGGGGAGTGACAAAAGAGAAAAGATTCCTCCACGACACACTAAAGAAAGTTTGGTGGGCCATTTCTAGAGGTTGTCGTGGAAAATTGGAGCCCATGCCCATCCTGACAAAATACAAATCGTATGATTACTTTTGCCAGATCACCCCTAGGTGGCTGGGTTTTCTCATCTTAAGTGGATTGAAATGTTTATTAACGTACAGATATTTCTGCTTTAAATTTGGGGCCTTCTAAAAGAGCATCCTTTGTGAAGTGTCTAGACTTTTCTAGCCCCCTTCAAAAGGTTAAAGGGCACATGTGGTTTTCCATCTGCAGATCGTCCAGAGAGGCTCCTTCAACTTCTGACCCTAATGCTGTGTAGACAATAATGGGGGTGAAGACATACTATATTTTTTTAATATATTTTTTTTATCACTTAACTCATTCAAATCTTCATCAAGGTCAACTTATATTGGTTGTTGTGGGCGGGACATTAAATGAAGCAGCGAGTTAAACAGAGAGAAAAGACAGCAGTGGAGCCACAGTAGCGCTCCTTGTAATTACTTAATATAGGTGATGGTTGTAGGGGAAAATTTTGATGAATTATGTTCTATTTGTTTCTTCCCAACTAACGTACACATACAAATGTGTTTTCTTCCAAGGTCAGTATCTGAACGAACTCTGCCCAGCAAAACAACATGCACATTTACAATGTAACTGAAGTCTCAGAACAGGCCACGTGAATCCACCTCATATTTGTGCATAAAAAAGCATGCAACTCTGTGTCAGGCAGCACCCTTCCTCACAACTCCATGTAAGGTAGACCTGCTCTTGCCAGGTAATTATATACAATTTTGTACTCAATAAATATATGCTTGCATAAATATCTGACTGATCTGACTCTCTATGTAATCAGTGGATGGTTTTTCCACGACAATGGGCAAAATTAAACACAGATAACAATAATCGACACTATGCCTAATATCGGCCCCCAAATATCAGCTCAGCTGATAATCTGTCAACCCTTAGTTGTTTTAATTGTTTAAGTCCAAATCTCACACAAAACACTTGTCAGAAACAGGTTAGGCTGGGAAGGAAGGTCGTGGCAAACATAAAATTGCTTGTTTATTTTTTGTTTTAAATATCAGAAAAAAATCGATGTCTATTTATCACTAAATAATAAAGTATGGAACAGGCACTGTTGTTGCACAACTATGTTACCTTGGTTGATAAACTGCCCATTAAACTGTTGATCAAGATTTAGGACAGGAACCGAGATTAAACGCCTATCTCCCGGGGCCTTCTGTTGAACCAGGAAGACGTCATAAAACAGAGGTTCGGCATGACTGGCCAGGAGTTCAGACACCGAGAGAACACACTGAGAAAAAGAGAAAAAAGGGGAAGGGGTCATAAGGAGTCTGAGAGAAACCTCAACATGAGCGTGATTTACCATCTTCACTTTCACTCCCAACACTGAAAACATAATTACGTTGCTTGAATACGATGTGCAGCTTGACGCTCACCAATCAGATGTGTCCCAAGTTAAAGTCACGCCCACTACAACGCGAGCAAGGAAACTCCCTCGTGGTATGCTACTTAAAATAGCTAGTGCGGATGCCGGAACTGTGGAGGTCGAAGGCTTGGTGCCAAAAAAAACTTCTATTATATGGATTATATTTCTTCTCGTAAATGTACTACTTACATCTCAGAGGATTTCGGAGTTTTCTTTCTCGCGAAATTATGAATTTACAATATCAGAGAAGATCCGAGTTTTTTCACGCAAATATATGACAATCTCAGAATTTCTGACTTCTTTCCTCGTAATTTTACTCCCTTCCCCAACCCTGTTTTATTATTATATACAACGGCCCTAATACACTGTTGTACAATAGGAGTGTTTTTGTAACAGCAGCATTATAAATTATATAGGAAAGGACGCTGTGCTTTGGTCATCGAATTCACCTGCTAATCGTTAGGAGCAAGTTTGATCAAATTAATGTTAAATGCGTAAGTGTTAATATTTACCGAAGTCAGAATTAACTTGAGCCCGATTGCTCCCGGTACCGGGGGCAGAACGGGAAGGCTTTAAATAGTGGGTAAACGTAAACATACACATGCTGAACATCAACATCACCGATAGAATCTCGTCTAAAAATCTCAAACAAATTCCACCTAAACATAACACAATTTCAACACCAAACACATAAATAAAGAACAAAAACACTGCATAGGACTACGTGGAAGAAATACGGCTGTAGAGTCTATACAGCTATGGCTAACTATGCATACCGTATGTCATACGAAAGCCGAGACTCCACAGAAAATGTTTTTTTAGCGAACATGCTTTTTTTCCATGTTCTGCTGTGTTGCATCTTCCTTTATTCTGACCCAGTAACATGTATGCTGATTCCACAGTAATCTCACAAGTGTTACCCAGTGTTACCTGGGTGTTGGTGGCCTAGTGGTAGGACACTCACCTTTGGACCAAGAGGCTGTGGGTTTGAATCCGACCTCTGGTGTTACCAACATTTGGTCCCTAAGCAAGACCCTTAACCTTAACCCTAAGTTGATCTTAGGGGAACTGTCTGATGGATTTTACTGATTTTTATTACGGTTTATTCCACTTTTTATTTTATCTCTTATTCATTGTATTTTCAAGTCATCTCTGTTCCAAAAGCATTCTTTGGAATGCGTCGGGTCAGGATGACTCTTCTTATCTCCTGCTCCTCTGCCCGCTCCGCTCCCCCACCCTTTTAGTCATCCTTAGTTCCCCCTGACACCTTTTGCCACCCTAGATCCCATGATCCCTTCCTAGATCCTATGACCCCTTTCAAGGGTTATTTTATAACCCTTCTCCCCTGTATGGACCCTTCCCTATAACTTTTCCTTTTCTATTGAGTAAACGACTTTCTTACAACAAAAGGCCCTAGTCTTATAACATCCTGATAACAGGCCCGTCACCCAGACTACCAGGCCCCGAAAAGGGACCTTGGGCAGAGAGGAGCGAGATAAAAAGACACATCTTGGGTGTTAGAATCAGAACGAGCTTCGACACAGAGAGAGAAACACTGACCGGTCTTGTAAGAACATCGTTACTCTTTTCTGTAATAAAACTTTTAAAAGACAACTCGTCGCCTCATCACTGGCTCTTCAGCGTTCTCAAACCCGAGAATCCAACATGTCCCTGAAATTAGTAAATGTAAGTCGCTCTGGATAAGAGTGTCTGCTAAATGCTGTAAATGTACCTTTATAATGATACCAAAAGCTTAGACCAACAGAGACAATGGGAAAAGAACCTGACTTAAATACTAAACAGAAACAACGAACAGGAATAATGAGACAAGGGAAAACCAATCAGAAAACAATCAAGATTAACCAATGAAGTAAAAACCAGTCAAAACAGGGGGCTGGACCAAAACAGACTAGAACCAGGTGAACAAACTAATGAACACTGATCTACCAATGAGACACAATAGGAAGGTTTATCTCTGGAATGCGTCAGGTCAGGACGACTTCTTATCTGCTCCTCCGTCAGCTCCTCTCCCCCGCCCTTTTGTTATCCTTTGGCCACCCCAGTACTCCTACATCCTGCCACCCTAACTTTCCAATAGTCTCCCCCTTCTAAACCTCCCCATATCAATAGATACCATCTGTTCTTACAGCCCCTTTAAATGACTATCTTATAGGCCTCTTCCCTACAGCCTTTTCCTTTTTACAGAGTAAACAATTATCTTACAGCAAAAGCAGACACTCTATCATAACATCCTGATAACTGGCCCACTGCACCCAGACTTACGGGCTCCGAAAGGAGACCTTGGGCACGGAGGAGTGAGATAAAAAGCCACATCTTGGGTGCTAGATTTAGAGAGAGTTTGGACACAGAGAGAGAAACACTGAACGGCCGAATGAACATCTTGTAAGAACATCATTACTCTTTTCTGTAAAAAAGCTTTTAAAAGACAACTCTACGCCTCATCACTGGCTCTTCATCATTCTCAAACCTGAGAATCCAACAATACAGGGAATTCCTGTGTTACAGGATGTTTCCAAAAGGTTTTTATTTTTTAATTTTATTTATTTTTTCCATTTTCCAGATTTCCTTTTTCTTATTCCTTATTTATTTAACTTAATGTTTTGTAAGAATTGATCTATGGTTCATTAGATGTATGTTCTATATCATTTTTGTTAGATTAAATACATTTTGGATTCAATTCATGTATTTCCATTCTTATTTTTGGATTAGTGTATAGCGCAGTTCATATTTCAATGTCAAAAATCACAAATCAAATCGCAATATCTGTCAGATAAATCGCAATTAGATATTTTCTTAAAATTGTTCAGCCCTAGTCACATCAGAACACTTTAACAAAAATCTGTGAGTCATTTCAATGGGTTTCTTGCAAATGATGACTGCATTTGGCAACAAAATGTATTTGCATAAATAATTTTGAACTTAAACCAGCAAATTCACACTGCTGACCATCAGACCTTGTTGTCTTAAAATGGGCAGGACCCAAAAACCTTTTGCTGTATTGCTCAGTCTAACTCTAGCTGCACTAGCTGATGTGTCAAAATGCTAAAATGCTTGATATCTCTGAGCTGCAAGGCAGAAGCTGATGATATGTAGCAGGTGATGTTTTTATGTGCTTGCATAAGTGAAGTTTTATGTTCTTAGTCAGATGTTGTTGTCTTGAACACATTAAAATGCTATAAATTAACATTGCTCATATCCATCATAACCTGGCGACCTTCATATAAATGCCTTCAGAATGTATACACGCTTATTTGAGGATAGCATATGTTTTCTCCCCAAGGACAGAGAAGTAAAAATTAAAAAGACAAGCAGTCTGTTTTTAGTTTTTAGTCGCAAGTATTAGCCAAGCATGAGTATGAATGAGTACTGGATCTGGGCTAATGACCAGAAGTACATTACTTTAAAAACTGTCCGTCCTTCTCTATACTGACAGAAATTTCACTCTAACGGTGATGTTACTGGCTCTAGCTGTCATTAAATTAAATTAAATTAAGAATTACTTTGATTTGATATTGAACCTAAACTTTGTATTCAGCAATATAATTAGACTTTTTGGAAATCTGACACTGACGGTGTGAACAAAACCATCTGTCAAGTTGTCTGGTCCTTAAATTTTTTATATCTGTCCATGATCTTCAACATACCTACAACATTCAGCATTATTTACTGAGAGTGAAGACGACCATTTAAATCTGTCCTTTTTTTTTTAAATCTGATTTTTACATGCCTCACACTCAAAACATACCCAATCAGGGAGGAACTTACATTCTGCGTGTAGGCTGTCCCAAATGTGTAAGCAGCCTGTTGCCTGGTTTGAGTATCTGGGCAAAGCTAAAAGACAGAGAGTCAGAATTGGACCGCAGTACAAAACAATACTTCACCGGTATTTATGTAGTCACATAATCAAGTTGGAACTTGTGTGATATTCGGTGTGCTGGTTTACCTGCAAGTTCCCCACGCTGAGGTTCTCCCATCTTACAAACTCTCCTCGCACAGTATACACTGCAGCCAGCAGCCTTATGTTTGTGTTCTGAACACACACACACACACACAGAGCTGTGTTCACAACCTCAACAATTTCCAATTTGCTTGAGCAGACAAAAATGGTAAAACACAGGATAAAGATAGCAAAAAAGGAACAGTACACACACACACCTTATTTGTGCCTCTGAAGCTGAAGCCTACAGGCAGGGGCTCCGTCTGCAGAACTCGTGATGCCAAACCCGGCTGCTCCCCATAATACAACCAAGGCAAGTTAGCCCTCCTGCAGATGAAACAAGCAAAGAAAGGTGTGTGTGTGAAGCAGCAAAATGATCCATGAGGTAAAACATGTTCCTCATGGCTTTTCCACATGGGCTACTGATACTCACAGATTAATACCACATACACACACCCTAACACACGCACACTTACTAACAGCATCAAATAAAATATGTCAGAATATCAACTAGTGTAGTTAGAAATTACTATCACTATTTAAATCTTTTGGTTTTAGTTTATATGTATAACTCTTTTTCTAATAATTTATAATGACCATATTATTTCTTTATTTTTTCCATCTCTTAAAAATGGTTAAATTTAAATGTGATATAGCAGATTATTTGTTTAGTTTTGACTGAATTACATTGTATGTAATTTACACTTTATTTAAATGCAATTTAAACATTTATTAGACATATTTACCATTGCACTGTAAAAAAAATAGTTTGCATCCAATTGCTTGGTGAATTGAATAAATAATGTGTTGAACACTTTATTATTGAAAAAACCCATAACTTCTGCACTATTTGTGACACAGTTAAATGGTAAAGTGTGCAACAAAAGCCACAAGAAATTACAGGGTACTAACCAGAAATATTTGTGACTCTGGTTTAGACACTGTAACAGGGTAGCAGGGACTGCTCTGTTCTGTGTGTGAGCATGTGTGTACTTCTGTGTACCAGTAGGGGATGTCCTGGTTGTTGCCCTGTGCTGCAGTGGCTCTGTAGATGGTGGTATAGAGGCCGCAAGCATCGTTGCTGATAGAGCTTGCAGAGTGCATGTTCAACACACATATATTGCCCAAAGTCTGGCATGCTGTCCGGTTGGAGCTCAACTACAAGACCGAGCAAACAAACCACATGATCAAAAATATGACCACAAACAGGCTCTAAAAAGTCATGTTTGCAGGCGTGTCACAAACAGAAAACAAGGGGCAAAACATAAAACCAATAATCAACGTAGAACTTAAACCAACTAAACCAAAAGTGCTGACACAAATACTAAGGTCTAACTAACCAATGGGAAAAAGAGGGCGTTGAACAGTAAAATGATTGGCAGACAAGACACAAGACAAACTAAACTCAACAACAGCGGCATCAGGTGGCCACCAACACAAATTCCAGGGGGAATTCACAGCAGCCATATGTCACTCTAAACATGTAGCTGTTTGCCAGATTCAAGGATTCCACAAATGGCAGCAAATTTCATAGTTTTCATAGTTTCATAATTTCATTTCAAAGTTCATACTCAGGAATCCATCTGAGCTAAGCCGGCTCAAGTCTAGCCAATACTTCAATGGGAGACAAACTAATAAAGCTGGTTACTGCTGGAGAAGGCAATGGTGGGGCCAACAGAGGACACCATACTGCAGTCTATGTGGATCTCAATGTCCCAGCAAAGTGCTGTGAAATGGCAATGTCCTTTGGATGAGCCTTAAAAGTGAGGTTGAACCCCATTCTGTTAAAAAGATCCACAAAAGCCCTGTCATTTGGCCTCCTAAGCTTCCCCTAACTCAAATTTTCTCCTGTCTCCAGCTATAGCGTTATCAAGGTGGACTGGATGGTGGATGAAGTAGAGAAGCACAGTCTGTGTAAAGAGCTTTGAGCATCTAGAAAAGTTTCAAGAACTCGACATGAAAATACTCAAACTGGCATGGATTATGGATTAACGGTATAATTGAAAAGATAACTGATTTCAAAACAATGAATATAACTGCAAGCAGTGATTACGGGGGCCATGCAGTTTGCAGCGTTATCAGTTTTTTATGAATTGAAGTACATATATGTTGAGATTTGATATCTTTCATCTTTTTTTCTACGTATTTACGGTTCAAAACTTATTAGGTTAACTTTAAAATAGTTTATTATGGCGCCAATAAGTGGGATATCGACTTTGAAGTGAAGCTTTGCAGCCATATAAAGAAATACCTGCGAATGTGCTTCATAATTACTATAAGAGAGTGTCTAAAAACTAAATTATAGTAAAGTTTCCTTGTTCAAACATATGTCTTGCTGAATTTGTTTCAAAGTATTGATTTGCATAATGTAGCCATATGAATAGGTAAATGAAAAATGTGCTCAATAACTATTAAAGAAGAATATGCTGAGATTTAAATAATACGATTTCATATTATGAAAATTAGCGGTAGCTCACTCAGAGCTAGATTTCTATGATATTCAGTGTGTGGCATTGCAATACTATACGAAGCCGAGCACATTTATTTAAAAAAAAATACAGCCAAATGAAAACCTAAATTAAAAATATACTCGATAATAATTAAAGAAGAATGTCTTGGGATTCAAATAATACCAGTTACATGCAGATTGGATAAAAATCCAGGATCTAGTTGACTAGTTATGCCGATTAAAAAAAATCCAATATGGCAAAAATAGATACGAGGGTTTATTAAGATTCGTCTTGACCTAAGAAATAAGATGGTATAAGATTTTTAAGAATCTGAGCTACGATTCAAAAGATATTACGGAAAACGCATAATAGCTTATTAGCGCCACCAAGTGGTAGAGTGGTACAATAATTTTTTTGCCTGAATGTTTTTACGTGATGTTTGAAATGTTGAAATATGGGCAAAGTGGCGCAATTTTGTAATTCCTCAGTACTGGGTAGAGTCAAGGACCTACCAGCCAAATTTCAAAGCTGCTGCCCACCCAGAGCCGAATTTCTATGACACTCGGTGTATGGGTTTGCAGTCCTACGCCAAGCCGAGCCCATTTATTTGCATATTACAAAAAAATGAAGACCTAAATTAAAAATGTGCTCGATAATAATTAAAGAAGAGTGTCTTGGGATTCAAATGATACCAGTTGCATGCAGATTGGACAAAAATCCAGGGACGAGTTCGAAAAAGATGGGATTTCATTTTATGCAAATTAGAGAAAATTCAAATATGGCAGAAATAGATGCGAGGGTATAAAAAACTCGTCTTAAACCAAAGAATAAGATGATATAAGATTTTTGAGAATCAGAGCTATGGTTAACCATTTATTCAGCAAAATGCTTTTTTTTGGGGAAAATTGCAAAATAGCTTATTTTGGTGCAATTTCTTTTTGCCTGAGTAGTGGGTGGGGTACCGGACCTTCCTGCCAAATTTCAAAGCTGTAGGTCTTACCGTTTTTTCTCCACAACGCGTTTTAAGGCAGAACAAAACAAAAAAATCGGCACAATAACAATAGGGGACCACGCAGTGGAACACTGCGTGGCCCCCTAAAAATCGGCACAATAACAATAGGGTACCACGCAGTGTTCCACTGCATGGCCCCCTAAAAATACATAACGACATATAAGTGCATATAAAACCTATCAATATTTGCAGTAATACCATGCAACTGACTTATTTAAAAGGTAACGGGTGACTGATTCTTAATAACAAAGGCAGAGCGACAGGATGTGGTTAACGATGCACAAATAGAAGAGGACATAGTGTGCATTTTCAGTTCATTTAAATGTAACCTCATCCTGTAAAAGGAAGTGAATTGTCAGTAAAGATAAAATTGAGCAGAATTGTCTTGTTTTAATAATCTCTTACTGATTAGGTATTTGGTAAATAACTAAATAAACCAATTGTCAAACCTGAAGTTCAAATATATGAGGATAAAAAAGTAAAGAAGTGCTTTAAGATAGAAAGCTAAACTGTGAGTCTGGGTGTGTACTTACCAGACACGCTGCTGCAGAAGAATACAGAAAGCTAGAAAACCACAAAGATGGAACAGCGAGACCCTAAACCAGAAGGGTATCAGATTAGTCAGTACTGGGGTGACAAAATGCATATATGTGTTCTACAGTACAGCTAGGACTTACCAGCTGAGCAAAGTTGACACTGGAAACAACAGAAGTGGGCAGGCTGCTGGGAGGAAAACACATTCCTCCGGCCTGTAAGGACATATGAGCAATTCAGTACCGTCCAGTCCATACTCACTTCCACACTCTATAAGATGAGAAAGGCCAGAAATGTATAATCTTATGGATGCCTAATGACCCTGATTCCTCTAATGTCTGTCTACCCAGACATGTGGGAGTGTGTCTGGGGCACCACCATTCAAGGCAGTCTGTTTCACAACTCAAGATCAACAATTCATCTAAAGGCTAACTTCCTTTAGTTTCTGTTTGCAAATGTGGTAGCTTGTATGGCAGGTTGGTACAACATGCAAACCAACCAAATCTATGATGTTCAAGCACTCATGTAGAAATCTGAAAAAACTAAAAAGACAAACTGTAGTAAAAAAAAATCTACATTTGAGGAACAATTTTAAACTTTTAGAAACTATAATTTATTTTGATCACTTTTAGACAGAAGAGACATGTGACCTAGTGTTTGTTCATAAAAAGCAAAAATGATCAGGCATCAAAGTATATGGTTTGACCATGCAAATAATAACAGCAACAACAACAACAACAAAACAATAATAAATAATAATAATAATAATAATAATAATAATAATAATAAAAAACTGAATTTTATGGATATGTTGAAGCTAAAAAGCTTTTCTACAAAAAGGGAACAAGCAGGTATATAAATCACACGCATGGCAGGCAGAAAGTGGCCTGGAGCATTTTACTTAAAAAAGATGAGACAGTGTATCAACAGAAGCGGTGGGTAAAGGATGCACTTCAGCCTTGTTCACACCCACAATAAACTTACGTCTTGAGTGATCCGAACTGGTAACTAATGGATAACTCTGATTGTGTCAACTTATAGGATGCACCTTGAGCACCGGATGTGCCTGCTTGTGACTGGGTTTCTCTTTCATGCTTCAATATGCTACCCTTTTGAATGTGAGTATGTGTTTCCTTAATTTCACATAGAGACACATCAGCAGTCAGTGTGGTAGTCAACTTGACTATTCAAGGTCATGGTTCAATGTACTGTGTCAACATATTTTTAAAAAGGAAAAGGATTACTTGTCATTAGAACACAGCACAGCACACAGTACACGGTGTACCACAACAAAAACTCTTGCATTTGAACCCCTGTGTGAAGGGAGCAGTGGGCAGCTGACATAGAGACAGCGATAAACAGTGCTTGGGAACCGCATCTTTGCCTATAGTACTGTACTGTACCTTTACTGGTCCTGGATTCAAACTGCTTCTAATTCTTCCAATCATGAAGTGAACTTCCTAACGGGTTACACTATCAACTGCTAACACTGAAACCAAGATTTTTCAAAACCGGTTTCATTTTTGTTCTCAGATTCCACATTTCAATGCCCAAAAATCTTGTAACATAAAAGTTATAATAAAAAGTCTTTAAAAATAATTAATTTACGTCTCATTGCATCTTTTTTGCTCTCAACTGCACCTCTCAATGCCATGAACCCGACAAATATAATTTTTATTTATTAAAAAGAAAACAAATTGTATTGATTTTATTATGTTCATGTTAACATTTGTACACTGTGCAGATAAACCAAAAGAAATCTGCACATTTTACAAAAACACTTTCATACTCATTAAGGGTTAAATCTTTACTCACCTGGATGTCTGCCACACGAGCAGGATTGAGTTGTGTTTATGAAGGAATCCTGACATCTCACACACCTAGTAGAACACATTTAGATTTACACATAAAAAGACATAATAGACCAAAAACTGGCTGGTCAGGGTCAGAAGCGTTACCTGGTACCCTTAGAGTCTGGAGCGGATAAGGCTGGTTCTGTCCCACTGCACATCTCACACAGAGCTTCTTGCAGAAGAGTTCCATTCAAATTTCTTTCCACTAGGGAAACAAATAAACATATCATATGGCAAAGGTACCAATGCATGATAACATGCCTGTAATATTCTCACACAGAAAATATATATACTCTGTATAGCAAAGGGTTAAATATCCTCACTGGGCCACATTCACCATTATTCTCAAGTTTTCCTAAATTTGTAAATAATATACAAATACAGAAGCATACAAAAAATAGGAGCACCCTTAACCAATTGTACACTTTGTTCTTAATAAGGGCTTATCTCAAATAAGAAAAACATTGGTGAATGTCAGAATCTTCAGGAAACTGCACAGTGGGTATTTAAGACCATCATAAGAATGGCTGGTGAGGAGGCTCACAATGAGATGACCATATTATACTGGCATGTGTTAAAAAGCAGATAACCACTATGATTGTTTGACAGAAGTTCTTTTGGTCTTGCAGTTCAAAGGAATTACATGCCTCCAGGTGTAGAAGGGGGTTGCAAAGTGACAAAATGCGGGATGCAAAGTGACAAAGTGAGTCTTCCACACAGCAAGAGTTCACAAGTGCTCAACTGTGTTATTGCATTACATAATAAATTATTAAGCCAGATAGAGTGAGTGTTCCAGTCGGCAAGGTCTAACTGACTCTGTTTATTCATGTTTTGTCTGAAAAAGTTCCATGACATATTTTTTACTGTCAGATTTGTTTGCACTGCATCTGGTTCTTACACTGTTAGCTATTTGCTGCTCTTCTGTCTTCTGCAGTATTTGTACACATCTAACACTCATGCAAAAAAATGAGCAGCTCTAATATAATCTTTTAGTTATTGGTGGACTCACATTGTGTCCTTTTCGTTAGTTCTGGAAAAGCACAACCGATTCAGGTACTTCTGTACATACTGGCAAACAAGTGTGAATTTTTACTATAAGTCATTTTCTGAAAGATGAAAACAAGACTCTCTTTTTAAAATCTCTTTTAGCAAACACACTAGCTGTTCTGTTAGCCTATACTTTTCTCTAAAATTCCATTATCTGTAAAAAATTATTGGGGTATATTTGAGAGTATAGACAAGTGCAAACATTTGAACTTTGTTATGAAAACAGAATTCTCAGCCTGATCATGAGTGTGACCACAGACAAGTTAATGTCATTGACTTCATTAACTGATTTTAAGAATGTGCACTGAGCAACCACTGTGATTGTGGCCTGATTTGGCCTTTTTTGTCTGAAGTACAGTAAATAAACAATATTAATTAATTCACTTGAAAGTTTCAGCCTTTTAGGTGTCACACATGCACCAAGGTTTGTTTAAGGCAGAATGCTGGCAGGAAACTAGTTATTTCAAATCATACGCAAGTTTAATATCCATTAGTACATGATATTTTCATAATTTTCATGATTGGACACGGCAGTACAAATACCTTTCCCTGTCTCAAGTTTTTAAAGCTCTGTTTTTGTATGTGGCAAACATATGACGCGCTTTTCATGCCATATTTTTTAACTGAATAATAACAATGTGTTTTCTCCACAGGTATTGTGTGTTTACATACATGGTAATTTCAGTAGTTTCTATCTTATTGGACTAGAAGAAAGGTGAATTCAATGATAATAAAAAAAAATGGTAAAAAATTGCATCAAAGTATGTCAGAACTTTGCATTCTGCAACAAACAACGAGTTTGGCCTATCTGATCAGATTGGCCTTCAAATTGCTATAGAAGAAAAAACGCTAAACAACAACTCACCCAAGATGCTGCCTTCAGGACACTGACATTTACCCCTTTCATCCAAACTGCCTGGACATCTGATACACCCAAACCCGTCCTGAGTAAGCCCCTGAGATACAAAAACATTACTTATTTCACTTCTGTGTATAAATTAGTGTAGTTCCATGTTTCTCAGTTCTGGTCCAGGTGTAGTACAGCCATGTCCGTTTTGTTGATGTCTATAAAATTAGCACCCTGAGGAGAGCTCTTTATGTTTTGAAAGGTGCAACAATTTGGGTCTTTAGATTGGGGCCAATACAGCACCAGGAGTTACAGCCAGTGCTGTAATCTATATCGTGGTGGCTATGAAAAGTACCGTATAAACAGTAAAAAATGAGCTGTTACTGTGTTGGGTCTGGAACACTTGACATGTGATTGACCTCCATTGCTGGTCAGCACTTTGAAACCGGCCCGGCACTCACAGCTCACACCTGTTTGAGAAATCACATCACAACAAAACTGAGGCTGGATTTCTTGAAAATAAGCTGCCTAAATTAATTTACCTCACGCATTAAGTCTACTTCTGTGAACGCGAACGCACTGTTCTTCATTCACGTATTAGCAACGTTTCATTTTTAGTAGGTGCCATGTTGATAGGTGTTATTTTCCATTTCCCAAAGAGAATAGTTTATAAATAGGTTGTCTAAATGTAAGTGTAAGCGATCTTGATTAAACTGTTGCATGGAATCGCTGAAACGGCGATATGAAACGGATTTGTATTTTTAGGTGTTGTAAATAGTCATGAACAAGCTGTACTGTTATTCTTTCCATAATGTATCTGCCTCAGTGGCTAATTTTTGTAGCCAAATGTGCAGGCTGACCTAACCTAAACTTCATGGAGTACGGGGCAAATTCACGGCACCTCCAATTATTTATTTTGCCAGCGATCGTCAACCTGAGCGTTCTGTCCACAGCACTGAAAATCGGAAGCGTACCTCGAACGCACCCTGATTTAGCCAGCGTTAGCATTACGCTACCTGATTTACTGGCGATTTGGTCCGGACCGCATTTCATACAGGACAGACTTGAAATGTCAAAATAATATTCAGCCCCACAATCCGCCGGTTACGTGAAAGCGATAGAGAACTGCTCGCACGACGAGGTGCTGGATTTCCAGAACAAAATTAAAAACGCTTCGGTAAGCAGAGATGAGTAGAAACTTTAGCGTCCCCGTCGCCATGGCACAGAAAACAAACCCCGCCTCTTCGCGTCGGCTACCCACAAGCCCTTTCGCTCCGCCTACTGAAAAAGTCGCGGGCAAAAGCCCCAGCCTTTTAGTCGTCGCGCGTGCTCAGCGCGGAATGCGGTGAAATGCGGGCGGTGAACTAGATTTTTTTTTCGAATCATACGCAAGTTTAATATCCATTAACCCTTTTATAGAAACGTGAAGGGTAAGTCATTTTCATGTTGTTTTGTAACTTTTTCTGTAAAACCCAACTGCTACAGCTTTTAGTCGGATGAACCAAATCTACGAGGCGGAACAGCGTTTTTTTCTGTGTTTTTTTTGGAGATACGCGTCGCTCCCCAAGAAGACTCGTCACAATACAATGAGACTCACCACAACGAGACGTTCAATTCACCCTTATCTTCGTGCTCACCCTTTGCCTGGTTTTGTTTTCAGGTACTTTGAGGCTGCACGACGACTCTCGCCATGGTTGTAGTTCTGCGCTTGCGAGGTCTGACTCACGACGCGGGCTGTGAGGACATTCGCAAGTTTTTCAATGGCTTACACATCCCCGATGGAGGCGTGCTCATCACTGGTGGCAAGAAGGGCGAAGCCTTTATTATATTCAACACAGAGAAGGTCTGCTTGCTATACAGAATCGAAAACTCCCTAAAGGAGTTAATATCCATCTGCGAGTCAGCAGCGTGGCTGAGCTCAAACACAACATGGAGTCTGTGCTAAAGAACCAACGAACATCGGTAGAGGAAAGTAAACCAGTCCCTCAGACAGCACCCTTCATGGAAGGTTGGTGCGCCGCGGCGTTGCAGTGTCTGGTGACCATCATTCAAAACATGCAGACAAATGACCAGGTGAACAATAGCCAGGCACCACCAACCAGCGCCAACCATGTTCCGGCTTTACCATTGCCATGTCAAACCACTCAAGCTCAAGAACGCTTCCCTTCTGATTCCAGCAAAGTATCTACGTAGAGAAAGAACCTTGTCTAATCCAGGATAAGTGTCTGCCTTTACGGGATTTTAATACAGCCTCCAAAGCAGACGCTCGCCACTTCTTAGTGACGGTTCGGCTGAGGTTATTGAGAATGTTTTATAGGTTGGCGTGAGCGGTGCTGTCTTGTGAAAGTGGCAAGTGTTGAAGAGGCAGAAGCGTCACTGAAGTACAACAATTGTCAGCTGAATAACTCGTGCATCACAGTCAGGTTGGCCTGCAAGAACATGTGGAAGAATAGCATCAAACAGTGTAAAATGGAGCAGGCTTCCAGGTCCACAGAACCAAAACGCTACCACCATTCCACACATAAAAGGCACTTAAAAGACCCATCAAGTATAGATTCTCTAAAACGCCATCGCATAGAGGACCAACCATCATTGGACAGTCCAAAACGGTACTGTGCTGAACCACGGTCTCCTCATGAAGAGTATTGTGTCATGGTGCGGAACCTGCCCAAACCTGTAAGCAAAACTGAGATTAAGGAGCGGTTTTCTTGTGCCTCCCTTCCAAATAATAAAATCGTGCATCTGCTGAACAAGTGGAGAGAACAAACCTCTGTAAATTCATTATATTTACCCAGCCAGAAGACTACACCTTTGCCCTGAACATGAATGGCAAGTACTCTGGCCAGAGAAGGATTGAAGTGGCGTCGACTACTACAGAAAAATGAGGACTGATATACAAGAATAGGGTTTGTTGAGTAAGGAAATTGACTTAAATGAAGATGAATATCAGTCAACTCTGTCTTTGCATTTACGCTAGAATTTCCCGCCAATGTTCGAAAAGGGGAAGTGAAAGACTTCTTCTCCAGGCATCACATAATGGAGCGTGACATCACCTTGCTTCGGGACACCAACGGAAACGGAATTGGCGAGGCAGTGGTGCAGTTCAGGTCTGAACCAAGTGCTAAAGTGGCTCATAGTCTACACATGAAATGCTTTCAAGGACAACAAATTTTCCTTACCTGCATTACTACACAGCAAATGCAGGACATTTTGCACAAATCACAAAAAACAATGGATTAAAAACCACTGGAACATTCCACTGTCTATGTATGATGGTTACAACACTTTCTTCCAAGAGGAGAATGCTTCCATCACTTCTAAAGCAATGCACTATACTTAATATATAACCGAAGCGCCTACCTGTACAAAAAACTATTCATCTTGAAACAGTGACTAGGAGGAACTTGTATAATGAAAGGATACTAATAATTATCTTTTCTGTACAACCATATGTTGTTGTAAAAAGTTATTTTGGTTTGATTTCCTTTCAATGTTTTAATTCTTTATAATAGTGTGCAAGATTACAACTGTTCAACTGCTTTTGAAATACAGAACATTCCACATAAAGCTTTGTCATCTGTTAAGACATTTGAAATGTTGTGAAATCATTAATTGTGAATTAAAACAATGAAAACAAAATCCTGATGTCAAATATTTGCTTGTAAAAGCCAATTCTGATGGACTATTTTGAAAGCCACCACATGCAACCTTGGGTGAAGGCATATTACTCAGGAACTGCATTTCTTCATTCCTCCACAACCAAGTTTATTATATTGTTCTATGCTATGACAAAATGAAAGTGGACTGTTTACTTCGTGAGATTCTACCTTATGAATTTAAACTCATAAAAAGGAAAGTGAATTTCTACTGCAACAGGAATGACTTATAAAAGCTGATTTGGAAAGAATAACACTTATGAGAATAAGAGTCTGACATTCTACAATTTTGATAATTTTATTGAGAGCAGATTTTTACAAGGAAATGAAAGCGATTTATACACTTGCATCCATCAGTTTTTCCAATTCCTGCATCCCAAGAAAGACTATAATATTGATTAAAAGTCTATTAAAAGGGAAGACTGGACAAACACGAGCCTACTTGAGATTTTTTTTAATTGTAAAAAAAAAAAGAGGAAAGAAACTGGAGGATCACACTGAGAAGCACATCAAAAATCTCCTGGCATTAGGTTAAAATGGGAGAAGTGAGCTGGAGTTCATCAGATGGAAAGCAGGTAGCCACTGCAATTTTCAGTCAAAGAATCTTAAAGACCCCTGTGGAAACAAGACAAAAAACATGAACATTAAAAAGTAACAGGCATTACTGAAGTAGACTATCTGCATTCTCTGGGATTTTGGAGTAGACTGCTTCTTAGATCCACCAGATGCTGGCTTTCCACAAAGCTTGGCATCAGGCCGAAATAATACCATTCCAGTACAAGGGGAAAGCTTGCTACCTGGACCAAGCAAGATCATAACTACTCTCAACTAGGAGATGGCCATCCGATGTGATCGCATCGTCCCGATAACGGGCTCAAACAGCTGGGATCGGGTATCGGTGGCATTGGGCCGTTTTGTGGAGCCGATCTGTACACTCGATTCGTTATGCATGGGAAGTGGCACTGTGGTAAAGTAGAGCTGAAACCATTGTTACAATAACTCGAATAGTTCTATTACAAAATGTTCAGAGGCAATTTTTCTAGAATAGAAGCTTGGTTTCATTCATTTTACTCACTAGAGCAGCTCCGTTTGTATTTCACACGGACGCTTAATAGTGGCACAACGCTTTCAGTGGGCGCGATCAAGACAAGACCCGATCCCTCTGTATGTGAAAGTATTTGTGAGATGCTCCGTGCACTAAAACAGAAGTAAATGCATAAAAACGCATAAACGACATTTTTGCGATGTAAACGTGGCGCTCATTAGGCTCGTTAACACAGCCTGCGTGTTTACATTGCAAAAATGTCATTTATGCGTTTTTATGCATTTGCTTCTGTTTTATTGCACGGAAGAGGATTGTGGGAAATGTACTTCTCTGCAAAAGCAGCTCATTTTATAGGCCAATTTGGTTAAAAATGACAAACTTCAGTATTTCCTTTTCAAAAGATCAATTTTTTTTTCAATTTTATAATGTTATAGTGTAATCAATAAGAAAGAAGAAATATTTATATGTCTGAACGAATAATTTTTGAGAACAAATAATTTAGCATATACATGTGTGCATTTATTACATTTAGTTGGAAAACAGTATTTAAATCAAGCATTTGTTTAAGCACAACAATAATCTCAGTCATGTTTTCAGACATTTTAAAGCATTATTTTATGTTTAAAAAAAGACTGTGACTGTATCGGATTTGTATCGGTATCAGCAGATATCCAAATTTGTGACCCTCCACGGCAAAACCAGTCGCTTGTCGCAAATTTTCATTTTGAGTTATTGTGTTTCCATGAAAGGGCATAAATCAAGCTTCAAAACGATACCTATATCAAATGAATTGGACGACATATGACTGAGATAACAACATTCAAATGAGTCGGGTTTCCCCCGTCACGCCAAATGAGAAACGGAGAAATCGGCCTTTGAAGTTGACTATCGACGTAGCTCTCACAGACGCTTGGTGCGGTCGCGGCTATGTTTGCATTTACGGTAGCCTACGCTGCATTCACAGCCACACGGATAGCCTACCTGCGTTAGGTTAACTGAACTCGGGAGACAAAGATGGATTCCGGAGAAATATCTTCACGCTAGTCAACGAGTGGATTTACCGTAAATATTGAAGTAGAGCGGTCAAAACAGAAACTTTTAACGTTCTGCCGGAATTGAATTCCTCACCTCAAAGAAAGTCACGTTTTTAGGATGGAAAGGGTAAGTTGTTCAGCGAAATTTATTCACAACAGTACAGTATAGACCTTCCACTGTTTCAAAACACTAAAAACAAAAAATCCAAAATATTACCCCACGCAACATAAACGGATGTTTTTCTCGGAAACCTCTGTTGCGACAAGCGACTGGTTTTGCTGTGGAGGGTCACATTTACAATATCGGTATCGGTATCGGACATAAAAAAGTGGGATCGGCCCATCTCTACTCTCAACACAGCTTAACTACCTCACTCACTTAACTACTGGGCTCCAAAAGCATCATTCTGCCACCACTGTGGCATGCCTGGTTCACATGCTAGCAGAAATGCAGAATTAGCAGGAGGCGGGGTGCACTGATCCAGGTCCTAACACAGTGAGAGCTACCTGGGCTTTTAGCATCAACCAATACAGAGAAATGATTTGACCCCA
This sequence comes from Distichodus sexfasciatus, assembly GCA_032718565.1. Classification (NCBI taxonomy): domain Eukaryota; kingdom Metazoa; phylum Chordata; class Actinopteri; order Characiformes; family Distichodontidae; genus Distichodus; species Distichodus sexfasciatus. The sequence continues at coordinate 1,507,037 of JAVGVS010000004.1, forward strand.
GGGTCGTATTAATATGCTACATGTCTTACAGTGTGGAAGAGACTGGTATTTTTTTATATTTAATGCAACAGCAGACAAAACTAATGCAAACAACACTAGACCAATTAAACTATCACAAGAGAAACAAAGGTAAGAGTGTTATACCAATATTTAAGCTCAAATAAATTAATATAAGGCTTGGTGTCAATTTCCTAATGGTTAGTCTAAACAGGGACTGTTTAGGGATTGATGCTTTTGTTGACATTCCACTTCAGACCCTCCTTTGAAACTGATTTAACAGACCTTCAGTTGTAAAAGTTGACAGCCAACTAAATATTCCATTTTTTACTAAGAAATATCACTAAATATTCTTTCAAATTATATCTATAGGTAAATGTAATATGATTGCCTCTTCTGTGTAAAAACAAGAAACAAATTGATTTATTTAACAAAAGAAATTATCCAAGATGCCAATGGGTGTCTTGCATGCACAGCCCATTTAAAAACACCCCACATCATCTCAATATGATTCAGATCTGGGCTTTGACTTGGCTAGTCCAGAATTCTCAATTTCTTTCTCCTGAGTCATTCCTTTACTAGAGTGTTTTGGGTCATTGTCATGCTGGATAGTCCAAACCTGCTTCAGCTTCAACTTCTGGACAGATGGTTTCACATTGTCCTCGAGCACCCTCTGATATGATGAAGAATTCATAGTGGATTCTATGATGGTGAACTGACCAGGTCCTGCTGCAGCAAAGCAGCCCCAAACAATGATATTTCCACTGCCATGCTTCAAAGTTGGCTTGCGTTTTTTTGCTCAAAAGCTGTCTTTGGTTTATGCCAAACATGTTGTCCTTTACTGTATCCAAATAATTCAATTTTAGATGCATCTGTCCAAAGCACGTTGTTCCAAAAGCCTTGGTCTTTGTCTAGGAAGTGTGCATGGGTTTCCTCCTTGCACACCTCCCATGTAAATCAAACTCTTTCTGATGGTAGATTCATCTACCTTGACATCAACTGTGGCAAGAACCTTCTGTATACCCTGTGATTACATTTTATGGTCTTTGGACATCTTCCAGCATCTTGCAGTCTGCTATAGGGCTGATCTTGCTTGGATGGCCTGTCCTTACCATGTATGTAATTGTTTTATATGTTTATATGTAAAAAATATTTTCCGGATAGTGCTATGGCTGATTTCAAAGTCTCAAAGAGATCTTTTTACATCCCTTTCCAGTCTCCTATAAGATTTTATATTGATCCATTTTTATTTCTTAATAATGAATGAAATATTTAGAGAGGTGTCCTAACTTTTCCCACATGGCTATCAGTTACACTTGATAGGTGTCAGTATGGATGTCTACCCTATGAATCAAGTGATTTCCACCCATTCCCATGTCGTTCTGCTCAGGCCTGTGCACTGATAAACCCTCTCTTAAGACTGCTATTGTTCAAAACAAATGTTTCACAAAATAATGACAGTAGGCCAACATAAATAAAAATAAACAAAAGTAAATCAGTTACTTTGTACATACACACGTACATGGAGCCACTGTTGCTGTTACCTTGTTTAGCTATTCGAGTTAGTATCGGGCCAACATCAGTGTCAATGTATCGCTAACTGAGAATGTCATCAGTTAAGTGGTCTTTACACATCTTACCTGAGATGTTGCTGGAAAATGTGTCGTTGGATCTGGATGACAGGCGCAAAGAGTTGCTCATTCTGTTAAGGGAATCTGAAGATGCAGAATTCATACTGGATACCTTGGGGAAACATTTACACAAAAAGAGAGAACACAGGATCACCAGATGCTCTGAAATGCCCCATATAATACATCTTTATGCTCCAGATCACCTATGAGGTCATTACCGAGGAAATACTCCTTAGGCGGTATTCCATCAAGACATCAGTCAGCTTCTGTGTGACTTTCAAGACAATCTGTGCATCTTCTTCACTTTCAATGCGGAAGGTGTCCTAAAAATGCAACATTTGAATTATATTTAACGCTTACTCTTATCTGTCCTCCAATCACACATAGCAGTACTATGCAAAGCAGCCATGGAAAATGCACCTTGTAAAAACAAGGGTGTTTAATGTACAAAATCATGAAATCACGATTGCTGTACTCAAATACATTGAGACACACAAAAGAGAATGAATACCAGATATCTCAGAAGGGTTGAAAGTGTGCTGCTGGTCTCTGGGTGTTTAGGTCCATCCCGAAATATATGATCAATTCTTCTGCTGATCGTGAGGTCGTTAGGGAAAGATCTGCTCATTCCCTCGTTATATGGGACCATTCCAAAGTCATCCGAACTCATCTGCATAAGGCCATTATTGGAGAAACGCTGCATACCAAGCCTTTCAGATCCACCCATGAGCCTCTCAGGGCCGCCCATCAGCCTCTCGGGGCCGCCCATCAGCCTCTCGGGGCTGCCCACAGAGTCGCTGTACCTCCCAGAGCTGGAAAAGTCCCCCATGTCAGAAGGACCCCTCCTCATGGGAGGATCACACTGCACGTTGTGCATGGCTGAGGAAAAACTGGACATGAAGTCATTCCGGGAAGGGAAACAGGGCTCTGCAAAGTCACCACCAATAGGCCCTCCTGAGAGAGAGAGAGAGACAAAAATTTTGTTTTGTATATTGTTTGCATTTTTAAACATTTAATTCATGCTCAGAAGTCAAACCAAGCACTGAACTAACCCAAGCCAAGACTTGTAGGAACCGGTCCAAGGAGACCTGTGCCACGCCCACCTGATGGACGTGCAGACACTGATACACATAGAAATGTTACAGTTAGCTGAAAGGCACAATGAAAAATCTAATCTATCTGATCAAATTTCATAGATTTGCCAATTCAAAATGTGGTTGCATCATGAACAAGGGATCCATGTTAAAGGAGAAGGTGTAAAATGTCATAAGAAGCTTCTATCTTTGGATAACTTCATGTTGTTTGAACATGTTGTTCCACATTTTAGCTGCCTGATGCAAAAGGAAAATGTGTCTAGTTCTCATATTTATTCCATTTGGTTAAAATCTGTATTTTAAGTTTACAAAAATGCAAATACAATATTGCAATGCCTTTTTTCCAGTATCATGCAACCCTAGCCCTCTAGTCATGTCAACTGCACTGCCAGGTACATGGATCACCATAGGCTTTTCAAAAATACAGAAGATGAATGGCAGAACAAAGATGAATGGCAGAAGAAATCTGGACTCACACATGTTCTGAAATGCTGCTATTTCAGCAGGTTCCTTAAGGACGACCTGGAAAGAAGGCAGATTGTAGTAAATTTACCAGGGTGTTACTCATAAAATCCTTCTGTGATGCTGCGTGCAAGTGATTTTTGTTCCTAGATGTTTTGAGAAGATACAAATACTGCAACAAACACTGAGGACTCTCAAGATTGCATGGCTCATGAAGTCTAAACCAGCCTTTCAGCTTTAACAGCACTGTACATTGACCAATATTTTGATCATAACTGTCAAACAAACAATGTTCAATAAACATGGGCCAACTTTTATATTTAGAATATTTTTAGGGGGCCATGCAGTGGAACACTGCGTGGAATCCTATTGGAATCGTGCTGATTTTTCTTTTTTTTCTGCCTTAAAATGCGTTGTGGAGAAAAAACTGTAAGACCTACAGCTCTGAAATGTGGCAGGTAGGTCCGGTACCCCACCCACTACTCAGGCAAAAAAAATTGCACCAATATATTTTTGCATTTTTCCAAAAAAAATTGCATTTTGCCTAATAACTTTTGAACAGTAGCTCCAATTCTCAAAAATCTTATATCATCTTACTCCTTGGGTTAAGCCGAATCTTTTAGACCCTCGCATCTATTTCTGCCATATTGGATTTTTGCTAATTTAAATAAAATGAAAACCCATCTTTTTCGAACTAGTCCCTGGATTTTTATCCAATCTGCATGCAACTGGTATCATTTGAATCCCAAGACATTCTTCTTTAATTATTATTGAGCACATTTTTAATTTAGGTCTTCATATTTCTGTAATATGCAAATAAATGTGGTCGGCTTGGCATAGGACTGCAACACCACACACCGAGTGTCATAGAAATCCGGCTCTGGGTGGGCTACAGCTTTGAAATTTGGCAGGTAGGTCTGGTACCCCTCCCACTACTCAGACAAAAAAAAATTGCACCACTCTGCCAGTTGGTGGCGCTATAATAAGCTACTTTGCGTTTTGCCTAATAAGTTTTGAACCGTAGCACCCTAGATAAAAGGATGAAACGTGTCATTTTTCAACATCTGTCCACTTCGATTCGTCAAAACTGCAAATTGCATGGTCCCCGTAATCACTGCTTGCAGTTATATTTATATTTATAATTGCCTCTTGGTGTTTACAGGGAAAAAAACACATGCTAATAGCGATATATTTTTTCTTAAATTAGTTCTTAATTTAGTATATTACATCCCTTTCACCCGTTCAGCTGCAACGCATGTTTTGTCCTCTTCTTACCGTGTCTTGTTCTATTCTAGGCCTGTCTCTCTGCTAAATGATGGGATGTCATTGCAAGATGGAGAACCTACGTGGACTAGTTGTCGCCCTGGTGATTACTTTCTACATCTCGTGCGTTCACCACTTCAGACAAATTATTGCGTTTGAAGCTCAAGCGCAGTTACGGCTGGAATACAGCGTATTAATGCACTGCATTTGCCGAAGGCGCATATCGCAAAAATACAGGAGGTGGCGCGCATTAATAAGGAGGCACAGTGATATGCTCGTCATGCGAAATTTTTTTCCTAAGATCCAACAGGTATGTATATCACGTGATTCGCCGCCTTTGGTCCTGTTTTGGTTCTGTATGCTTTCTCACCAGGAGGACCGCACCAGAGTTGGCTAACTGATTCGGATCGAGACCACCTCTTTTTGGGGGTCTCAGTGCGGTTGTTTTGGTCCGCACCCGAGTGCGATTATCGTGTTCACACCAGACCAAACAAACCGCACCAAGAGGGGAAACGAACTGGAGTTTGATTGAAGCGGACTAAAGCCTGTAGGTGTGAAAGCACCCTAAGTCACAGCTTAAAAGCACACTTAAAAGATCAATACCTTGTCGCTTCATTAGGGGAACTGAAGGACTTGCGTTTCTCAATCTGCTGTTTATATTTGTGATCAAGATTTATTTGGATAAAGAACAGTTGCATCGCAGAATAGCCAGGTTGGGGTTTATAGGACAGGGTTGATTTTCTTTAACCTTTTACTTTTCAGTTTTTTGCAACAGCGATTAAAATGTTCTGTTGCCTCTCCTGCATTTTGTTACTATTCTGAGTCAATGTCGATAAGTATAATAATATACAACTAGAACTGAGGAAAACCCAATAAGCTAATGTCGTGCTCAAACAGTTAACTGTTTGTAGATTCTGTTCTTAACCCAAGAACAAATCGTAAATAAGAAAACATTGCTCAATATCAATCTTCATGAAAACTGCAGCGGGTTTTAAGAACATTTCTTCTTCAGAACTGTTGGTGAATGCTTCCTTTAAACAATACATGGGTATAAATTGTGGATACATACTTTATACACCATTTTGCATCAATTCATTCAATTTAACAGTAATGTTACCTTGAGTTGACCTCTGCCTTCTGCTTTTTCAACTTCGGCAGCGAGTACTTTAATTTCCTTTCTGATAGACGGGTCTGTAGCAGCGAACTCCTCATCAAAACTTAATTTGTTTGGGTGACTCTGCCTCTGTGTTGAAAAAGAACATCCTTTTTTTTAGTGGCTTCTAAAAACTGCACAACCTGCCCCCAAAACATTTGTTATTCATCAGTCCACCACCACATACCGCAATTACAATTTATGGTCATGAATACAACCTCGGACAAAGAGCTCAACCAAATGTGTGCCATATTAAGAAATGTCCCATACATCATGGAGAACACTATGTAATGAGTACTTCCAATCATGTACAGTGTTTTGAGGTTTATGTGCAGACAGTTGAATACCAAAGCAACAATGAGTGTCTTCAGACTTCCAATGAAATTTAGTCATGTACTTACGATGTACTTAAAGCGATGCTTCCATCCAGTGATGTGAGCAACCATATCAAGCGACAACTGTGAGACTTTACAGAGTCTGCACTGGTAGTGAGGTGGCACTGATCTGCTCGGGCTGCGATACTCCCATATGTACTTGAGGCCTGCAAACACACACACACGTGTAACAGATGATAGCCACACCAAAAATATTTTTCTGAACAATAGCATTGCAACAGTGCCCACTTAAAGCGTATTAAATCTATTACACCAGCAAAATATCTTCATTTATTATCTGAACCGCTCAAACCCTAATCGGGGTTGCGAGGACCGGAGCCTATCCCGAGAACTACGGGCGCAAGGTGGTGAACAACCCTGGTCAGGCGCCAATGCACTGCAGGGCGCGCGCACACACACACACACCTTACGGGGTCAATTTAGAGTCACCAATTTACCTATAGTGCATGCTTTTGGACTATGGGAGGAAACCAGAGCACCCGGGCAAAGTCCACGCTAACACGGGGAGAGCATGCAAACTCCACACAGAAAGACCCTACGGCCATCGCCGGGGTTCGAACCCAGGACCTTTTTGCTGTGAGATGGCAGCGCTAACGCAAAATATCTTAATGTACTTATTTGTTAATGTCTTAATATCTCAATAGTTTTAGACTGCATTAATTATTTAATAAACACGTAGCAATCTATTTACTGGTTTTACAAAATTTCCATTAACAAATGCAAAACTGTTGCAAGTTACACGTCTGCATACATCATTTAAATTGACAATGAAGACGTGCATGTGTGTGAAAGCCTTAACAAAGTAACAGTTTGAGTTTGGCTTTATTAGCATCAATACAGCTTGATTAAGGTCAGGTTTTCCAATAAAGGCATTAATATTCCCCACACTACAGCATAGGGTTTACAAAATTGAGATAAATCACATTTTATTTGAATAAAATATTTTATTTGCTACTTAATAAAAGCTGTAAATGTATTGAGTTCTGCACCCAATGCAATCGACTGAGCGCAACAGCTGATTAAAAGTGAAACTAAATGTAAGTTACACCGCAACAGCAACAGTACAGCAACGCCATACTGGCTATTTTGGCTTGTTACCAACTAGTAACCTCTGTTACTAGTCCTCCAACAGTCCAAAAGCATGCACTATAGGTTAATTGGCGACTGTAAATTGGTCCCGTAAGGTATGAATGAGAGCGTGATTGTCTGTGCCCTGCGGTGTGATGGTGCCTGCCCAGGCTTGGTCCCTGCCTTGCGCCCGTAGTTCCCTGTTAGGCTCCGGTCCCCGCAACCCCGATTTGGATTGAGCGGTTTGGATAATGAATGATTTGGCTTTGTAGATCTATGCTCGTAGCTCATTAACTTGCAAGGATGCCAATTTGGCTTAGTAGATGCCGACTGCATAATCATGGTTTTAGGATTGAATAAACTGAACAGCGCTTCTGCATAATACAGTTTGATAAAAATAAGAGAAATAATGACATACCAATAACTGGTTCCATGACAGTTTTGAGACGCTTGTTCATGGAGGGTATCGTCTGAAGAGCTCCATTCTTGGTGAACACTAAGCAGAGGCAAATTAGATTAAAAAGTGTAAAAACATGAGCCTCATAAAACAGGATACTTAACCAAGACCACAATGTGTCCTCACACCCACCAAATATAAAATAGTAATCTATTAATCTCACAAAGCCTGGAGTCAGTTCATCAAGACCCAGGAGGTCAAAGCAAGAGTCACATTGCCCGAAGTACTGAACAACAAGTAAAAACTTGACAGCATCTGTTCTGTCAAAATGCAGCTACCAAACAGCTTCATAGGCAAGGCAAGCAGTAGTGCCTAAAAGAGCACTACTACAAAGGGTTTGCATTCTTAGCAACTTGCCAGAAATGAAGGACTCAAAGCTCAAAAGCACTTATGGCACACGGAGAGTGATGTGACTTTGGCGTTCAAATCCATTTGGATTCTCACCTTCTAGGTGCTCTCACATATTGTGCCTAAATCGTGGAATCCCATTAGGGCCAATAATATGGCCCTTTTGTGTCTCTTAGCACTTGTCTCCCCCTCTTTCGAAAGATGTGACTAAATTTGGCAGTCATAAGCTCAAGGCATGAGCAGCTGATCTAGTGACATCTTTCATTTCAACACTACAAATCTGATTTCTATTATAGCAGCTCTCCAAATTCAATAGAGTCTCTGAACAATTTTATTCTGGGCCACACTAAGGTTGTTCTTCAAGGGGAAACTCTGGAATATTGGCATATTGGTCACAACTGACCAAACATTTCGCCAAAGCAACAATGCCTATGCAGGCATGTGATCCAAAACTACAATCACCAGAACCAAAGATTTGGCCAACTGCCATTAAACTGACCGTGACCAAGGTCAGGTCCAATATATTCCACTGTAGTACTGAAAACCATCCTTAACCCTTGTATTGTCTTCACTTTTGGGACCCCCTGGTATTCCTCAGGTCAAACTGACCCAGACATATTTGGGGTTTTATAAACAATTCTGAAATAAGTATTTACTTCATAACCCAATGACATGTATGCTCAATTTCAAACAATATGGATAACATACTGTATATGGTTAATGTTTGCAATCAGTCTCTAGTAGGTCACATTTAACAATGAATGTGTGATTCATTATTTCTTTCAGAAGCTCCCTCTCCTGGCTTCCCTGTATACATTTGCATGTCCCATGCATAAGACGAAACAGCATCACAGGCAGCCTGGATTCTGATGCCATAACTTGCTGGTTTGAGGGAACATACTGCCTGAAAGGGCAAGGCCCTCTAAACCCCACAAGCCATTCATCAACAGTTACATTGGGCCCAGGGTTGTAAAGATGGGGAAACCAGTCCACCCACTGGTCCCACACAGTGCGAAGTGCAACCCGTCGGGCGGCCGGGTTTGAGGCGGCCGCGCCGGTGCCGGGCGCCGTTTTCAGGCGTCAGTGCCGTTTCCCAGGCGGCCGGGCGGCCGGGTTTCAGGGCGTGTCGGGCGTCGGGTTTCTTCCAGGCGGCCGCGCGGGTTTGAAGTGCCGGCGGCGGGTTTCAGGCGGTAGGCGGCGGGCTCTTTCCAGGCGGCGCGGGCTCTTCCAGGCGGCCGGGTCTCTTCCAGGCGGCCGGCGTCCGGGCTCTTCCAGGCGGCCGGCGGCCGGGCTCTTCCAGGCGGCCGGCGGCGGGCCTTCCAGGCGGCAGGCTGCGGGTCTCTTCCAGGCGGCAGGCTGCGGGGGTCCTTGTGGTGCATATTCTGAGTGAAGCCCATCTTCACTGCAAAATCATGTGGGCCATGGTACCAACCGCATGATGTCAGCAGCTAGGGGGCTCTTCCAGGCAGCTGGCTGTGGGGGTTCTTGTGGTGCATATTCTGAGGAAAGGCCATCTTCAAATTCACTTTAGAATACTCTGAATTGATTAATATATTATTCTCATACTCAGAGACAGCTCCTTCCCCATCACTGTGTGCCTGAATCTTTTCAAATATGAGCTCTCTGACAGCTGAATCGTTTGGTCATATTGATGGTGGAAGATTCTATACTGTGATGCAGAGGTATTAATCTCTTTTGTCCTGACCCTGTGCAGGTGCGAGGGATATAGTGTGAGAAAATGTTTAATAAGAATGTTAGTACTTAGATTATAATAATGTAACATTACGTGTGTGTGTGTATGTATGTATGCAGGTCAAAATGTGTGGGGTATGTTTTCGTACATGTTTATCACAGAAAATAAGCTAAGGCTATTGAGTTTCAGGTAGAAATAATTTATACTTCTACCATTTTTCCTTCTTGTAAAATTTTGAAACAGGTCAATTTGACCCAAATACCATACAAGGGTGAAAATGTTTGCGCTGAAGAAGTAACACAGCATGAACCCTAAAAGGCAGACCCTCACTGACACAGTTCTTTATGCTCAAGTTTCTAATGTTGTTCAGGGTATATTCTAATTGCAAAAAAAATTAAAATAATGAAAGACAGCTCCAAGAAGGAAGGACGAAATCTCATCCCACCTGTAGTACCTGAGAAGTGAAACTTCAAAGCTCTCAAGACTCCCAAAGGTGGCGCGTGGTGATATCACCAAGGCCAGAGGAGGTCCGAGAACAGAAATCGGTTCTAAGAGCAGTACTTACCTATGTCACCGCTGTTTTCTGGACGCTTTTTCTGATACAGATGACAAATAAACCCATCGGAGAGAAACAGAAACATAAATAGGGGTTAGAGATACATAAGGAGGGATGCGAGGTGGGAAATAACAACCCACGCTCATGTGGCCCACCCTCTTCATCTCCCTCTGTGAGAGGAAGAGGAGATAGTCCTTGGAATGGAACGTTCATGTGACCACTCAAAGGCATCTTCACCTTAAGATGCACTCAGACTTGCACTGAACAAGGAGAAAAGTGCTCCTTCCTTCCTTGACGTTTATTTAGGAGGCGTTAAAATGTAAACTCAGCAGATTTCTGCATGCCAAAATTAACATCAGTGCAACTGCACTGGTGTGCAAGAATCTAAATACTTAGAAAAAAAATCTGAAAAGCTCACAAGCCACCCTTGACAGAGGATGACATTGGTTAAAATGGCCAAATAAAAGAAGCATGTGTCAATACATTGGCATTTCATTAAGTCCATTTTTTCAGTTTGTCATTAAACAATGACAAGCCACTGAAAACTGGGTTTGGAAAGCCACCGCTTAAAACCCCCAGCTCCACTGAAAGGGGCATACATCCCCTTATTCAAGTGAGTTCAAGTTGAGGGTAGGATCACAACATGCACATCTATTTCAAACCCTGCATTGTTTTGACTGCTATTTGTTTTTAATACTGGCTGAAGAAAATATCTGAGGGAGAAAAAAAAAATCAATACACTACATAAGGCATACTTTTATAAGTCTTACACGTATAAGTCAGAATGCCACACAAGTCTGCTACTTAAACCAAACCTTGTGAATTTTCTTGGATATCCTGTAGTACAGGATGCCATTTACTATTCATCATCTTCATTCTGAGAACCACTTTGGATCACTTAAAGTAATAGTTTTGTGTCTGGTCAATGCTTGGTTTTGAAACCCCCACAAAAAACGTTATTCACGACCACCTTATGGACACACTACATACCAGCATCTATTTATCTATAATGTAGTATGATAGACAGGGCGTGACAAGCTGAAGTTATAGGATATAGTAGATTAAATTAGCAGAATAAGAAAATGCAATGCATAATTTCTCAATAAATTGTTATTGACACCCTGTGAAGTGCTCACTACACAATTCCACATTATGGGCTCCTTTAATGGGCAAGGGAAAAAGGGTTTAATTGGGAAGTATTGGAAAATAAGGGAAATGAGAGGGGGCAGGGGAGGCTGCAGAGCTCACCTTTGACTTCTTTGGGTTCGTCTGAACATTCTGCGGTCCTTCCATACTAGGAACATATACAACAGTGAAAAGTTGGGTTTACAAGGGCAAAGCAATGTTAATATATAAGGAAAATGTTGCTCACTAAATTCTGTCAGTATAGACAGTAACCATTTTGAAGCCTGTCACAATAAGTGTTCTATTTAGGCAATCTAAGCGCACAACACAAAATAGTCATTATGACAGGCACCTGCTCTAATAGGGTTGAACTTGTTCTCATAATTAAAACAATCATGTGCTTTGAGAATAATGTGAATACACACACACACACACACCATCTACCAGGGTTCCTCTAAATCTCATGAAGCACGACGAGACATTTAAAATGTAGGCCTGTATAAAATTATGATTTCATATTTGAATTATTTTTAAGAAATCTTTTTTCTTCAAAGTGTCCATATGTGTGTAACACTGGGTGGTGGTGGTGGTCTAGTGGTTAGGATACTCGCCTCTAGACCAAGACGTTGTGGGTTCGAATATTACCTGTGGCACTACCATCACTGAATCCCTGAGTAAAACCCTTAACTGAAAGGTGCTCTCTCCCTGAGATTAGGAAAATGGAAGGCGCTCTGGATAAGAGCGTCTGCCAAATGCGTAAATGTAGAGTGTATGAATATTCTGTAAATCTCTATGTTAGCACATACCACCATACTGGTAGTGTGCCCTTAAAATACAAGTGACGCACAGCGTCGATTTTAAACCAGTTTTTGTTTACTCAAATATTCGATATAAGCTCACAACGTGAGCATAATATGGCAAATAAACACCGTCGACCTCAAACTAGTTAAAATGTATGAAATTTTACCCCGATTCTGAGTTTTAGTGAATATATCTATACTGCGGATTTTTAATGACTGATTCGGGCAAACAGTAGTGTATCAGGTGTGTTTTTATTTCAAACTTCATGAATTGAACCAGGACACAGTCTGTAGCATAATTCTTTAGTTAAACTCCACAAACATCAACCAGGTGTTAACTGACCCTAGGAGGCGCATTTCCTCTAAGGAACGAACATCAGTGTCTCTCGCTCGAATAAGCTCAATACGCAGTAACACCGGAAAACTCCTCCGGCCATTCAAACGCAAATCGCGCCGACCGACGTCTGCCTGCTATCGTTATGCGGACTCAAGATTTACACACAGACACCTTTTATGCTTTACAACTCATGCATAGTATTTAAAGATATGAAATTAAAATAGTACATTTACGAAAAGCCGTGTAGATAAACTATACTCCATGCAACGAAATAACAGAAACTTTATTTTATGATTCTGATTTTTTTAAACATCAATGAAGTGGGAAATAATATAATAAAGGGGTGTCTACGTTTCTTTGCAGGAAACGCGAAACATTGCCCTTAGGGTCACCAAATCCTATGGTCAGAAAATCAGTGGAACCCCTAAACCAACATTTGCTCATATCAGGTGGCGAAATGTAAAATTCCGCCATTCTGTTCAGGCTATGCGTGAGTGTTATTAAAATAAATAATATCTAGTATGATCTCACTAAGACACGCACTGGAGCAGAAGATGGGGGCCTGCGTAGGGACAGAAATAATTCTAATAATTCCCAGAAATTATTTCCTAAAACGTTGATTTTCGATCTCTTAAAATTCCAGTTTTTTACCAGGTAAAGCAACAAGCTTTCCGTACATTCAAACACGGTTGGCTTTGGATGTTAGTTCCTTCATCGCCATTAGCAAAACTAGCATTACCACTAGCTTAATCTATACCTAATCTGCCTGAATCTTCATCGAGGCAACCTCCTCCAAAACTTAAATGACAACGCGCTAATCTTACCTTAATCTTCTGCAGTACACCGTTGATTAACCTTTTTAATAATAAGATAAAATCCTAAAACCAGCCCACGACATCCAGGGTCTTTCCTATTTCTTAAAGACGTTTCCTTCAGGCACGTAAATGCAGTACTGCATCCGCCTATAATTTACAAAATAATGTCTCGTTTTGCTTGTACTCAAATTTCAAAGAACGTTTAAATTATTGTAATATTATGACGGCATTTTGTGGCTGTTTATACAGGAAAAGTAATCCACAAGTATTGGAATTTATTTATCAACATTAAGTGAAGGTATCTGAGGAGATGCCATTAAATTATATCTGAAATCAAACCCGACTTTTATTTTGGAAAGAAGCATGGCGAAGTAAGTAGGGTGAAAAGCCTGCGCGCCGCGTTACTGTTTAAAAATTGTAAACTAACCAAGATTATTTTGTAGGCACGTTGTATTTTGACGTCAATTTGGGTAATGGTTAAGAGACCGAACAGTTTAAGATAAGAAAATATATTCTGTATTCTTAATCAGAAGTATGCCTGCTGGCGACAGAGCCGAACAATCGATAACATAGAATTTTTGGTGAATAATTAAATATAATAGAATAAATTGACCCGCTTGTTCTAATGTGTGCACGACAAACAGCGGATTTGTGATTATGGACTGGGCTAATAAAGAAAGTGCGATTTTTCTTAGTGTTCAGCAGTACAGAACAGAACGCATCTTCGGCACGTTGGGCAATTGAAACAAACATCTGCTATATTAATACTGTAGCAGCATTAACACTGAGCAATCAGGTATACATTTATACTACGGAAATTCTGATATTCTTCAGAAGCTTCACTGAGCTTCACCCATTGAGACTCACATTTGTTAAGCATGATGAAAGGGTTCCATCATTATACACAGTTACACACTACAGTTTTTAACTGTGTTGCAATTTCTTTTACTAGTTCGTTCAGCTTGAACGTTTGTCCATAATTGCTGTATGAATAGTCAATGAAAGTATGATATTTGGTTTGAAAGTATGTTGATTCTCTACCCCTTAAATTAAATGTGTAGTGTGTTGAATGACTTGCTTTCTGAAGAACAGTTGTCTGCGTTTTGAATAATTAATCAACATTGAATTTGTCTGTGCCATTGTTGGTTTTTACCTGGGTCTCCTTAACATTTGTTTATTTATTTAGGAAAATGACAAAGAAGAGAAAAAGGCAAGATGATTTTCACAAAGTAAAGTTAAAGGTTGGCAAGAAGAAACCCAGAGCTGAGAATGCTACCAACACCAACTTCAAATCGAGGGCCATCCATTTACCGGAGCAGCTGAAACGGGAGGATGGCGGACCCACCACACACAGACAACTCAGCATTAAGGTTCTCTCACACTATACCATTTCCAAAAAAAATCCTTTTTTCATTCATTCAGTCCTCTCAATCTTTCTGTTTCCTTCTGCTTCTGTGAAGATTTTCACATGGCATTTTTTGTCCCTTTTCTTCTTATCCAGGACCTTCTATCCCAGCTGCACCACTACAACAGCAATGTGAAGCAGGATGCCCTGTTGGGCCTGCGGGAGCTGCTCTCGGCTCACCCTTCTCTAGTCGAGCAGAACGCTTCTGTGGTGCTCAGCGAGGTGGCGGCTCTCTTCACCGACAAGGACGATGGTGTACGGACAGCCGCCGTGCGACTCCTGCGCTTCGTGGCCCAGTGCATCCCGGCTGAACACGTGGCGCCCTTCTTCCCGCTGCTGAGCGCCCACCTGACCTGCGCCATGACCCACATCTCTGCCGGCATTCAGGAGGACGCACTGCGGGTTCTTGACGTGCTGCTGGAGCACTACCCTGCCCTCCTGTCGCAGAGTCACACCGTTCTGCTGACCAATTTCCTGGAGCTGATCTCACAGAGGCGTCTGGGTGTGTCCAGGAGCGGAGCCAGCACGAAGAGGGTGGGAAAAGCGAACTATGCTCTGTCCATCAACACTGGACGCTCTGTGACAGCGCAGCAGTGGAGACTCACTGTCCTGCTCAGGTATTGAAGAACTCAGTGAAATACTGTAGATATCCCACTTCTGATGTTGGTGATTAACTGAGACATTTACATTTTTTCTTCTTAACTTTGCTACTGTATAGCACAATATCAACTGATATATTTGTTAAAGTAAGTGTTCTTGTTTGTTCCAGCAACAGTTGTCATTTCATACAGCTTAGTACGGCCTGAAAACAGCCAGAGAAAAAACTCTTTAAATTACAAGACCAAACAGCTTTTTTGAGAATGAAGTATAATGCAAATAGACAGTGCGTTGATATACTGTTTTATTGTTAGGTGTACAATAAAAAAGAGGTGGTGCATTTATAAAGAAATAGAACAAAAAAAAGATTGAGCATAATTAATCATAATAAGCTATTGATAACATGGTCAGATAGCTGTCTAGAGTAAGTGCAGTAGATAGTTATATAGGTTCAGAACACTTGGTACATTTTGATATGAAAAGAGCTGAGTGTAATCACACTTTTAAAGCATACAGTGAAAAAGAGCCTAAATAGTTGGAGCACTCACATTGTTGTAGATTGTAATTTTGGTGCCTTATCTTCAGATTAGGCCGATTTCTCCAGGCTGTGGTGGAGGAAAGGCCCACAGAAGACGGCGTGACACAAGGGGGGACTCTGGGGATGTGGAGCACAGAGAAAGGCACGGTCACACCTTTGGAGGTCAACTGGGAGGAGCAACTCTTTGGGAATGGTGGGGTCAGAGTGTTTGAGAATTCAGGGGCTAAACCAACACCACACTCCACCTATCGGCTAAGGTACGTTTGATGGACTTTAAAGCTACAAATCATGACTGAAATCTGTTGGATTCACTCAGTTCAACAAGTTTTTGTTGTATAATGCACCTCAAAAAGTTAAAGCCAACACTCCTGCTGTTTGCTGATTTCTTAAAGTAAAACATTTATATGCTATTAAGAAGGCAAATATACAGTTAACTCAAATCTCATATCTAATGCTCTAAACTCCTTTAAACCATAATAACACACAATGATAAGCCACAACATTATGACCACCAGCCTGATAATGAGTAGATCTGTGGCTATGTACCCTCCTTATGCCACAAACTATGATGCCCTGTGCATTTTGATACCTTTTTTTAATATCATTTATTTTTTTGCATTTACGGTGAGCAGAAGCTCTTACCCAGAGCGACTTCCATTTCCTAATTAAAGGGATAGTGTCCCTGGAGCAACTTGTGGTTAAGGTTTCTGCTCAGCAATTTGAGCTTCTGTTGAACTTCTGTTGGCCAGCTTTCATTCACATCAAGGTGCCTTGGCCGTTCATCTCCTGTTCACCAGTTTTTACTTCCTTGGTCGACTTTTGATAGCTCCTGACCATAGCAGACTGCAAAATCTCACAAAAGCTGCGGGTTTGAGATAGGGACGCACCGATTGCAATTTTCTTGGCCGATTCCGATTACTGATTTAAGAGTGATCGGCCGATACTTTTTCCGACAATCGATTTTTTTTCCCAGATAACAGAAAAATTAGAGCTGCTGAGAATGATTGCATCGGCTAATAAAAAAATAGTTTCAACTTTTTTATGTAACGGTAGTTACTTTCCTGTTTAATAGCGCTTTTTATAATAGTGACATATAATAGTGGCAGCTCTTACAGCAAATACAAACAAAATCTAATTTCTTTAATATAATGCTTTTATTTTCATAACAAATTTTTTGCCAAATTTAAATAAATAAAATGTAACTCGTGAAATGTAACAACTCCGTAACTCGACGTCTAAAAGTAACGCCTACTTTGGCATTGTATTTTAAGCAGAGGTGATTTTTCAGATTTCTGGAAGCCTGTATCCTCAACTATGGAAAAACGGCTGGATCATCTCTGAAGTGATTAACTTTGCATCTGTGTTTATGCTGAATTGGGGACAGACAAGGGGCAAGGAGCCATTGATTATGCGTTTATTAAACATGTAAGACCTAACTATTAAATTATAATTATAAGGTTGATAACCATAACTTGTGTTTAATCTACCTGTCGCTGCCTTCCTCCGCTATCTTTTGGTTTTTCTGCAAAAACTTTCTGTAGTGTGCAGTCAATCACAAGACCAGGAGCCATCGGCCAATAGGATTCGTGAGGCAGAAGCTGCCAAAAACCCCGCCCCAAACTGCCAAACCCCGCCTCTTTCAAAACTGTCATGCCACAAGAGAAATCTCACTGAGCAAAAAGCCGCTGGACGGTAATCTACTGTGTCCGCGCGAACATTTAACACATCGAGAGGAAAAAACGATTCGCGAGAGGTGAAATACAGTTCACGTACATATTATCACAACCACGACTCGATTCTTAATTTTGTGCCCTCGAAGCTTAATATTTGCCGCTGCTGACTTTTGGAAATTTTCCATTACCGAATTTTTTTGGCGGTAAGCGTATTTTGCGCCATTTAGTTTTGCAGTATTGATGTGACGCCATACTCACGCCGCCTAAAATTCATTTCGCCGCCACCACGATGTCACTCCATTCAAAGTGAATGAGAAACGCCTCCGTTGAGCGTACGTGTGAACGCTGCCTGAATGCGCGCGTGGCTGTGCTGCAAGTAATGCGCATGCGCAAGATCGGGTTGATATCGGCAATACGGCCGATTCCGATCGCTGGCCGATCGATCGGTGCATCCCTAGTTTGAGATGCTCTGACCCAATAGTTCACAATCTGGCCCTTGTGAAAGCTCTTGCTCAAATCCTAATACCCATTTGTTATGCTTTCAACCCGTCAGCTTCAAGAACTAAGTGTTCACTTACTGTCTGATGTACTCGTAATGAGGTAAATAATGCTGTTCCCTTCACTTGTCAATGTTGTGACTGTGAATGAAAGTAGAAGTAGAGGTTTGGTTGTTCATGATATGCCTACTAAAATGCATTTTTCTCTTCACTCGTTTCTTTACATGTGTTTGGCTACTAATTTATTTTTTATCTGCATGAGTTTGGTATGTACTAAACATTTGGTTGTCTTTATGCTCACTGAACGTAGGCCCAATTCGGAGCCTGGCGGTATGGTGGGCGAGGGCCTGTGCTCAGCGGAGACAGTACAGGGCTTTGCGGCGACGCTGGTGCCATTGCTGCTGGAGGTGTGGGTGGAGGCCATGGGTGGGGACAGAGTTCAGGTGGACAGTGGACACCTGCTTTCAGAGGAAGCCATGGCTCTCATGTTCCAGATACTCACAATACTGCAGCTACTGCGCAGACTCGCCCCTCAGAGGGACCAGCAGGACATGCTGGTACACACAAACACGCACACATGCCCACACATGGGATGTGTTCACATTTCTCACAACTTCAGTCATGTCTGAATAGTCTGCAAATGTATTAGCTTGTTTCTATACAAAAGAAGTAATCACTGTTTAGTTCAACACGTTTTTTGATCTGGCTGAGGATGCCCAAAAGTGACCCAAAAGAGTAACTGTTAGACTTCAGGGGTAGATACACATGAGTTATGAGACATTATGCTGTACATTGTTATGATGGCTCAGGTCTTTTCTTGTTGCTGTAGGATGTCTGGTTTCGGAACTCGTATCTAAATGACTTCAATCAGCACTTCATGAGGAGCTTCCCATACGGTCAGCTGGAGGTGGCCAAGCACAAGAAGAAAACTGATGGGAAAAGGTATGAGGGTCCTGTTTATATCTGTTTTTCGCAGGTGTAGTGTATTTACACCGGCAAAGAATGTGTTTTGTTCCAGTTTGCAAAACCTAGCACTGAGCATTCCAAAAAATTTGCAGGTGTATACACTTTGGTTCCCATTTAAGATATAGACAAAAAGAAGGACCTGAAGTGCAAACCACATTATGACTGAATGGAGAAGCTACAAAACGAACATTAAGTCAGTGGTATAAAGGGTGCAGAGGAAACAAAGTTGTTGAGGGTTTTATGTAAACATAATTCATGTAAACATAAGCTTGGAAGCAAAGAATGCATTTCTATCTTTTGATGTTCTTTAATCTTCCCTCAAAGGTATTATTTTTGATTGCACAACAGTGCGGAGACAAACAGGTGGAAATGCACTGTGCTTTTACTGTGCCCTGGTGTATTTGTGGGAGAGATGATTTCAAGCCTGTCTTTGCTTTTGTGTATGTATTTGTTTCTTGTTATTGACTTTGTTTGATCATTAGATGTAAATTTATTACATTTAATTATCAGTTATTTGGACCGTTTCAAAAGGCAGAACGTTTGTCTGGTACGTCTTCTTGATGAAGAAGATAATTGTTTGTTAACGCCAAATATTTGTAAAGAAGAACCAAACAAGTTTCCTTCGCTCGGTCTCTAAGTAATATAAATTATCAAAAAATAATTCTATTCACACTTCTCGACAGAACTTTGGATGCAATAGTGCAACGTTAGTATTAACTAATTGAAGTGAGTGTTTTGGTTTTTTGTTCTAGAGGAGTCCTCTAAATTGTGTGTGAAGTACTACTGTGGTAGGCCCAACACTAACTTTGCCTAGTCTTGACTGGATGTTATGGACTTGTTGGCCACTGGCAGTGCTGCTTTTCCTTATACACTCTTACAAGCGTTCACAGGCAGACAGTAACAAAGTAAAAATAGTTGAGTGCTGTACTTAAGTATGTGTTTTAAAGTACAAGTCTGTACTTGTGTGTCATGTCAGTGTCACTTGTATGCTGCGAACGAGCTCCACCTAAATAATACCAGCTCATTTAGGATCATGTGGTCTGACCTGACCAGTGGTGAATAGTGTCAGAGTTCCTGAATGTCACACTACAGTATTTAGTCGGGCTGCACAACATTGGGGAGAACATTTCTTTTAAATTCATTAAGTCTGAGTAAATTACATCAAACGTACTTAGTCATAAGAAATGTCTCAAGCGAGTAACTTATGTATCAAAGAGCGCACATGTATCACATTGCACATCGAGACGACGATGCTGAAATGGTCGCATTGGGCAGCAGTAGCATTAAACATTTTACTCAGACGTCCGTCTGCATACTCCTCAACTGAGACCTACTCTTCCTTCACAGTAAGAATAAGCAGCAGGCGATGGGAGTCGGCACTGCCAGCGGAAACGTGGAGCCATTGGCGCTGAACGTCACTCTGTGCCAGGTGATGGTCACGCTCAGCCTGAGGGGGCGGGACCATGTGGCTGGTCAGGACGCGGACTGGCTTGGACCAATCAGGGCCTTTGTCACAGACACGCTGTCCAGTGGAAGCAAGCTGAGCTCCAAGCACCTGTCAGCACTGCTGGAGGTGGTCTGGAGAATGATCGTCACCCAGCGCAGTCGAGGTGAGTCCTACTGTGGCTGAGGAATCTCGAACACCTGATAGAATAAAAATGATAACGCTCTTACAACAGAAAATGATACAGGTGGTTCTCTTTATTTTGCCAAAACAAGTAGCAAAACAGTACACAACACCCAACCAGTCCGTGGAACCACCCCGATAGACTGCTGGGCATCCAATTTTATACATTTTCTTCCTCGCTCGGATTACACCCACTTTTTCTTTTGTCACTCCCCTTGTCTTTCACCACTAATATTTCTAATGGACGGTTCCACATCCTCATTTGCATACTAAACTCCACCACTATTTTCTTAGCCAATCAAAAAGAGAGAAATAAAAAATATGGTTTTTACTTGCATCTGACGTATAAGGTTACAGAGTGTGCAGACAGTTCAAACACAGTACAACATCAAGGGTTTGCAGACAGTTCAAACACAGTACAACATCAAGGTCACAGATTCTGCAGGCTGTTCAAGAGCAGTTCAACATCATCACCTCTGTCAAAACACAGCCTCCCATACCACTCTGCATTATTACAATCTGACAAAAACACAGCCTCCCGTACTATTATGCCATTATTACAACAGGTGCATTTGGGGTAAGTTTTAGATCAAAAGGGTAATACACTGGTCAGATATGTAGAATAATATGGGAATTAAGTAAAACCAAAAAGAACATATGTGACCCTATCTGCCGTAATGAGTCGGAAGTCTGCGTTCTGTTTATTTAAATACGGGCCAATTATGTTGAAAAACATCAAAAATATCGATTTTTCTTTTTTGGTCTTATATGAAAGAAAAGGTCTTCAAAATTAATCTCCCAAAGTTTCATCATGGAAATAATTGTGAAAATGTACTTAAATGGCTATTTAAGTTGAGTTGCAGCTCTCAAATCTTACAAAAGAATGTCCAAAATAAATGCTGTTTTCGCTTTATTTGATAAGTATTTAATAAATATTTTGAACTATTTGACGCTTCAGTCTGATTTAATATATTTTCCTAAGTATCTAAATGTAGTAAAATTTTGTTGTTGAATACTGGGTGCATCTCTTTGGATGCTATGGATTGTTAAAGATATCAACAAAAAACTGACAAAAAACTTTTTCAGTTGGAAAATGGTGCTGCGATACCATAATTCAAACGATTGTAACTTGACAACCATTTAAGATATAGCTTTGACCGAGATATCATTTTAAAGCTTATTTTCTCATCTTTTCAATAATACCAATAAAACCTCAGTTTTGAATTTTGGGTCACTGTGACTCATTTTGCCAGATCAGGTCACATATCATGAATATGATAGGACAATGTAATAAAAGAAAATAAGAAGAAAATGTTATATAATGTTACACACTCATGAATATGCTACATAGTTGAAATAAAAATATGATAAGTCAAAAGAAATAAAAATATGATAAACGATAATACTGCAAAACTGCCATAGCTCCAGGTTTCATTCAGGGGTACTTTCAGGTTTTCATACATATATAGCAGGCCAGTGGTGGTTCCCAAACTTGGTCTGCATGGCCCCCATTTGTAGATGAAAATATTTTAAGCCCTCCAAGAACCCTCCTGACAAATAGTGTATAGCAATGTTTCACGCTTGCTGTCGTCTAAAGTGAAAGCAAATGTTACTGTCGTCAGCTGTATACAGGTGTACAGAGAGACGAGACGGTGCAGCCTGTGAGGAAACTTGCACTTTAACATCTATACTGTTTATGTCCTGGCTATAAATGTGGCACGCACGTGTGTTTGTGTGTCCAGCAGTGACGGAGGAGCTCCTACAGGCGGTGTTTGTCCAGTATCAGCAGAAGAATTTGGGGCTTTCGGTTCGAATGCTTCTGCTGCGTTTCTTTAGCCAGCTCTACATACAGGAACACCAGAACCAGCCTCATATCGCCAGGTACACACACACACTCAAAGATCTTATTTAGGCTATGAAAAATGTACATCTCTGAAACTGCTGTTCATTTATTTTTCAATTCTGAAATTAGGGAATTTTTAACAAACAGAGCACTTCCCAAACTTCACCACTAGAGGTCACTCGCATTGTCCTTTAACATGTTAGGGAGAGAAAAATCCCTACACACTGAGTTATAGTTTCTCTCTCTCTCACAGGAGCAGGATTTTGGCTCGCTGGTTGGCATCATTGCCAGTGCAGTTAGTGCAGTTGGGCAGTCGCAACCCTCAGTTGTCTGCACAGCTTCTACAAACAGTGCAGTCGGCCGCAGCATGGGGCAACAAAGACCTGCTGCACAGCTTGCAGACTCATGCCTGCAGCCTCTACGGTAATCACACACAGATATACTCATATATAACCTTTATGGTAACTACACACAGTCACATTTACAACTTTATTATAATCTCACACACGGTGAGCTTAACTGCTCAAGTCAAGATTTATTTTAATATTTTTTTTCTCGACCGTCATTCAGATATAGGCCATATATAATTTGTTGAGATGTGGCAAATATCAGATTCCAGTGTGAACCAGTCATGTCAGCCGGTCATCCGGATGTGCAAACGAATAACACTCTTATCCAGAACAACTTTCATTTCCTAGTTACAGGAACAGCCTCCCTGAAGCAACTTGGGGTTAAGGATATTGCATAGGGGCCTAACGTTAGTTCTGGGATTCCAACCCCCAACACATGGCTTTAGTCACTTAGACCACCGCAGTCAGATTCCTTAATCACTCAACCAACCTGTCTGATTAGCAGTTAATTAAGGATGAGGAGCAAGAACGCTTTCAAACACGGACCGCTTACGATACAACCCGTCAAGTTTTACTTGAACAAAAATGCGGCCCCAAATACTTACAAATAAATGTCCCCGCTCCTCCAGTTCCTAACTACACGCCGCATTTGCCCACGCTTGAGTGTCACACTCACCCAGAATTGTGATTAAAAAACTGTTACACTGCCAACTGCCCCCAGTGATACCACTGAGGTATTCATGAGTAAGGCACCGTCCCCAAGCACTGCTCCTCTGGCGCTGGCCGTTAGCTGCCCATTGCTCCTTCACAGAGCAGTCAAATGAAGAGGTTACATTTCATTGTGGTGCACTGTGTGCTGTGCAGTGCTGTGTTCATAATGGTAAAATCACTCACTTTCACATATTCCGTGATTTTAAGATGTTGTAATAAAGGCGTTGCAGTGCCAATCACAAACTTTTTTGTTTGTAGAAATGAAATGTATAGTGTACAAGCTTATGCATAAACACCACTCACAATCCTATTTACGTTGTGTTTTTGCTGCATAGACACACTCCCACCTCCTTGAACTTCTTTTCAAACTAACAGGTGCCAAATTGACAGTTAATGTGCAAGATTTGCCTGTTAAAATTCAGAAGTAAATACTTCCGTATTTTCAGACACAAATTCCAGCCAGGACCTTTACACGCCAAGTCTCTTTATCTAGCGTGCGAGCACGCACACACACACTCGGAGAGGTCCATAAACAGGACAAAATGTGAATTGTTCCAGGGTAAACTGCGTGTCATCTCTCACCCAAAGCTGTCGGCCACAGTTGCCGTAAAAAGTGTCCTCCATGTAGCGTACGTGTGTGCGTGGGGTGGGGTGGTATGATATGACGCGTGTGAGGGTGTGTGTGGGTGTGTGAGACAGTGAAAGTGAGTGAGTCTGAGTGGTGGTGTCTCCGCGTGTGTGTGTGTGTGTGTGTGTGATATAAGCTTTCTGTAGTTTCGTGTTTCTAGAACACAGCGCTCTCTTTGTATGCGAGGGCCCTGGTGACATCAGCAGAGTGCGTCAGCAGCTAATAATGTCTGTCTATCTGTGATCACTTACAAGGAGAGAACACTCTCTCTCCCTTTTATATACACACACACACACACGTACACAAGCACACAGTACTACTACCAATAGTAACATCGTAAACCTGTCAGATGGGAGAGCACGTTCTCTGTTTTCTTGCATGGGATTCATTTAAAGTTAATGTGCATTTTGAGTTATGTGTATGTGTGTCTCTGCGTGTTTGTGTGTGTAGATCCGCAGGACGGTTGTGTTGTCGTGCTGCCAGTGGAGCAGCAGCAGCGCTTGGTTCAGATCCTCTACTTTCTGTCATCCTTCCCACCTGACGTCCTGGCCTGCCTCAGCCAAGTGTGCAACACGGGCAGAGTGTCTGCTAGCCTAGCCGCTACGCTAATCCGCACAGTGCACCTGAGGTACGACTCACACATACACACACACACACGCACACAAATGCACGCAGCTTTAAAAACTTTAAAATCCGACCAGACTAACTGTAGCATCTCATATATGAATTACTTTAAATTTGGAGTTGTTGACATTATTTCCGGTAAAATCTCAATCCAGCCTGTTGAAGTACGCTTGTGTCTTAAACCATCACACACTATTTGCCGTCTCCCTTGAAACTGTACCTTTTGTCAGTTACAGACGTTCCATTTTTTATTAGTGAGATTTACTTGAAGGTTAAGAAATAATTAAGCCCTTATTCCAGCTGCATTTGTTTCGTGAATGTGTGAACGCCATACAAGCCTGGAGGTCTCAGCTATATGCTATACGCCCCAGTCTCGCTGTGCCAACCCACTACAGCCTGAAAAACAGAACACTTTTCAATTGAAAATGTACACTATAACACAGCTATACGCCCCAGTCTCGCTGTGCCAACCCACTACAGCCTGAAAAACAGAACACTTTTCAATTGAAAATGTACACTATAACACAGATAAGACGCATTGTATATTGGACAAATGTTACACATTACGTGAGGAGGATTCCTTATTTACACAGAACCTGTGTGTGTGTGTAATGGCATCTGGAGCCATGAGTGTTGTTGTGGATACACTGCTGGGCAAAAAAAAGAGATGGCCAAACAGAGTTTATTGCATGTTTTATGACTACTTTTCTTGTTTAACAAATGCAGATGATTTGGATTTTGGACATGCCTACACCATCGCGACCTTTCTGACGTACAATAAATACAGTTAATAAATTGGATAAATCGGTCTGATGCCGATGACAAAAAAGTTATTGTTGACTGATTCCGATATGATTTCGATATTATTGTGCATCCCTATTATAAAATGAATCGTGGTATGAGCAGAGCCATGCGTTTGAAGGGCCATAAAAACTATAGAACACATAGTCACGGGATGGAAATGTGTGTGTGTGTGTGTGTTTTCCTGTCCACGTCCCTGCATCCAAACAGGTATTACAGTCTGCTTTTAGTACATCTGTGTCTAGCGGCGACCGAGAGGCGACAGCAGTCAAGAAGTTTATGCTGCTAATGAAATCAAACAATTTATCCAATCAGAGGCAGCCAGGCTTTGGGTAGCATGATCAGAGGTGGGCCAATTCCCGCCACTTAAGTCTGATTGGCCCGTGACTGTTTGTCATTAGCTATGATTGGCCATAATAAAGCGGAACAAAGCCACCAGTCATGACTGAATGTAGCCAAGGTCATAGATATTAGGTACATTGTATTCCAGAGCTTTCTATTGGATCTGATGTAAAACTGTAGGGCTGGGGATATTTTGCACTTAATTATTCCCTTTATTGCACATCACATAAATTCCCTTTACCGATTATTAAATTGTCTTTCTCCTTTAGAGATTTCCTTTTTTTTTTCTTGAGCAGAAAGCTTGGTTTGCATTGCTTTTTATTTCTTAATTTTTTTAGCATTTAAAGACCAGCAAGATGTAAGTTCTTGCAGCTATTGTGATGTTAAACATTTAAGGGGCAGTTGGTAGTGTAATGATTAGGAAGTTGGCCCCGTGATTTGACGGTTGCTGGTTCAACCTTTGGACCAGTAAAGGTATCACTGAGGTACTCATGAGCAAGGTACCGCCCCCAAGCACTGCTCCCCGGGTGCCAAAAAACTACCCGCTGCTCCTTCACGGATGGGTCAAATGCAGAAGTCACATTTCATTGTGGTACACGGTGTGCTATTCACAATAACAAATAACCACTCACATTTTCATTTGATTTCCTACCTAAATATCGCCACGTTCTTTTTTTCCATGCCTTTTTTGGACACAACATAATCAGTGAGTGATTGACAGGATGCTATGAACTCTGTAACATGCAGAGGCTTCCGGGCTTTGAGTGTGTGAATGTGTGTGTGTGAGAGAGAGAGAATGAGAGAGACATGCTGTGGCCCCGCTGTGGTTTTTAGACACTAGCCTAAAGCCACTCTTTTATTTGTGGTTTTCCTTCAAATCCTAACGGGTGCACCGTCAGGGAAACACACACAGTGGGCAGTGTTTTGTGTGAAGGTGTGTGTGTGTGTGTGTGTGTTTGTGTGCACTTCAGTTCCTCCGGGCTCTGTTTGCTCAACAGGAGAGAAAGAGAGAGAGAGATGGGCTGAAAAGAGGGCACCAGAGGTAATTGCAAAAGTCTCTAGTATAGCCAGTAGGGGGCAGTATTGCACTTTTCAACACTTTTCCCACATTTTTAGTTTTACTGATCATCACTCTCACTGTGTCTTACAATTCTCAACACCTGCCAAATGGAATTTAAAAACCGTAAGTAGTAAGCAATCAGAATGAATCACAGGATAGGTTTCTACCATATGAGAGGGACTGTTTTTCATGGCAAAACATTTTTGAGCCAGATTAATTTGCGCAGTGTAGTTTAAGTGAGTGAGTGATTTTTGTCATCGTGAACACACCACAGCATAGCACACAGTGCACCACAATGAAATGTGACCATCCATGAAGGAGCAGTGGGCAGCTAACAAGCGCCCGGGGAGCAGTGCTTGGGTACCTTGCTCATGACTACCTCAGTGCTAACTTTACCGTTATTCGAACCTGCGACCTTCTGATCACGGGGCGAACACCCTACTGTTATGCCACCAACTGCCCCCGTAGTTGTAATTACTGTACAGCTAGTACTTGATGCTAAGACAACATTGCATTTTGCATTGCAAAATTTGTTACATTTTGTGTTTGTTCTCAAGGTGCTTTCTAAAAATTGTGAAAACGTTAAAATATGTAAATATTGACCTTTAACTGACAGTACCAACTACTTTATAAATAATTACTGGCTTTTTTTACAGTTAAAACATGAGCCATGTCATCTCATCTCTCCGTGTAGTTGGAGAGTATATAGCAGAGACGACAATAAAGCTTACTTTGACTTTGACTCTAGATAAAGAGTATGTAAAGTCCTGGTGAAGTTATTTAAATGAGGAAACACCACAAAGAGATTCTCAAGTTCACAATGTTTTGCCTGTCAGAGTTTGCATGTTTTGTTGAAATGTGTTGAAACGTCTATAAATGAATCATGAGTGAAAAAATAATGCATAAAAGTTGAGCATTTAAGAGGCTCACTGGGAGAGGAAGGGGGGAACCCATTCATATAACATGTTGAGGACAAATGGCATCCTTTCCATCCAAATGGAATGTTCCATTAAATTGACTTTTCATGCCATTTTTAAATGTTTGTTTTAGAACTTTTAACCGCTGCAGGAGTCGTGGGAGCTCTAGTGTCTGGGTGTAGCAGGCAATATGAAACCACCAAGGTCTTGTTTTCCGGAGTTGATTTGAGCGAAACGTTCAAGTTACTGGCTAACGCGAGCGTAAATAGGCATGCTTTATGTGTTTAGGGAAAACTCCCTGGCCCTGCTCCAACACGCGCAACGTTATTCTCCTCCCTTTTAGGAAACTCCTCACGCCATCTTTATGCTCAGCACGGTTTGTAATAGACCCGGGCGATATGACCTCACGATAATTTTACAATGACAGTGTTAAAAAAGAAAGAAAGAATAAAGGCACCCCATGAAAGCACATACCGGGGAAAGCCTTTACTAAATATAGTGTCGTGCTAAAATGAAGTCAGTGAGTGATGTGTAATGCTGGTGTAATGTTTCTGTGTTAAAATGCATATCCTTGTTAAAAGCCCTTGTGTAGACTCATAAGACTCACATAAGGTATAATTTATCAAAAAAAATAACGCTTATAAATGATTTTATAGAACAAGTATATTTAGTCAAGTCAAAGTAAACTTTTTCACTACTGTATACAAGTATCTATAGACAGAGAGAGACAACGTAGCTCCAGTTTCAAGTCAAGTAACAACAGCCAAGTGGAGAAAAATTACAATCAGCAGTCTGTGCAAATAATGCTTCAGAAATTACAATTCAGTAATATGTGGAATAGTGTTTCAGTAGTATATGCAGATATTGTAACAGCAGTCAGGTGGAGAGAAGTACAGTTTTAATGATACAATTACAATTATTTTGTGCAATCAAGAAATATTACAATAAAATAGTGTATTAAATGTATAGTTTCACCTGCTTCGTATCAAGAGAAACTTTGGTGAGAGATGCTGGCAAACCGCAAGATCACAGATTTTATGTTATGTAATTCTGTATATATTATGTAGCCACCCACACAGACGCCTGCTGAACTCAGACTGCATGTCTGGACTGTGTCCACTAAAACAAGATCAAAATGTGGCAGAAATTCATCAAGTTTTTCATGGTTGAGTAATTTCGCTAAACTGATTATTCCTGCCTGCATGTAAAACACAAAAGCAGTGTGTAATTGAAGCCCACAGTTAGAGACTACACTTCTTCTCTTACTAGCTACAGCTTGCGTTTGCCCTCCATTAACCCTTTATTAATGGCTAGTTTACTTTTGTCAGCACTTTTTGTAGGGTGGGCAACTCGACTATGGACGAAAAAGTTGAAAGTTCATATCCAGTCCTGTTCCAGTTTGCAAGAACTACCACCGTTGGGCCTCGGAGCAAGAACCTTAACCTCAAGTTGTCTCTGTACATTTACATTTACTGCATTTAGCAGATGCTCTTTTCCCATTTCCTAATTTCAGGGACAGTCTCCCTGAGAACAGCCCAGTGACTGTGCTGGAGGTAGGATGCAACCATACAACCTTTTGGTCCAGAGACGAGACCTTAACCAATTAAGAAGTGACTAATTAACAAATTGAGAAATAAAAGTGTTTGCTAACTGCTATAAACGTAAACGCACTACACTATAAAACAGTGCTGCGTCAGTGTCACTGTTGTGTAGAGACGCTTCACCTAAATGGCACCAGCCGCACTGAGATCAAGAGGTCAGAAACTGACTAAGAGGAGAGCGTACATAACTGTACATAACAACAGACAGGTTGTTTGTGATCGTCCTCCTACAAAGGGCAGATATAAGAGAGATTTCCCTCATTAATTGGCTACTGAGACGGCTAAATATTGTTAATGTCTTACTAACAGTTGAGCTAGCAGATTCATATGCTGATCCAGAAAAGTTTGCCTCTATATTAGTGTTCCGCGGACGTTCCATTCCGAAATCAGATTAGAGAGCAAATGTCCCGATTTAGTCTTAAATGTGTGTTTTGTGTGTATGAAAATAGTCATTGGCTTCTCGCTTTCCGATCAAATCTGTCATTCGATAAATGGAAGGCATTATCTGTGTGCATTCCTCAGTTGTCTGGTTATTGCGGTCGAGAGTGTGAGAGACTGATGACTTACAAGAGGACCTACTGTATGCGTTTGCGCAGCTTTTATGGACGCCGCCACCCGTGACGGCCGATGGGATTTCTGCCAGCTGCCGCGCGTTACGTAAACCATCCGCATGCTCCTCCCGCAATCACAAGAGCGCCGGAATAAAAGTGATTTATCGGCCCGACGTGCCCGGCCGCATCTACAGGCCCTCGACAGGGCGGAAGGTGGGGAGGACGGCATGAGGACATGCCCTGGATTGACCACAATACATGCACACAGACATATTAGCCGCCTCTCTCAGACACAAAAGGCCCCCAAGGGGACGGTTCTCACGCTGCCTTACCATGGAGCTACTCCGGATGAGGGTGAATGCAACTCTGGAAATGTAAAGCCTTTAGGCTGGTTAGGTGACGCAGAGTTCTGACGAAGAAGGACATCCAGGGGTTTTGCTGCGGGCAGAATGGGGAACTGGGGAAACCACTGAGAAGTTTGCTCCCCAAACATAATGTTACGCAAAGATGCATGACTACGGTTTTGTTGACATGGTTTGAAATTCAGTCCTTAACCCTTATTTAGCCAATTGTTTTTATTTTAATTTTTAAATGTGCTATGATCTTGCCAAAATAAATCTTATAGTTTTGCTGGCCTGTTCAGCACTTAGATGAGAAAATCAAGTGGTTAAAGTTCTTGCTGCTGGAAGAGATGTTGGTGGGACCATCAGGGGATGTCATCTTGAGGTCTGTGTCTTGTCTTTAGGGCAGAGGTTTTCAACCGGTGTTCCCCAGCGGCAGTGCGGGTGGTCCGTGACATGCAATGCAGTTTTACTACTCAAAACATTTTTTTTTTTAGTGAGTTCATTTTATGTATATTTGTAAAACATTTCCAGACGATGTGGGCACCCACATGGACACACAGTGGGTCGCAGACTACTGCTTAGTTTGAGGGGTGGTCCATGGCACAGAACCAGTTATAAACCCCCGTTTACAGGGTTCATGTTGGAAGCTCTATAGTCGGACACCAGTGTATGTGGCTCCATACCTTAATAACGTTAACACACATGCAACCAACGAATAAATGTCTTTATAAAGCTACGGGGGAGTGGTAGTGTAATGCTTGAGGAGTTGTTCCTGTGATCAGAAGGCCACCAGTTGAACTCCAGGATTGGTAAAGGTACCGTCCCCACACACTGTCCACTGCTCCTTCACGGATGGATCAAATGCGGAGGTCACATGTTGTTGTGGTGCACTATGTTCTAGTTTGTGCTGTGTTGTGTTCACACTGACTGTAATCATTTACTTTTGAAAAGTAATCGCTCACTCTCTTCGTGATTGTTTCTTCAAGAACTTGAGTAGGTCTCTGTCGAGCTGGAGTAATTGCAGTTTCTCTTTGGTGATGAAAACGGCTGGTTACTTGGTGTTCTTGTTGTTCTCAGTTCTCTGTGTTAATCATCCCCCTGCCCCCTTGTCCCTAATGCCATACGGCTTGTTGACCTCTCACTCCCGTTAACTACCACTATTCGCATCCGGACGCAACGTTCTAATTCCTCGCACCAGGTAAGGCAGAAGCAGGAGTTGCGGACGCACGTTAGGGTGCACGGAGGGCCAGGCATGCGCTCGGGTGTGAACGTCTGTATATTAAGACTGGGCGTTCTGCTGTGGTACGAGATTGTTCTTGGAGGAAATGGCCAGGCTCAAGTGTCGGGTATTTTTAGACTGACATTCTCACTACACACACTCATACACAAGTACAGTGTGGCACATTGTAATAGGAGAGCAGATCAGTCCTGGACCACTGCACAGTAATGTGTGTGTGTGTGTGTCTGTGTGGTCTTTGGCAGGTCTCCCTTAAGTGGCTGGTCGAGCAGGTCTCAGGATGTGCCAGTGAGGGACGTGGATTACCTAAGTTTCCTCTTCTCTACTCTGACAGGTATGGACGCACGCACCCCCCCCCCTCGAGGCACATAAAGTGCAGGGTGCCTCTTGGAAGCCGTCTCAGGGATAGTGTTGGCAGAAAGTGAATTAAGAAAAAATATCTCTCTACCTTTCTTTTCCTGTCTGTCTCTCATTCTTTCTTCATTCTCTCTCTCTCTCTCTCTCTCTCTCTCTCTCTCTTTTTCCTTTCTCTCTTCCTCCGTTTCTGATATTATTCTCTCTTTCTTTCTCTCCCTCCCTCTCAGGTTTCTCCTCAGACGCCCTGAGGGCCCTCCAGCAGGCGGACGATGAAGGCCTGCTTCCCTCCTCGTCTCTCTCCCCACTCAGCGTCTACCCGACTCCGCTCGAGCAGTTCACACACCACTGGGACGTGGTCGAGGTGAGAGTAGCGCCGCACCCCATCTCGCTCTCTCCCTCCGTTCTCCCTCCTCTCCCCCGAGTCTCTGTACCACAATTCCCCACAGCACACCTCTTCCAGCTTTGCCCCCAAAAGAGGCCGGGATTTATCGTTCCGCCTCAGCGCCAACTCAGCATGCCAAATCAAATGCCTTCCTTCTTCAATTTGCTGTTGGAAGGAGGCTTCATCCTTCCTTTTTCCAGCACTTAACAAAGACGTCTGTAGGTTCTCTGTCGTCCAGGATATGGCTTGAGAGTTTGAATCAGGGGGAACCGGACTTCATTTAAGGTTCTTGAAGACGTTTGAAGTCTCATTCAAAAGGCTTCCTTTCCGAGGAAAAATGCAGCGTCTTCAAAAACATTTAAAAAAGTCCATCTTCTTTGAATCAAGCTCTTGAGAACACTTAGCAAATAAACTTAAAAAAGTTAATCATCCCCTAACGCCATACGGCTTGTTGACCTCTCGCTCCCGTTAACTACCTCGAGCGTCCACCATCCGCATCCGGACGCCACGTTTTAATTCCTCGCACGGGTCTTTTAGTTCCTCGGGAGTGGAACCAGTTTGCAGGGTTTGAGGGGGGTGGGAGGACGGTTTATCGCGGCGCACCGGTGTAGGTGGCTCCATATTTCAATAAGGGCTGGTTATCGGAGTGCCCCAGGCGACGGCAAAATGCTAATGCCAGCCAGCGGACACCATCACTGCCTGACATTTTACACGGAAATTAACAACCAACAAAACCTTGCCCTCTGGCTAGGGTCTCTCTCTCAACCTGACACACCTCCCCCACTCACGGACACGCGCGTGCACACACACACACACACACACACATATACACACTCGCGGCTAATTCCTCTATACAATTATGGCCAGACTTTCATTTCTGTGTCCGAGCCAATCAGCATGCCCGCTGGTGGCAGGGCGGCTGTCATCGCTGCTGATGCGGTAATGAAGGGCGACGAGTTGATGCCAACAGGTGAGACTGATGGAAAATAATGGGCCTTAATGAGGAAAAGTGTCTTATCCCACACCACACACACCCCCACACACAAACACACACTTAAGCCTGCCTATACAGAACCCATTTCAATATGAAGTCTGGACATTATTAAAATGATTAATTTTTATCTTTCAGAGAAATTGCCTCCTTCCGACTGTCTACAAACTCTTGCAACTCTTGGACAAACTTTCCAGACAGATACGCCTTAATATGTAGGGAGTGTCTTAATTCACACTTATATAAGCCTTTTAAAATAAAGGCGGAGTTATATATATATATATATATACATATGGCAGTTGGTAGTGTAATGTTAGGGTTGCCCTATGATTGAAATGTCACCGGTACAAATCCTGGACTGGGAAAGGTACCACTGAGGTACTCATGAACAAGGTACCATCCCCGAGCACTGCTCCCCATATCAGCTGTGCGCTGCTCCGTCATCCTTCACTGATTGGTCACATTTAGTTGTGCTGCATTGTCTGCTGTGCTGTGTTCACAATGACAAATAATCACTCACTTTCACTATATTAATTTTAGTGTCTAACGTGTAAAGCTCATATTCTTATCATTCAAAGTCAAAGTAAACTGTATAGAGAGTAAAAGTACAAGTATATAGAGAGTCGAGGAGACGTGGCTCCAGTTTCTACAGTACAAAGAACAAATGAGGCACATAGAGTAAGAATATATACAGTATACATAGGCTACGTTCACACTGCCAGCCACATCGTTCAATTCCGATTTTTTGCTCAGATCGGATTTGTCTATCTTGATGGTTCACATTCATAACTACAAGTGACCTGTATCTAACTGTAATGTGAACGCATCGGTCCTCCAAAACGTCATGCATGCGCACATTGATACGTTTTTACACGGGTCAACTGCGTCACCAACAACAAAAAACGTCATATCTGTGGGACGACTCATGGCATTAAAAATGGAGGCGTTTAGTAGTTCATGCATGTATCGCACTTTGCTCTGGAGGACGACAAACAGTGAATCAGCTGTACATGAGCAGGTCGAAAAGGAGAAAAAAAGTCAATTAAATCCCCAACTTCTCCATCCTTCCACTGACTGTTATGGCAGCTCTCCTCCATTTTTACCTTCCCGCGCTGCCGGTGCAGGCTGATGATGTCAGCGCATGCATATAAGCAAAAAGCCACATGAATTCCGATCTGAGCGTTCACATTTAGGTCGCATGGCCGCGAATCGGATACGTGTCGGATTTAGTACCACATATGAAAGTGACACAAATCCGATTTGAAAAGATCATAATTGCGAGTCCACACAGCCCTGAAAAGATCAGATATGTGTCACATTAAGGCAAAAAATCCGATTTGAGTCACTTCAGCATGCCAGTGTGAACGTAGCCATAGACTGTAAAACTCTAAACTAGAAGTAGAAAAAGAGACGGAAATATAGTTACAATATACTCACAATATATTCGAACTACAATCTGGTCCTGGAATTATCTTTGTGCATTGAACAGCTGCAGCTGAATATGAGAATTCTATAGAGATGTTCTATTAAATATCGTGGCAGCAGTCAAATGGAGCAAACTACACCCTGGAACATGGACAATAAGGTTCAATAACATGTGCCAGTATTGGAACAATAGTCAAGCAGAGAAAATGTACTCAAGATTAGCAGCAGTCTGATCTGCACAGTTCGTCTGTAAACGTAAAAACAGTATCCCTGGAGCAGTTTCAATGTGGCATGGATGAGCTTGTGCATGGAGCTGCAAGTGCATCACAAAACAGTGGTGATGATCTCTAGTCTTCCACTTACAACATTGTGTGTTTTGAGGCAGTAAGCCACAGATAACAATATAGTTTTTGCAGTTCAGGCCTCACACTCCAATTTTCCATGAAATGAAATCATTATTAAATACTTGGCCACAGTTAAATGACATTCTACTAAACAATTCTGAATCTAGAGGATTTTTTTGTTTGAAACCCAAATAGAAAAAAATCACAATTTAACCACTAATGCAATGTTTCTACAGCCTTTATAAGCATTTTTTTAAACATGGGCTGACTTCAAGTTTTTATAAATGCAAAAAACAGCGCTACCTTGCTGCCAAATGATGTTTACAACACAGTATTTCATCTATTGACTGCTTCTTTTTAAAGAACTTTTGGGTGTGATGTGTTTAAGTAATAATATGCAACAGGGAGTTTATTATAGTTATGATCATGATGTCCCGCTGATTATGGTTATGATCATGATGTCCCGCTGTTATTATTTAGCAAATTCTGCTAATATTAATAGTAGCAAGTAGTTTTTTACAGTTAAATTGTGGCATGAAACGTTTTATTAGTGAATATCAAAACTTATCTCAAACTCATTTTTAATCTCAAAATATATCGATCACAAAATGTTTCTAAAAACGACAAATGTAAAGCTTTGTTTACCATATTGACCTTTACCACTGAACAGAATGTTATTTTTGAATCCACGTTTTGAATCACTAAGGTGTAAAAACAGTAAGTGCTCTTTTTTTCCTTCTTTTCAGCTTCTTAACTTGATAATTACAACCTAATTAGATTTAAAAATGGTTGGTGTGCATGTGTGTGAATGTACACACATGTAGACCTGACGGGGGTCGACGTCTTTATTGCCAATCAGTCCTGTCTAATCTCAGGCGTATGTAATGTGTGTTAACATGGTTAGTTTGATTAATGTCTGAAAATAACCTGCTCTGAATGACATTCCCATCTGCCTTCATCTGTTTAATCCAATCGAGTCTAATGCTATTAGCACTATTTGATTTCACACGTATACACACACACACACACACTTATTTATTGTTTGTGCTCATAAAACATCAGCGGAGAGAGAGGCAGATCGTCGATAACCCGTCCAGCGTCAAACTCCATTAGGGGAGACGGCTATCGGTGACCGGGAAACCCTTTAAGCCCGTCAGCGTGTGTGGTACAGGTAGCTTTGGTTCTCTAAAGGATGAGTTCATTCGTTCTCTTAAAGAGCCCTGCTTAAGTGTGTTTGTGTGTAGGAAATCCCTCAGTGTGGTGCCATTGGGTTTTTGGTCCCTTAGAAGTAGGGTTACGCCGATCTGATACGTGGATCGAATATCGCTCCGATAACGACTCAAACAGCTGTATCGGGTATCGAATGGCATTGGGTTGATCTATGGAGCCGATCTGTTCAATTAAATTGTAGGTTTTTCTACGTATCTTTGCGTATGCACAAACTCTGTATGCATGGGAAGTGGCACTGCGGTAAAGCTGGTTTGTTGTTTGACATTCACGCTACTTCGTACATATCGATATGACAATGAGTGGAACAAGCAACGAAACGCAACATACTACAACCCCAAACGCAAATCATGTGGTTATATCACATGTAATTATTACATTGTTTTAATTAGGAAAACAGTATTTACATCAAGTATTTTCCTTAAGCATAATAACAGAATAATCTCCTTAACACAACTTATTCATTAAAAACTGTTGTCGTATCGGTGCTCGGGATCGGCATATACCCAAAGCCCAAGTATCGACATCGGTATCAGAACTGAAGAAGTTGGATCGGTGCAACCCTGCTTCGATTTTTATTATTTAGAAAGGAACGCACCGATCCAACTTCTTTCAGCCACGATACTGATACTTAGGGCTGAGCGATATGACGACATATAGTATATCAGATGATGAAGTAAAACCATCTTGCAGTGAATATTATGCACCATCATTTTGCGATGTCGCAAAATACATTGTTTTAAAGCATTATTTTTTCATTATTTGGATGAGGGTGGGCAGTGTTACACGCCACCGCAAGAATATAGAGAGAAACCAAGCGGATGGCGAAATGAGGCTTTGTAAAACACTGAAGCGTGCAAAGCAGCTGGAATTTCCAGAATAAATTTGAAACAATCAGACAGATGTCACTATGGAGAAACCTCCTGTCCACTTTGACTTTCGCAACATCTTGACTCACACAAGTCCTGAGAAATTCTTAACTACTTTTATTCCTGCTATGTTATGCCAGACTGTCGACTCATAATCTACTTGTTTGTTTTTAAAAAGTGTTTTTATATTTACATTAGTGCTGTCTTAAATTTTTAATCAGATTAATCACCGGGTTGCTGTGGATTAATTTTGATTAATCATGATTAAATATCATTCATTTTTAATCTATATTAATCGCATTTCATTTTGCATGAGCAAACAGACTCAAGAAAAAAAGGTATATATATATACTTAACATGTTTATTGAACATTTTGAACATTCATGTTAACAAAAAACTCTCTAAACATGTATCCACATTAATGTGACCCTGCTACTCCTCTTTCAGCCAGTTACTAAGACAAACTAACTTGTTGACATTGTCCAAGAGGAGAGCTGACCGCTTCTTATTTACAGTGTTGCCTGCAACTGAGAACAGTCTCTCACATGGAACAGTGGTTGCAGGAGTGGCAAGATATGTACAAGTCAGCAGTGCCAGCTTGTCATGAGCTCCTGAATGAGCTGACCACCACTCCAGGGGACAGTCTTGCATACTAATGATTGGCTCTGCTCTGTACAAGTGCATGATTCTGTCAGGCATCATCTCCTCATCTGATTCTGAATCTGAGCCTATCTGTAAAAGACTCATTTTCTTGGGTGGCTCATCTTCACAAGTCTGTCGAGGTGGGGATTGTTCATGCAGCAGTCTTCCAAGTGTGGTCCACACCCTCTCTCTGTCACTCTTGGGGAGGCACTTCAAGTCCTTGAAATGAGGATCCAAAGCTGTTGCAATCTTGATCCATTCATTGTTGATATAGTTTTGTTGACGGGAGGTTAGGTCTTCTTGGAATGCTGTTTTAAACCTAGCTACATATGCAGGGTCGTCATCAGAGGTTTCCATCTCCCGATGCAGGCGGCAGAGGGAAGGCAGTACCACTGAGCAGGAAATGTAGGATTCCCCACCCAGAATCTGAGTTACATACCTTTAGTGAAAACACACAAACAGAGGGAGAGACGGAAGAAGAACAAAATGGTTATTAAAACAAGAAATGGATTTTCTTTAATCAATTCATTTTATTTCAGCCTAAATTGTATGTAGATTGCTTATTTGCAGGGCTCCAGAAGAGACTCCAGTTTCTGCAGTTTGTCCCATTCTTGTGGCGTCAACATGACAAGTTTGTGGCTCTGTTGGTCCAGGGAGGCTTTAATTGCTGCTTGGTTGCGGTTTAGACGCTTGACCATTTCTAGTGTTGAATTCCAGCGTGTTGGCACGTCCTGGATCAATGGCTCCTTCCGCTGCCCCAGGGTTGTTTGCTGTGTTTCCAGCTCTGAGGCGTTGGCTGGACTCTGTTTGAAGTGGCCAACGATTTTCCGACACTTGGACAATGCGCTCAGAAATCCACTGTCACCAAGTCTCACAGTGATGCATCTCTGTAAGATGTGAGCCACACAAGGCATATGCTCAAATGGCAAAAGTTTAGCTGCAGCTGTCATGTTTAGTGCACAATCAGTCCCTACAGTTGTGATTTTTCCTTCAATTTCCCACTCACATGCCACTGTTAAGAAATATTCAGCACATGCCTCTGCGGAGTGACGCTCCTCTGTCTTCATTATTCTCAATGCACACGACTTTAATTCCCATGCAGCAGTAATTAGATGTGCAGTAACACCAAGATAGTTACTGTTACTCACAGAAGTCCAGTAGTCACCTGTCAAGGCGACATGTTTGGCTACAGCTAAATCCTCGTGCTTTTTTTCCTTTTCAGTTTCATAGATCCCATGAATTTTTGACATTATTGTGCTTCTTGTTGGAGCCTTGTACAATGCGTCTTGAGAGGCAAGTTGCAAAACCTTTGTAAAGCCCGTGTCCTCGACGATATTAATAGGTCTGCAGTTTGTTGCAATCCACTTGGCAATTATGTCAGTCAGTTTGTCCGAGGTAGACTTACTGAGGCCCCGACGCTTCGTGAGAGTGGTTTGTCGCAAGCTGGGCGACGCGTTAGCCAAAGTGCTAGCAGCATCCCCGATATGGTTCAAATTACGGGGGGTACTGGGGGGTACTGTACCCCCCGATCAAGACCTGACGACTAACGTATGCTTCGCGTTAATGTGGTATTTTAAGCTGGAAGTGCTTTGGTGAAAAGAAAATTCCTTCCTGCACAACGTGCATAATACTTTGTCGGTCGACTGTCCCGTTTTTTTAATACTCAAATTTCCCATCGAGAGAGCCAATGTGCTGTTTATCATCTTCCATATTGAGTTGATTGGTTCTGCTGCCTGTCACTACCAGATCAACTGCCCTGGCCGAAATGCGTTGACAGAGACATTTCAGGGATTTTGAGTCATTCTGTGCTGCAGATTAATTGTGGGGTTAATTGGGTTAATTGCGTTAAAAATGTTAATCAGATTAATCATGATGATGGACTAATCTGCGTTAATTTTGACAGCCCTAATTTACATACCTTAATATTTTACATTCTTGCGTTCTTAATCAAATGTATGCTCAGAAGGAGAATAATAGTCACATGGTGATGGTCACATTTTTGAAGATGTCATTTAAAATGTACGAGAAATAGTCCTTTATATGTGGTCATTATATATAATCTAGAATTCATTGAATGTACAAAAAATATACAATTTGGTATTGTTATTGGGTTGAGATGGTTCACATCAGGATATGAGAATTTGCCCATATCACACAGACATGCTGGTACAGACTCCTGGGCTTTGGGGATTGGCCGGTACTAAGTGATGATGCCATTTCAGTGACTGGGATCATGTTCAGTTGGTCATGACTTAGACATTGCAGTCCTGTCTTTCTATATCAAATGCACCACAAATGTAATGGATTAAGCTAAAATAATCACTAAAGGTGCACCAGCAATTTACACTAAAAAGTCGGCAAAATGCACAGGAATTTCAGTTCAAAAGTGAACATTTTAGTGCAGAGTTTTCAGAATTTAGAACAAAATTTAAACAGAAAAAATGACAAACTGTCAAACTTGATGCAGTATTCACAAATCACACAAGTAATATTGACAAAGGATTTTAGTGGAATGGATTGAGCTGCTGCTTGAGGTGGTTTGGACAGGCACAGGTAAAGAGGGAGGGCTAAAAGAGGATTATGGATGTGGTGAGAGAGGACATGCGGATGTGGAGATGTGGAGGACAAGAAGAAGTGGAGACAGTTGATCCGCTGTGGTGACCCCTAACGGAACAAGCCGAAAGAAGAAGATCGAGCCGTTGTTACCGATATCTGCTGTTTGAATCAGTAACAGATCTGCACAGTCCTAGAATCAACATGCAAACCAGCTGGAAGAAAAGAATGTTTCAGGGAAAATGAGCTCAGTAAAAGTTAAATGACCAACATATGTTTTAAAATCATTTTACTAGATTGACATTTGTGTTGTTTCTCCCTGCAGGAGGTGTGTCACTGCTTGGAGACGCTGGGCTCTCGCTCACAGTGTTTCGACGTCTTGCAGAACGCCATCATCAAGAACCTGGTGAGTGATACTGGCGTACGACCGGGTCACTATGGTGTTATTTTTGTGCGGCCACAGTGGAACTTGCAGACTCTTGTGTCAAAGTGCTCAACTGTGCCTTCATGCTCGCTCGACTTAGCACTGCGTTATATATGTGTGTCAAAATCAGCCGATCACAGCTTTGGAGCAAGCTGATCGTCTGATTTTGTCTCCAATCAGGTTGCTAAAATTTATGAGCTCTAAAGAAACACGGGTCCTTTAAATAACATGTTTGAGCATGATATCTACTTGAATGGACAGTCACACGTAGGCTTTGACTTAGTGGATGAAAATTCATGCATGAAAAACATTGTGGAGCGATTAAAAAAAAAAAGAGAAAAAACAGAGCCTCAGAATTTTGCATTAAATTGGTTTGTACGCGTAGCATGTCATCCATCTTTTTTACTGTTCTTTTAGCATTCAGTGCAAACAAATCCATTTCAAATGACTAAAAATGGCATGACAAGCCAAAAAAAGGGGCGAGGGAGAAAATGCAGACCCACTGCTGCACTTACAATGTTACACCAAGAAAGCCTTCTCCTGCATTGATTCCCAACACCTGTTATTCAAAAGGGAAATGCAACCTGATTCACATACACACCCGTTTGAACATTTCCAGCGTGTTTGTTTTGATGACTTGTATTACATAAACTATATTGTATGGAAGTCAGTAAAGCGGGCAACATTACACTGAAAATCACTCTCATCTTTTGGT
The DNA here is from genome assembly GCA_032718565.1 of Distichodus sexfasciatus. Classification (NCBI taxonomy): domain Eukaryota; kingdom Metazoa; phylum Chordata; class Actinopteri; order Characiformes; family Distichodontidae; genus Distichodus; species Distichodus sexfasciatus. Next base: position 1,548,472 of record JAVGVS010000004.1, read on the forward strand.
TGCTCCTATGCCGAAATAATGGGCTTTCCTAATGGAAATATGAACTTGGAACCATATTAGCGACCTGACTGGAGACAAAATCAGCTTTCTCCGAGTCAGTGAATGGCTGGTTTTGGTCAAGCATGAACAGACACAAGATTTTGCTTGCACAAGTTCCACTGCACACGAATAATTTTGGCACAAAAATAACACCACAGTCCGCGTGACTGCAAACGTTCCAGACGTGGCCTGTTTTGAAGCTAACCGACTTGTCTGTGCGTCTGCAGTGTGGGCTGGTGGTGGTGCCAGACTGTGTGTGCGCCGCTGTGCTGAGGTGTGTCCCACGCCTGCTGGATCTCAACTTCCTGCCCAGCGAAACACTCCTCCACTTCCTGTCTGACTGCTGTCTGAGCATGCTCAGTCTGCTGCTGCAGCTGGAGCAGAGCGCGCGCAAGAGGTCACTACGCCCACTGTTTTGGGGTTTTTTTACCCGCGTGATAATGTCATGAAATAGCCAACTCAGACACAAAGTGAGATCACAGAAAAATAACAAGACCCACTCGGCATTCTAGAATAGTAAGAAAACCCACGTACATCGCACATTCATAGAAAAATAATCACACACTAGATAAGTGTTTTCATATCACGGGTCATGTTAGAGTTATATTAGGAGGGATGTTGGCTCACACACACACACACATAAAAACACACACAGTATATGAACTTTTAACAGAGTTTTTGTGTGTCCCACAGGGATGCAGTGTGGGAGGCGTGTTTTGCAGCGCTGAGCTCAGTGCCGCGGCTATTGAGGCTCGTCCTGCAGTCTCTGCGAGTGTGTGACCTGTGTGAGGAGGAGCTGCCCCTGCTGGCTCAGATCCTCTCACTGCTGCTGCAGCACACACAGCTGCGAAACCACATGGCTGCCAACACCACCTTACTGCAGAACATCGTACAGGACCTAACGGTAGCCGCCCAACCTTCTCTCTCCCCCTCTCTCTCTCTCTCTCACACACACACACACACACACACACACAGAGTGCTGGGTGTAGTGAACTACAAATGGCAACGCTACTAACTTAACTACTTTTACAGTAGCCCATCAGTAGAGAAGCTATTTTATACATGTGGTAGCTTCAAAGGTAACAACTCAAGAAGAACACAAGAAAAGAAATATTTATCTTTACAGATCAGCATTTTCAACTAGCAGGGGTTTCTGATTGCTGTTGAATTGGCTGAAGTGGCATCTACAGTGCCCTACAGCCCATGTGATTGCATCACAGCATGCTCCTGGCAGTTGCGAAATGGAGTCACAGAAGAGAGTCCACCTTGGCCAAGAGTCAAGAATCCTTGGCTGTAATACAGCTTGGATATACAGTAGTTAGCTACTTACATGTTTAGTGCATTATAGCTAACTACTATGTTAAAACCAGGAGCTTGGCTGTAGCTTAGCTACTTTTAATCGTACGTAGCTTGTAACATGAAATGGTAGTGTTTAAAAGTAACCTGCTGTCTTTGTGAGGTACTTAGATGTAAATTGTCCTACTGCTCCACCTAAGCTAGATAACACAAACTCTCTTTGGGCTTTTAGTTCTTTTAGTGTCTTTATATAAAATCATTTTTGTGCTCATGAGGACTGGTGCTGACACACAAGCTACAAAAATCTGATAATATGCTGCAAACAACATTGACAATTCATGCTAGTATTAACTCCAGCAAAAGAGCACTCAACTTGTTTCTTTCGGTCAGATGCTCCCACGCTTTCCAATGTGTCTTCATCATTAGTACAGAATGCAGTCTTTGAGGCGGTGAAAGCGATAATATCTGCCCACAGCACTTACAGATACAAATGAACATTTATGCGGCCTTATGAGTCGACACTAAGTTTTTGAATTGACAGATTTTTTAAACATTATTGATTGTGTTGATTGATCATTGCAAGTGTAGCATTGGGGGCAGTTGGTGCTGTGCTGTGTTCACAATGACAATCACTTTGATTTACTATACGTTTGGGAACCTTTCATAGCCATAATGATTACTGAAGCCTATAACTTCCCCTAAACCTAACCATAACCGTAGTGACGAAAATGAAACTGTTCTGTGTCTTAGAAAACAGGACGACAGTTTTTTTGTCCCGGGGTAAGTGTAGGCACGTCTCCAGTCTGCAGGAGTAGAGTCTGAAATTTGTCCCAAAATGATACAACACACCCAGCTCATTAATAACTGCAGCATGTGAGAGATTTATGGTGAAGCTGCAACACTCCCAGTTTCACAGTGTGAAGTGATATATGAAATGGTATGTATTATGACCATGTTATGTGTGTGTGTGTGTGTGTGTGTTCGACAGCGCTACTATGGCAGAGAGCCTCGTGAACAGTGGTTGTCGGACCTGCTGTACTGTTACAGCGTGACGATGTCTGGACACAGAGCCAACATGGCCATTAGGGACATCTATTAACCGCCTAAGCCCCTTTGGGATTATCCCCATTTTCTCTTTTGCTCCCTTTCTTTTCATCATCACATTTCTCCCCGTTTTGTAATGTAAGAAAAAAACAATAAACCTGTTGTGATAATGGCTTAACGACAGCGTTCTTGATTTCTTTTTTCCTTTATTAGCAAAAAATAAAACATATTTACACAGAGGTTACTAGAATAATACACAAGAAAAGTGCTAATAATAATTGCTTAGCAACTGCTCAGTAACCAACTTTCTATTCTATTCCTTTATTCCCTGCAGACTTTAAAGTCACAGTAAAGTGGAGTAACGGTTAGAAGTAAAAACTCCGTTTTTCAGTCCACTGCAGCCTAAAGAGGTGTTTGGAAACTGATGAAACGGTTTGCTGCCAAGGTAGAATGGCTTTAGGGGTCACTCGGGGGGCAGCTTCTAGAGTTCCTATGTGGAGGTCAGCAGGTGTTCCCTTCCCAGCATGCATTGCGAGGTATCTTCCATCATTTTCGTACAATCCAAAAAAATAAAAGCAGTACCTTTCAGTATACAAAAGAAAGGATGATGCAAAAGTTGTTGAATAAATAAAAGCAAAGAATAAAAACATGAACAATATGCATAGATGTGGCGGTTATAAATTAAACCACCTGCCATGGAGATACAATACACAAGTGACTGAGAAAATGTCCCTTTTACCAGCTTGTAGTAAAGCAAAGGTTTGGCATCATCTTCAAACATGCAAATCACAGAATAGCAAAAAAAAGTAGAAAATGATGACAACTCGTCACAAGACGGAGTGTTAAATGAGTTTTGTTGTCAAAAGCTGAATCATGTAAGCAGCTGCTCTTTGTTGTGTCGGGTGTGTGTGTCTTTTGTATGACAGCCACATAACCCAAAGATGACAGGATGAAAGGTTATCTACTGCATATGTTGTGTTTGGGGGTTTAACCTTTGACCTTTTGGCTTGTCAGTGACAATAATACAAGGTTCAGCAGCAAAACTTGGACAAGTGCCACAGCCCTCTTCCCTCTGTTTCTTTGGCAAGAGTAAAAGCCCGTAAAGGACAAGTGAGGAAAAAAATGTGAGTTTTGAATGAGCAGGAGATTATATCTGCTATTGAGATATCAGCCGTGTTTGTGCTGACTGTGTCCAAAACTGTTAACAGACATGAAAATATAGACTTTATAACTCTATAGACTAGGTCTTTGCTCTAAATATAGTTGGTGTGTTTGCAACTACATATTGGTACATCATTTTTGAGGTTTCATGCTCATGTGAAAACATCTCAAGTACATATGAAAACAACTTGGGCTCAAGAAAAAATGTCTCGTGCACATGCCAAATGTCCTGTGTTGACGCGAAAACGCCTTGTGTGCACGTGAAAAACATCTGCTCATGCAAAAACAGCTTGAGTATACACGTGAAAACTACTTATGCTCAAGAAAAAATGTCTTGGACACAAATATTTCCCATGTTCACATACAGTACAGTATAAGCATCTGGAGGGGAGGACATGTAAAAACAACTTCAAGAAAAGGTCTTGTGCACACGCAAAAATGTCTGATGCTCATGCACATCTAGAGTACGCATGTAAACTTGAACTCAAGAAAAAACGTTCTGTCCGAATACAAAAATGTCTGATGCTCACGAAAAACATCTGGTGCTCCCACAATACATTCTCCTGAATAAACTCACAGTTATTTCTTTTTCTCACTCGTCACTTCAGGGCTTCATACTAAACAGTATCAAACCAGTGCAAATATCACACTAATAGGCTAACTGGACTTACCGATTTTACAGCTTACAGCTGATTAACAGCATTTTTGGTTTCACCTCTCCGAGTCTTTGTAGTCAGGGTTTTAACTCTCTGGCCCAAGTTCAGTTTTTGTGCTTTATTGCAGAAGTATAAATTAGTGTCAGACTTCCTGTCAGAGTTGCTCATATTTCTAGGAATCTGCATTAAGCGAGTGTTGTGTGTGTGTGTATGTGTGTGTGTGTTTGTGTAAGAAGTAGAAAGAGGGAGCGTCTCAGTCCTTGGTCCTGTTGTGAGCACTCTGGTTACTTGCACTCTGAGGGCGTAAGTGATAGGAATACTGCTTGGCCTGACTCACTGAGTCCAATAAGTGAACACACTCCACACCGCTCACTGGAGAGGAAAAAACACACAAAGACACAAAATGATTCCAGTATTTACACATAACATGTGAATTAGTCATTTATGTATGAGTAGTCCAAAAGGAGGGAGGGTTGTGTAAGGATAAATCACAAAAGGAGAACTGCAGCGTAAAATAGTTAAATGAGAAAATTTCTGGTTTTTGATACGCACTAGGGTGGGGGTCTTCAGTTCTGGTCCTGGAGGGCTAGTATCCTGTAGGTTTTCCATCATACTTGAGTTCAGAACACTCACACCTCGTCTCAGGTAGAAGCTCACCAGAACTGACTCACGAGGTATGATGGAAATCCTCCAGGACTGGAACTGGAGACGCCTGCTCTTGACTAACAAACTACAGAGCGCCTAAAGCACTAGTGGGCAGTTCCAGTCCTGAAGGGCCAGTGTTCTGGAGGTTTTCCATCGTTCTTGACTTCATTACATTTACACCTGGTGTCAGGTAGATAACCGTTTCAGAAGAGACTCATCGGGTAGGATGGGAAACCTCCAGGACACTGGCCCTTCAGGACTGGACCTAGACCCCTGCCTTAAAGGGACCAGGAAGGAGGAAAAAAATTTATGTGAGAAAAAAATAAATGTGAGTTTTGCACAAGAAGACGTCACATGAACATAAAATGTTTCGCTATAAGAAACACGGTTTTTCTTGTGAGAAAACAAAATCATTGTACCAGTAAATATCGTTGCTTTTTTGTCTTTAGACTACTTTTGGCTCTGTACACACGTAGCCAGGTACTTATACAATTTCGTTTACGAACTTGGTATACATGAGCGCGTTTTCAAAAATATCTCTGTACACACAAATCTGGATAAATACGCCATCAAGAGCTGCATAGAACCATGTCAGCCCATCAGAATCCTGGGAAAAAAGAATGATTTACATCCGGTTTCAATGAGTTTTACATCTGGTTGCTTTGTAAACAGTGATGAATAGAGGGTGCATCGTAAGGACAAATAGGGAAGTGGAGTTACTTTGAAACGTTAGCAGGTGCAAACAAGTACAAATAGCTTGAATAAAGGAGACGAGAATCGCTGCTCTGACAGAATCCATCTTCAGTCTTCAACGTAAGCAAACGTCACACACCTGACGTCAACGCACTGAAGCCGGAGTTTTCAGAAATCTCACTTTAGCCAGAGTATTCAAAAACAACCGGTTTCAGTGACTGAAACCTCCGTTTACATGTGGACGATAGGCGCAGCTGCACAAAATAATATCCGTTTTTATAAATACCCAGCTGCGTGGGTATGGCGATGTAGACTAGGTGTTAAGTATAAAGGCGTAGTTCATCTGACTGCAACAGTAAAAAAATTCTGTTGTGAACAGTAAACTATCTAGACAAACAGATGAAAACTTGCATAACTAGGTGCCATCTTCCTTTATTTTGAACTCCATTTGAACTTGCATTACTTAATCATCCAACATCCCCTGGATATTACAGGAAGTATACCTTGATCATTTCTTGATGACATTTAAAACTAAGCCTGAGCCCTCAAAAATATCTTGTGAGTAAGTGAAAAATGTGGCAAAAGCTCTGATTGTTTTTTCCCCCTCATTGTTCACTTTAGAGCACACACTCTGTTCAAATTCCAAACTTGTAGTTTCACCAGAACCAAATTTACATGTGTAAATGTAGAAGTGTAATACTCATGTACTTTTTAGACATGCATCATTTTCACGAGAGTAAACTCAGGCGAAATGGAGGATTTCCATCCACATTTCCTTTCACGGTAAATAAAAACGAAGGACAGGTGTGACTTTATGTACATAACTGAACTCACATTGTTTGCTGGTCTTGAGTGACAGGTCGAGCAGCAGTTGGCTCTGGCTGTGTGTGCTGAAAGCAGGCGTGGCTCTGAGAGAGCGCCCCCTTTTGGCCTGGGCTCCTCCTGGACAACGTAAAAAAAACCAGATTTGCATTCAAAAAAAGGGAAACTCGTGTCTTAAGCAAATGTTATTACGTATGCACGACTCTGATGGGTTACAGAGATTGTCAGATAAAGTCTGGGTCAGGCTGCGGGTTGTGTGTGTGTGTGTGTGTGTGTGTCCTGTTTGACTGAGAGAGAGGGTTGTGAGAGACTTGGAGGTGTTCGCACGAGGAGACAGCTCGACATTCCATCTGACAGCGCTGAACTTTTCAAAGCAGAGCGACTGTCAGGGAAAGGAGGGGTGTGTGAGTGTGTGTAACTTGCTCAGCCATCATCACCTGTTCATGTCTGTGAAGGTCAGTTGCATTAACTGGGTCGAAACTCCGCCTTATCTACCGATATGAAAGTGCGTGAGCGAGAGATTATGAAATGGAGGAATGCAGTGTGAAAACGGGGCACCTGGACACACCGGTTAACCGCCGTGCCGCCAGCTAACGCTCGTGGTTTGTCACATTCACGTCTATACACAGAGCTCTTCTTCAAAGTAGATTGTAAAAATTAATCCAAACTGAAAAATTATTTTAATACCTTTTAAAAAAAATAGTTCAGTTGGTGTTTGCACACTTTCCCAAGGGTGTGTTCATGCACTGTCCCCTTAAACACATACTACCCCATGTGTTGTCACATGACTCTGCCCCCTCCAGTCTGCCACTACATCTGTGTGTTTCCATTAATTATTTTTAAATCACAAGGATAAGATATGCACTCTTTCATTAGATAAAGTCCCAGTTTTAACAGGTGAGCATATTTTTACAGTACAAAAAACAAACAAAAATACGAAAACAAAATAACTGTCCATTAATCATAATCGAGACAAAATGTTCAATTAATCACTTGATTTGATAATCGTGATATTGATTTGAGGTCATATTGCCCCAGCCCTTAATGATGATTAATGAATGGTTATTTAGTTATTACATTTTTTGTTTGTTTTTTGCCCTCATAGTTCAGTGACAAGATTCGTACTGTAAATATGCTCAAAACCTAGGATCATTTCTCTAAAGAGTGCACATTTTTTTGTGATTTTAAAATCATTGAAACACACACAGGTATTGCGATAGACTAAATGAGGAGGAATCATGTGACAACACACAGGATAGTATGCTTTGTTTAGCATGTAAGATTACATCAGAGTTCCTCAATGTTAGTTTTGATTAATTTTTTATTTAATGCAACCATAAAGTGTCTTCCTTATTGCAAGTCCTCAACATAATGTTAGAAATACATAAAACCTAATCTTATCAGCGTGTACGTAGTAAATTAACAGTTTAGATAATAATATTATTCATGTTGCCTTTTTGGGGCTAAAATTAATTCCAGCAGCAAACCACTATTTAACATTAACCTATTGTTAAGCTAAAAAAATCTGTAAATGAAAGCTGTCAATTATAACTCTTCCTCTCATTGCATATGGCTTGAGTAGTTGAGTTGGCTGAGCTGTGTGGCGTAAACATGTCGTGGCAGAGAGAGAGAAAAGGGGTCACACCAGGACAATGTACAATCTAGGAGAAAGTTCAACCTCAGGGATAAAAATGAGGAAGGATGGGGAAAGAAGTGAAAGGATAAATGGAAGGGATTCTGTGTAAGTATATGAACAGCCCAATTTCTGACAGTAAAAAAAAAAAAATACTAGCACTAGCACTTGTTTGGAGATATTTGGCCAAAATTTGCAAATTGTTAGTTAAACTTTAATGATAGCTAACTATAAAACCTGGGAAACAGAACACCACAGTTTCACGGTTCCTGAGTAAGACTGTTAGCTCCACATTGCTCCAGGGAAACTAGGAATTGTAAGTTGCTTTGGGTATTAACATAAATAAATGTGATTAAACCTGTTATTAAACCTTCACACATTGATTCTGGCCACATTTCATCATTATTTCACCACATTCACTTAATGATAGAATGACATGTTAACTGATTTACTCAGCTATGGGCCGCCTGAGGCAAGTGTGACAAAATGACACCAAATTCTCCCTCACAGTAAGAACCAGATACTATATGGTAGAACTAACATGAAAATAGCTTGGTCTTTTTGTAGAATAAACGCATGCCAGTGGGGCAGCTGATTAGTGGGTTTTGTTACCGCTTAGCCATCAGGAATTGTTAAGGTTGAAGTATAAAGCTACTTTGATAGTACCAATGTAAGAATTTGGGGGCAGGCCTTTTTCCCTAAATTAATCAGAATAAATGAATACAAATTAATTACCTGAATAAATTCCTATAAATAGTTGAGGGAATCAATCAGAGCATTTTTGTAATGTTTTGGTCGCAATATTGTACTGATGCATGAAGAATCTCTTGCCATAAGAACTGCTGAGTTCCTCGACACCTCGTGAAGGAGTATCTCAGGGACTAATTGCCCCTCATACTTATTGTTTACTTGTTTTTTCCTGTGCACTAACTTCCATTTTTTCCTAACAGGTTTTGTTAAAGTATGTAACTTATGGCAGTATCTTGGTCTTAATGACAGTTGATTTAGGTCTAGCTTTACAGATTGAAGAACAGTCATGGACTACAAGGCACTGTTGTACGTCACTCTGGATAAGAGCGTCTGCTAAATGCTGCAAATGTAAGAATCAATATTTTTGGGGTGGGGAGATACAGTGCATTTGAAGACACGTTTCATTTTTGTCTGACAGTCTAAAGGTTTTTTTATTAAGTGTAACACACTGTAGTTGAATTAATCATTTATTGATAAATAGTAAGGCAATAATATATCATAGAATTCATAGCAATTCCTTACTGACTTACCGTAGATGTTCTGCAGCACAGAGCTTTTCTTTCCAGCAGCCTTGGTCGGCGGTGACTGCACTTCCGAAACATTTGTCTGCAAAATGTGATCAATACTGATTGGTCGCTCCCATAAAAACTGAATGAGAAGAGTGGCCGCGTACACAGGTTCCGCCCTTTTTATTTGTCCATGCAGCAGCTCCTTTAGACGCCTCCGAACACAGAACCTAAAGATGAGAATTTTGAAATAGCTTAGTAAGACATCAAGTTTTCACAAGCAGGTCTTCAAAGTAAGAAAGAGAAAAAGTTGAATCTCAAGCTAACAACATTCCGTCATCCCCAGAAAGGTAAAACACCACATAGAGGGATGAACTCATCGGTCAGCTTTCTTTGTAGTTGATCCCGACGATTCTTTTTCAAGATTTTTTGATTCTGGCCAATCTTTCTGGCCAAGTCTGCTGATGTGGGCATTTTCTCTCAGTATTTGTGTAACTTCATTCCATTTTTTCATCGCCAACTACGTGGTCTTGATCTTGCGGAATCAATCAAGATCCTCACAAGATCCTCACATGGTCTTTGGTCTAGTGGTTAGGATTCACTGGATCCCTGAGCAAGACCCTTAAAGAGCCAGTAAGATGAAAACTGTACTTGGTTTGTACCAAATGAAATGTGTCAGAAAAGTGTGTCTGAAAACATGTGGAAAACCCCTGAAGTAAGTTTTACGATGTTGTGGAGTTATGCAATTTCACGGTAGGTCTGAGTAGGGTGGGACTAAAATGCATCCTGCTTACATGTAGAGGTTATGTTTAGCATTGCCCTGCTCTGATCTACTGTTTTGGCCCTGCCTACTTGCATAGCGTCAGTAGCGTATACCTGCTAGTTCGCTAAGAGAGTCTATCATATGCTAAGTCTGAAGCGGTTCCTAATATCTCCATTACCTCACCGCCGGCGGCTGCCGTTGAACCACCAAGTGTAAGTTTACCTATTTTATGTTGTAATAAACTGTAAAATATGACGTGCATATTTTACAAATGATTAGCGAATGAATTAGAACACGCAGCTAATCTGTAGCTAGCTCAGATGTGAATTATAGCGGTGGCGTAATGCATGGTAAAATGTAAGTTAGCAAACTATCTGCTGTAATCGATCACCTCTCTCGTTATTTCAGTTTCCAGTGAAATGTATATTGCAAAGGCACAGCAAGGAAAAATTTAACATAGTTTTACTTGCACGACTTTAGAGAGATCTTTTTGCATGAGTGTGTTTTACAGTCGATGGGTTGGAGCTCTGTAGTAGTGGGCAGTGCTTCATAAATTTTCAGTGGATCACAATTAAGCCTTGCTCTGTGTGTACCATCTACGAATGTGGCTGAACAGCTGTAGATAGTACAGACTAGGGTCGTGTAAAATTCCTTCAAATTAGTACCATGTATAACTTTTACCTTCATTACAAATGGTGTGTCTTTATTTGCTCTTTTTGTTCTTGCTGGATTTGACATAGGCACTTGATTGAGCAAGCATGCTTTAGAAGGGTTCTGTTAAAATACTGGCTATTCAACATTAATGTTTCTTAAACACAGACTATGAATTAGTTTATTTAACTGTCATTGGTTTAGGCAAGAACACTAGACTGCATACAATATAGTTTTTTCCAAAAGAAGACAGTTTATAAATGCGCAGCTGGGGAAAGTATTTATCAAAAGAACTGATATCAGCCGGATTACGAGTGAGAGGTTCTAAATGAGGGTTTAATACTTATTTAGTTGCCCAGCCAACAATAAGTAAAGAAAGGCCAATTGAAAAAGGTGTTTATTTGAAGTTTCTCATCCAACTTGGTAGCGTAACGGTTAAGGAGTTGACCCCGTGATCCGAGGCTCCCAGACTGGTAAAGGTACCGTCCCCAAGTACTGCTCCCCGGCTGCTGCCCATGTCAGCTGCCCACTGCTGCTTCACAGATGGATCAAATGCAGAAGTCCTATTTAGTTGTGGTGCACTGTGTGCTGGGCTGTGGTGTATGGTCACTTTTTTACATTTCACATTTACAAGCGTAAGTCTGGATAAACAGGACAGTTTCAATTTCAGCCACTGTAAAATCATGTCTCCAAAGATCTCAGTGAAAGCAGGAGTTTCACTATGGAACTGAATCTAGCACTTCATAGAACCCATCCTCTGTGGTTATTCGATTCACTAACAGGAAATGACAGACGGGTCTGAAAGCAGCTCTTATCTGTCTAAAATAAAAGGTGTGATTCCAGTTCGCTGCTGCCACTTGCATTGCCTATGGCTTGTAAAGAAGTGGGGGTGTAAGTTTCATCAGAATACAATATTATATTGATTAAATGAACAACAATTCAATGTCGGCTACGACGCTACTGTGGTTCAATTCAGTAGCCAGCGTTTGATATGAGACTATATCATAATCTGATTTTTATGCACTTTCAAATATCAAAAAGCAGCTAAAACATAATTTGACATTTTTATTCCTACACTCAACCAGATATAAAGTCATGTCTAAATGAAGAACATGAACATGTCTTAATGTAAAATGTCTTTTAAACAAACATTTAACATCTTTTTAACAAAAGTAGACCTCCTGTTCAACATAAAGGGATGTTACAATAAGTATGATCAGTGTTTTCATTTTGGATTGATGCTATGGGCTCGCCGGTCATTAAACTGATGTAAAAATGCTTAAAATTAGGAATACAGATTTATTTAAACATGTTGCATGCAGGAAGTTATACCAGTACATGCAAATTATTAACTTGAGTTCCTGAGGTTATACACCTACTCATTAGATTATGACTTAGAAAGATGCCATTAAGAGAACGACTTCATTTTATTGGCCACTGAGAAGTGGAAAAAATGTGAATGAAAGTCAGATGTTTGTTTTTTACTGCATAATAGTGAAAACGACTTAATACCATAGTGTGTACAGAACACCACAACATGCCTACTGTTCATCAAACACAAAGGAGCGCAAGTTTTTAACCGTGGGGTGCGCAAGAGCGAGAGAGCGAGTGAGAGAGATTATTACAGGAGTCTGTAGCTCATTATTTTGGTGAAACCATTAGAAAAGCATAGCTGATCGTAACAGCATGAACTTTTAGCCACTCATAACCACTCTCTCCACACACACAGACCCCTACCCGACAGAAACTCCCCTCTGAGGTGTTACTGGGCACAACGGCAAAGCGCCAGACCACAGCAAGAGAGGGCACATGTGGGCAACACATGAGCACAAACATTCTACAGCGTGCCCACGGTACCAGGCAGACCACTACACACACCACTACACACACACACACACACACAACCTCCACAGCATCTTCACCGAACCCTTTATTAAATCTCATTAATCTCAAAGAGGCAAAGACAGGAATGCCGTCTTTCTGGACCTTCAGCATCATGTGTTAACCAATCATTCTTGTTAAGCAAGTTTGGACTATAAAATGAAGTGGTGAAATACCTTCTTAAATCAATGTTTCAGCTTCATGTCTGTGTTTATTTGAGGAGGAGGGGCATTTTGAACATTTCTGTTACTTGCGACAACAGATTTTGGTCATGAATGTGCATTTTACTGATCACTTTTAAAGGTGTCATGTTTCATTTATGCAAAAATGTCATTTTCTGTAATAGCCATCATTTCACACGATATTTACGTTACATATTTAAGGTGTGGGGGACAATATAATAATCAAAGTTGCAAATTTAACTCTGAATGATGAATTTTGAAAAATCTGCCAAAGTTATGGACAAAAGTACAAAGGCCATCTTTTTGTCTCACGGTGGAGATACAAAATGTGACCCTTCACGGCAAAACCAGTCGCTTGTCGCAACGGAGGTTTCCGAGAAAAACGACCGCTTATGTTGCGCGGCGCTAAAATTTTGGATTTTTTGTTTTTAGTGTTTTGAAACAGTGGAAGGTCTATACTGTACTGTTGTGAATAAATTTTGCTGAAAAACTTACCCTTTCCATCCTAAAAATGTGACTTTCTTGATGTGAGGAATTCAATTCCAGCAGAATGTTAAAAGTTTCTGTTTTGACCGCTCTACTTCAATATTTACGGTAAATCCACTGGTTGACTAGCGTGAAGATATTTCTCCGGAATCCATCTTCGTCTCCCGAGTTCAGTTAACCTAACGCAGGTAGGCTATCCGTGTGGCTGTGAATGCAGCGTAGGCTACCGTAAATGCAAACGTAGCCGCGACCGCACCAAGCGTCTGTGAGTGCTACGGCGATAGTCAACTTCAAAGGCAGATTTCTCCGTTTCTCACTTGGCGTGACAGGAGAAACCCGACTCCTTTGAATGTTGATATCTCAGTCATATGTCGTCTGATTCATTCGATATAGGTATCGTTTTGAAGCTTGATTTATGCCCTTTCCTGAAAACATAATGACTCAATTTTGAAAATCTGTGACAAGCGACAAGCCGTGGAGGGTCACAAATGGGAAAATAAAACATAAAACATACCTCCTCCATGCTGTCTGTATTGTCTTCGCTGCCTGGCTCTTTTTCCTCAGACTCCTTTTCCTGTGTTCCCTTTCTCTCTCCACTTGTTTTTCCTTCTCACTTCTTTTTCTTCTTCCTCTCTCCACTTCGCTCTCTGCAACTTTCTCTTTTTCTCTTCCAGTACCTTCTCCCACATCTCTCTCGTTTCTGGTAACTTTCTCCACCTTTCTCTCTTGATTTTCTCTGTTTGGCCTGGTGAACTTCTCCTTGTCTCTCTTAGAAGGCTTCTCTCTGACTCCGCTTCTCTCCTTTGCTTCTCGAGTCGATCCAGACCTGGGTTTGTCGGACAGCTGGATATCTGCCAGACCTGGACCCGGACTCTGGCTAGAACCCAAGACTGGAGCAAGACGACTCCTCCCGGATCCTGGCTTGGTTGGGGTCTCTGAGGACGGCTCAGAAGACCTGGGTCGAGCTCGGGAAGCAGAGGTCACTGGAGAAGCTCTAGACGTTGTTCCTGACCTCCTGCAGCTGGAGTGAGAAGGCGACAGGTCCGAGGAACTCTCTAGGGATCTCGGCGCAGTGTGGTGTGTGGAATTTCCTGGTCGGGCACTGCCAGGCCGGCTGGATCCTGCAGGAGAGCGGCGTTCGGGTCTGCTAATCCTCTCCTCAGCCACACGCACATCCTTCACTTCATCTGCCCTCACGTGTTTAGGACTTGGACAGGTCACTGGCGGACTTAATGTCACCAAGAGTGGAGTCACGTCCAGTGTTTCTGTCTCGTTTCTGTGTTCTGAAAAAGAGAGAGGCTCATTCACCAAATGCTCTTAAGAGAAAACTGGTTCAAATTTTAATGCCCTCGCGTTTGCTCAAAACATTAGTTTTCTTCACTTCTATATTTGGGAACAGTTGTATTGGAACAACTGTACTGATGAAGACAAATTTAAGAAAATAAAAAGAAAAAATTGATGAACAAGTCCAGTCCAGTGTCTTTAAAAAATTAATATGCCACAAAACAAAAGCTTCAACATCCATGAATATGCTCATGTGTCCAGTGTGCATACCGACAGGTTTTCGTTCTTTCTCCGTCCTACTCCGAGACCGGCCCTTTGTTTTGGATGATTTTAGAGGCTGGGGACCTTTGACCTCTTTGCTGTGCTCCATCAGAGCTGACAGCGTTTTCTTGCCTCCCACTCCCACCAATGAGAACTGCTGCTGTGTCCCCGCTTCGGCCAAAGAGTGCTGTTGTACTGCCTCACGTCGTCGCTCCTCTTCCCTCTTCCTACGAACAAATAAGAAAGTGAGAACATCAAACCAACTCACACAAAGGAGACAGGGCTCTGCCTGGGAAATACCTCCGTATGTTAGATATTTTCACACTTTCCATAAATACTGCTGATTTGGTGCTTGGTACTAGGTGTCCTAGTGTGAAAAGGGGGTATTATTTGGAATAACTGGTAATGTGAAATTAGTCCTCACATTCTCTCTAAAAAGGTGATAAGCACAATGGTTAAATTTATTTAATTTGCTGTTGTCTATACACCGATCTGCCATAACTTTACGACCCTGACAGACGAAGGCAATGCAATTAATTATCTCGTTACTACAACACCGGACTAAGAGTGGGATATATTAGGCAGCAAGGGAACATTTTGTTCTTTACATTGATGAAGCATAAAACATGGCCAACTTTAAGGAACAGTGACTTTAACCAGGGCCAAATTGTGATGACTAGACGAGTGGGTCAGACTATCTCCAAATCGACAGCTCTTGAGGGATGTTCCCACTCTGTAGTGGTCAGAACCTACAAAAAGTGGTCCATGGAAGGAAAACTGGTAAACTGGCAACAGGATGATGGGCAGACGAGGCTCACTGATCGGGATGCAGATTCAGATTCGGGATTCAGAGTGAAATTAAGTGCCATCTTGAAATTACTCTGGCTTGAATCTAGCTGAAAATAACCCTGATATACCCTTGCAAATCTAGTATAAATGTCCACTCGTATAAAGCATATGCTGTTGACATACCAAAAAATCTCATCTTAAAAGACGAGGGAAAACGAGCGCTAGATAAGATAGATCTGCAAATTCCATAGGTTAGAACTAAAAAGTGCGATTTTGTAATTTTAAGTGAAAGTGAGTGATTATTTGTCAGTGTGAACATAGCACAGCACACAGTGCATCACAATGAAATGTGACCTCTGCATTTAACCCATCCGTGAAGGAGCTGTGGGCAGTTAACAAGCGCCCGGTGAGCAGTGCTTGTGGACGGTGCCCTGCTCATGACTACCTCAGTGGTAACTTTTCCAGCCCTGGATTCAAACATGCGACCTTCTGATCACGGGGTGAACACCCTACCCTAAAGCTTTGTTAGCTGCCCACTGCTCCTTCACGGATGGGTTAAATGCAGAGGTCACATTTCGTTAAGGTGCACTGTGTGCTGTGCTATGGTGTGTTCACAACAATCACTCACTTTCAGACTTTCACTTTTACTATTAAAGATCTAAACTGAACTACATAATATTGAAATGAATATGTATTACAAAATGCTGAGAAAATTTCACCAGGTTTATATCCCTCACTGGGAAATGAATTCCAGGGTCTACTGACAGAACCCTAGTTATGAACTTTACACCTTCAGTCACTATCACACTATTATACAGGAGATAAATGGTAAAAGAGAAAGGGGGGGGGAATAAAAAAGCAAAGAGAAAGCAAATTCCTTATGAGGGTAAAGCTGAGGAGACTGCCTAGGTGTGTGTGTGTGTGTTGGATGTGGGGTTAGCCAACAATTTGAAGTGTGTGCATGTGTATTCATTCATCCTGTAGGCTGACAGATTCTAAATGTCACATGCAGCAACGGAACACCAATTAATAGAAGGCAGAATCTCTCTCTTCTTTCTCCCTCTCTCCCTCCGCGTCTCTCTATTGGCACAAAGAAATGGATGGTGATTCTCGCTCATACTGTGCATCAGACAGGCAGATGGATGAGCATGTGCCCAGCAAATATTCACATATTAAGCCATGGCCAATAATTCTTATATGCAAAACCCATTCATCATGTTAATCAGTCCACCATCCTTCCCAGCTTTTAACCAATCGTTCATTCCACTCTCGCGCAAAGTGAAATGTAGTTAAACCTCTGTCATATCCACTTAAAGCCGACCAGTTTGTGTGTGTGTGTTTGTGCGCACATGTATTTAAGAAGTTGTGAGGCACAGTCTCCATAATGAAAAATGATTTTATAGAAAATGTTCTGTTTGAACGACTAACAGAGGTAAAAGATTGGCTTCGGGTTGCTGAGGTCCAAGTTAGGGTTAAGTGTAGCTGTAGTGTTATTTGCATCTAGTCATTACTCAGTGTGAGTCAATGGAAGTAAGACACAATAATACAAGTGTGTGTGTGTGTGTGTAAGGAGGAGGGACTCACTTGGCTGCGTCCTTGCGGAGCTGCTCGTGTCTCATGAGGAGGTTCTTGCGTTCTCTAAAGGCTCGTCGCACCTTGTAGCCTTTGTAGAGAGCCTGGATGGAGGAGGCAGCGATGTCCTGTATGGCGGCGATGGACAGCGCTCCATGCTCCAAAAGGAACTGAGTCACCTCCTGGTGCTCGCCCAGCAAGGCGTAGTCCAGAGGAGTATACCTACACACATATACACGCAGACACTCAATGTTGCATTATAACTTCTAAGTTGATAATTAATTATAATTAAGTTTTTAATTAATAAATTCTGTATTTCTGTCTGAAGAGGAGACTGAGATTATTCTGTTATACTTAAGGAAATACTTAACTTAAATACTGTTTTCCTAATTAAAACAATGTGATAATTACACACCCATATGTATATGCTAAATTATTTATTATTAAAATAACATTTATGTACATATTATAATAAATAAAAATTTGTTTAAACACAGTTCTGTAATTTAGTGATGGCCCCTAATCCTGCGGAGCTAAAACGATCAGGAACAGAGAGATTGTGAGCGAGAGCTGGTGTTGTTAAGGGAATTAAACAGTATAATCATGTGATTTGCTTTCTAGTGTGTTTGGTTGCCTGTTCTGCCCATTGTCATATCAATATGTACAGTAATGTCGCAGATGTCGAACAATAAACCAGCTTTACCACAGTGCCACGTATCAGATTGGTGCATCCCTAGTTAGTGATTAAGACATCAATCAGTAACATGTTTTTACTGTTCCCTATCCAAAAGAAAGCTCCCTCTCGTAGCCTGAATGTGAGGGACAGGACAGCTTTCGCTCTTGTGCAAATATTCGCACAGCATCCGGTCTAAATGACGGTGGGTATGAAAATACTGACAGTGCTCGCTGCCACAGGTCTTTCGCTTGTAAGCAGAAATATGAGCAATCTGCCAAAAAAATGATCATATTCCATCACATTCAGATGGGTAAAAGTTTTAAACTGCCTAGCTACAAGTTAACGTCGTGAACTTTCACGTGTCGGGTTAATGATTATAGTAAGTTATCATCTGTTATCATCCTAAAATCACCAGAAGTGGTCAAAACATCTGAGCTGTTATCCAGAAATTCCCAATTTCAGCTTCAGATCATTCAGTGATATGGAGCTCATAGCACAGTACGTGTAAGTGAAGAGTGAAAGAGAGGTTTTGTCAGCACAGTGACATACACATTTACACTTTTATCCAAAAGTACAGTTACACTTCAACTACTGGAGCGTTAAGTAGTAGTGCTAGGAGTATAAGTAACGATATCTATACCAAGTTGGAACTACAAGGTGTTTGTGTGTCCACATATGTAGTCATGACCACAGCTACCCTTAGCCCTAAACCTAGACCTCACCAGTATTGAAACACATGTCCGACTGGTGCATTGTGGGTTACCTCTCCTCAGTGTGCTCCATGTGGTTGGCAAAAGCTCCACATCCCAAAAGAAGCTTCACAGCATCTAGATAGCCGTTATTACAAGACCAGTGGAGTGCAGTTCTCCCCTTATTTCACAAACACACACACAAATCAGCATTTAGCTGGAATGGACATGGAAAATGTATCATTTTTTAGCCAAAATTTTTTCAGCATGATTACGTCGATTAGAAGTTCTGAATGTCAGTTTCAATTAATTTTCGTATTAAATAAGAACAGTCTTCTTCTGAGTCTCTGTACCTCCTTGTCCTGGATGTTTGGGTCAGCATGGTGCTGGATGAGCAGGGCCATGCAGTTGATGTAGCCGGCATAGGCAGCGCACTGCAGCGGCGTCCTGCCACCCTGGTCTTGCAGGTTCGGCCCGATCCCGTTCTCCATCAGCACCTCGCACACCTCCGCATTACCGCCCAGCGCTGCCCAGTGCAGTGCAGAGTGGCCGTCCTTGTCCACCAGGTCCACACGAGCGCCACCTGATGCACACAAGTACAGACACACACACACACACTTTTATATCAGTTTTCATTTCCACATATACCACTACATGCACATATATGAACCACTCCCACTAGAGGTCTTAGATCATCCCACTCTGCTGTGCTGTGGTGTGTTCACAATGACAAATAATCACTCACTTTAATGCCCTTCAATTAATTCACTTTAATTCTCATTTATCAATTGATTTTTCATTTTGTAGTCATTCCTTATAACCATTTCATTGAGTTTAAATTTCCTTTTTAAATTTTATTCCTCTCTTTCTGTGTAATTTGTTATTTTTAAATATTTTACACTTATTTATATTCCAACCACTAATTCTCTAACTATTACCTGATTCTTTTTTTGTTTCGCTTGATTTGATTCTTAATGTAAAGTCTGGGCTGCATTTAACGGTTTGAAAGGTACTTTATAAATAATAATAATAATAACAATAATAATAGACACAGTGGTTAGCGCTGCCACCTCACAGCGAGAAGGTCCTCGGTTCGAGCCCCGGGATGGCCGTAGGGTCTTTCTGTGTGGAGTTTGCATGTTCTATTATTATTATTATCATTGTACACACACAAAAAAATGGTACGACTTCACCACATCTACACACCTTTGATGAGTGTAAGGATGACATCACGGTGGCCCATCTCGCAGGCACGGAACAGAGGAGTGTGTTTCATCACATCCAGAGGGTCCACCATGGCTGCCTTCTCCAACAATAAACGCACCGTGGACACATGGCCAGAGAGGGCCGCTGCATGCAGAGCTAGACACACACACCACACGTCATACATAAACATGCACACCTACATGCAGTTAAAGACACTTAGCAACTCTCATCACAGATAATTAGCGTGTTTATGCAGCATATCTGTCACACTTATTAGCATACTGTAGTGAAGTAAAACTGATTGATAAAACAATTCAAATAAAACCTACTGTATGTGACAGGGAAAGCACCTAGCATACGATGTGTCTCCACTTGTTTGTGTGTTCACTAGGCATGGGCTAGTGTGAGATTCTGACAGTATGATGACCTTAATCAAAAAATATCACTCTAACGTGATTACAGCTTTAATATTTGAAATGTTTAATATGTAATTTATTTTTTATTTTTAAAACAACATATAGACTGCTCTGTCCTGTCATGAAAAGTTACACAGGAATGGACACAAGAAATCCTTGTGTGAAACCTGAGGTTCAAAATGGATGAACAGCACAAAAACACGCAACTTATTTACACAATTACTTCCGAAGGAACACATAAAAGAAAAATAAACAAATGCCATTTTTAACTTTTTTGCCCTTTGAGATAAGAGGAGGTCAGTTCTTTCCATCAGCTTGTGTTCTGCGCTGTCACTAGCTATAGCTAGACATCTGGTCAGAGTGGTCAACCAGTCTGCAAATTTGTTTGATCACATTTTTGTAGTGTTCACACACAGCGATTGTTAATCACTGATCAAATGCAGAGCTGTGGCTAATCAAGTGCTTTTATTGGTGACTCAAAAGCAGCCTTAACATCCAGTAGTGTAAACTCAGCTTTACAGTGCACTGCACCTGAACTCAACAGGAACAGCAGGATGGAAGAATTCTGTAGTTTCCAAACCTGGACTTCTTTAATTTGCAGTATACCTTGAAAGCAGAAGGTATCTCACCTGTCCCTCCGTACTTGTCAGCCATGTTGATGTCCAGATCTGGCTTAACCTCCAGCATGATTTTGACGACATCGTCGCTTCCCTTCCCAGCAGCCCACATGAAGGCCGTCCTGCCTTCCAGGTCGGGTTCGTCCCGGACCGAGGGATGCTTCAGAAACACGGCCACTGTGTCCTGCCCAACAGATTCAAAGGGGTTTCAACATAAAATCTAACCCTCTCTGTTCCTCACAATCACAGACTGAGGGAGTGAGCCTTACAGCGTAGTTGCTCTGGGCTCCGTAGTGTAACGGTGTGGCTCCCTGGCTGTCTGACGAAATCATGCCCGATTTATTCCTCTCAAGCAGTAGGTGAACAATACGTGCGTGACCTAGAGGCACAAAACCAAAAGAGTATGTTTTAATCAATCATACTGTCTACCTGTATGATAAAAAGTAAATTAAAGTTGGAAGTTTAGTTTGAACGTGATTTTCCAGTCAGAGCCTATGTTACAGTAGCAATCAGTAAATTTCCACCCTTGAGCTGAGTTCTTCCACAGCTTTCTCCTATCAATATTATACTGATAGTAGTGTGGAGGAATCTGATTAGGATGTGTAAACTACTGACCTGAGCTGATGGTCGCCTACAGCATGTTTGAACACACCAATTTAAGCCTATAGGCAACCTGGAAGCTCAGGTACACGAAAGAATTAATTCATGCCACATTTACATGGGGCTCCTCTAGACAACCACAGCACAGGACAATAGGGCTCATTTACCAAAGCTTTTTTCTTAAGTTTGTTCTTGACATATAATTTACATATTATAATACATAACTGTAGGATGGGAAAAAAAGCACAAAAACACACAAAATAAATTCAATAAAATCAGCAGTTGTAGATTCTGTTCATATCTAGAAACAATTCTTAACTAAGGGAACACTGGTGAATGTCAGAATCTTTGTACAAACTGCATGGGTTTAAGAACAAATTACTTCTTAAGAACGGTTGGTAAATGAAGACCAACGTCTCTTCACTTCAACCAGCAACAATGTAAAGTCATTCTGCAGCAGTGCACTTAGTCCACAATGGCCTATAAAGGATGAGGATAACTTTCACCAAATATAGATAGGTGATGATTACAAGGCCAGATTTAAAAGAGCGAATACGTACATTATTTATAATAGAAAACTGTATTTATTAAATCCTTGTTTTTAAGCCTGATTTATTTTACAGCTATAAAAATACTGCCTCTTGAAAATCTGCTTTTTGGCTATCAAATGAAAGCTGAATAGCAAGAAAGCAAAATCTACAGGCAAGTCAAGCCTTTCTTCATTGTGTATAATTGGGTACAAGAAGTCTGGGATATACTGTATGTTTCAAATTACACAGAGTGAGTCCAGAGTTTTTTATGTAATTAATGACAGATGCGTCCTAAACTAAATATATAAAAGAATGCAAATTATGCATTCTAAAAAGACTGCATACCCAACAGCGCTGCCCAGTGCAGGGGCGTCCTGAAGAGGTTGTCATAGGCTGTAACGTTGCAGCCATCGTATGACGTCAGGACGTCCACCACCGCCTCGTTTCCATCAGCCACTGCAAAGTGAAGTGGGGTCCGTCCCTCGTAGTCCTGCCAGTTTAGCAGCGACTCAGTGGGAGCGGCTTCCTACAACACAACGAATAGTGATCATATGAAAGAGTAACAAGGAAAAATAAAATAAATTTTGTTGGATTCTCGGGTTTGAGAATGCTGAAGAGCCAGTGATGAGGCGACGAGTTGTCTTTTAAAAGTTTTATTACAGGAAAGAGTAACGATGTTCTTACAAGACCGGTCAGTGTTTCTCTCTCTGTGTCGAAGCTCGTTCTGATTCTAACACCCAAGATGTGTCTTTTTATCTCGCTTCTTTCTGCCCAAGGTCCCTTTCCGGAGCCTGGTAGTCTGGGTGACGGGCCTGTTATCAGGATGTTATAAGACTAGGGCCTTTTGTTGTAAGAGTCGTTTACAACAGTCTGGAGGGGAACCCTAAAAGTCACAATGCTGCCACATTGAAGTTCCATATCAGTGATTAAACAAAGCATTGTGGGTGATGCACATTTATTCCTAATATGACCTAATAAGTTTTTGGACAATTATGCAATTTTTATAATTTTGGATCTGAAATGTGTCAATCAAGATATAATCAAGGCATAGTCTTGGAAGAAAGAGTTGCAGTTTTAATCTAAGAGATTTAACAAAACATTCTGTAGTCTCATGAGCATTTTAGTCTTGCTCAACTAGTGTATTCCTTATTTTAAATATTAAGGGCAATCCTATCTGTAACACTTTCCTCATAGCTCCTCTTTGTATTCTAAGTATCACCCTACACTAGACACGTTTTTCAGAATGAAAGCTCCTTGGCTGGGTATTTATGGCCCTATGAATGCAATCACCTACTGCTCCTTATGGCAAAACCTAAAAGATTAAGTAACAAATGTGTATAATGTGTAAGTGGGGATTCAAAGCAGGTGTCTTATTTGGCACCATAATTCAGTCCTGTATACAACCAATTATTTTTTAAAAAGCATTTAAAAAGTCGGTCTGTGTGTCCTCACCAGAATGCAGCGCACGGTTTGCGTAGCATTGGGGTGTTTGCTCTGAGCTGCCCAGTGTAGGGGGATCTTTCCCTCAATGTCTGGGATTCCGATGTTGGAGTCATGTTTGATTAGAAGTTTCACATGCTCAGGGTGGTTGTAGAACGCACTCCAGTGCAATGCTGTCTGCTGCAAATGCACATACACAAAAAACGCATACACATTAATATATATATATATGTCTGCATTTTTTAGGACCTCAGAATGCGCCACGTTCACCAAACGTTTTTAAGAAGACATTTGTTCTTAAAACTCACAGCGACTTCATAAAAATTCAGATTCAGATTCATTCATAAAGACTTTCACCAATGAATGCGAATTTTTTTTTGTCATTGTGAACGCAAAACAGCACAGCACACAGCGCACCACAACCAAGTGTGATCTCTGCATTTGAGCCACCCGTAAAGGAGCCGGGGGCAGCTAACAAGGGCAGTGATAGAGCAGCAGTGCTTAGGGATGGTACCTTGCTCATGAGTACCTCAGTGGTACCTTTACCACATCGGGATTTGATCACAGGGCAAAAACCCTAACCGTTACGCCTAACCGCTGTGCTCCTACACAAATTTTATTTTAAGGGTGACTGTGCAAAACATGAGCTTATTAGGTTTTCTTTAATTCTACAGTTATATTATTATACTATTTAAGTAACTGCCTTAAAAAAAACTTGGTGAATGAGGGCCAGTGTTTGTCCTCAAGCGTTCCTTCATTAATTTTTTACAGCAACATACCTGAAGCAAATTGAGGTTAGTCACAGCACTCCATCCAATTAAGCACCAGTTCACTCTTTAGTCATCAAAATCAAAAGGGAACATCCTTTAACCTTCACCCCTTGTTAAGTACCCAAACAGCCAAAAAGGAATCCCGGTCTCCCAGCGGTCACTCCCAAACAGCATACGACTTATACAAACTGTTGACGCGTACACAACTCATTGCGTAAGCCCTGACGGCACAGAACTATTTTCTGCTCCTGCCTGGTAAGACGACTTCGTCACGAGAATTGATTTTTCAGCTTATCAAATTATTACAAAACCAACACAAGCAGACAAATCACAAACAACAAAACCCTTTATGCAGGCAGAAGGAAATTCTCATGTAACCACAACACACACATACATACACTCACACACAAACCTCCATAAACACACATGTAGTAAATCGTGATGTAAATGACTTATTACTGCCTGCTTAAGTAGTTCTGTCTGTGGAATGGAACGGTAAATGACGGCGGCCCCCTGAGTTCACAGAGCGCGTCGGAAAGCAGACTGTTAAACAGAATGTTTATGTGAACCGGAGCCAAAGTGAATAAAGCTGCATGTGGCCTGATAATCTGGTACGTACCATACTAGTGTGTTCCCAGGAAAGTCATTGGATAAACTACCCTTCCAATGTTTCAGGACAATGCCTATAAAAATGCTGAGCAGGATCCCCAATAAAAATAAAAAAGTAAGTATTTATTCAACATGTCTAACCAGATTTATTTCTAAAAATGATGCTAACCATCTTTACATGACATATTAATAAAGTCATCAAGAATATACAGCCATGACTTGCCCTAAATCAAATTAGAAATTAAAAAGCTGTACTATTTCTGTTACTTTTTCTTGGTTCCTGATGCTATAATATTGCTTTTATTACAATTACCATTACAGTTAACAGTGAAATGACATGTAATGCAAAGGTCTGTAATGGTTCTGAAACGGAAATGAAAAATTGCGATATGAACCTCCACGGCTAAAATGACCAACACACGACAGGCCCCATCATTTTAGCACCGCTAAAAATAAAGTCATTTTTAATTTTACAATTTGCATTGTGACACAGACAGAGCAAGCTGCAAATGAGTTAAATGTTACACATTAAGCAATTAGGGCTGAGGGAGCCACAAGTAAGCGTGACATTGAGGAAGATGCGTCATAGTTGTTGTTCCCTAAAGATCTGATATATATCCTGCATGTGGGGTTTTGTTTACAGCTGCAACTTTCCGACATTTTTCCTGGGGATCTCAGGCAGATTAAAATAAGAAGGCACAGAGAGAAGTGCATTAAATATAATAAATGTGTCTCTAAAGCTGAGTTACTTCATACCTAAGCAGTCCTATGTCCAGATTTACACTAGAGATGAACCAATCCGCCCTCTTTAGTCCAAAACTGAGGCTTTGGGTTGATATGGGTTTCATTAAAAAGCTGTTTCTTTCACTGTGCAGAAGGGAGTAGAATCATTAATCTGTGTGTAAGACATCAGACTTCACTAAATATTATTAATATTGTCAAACATGGTAAAATATACTGTATATAACATATTAGATGTAATATAGACCATGTATAAATGACAAGCAGACTAACACTGGAAGTGATAAAATCACATTTTTACATCTAGGGTTTCCTAAGGTAAGCCATGTCTTTCTAGGAGCGTGTGCAATATGTCAGTATGAACGAAACACTAATTTCCCTTTGTTTCCGCCGCCACCGGTATGTGTTATCTGAGCTGCTAATTCGGCTAATAATATAACGGCTAATTAAATGTCAACGTTTACCGATAATTTTTATTTCTTGGTGTGAAAAGGTTCAGAATCTGTCACAAACGGCTTCGTCTACAGAGTGGCGAAAGGCAGAAAAAACAAGAAGAGCAACATAACCTCACGCAAACTGGAGGTTAAAACAGAGACCCAAAGCCATCCAGGCGCCTGGCGAGCTCGCCGTTCGGCAGCGGCTCTGAGAAAAAGATGTTTTACTGGGTTATTTAAGCGAGCCTCATATCCTCCCCAGCAACATCAGAGAGTGCAGAAAGCCCCTGCTGTTTTAACGCAAACATAGTCATTTAGGCAGACACACAAATACACACACACACACCGACCTCATATTCACCTCAGTTCTTTGCCATAGCGTTTATAAGACGCACACCGGAGAACCTGCAAGTGTGTGTTATATTGATGATACAGACATTGGGCCTCATTTATTAGCAGTTTCTTCGTTTTTCCTTAAAGCTTTTAAGCTTTTAAATTTGTTCTTAAGAGAGATGGTACATTTAAATCTAAGACTACATTTAAAACTATAAAATTGAAGGAAACTATACAATAAACTAATGTTTTGCACATGCATGCAATAAACACACATGCAATGAAATCTCTTGCTCTTCAGCAATTGTACATTATATTCTTACCTAACAAATCTTAAATAACAAAACATTTCACACTTTGTGAAAGTGAGTTTTAGTGTGTTTTTTGCATTACTTTATTCTTGTCCTGAGTGTCCACTTCATCTGGTGCCATGTGTTTGAGGAGAAGAGAGAGAGGCTTGGCGCTGGAGTGACGCGTTGCCAAGTGCAGAGGCGTCATTTCTTCCAGGTCCTTCATCAGCCAATCGGCGTGGCGAGACAACAGCAGTTTCATGAAACGAATGTTGCCCTGAAAAGCAGAAACCCCCAAAATACAAAATGAAACACACTGCTTGCTGTCTGACAAGATCTGGTTACAAAGACAGTCTTTGATAATGAAATCGTTGCATAAATATCTGTTCTCCAGTTTCTGTTAAAAAAAAAAGGCAAATGTCATGCTAATATCTAAACTGATAGAATATCATATACAAAGACGTATTCTGGGTGGTATTTGAAATATTTCCCCACTGCTGAAAGGGAAGTTAAGAACGAGATAAGTAAATCCTGTAGTAAACAATATGGCGTGGTGTTCATCAAGGTTCACTGCTTGGGCCAGTTTCCTTCTGAATCTTGTCTTAGAATATTCCACGTTTACACAATTTTAAGCTACATTCAATTTACTATAACTACTTCTTTTCAGATTTCTATGAAACATAAAGTGTCAAGAAATCTGGAAAAAGGCTGAAAAACTTGAACATAACATAATTAACCCAAGCTATTTTAAAAAGTGCTGCCAGCTCTGAACAAGTTTAACATGTTCAAATAAAAAGGACTGAAGACGCACTTTGTTCAATGAACTCTTCGTTTATTTAAGGGATATAGCATTTTAAACAACTGTGTATGTGTGTGTGTGTGCGCGTGTGCAGTGTAAGAGTCTGAACTCACCTCCCTTATGACCAAGTATTCTCTATGGTCTGCTTAGCACTATGTAAAACATTCTGGAGAGAATCTGGTGTGTGTGTGTGTGTGTCAGGGTTCTCAGTCTCTATTCTCAGCCCAATTAGTGTCTTAATCCCTGAGCTTCAGCCCTTATTGATCCTGGTGTCAGGGTGGTACCCATCAACCACCCCTCTCCCTCTCCTCACCACGGCTGTGTCCCAAACCACATAACACTCTACTAAATATGTTAGGTCACATTAACACACTAGTGGCTCTGTTACCCTCCTTTTCAGACATCAATTCTTTTTATTTACAATCTTCATTATATATGTTGCTGGCTTATGGCCGCCGTACCCAAGATGTCTACACGTGTCAAAGACTGGATGTCACAAGACAGCGCTACTCAGAACACAAACACGCACACACACACACACACACACACAAACAGAACTGTAAGGACTATGATCACTAGGGGGCAGTGCACACTCACACGGCCAGATACATCGTCCGGTCATGCCACGGTCGGTGTGAGTGAGACACAGCAAAAAAATAAAGTTAAGTTCAAAATGTTGTGGTGGAGGGGATATGAAAAATGGCAAAGTGAGAGAACGAATGACAACATTTGTGTGTCAAAGAGACAAGAGTCAGTGAAGTAGGTGAGTAGGTGTGTGAAAGTGAGAACACAGCGTGTGTGTGTGTGCGTATGTGTGTGTGTAACCTTCTGTGCAGCGAGGTGCAGAGCCGTCCTCTTGCTGTGGTCAGCTTTGTTGACGGAAGCTCCCGCCTTCAGCAGCGCCTCCGCACAGTCCAAACGATCAGCTAGCACGCAGTACATCAGAGGCGTCCTACCGAACTGGTCCTCACTGTCCTTCAAAGAGGGCTCTGCTACACACAAACACACACACACACATTCACTTTTTAGATATCTGTACAAACCATGGTTTCCTGAAGTCTACAGTAAAAATCTTCTAATCATAAGCCTAAACTCGAATCCTAACTTTCTTAACCTAATCATAATTCTGTACTCAAACCAAAATGTTTGTTTCAGTTTTACTACATTATATTTTTTATTTGGATAACAAGGAATCAGTAGCATAGAATTGTATACTGTACTATTCTATACAATTTCAGCAAAGTGCTATATTGTCCTACACTAAAAACTGTACTGCATTTTTGGAGAGAGGCATCCAAAATGATCTACTGATTACTGTAAGACTTTGTTTTAAATATCAGTCTCTGAACGGAGAAGAGAAAAGTGTGTGTGGTTGGTGTGCCGAACACTATACTTTTTATATTGTGCAGTCCACAAATAAACTCTCGGATTTTTTTCAACCTACAACCAATTTATATTATATTATTTAGAGTCCATTATTTTTGCATCTGTTTATTAACTGATGAAGGCAAAGCCATTATTCAAATAAGTTTCGTTAATTGAGGAATTACAGATTGAAGAACAATCATGAACTACAAAGCACTGTTGTAAAACGCTCTGGATATAAGTGTCTGTTAAATGCTGTAAAAGTAATGTGCCTCTTGAGAAAATGTTGTATACTTTAAGAAAGACTTTTCCAAACAAAACATTTGCACATTTTGCAAGCCAAATCAAACACAAGGTGCTATTAATGACATTTTCCTATTTTTCCTTTCCTGGCTGCTGCCTCTTGCTTAAGGTTTGTCTGTCAAACTGGTCACAGGGTATTACTAGAGGTGTAAATCACAAGTTTCATAATGATACAATATAATTCAATGAGCAATGATTCAATGTCTGCTGATTTGAGAGAATGTCACAGGCTAATTTCACACAACCGCTTTCATCCATTCATAAAAGCAACTATAATATTGTTTGACATTTTTATTTCTGAACTCAATCAGATATTTCAATGAAACACAATATTCTATTGAAGCAGACCTCCTGGTTCAGTATCAAGTGATGTCACAATATGTATGATGTCTGATTGATGTCATTTTTGGGCTCGCTGATCACTGAATCACGGTATCAATGTAGATCTAGACTAAAACAAATCGATGCAAAGCACGATTTTCACTTTACAGAAAGTGACATTTCTACAACAGTGTGCGAGTGTGAGATTGTGTACCAGTGATGAGCCTCTGTAACGCACTCCTGTCTCCATTCACGGCTGCTGCGTGCACCTGAGAGCTTAAAGGGGTGGAGTCAGACGCCTTCAGGGACTGCTGCATGGCCTGGAACACACACACACGCACACACACAAATAGCATCAGATTTCTCACTTTTCAATCTGAGCCAAGCAAAACCCACTGTAAATTCTACCAACTTTGATAATGGGTCTTTTTTACACTTTAGCTCTACGATTTATTCAGATCATGGTCTGAAACCAGCTCATATACACACACACACACACAGAACTGAGACAGCTGGGTATTTACAAACAGGAAGAGCTTGGTAATCCTCAGACAGGAAGAGGCAGGCAGGAGGTGGATCCCTGGGTTATGTATTATTCATGTTCATCAATATTGCAAAAACATTTTTTTAATCAATTACTCTTGCCTCCATATAAACAAACCCAGTGACAAAATAAAGACCGCAGACACTGATCATTTCCATTTAGCAATTACACTAATCATCACTAAAGCTAATTTCGGCGACTGTGTCTTTGGTATTAAAAATGTTATGTTAGTGTAAAACTAGCAGTAGTGTCAAAATGACGTTTCCTTTGGTGGATACTGTTTACAGTGATTACAGCTGAACCCTAACTCCTGAAATCTTTACACCAAACGTTGTTTTTTTACATAAGGTTTTTAGTATGTTACAGTTTTAGGGTGACTATCAATATACACTGTTAAATCTTTAAGCATGCTGGTAGTCAGCTGAATGAATTCTTCTAGGTCTCTGTAGGTCTCTTTAAATCTAATTAGGTTTAATCCTGTTACTGGAAAAATGTCTTCAGAAAGTTTAATTAATTGAATTCTCAGCGTTTCAAACTTTGTAGGTCTCTTGTTTGTTAGGATGTAGAGGTGTTATAGAGCTGGTGGTGGTTTACTGGTTATGATACTTATCTCTGGACCAAGAGGTCTCAGGTTGGAATCCTACCTCCAGCACTACCATCACTGGGTCCCTGAGCAAGACCCTTAACCCCAAGTTGCTTCAGTAACTTCAGTACATATTCTTTTTTTATTCACATATACATGTAGACACACCTGTACCCTTTAATTTAATTTAATTATACTCCTTGTCTTCTGCACATAGGTTGCCCTATTGTATACTGTATATAAGAAACAGTTATTTATTTTATCTTTATTCCTTTAGCTCCCTTTCAAGTTTATATTGTAATTTTTTTATTCTAACTTTTTTTAAATCTGCCTGAATTGCACAGTAAGGAGCGGATTAGGATACATTTCACTGCATGCTGTACCTGTATAATTTGCATGTGACAAAGAATCTTGAATCTTAAATCTTGAGACTGTTCCTGAAATTAGTAAATGGAAGACGTTCTGGATAAGAGCTTGTGCTAAATGTTGTAAATATAAATGATTGTGTCTGTTTTGAAAAAGAAACCAAAATAAATCAATAAATCCATAAATATGGTGGTGTATTCCTTTTTTCACAATGCTACTTTTTATAGTACTGGCCATCCTAACTTGTCATACAGTAGGTTACATCAAAGTAAACTGTACTGTGATCTCAGCAATATACAAATAGAGAGAGAGATGAGACAACATAATATAAAATATAAACTCTAAACTATAGGTAAAGAAAATGTGCAGTTTTAGTTACGTAGGTTAACTTTTGATCAAAATATAAAGGATATACACTTGAATTAATCTGTAAATTTGACATCATCTGTGCAGAGGCCATATCCTAAAAACATCAACGCTAGTTTCTTTTATGAATTTTAATTCATGGTTGGATATGTTCATTCATTCAGTCTGGTGTCTACTCCCTCTTCCGCTTCTCTCTCTTTTTCCTGAGACACACACACTAAAGTAATTAGCCCCACTGTTCTCACGCTCTTCATGAGGGGGTAATTGGGGTTAGTTAATGTCGACTCATAAAAATCTTCAGTTACAGCTACTTCAGTAGCGTCTGTGTGTGTGTATTTTCTTATTAAAGTTTGATGCACTGTAATTCAGCTTTATGTGACTTTGAATTCTTTAACTAAGGAAATAAGACATCACACGCACACAAACACACACAAGCACACAAACACACACAAGCACACAAACACACACGCTCTGGGCTTTTGGAATCATGGTGTGGAAAAAAGACAGCAGGGGGATGCCTTTGAGAGAGGTGAGTGTGTGAGGACTAAATCTGAGTATGTGTGTGTCTCAATGTGTGTGTGTGAGCGTGGGCTAGTGTGTGCGCATGCGATTGCGTGGGAAGTGATTTTCCGTGACAGAGGCTTTTTATGGAGGCTTCGCTCATATCGACCACAAGCTTTCCCCAATTTCCTCCAGGCTGGTGCTACACACACACACACACACACACACACACAAAGCCAAATAACTGAACAGCATGGCATTACACACTCCTAGCATGCCATGCACATAAACACGTTGACGTTTTTGTAAATAAACCGGCAATTTTCACTATTTGGTCTAATTCGATTTAAGTGATGAACAATTAGCTAACAAAACAGCCGTCTCCTAAAGGGACGATTCTCAAGAAATTATCGGTAAACAAGTGTGAATGACTTTATTACGAGTTATAAATACACAGACTGGATTTTACACAGTAAAGAACAGTGTTGAGCTGTCAATATCCTAGTTTTTAAGAAAAAACTGGAACAAAGACCAAATTTTACACGCAGCTTTCAGCTGATGCTCAGGGATACATTACAGATTCACATGATCTTCAGACAAAGGGGACTGCATTTGTGTGTGTGTGTGTGTGGCAACTATCCAGGATGTCTGGCCCTGCCAAGTGACTCCCCACCAGCATCTTAAGGACTAACCAGCTGAGTCAGGACTTAAAGACAGACAGAAAGTGAGAGAGAGAAAATAATAAAAGAACCACCACAGCATCAGAAGCTGGGAGGAGAGGACTGTGTGTGTGTGTCTGTATGTCTGTGTGTGTGTGTGCTCATAGTGTGGATCAGTTTTTGGCCGTAACCTTATCGCATACAGCACCTATAAAACCTGACTGTCCCTCTCTGAGAACATTTTGCATAGAGGTGTGCAAAAAACTTGAACAGAAAGGATCACGATTCAAAATCGATTCATGCTTTCTAAAAAATCAATTAATATTTCTCAACTAACTTAACGGCACTAGTTTACTTCCCCCCCCCCGACACGACAGCTTGCCAATCCTACAGATGGTACAATGTTGAAATCTGCCCAGATAGACCCATTTTTGCGTGAGCAGGAAGGAAATGCAATCAGTATGCGTACAGTTTGCGCATGTAAAATAAAATTTATCCATGTATTGAATCGTGAATCGTTTATGACTCGTGAATTGCTAATAAATCGTGCATCGATTTTGAATCGAATTGTGAACCCAAGAATCGGAATCCAATCGAATCATGAGCTTTTCTGAATCGTGCACTCTTAGCTTTGCAGTCCTTTGTGCCCAGCCTCCCAAAAAATCAACCCTACAATTAAATTCAATTTTATTTGTATAGGGCTCTTTACAACAGACAGTCACAAAGTGCTTTACATATAACTGACCCAAGCCCCCAACAAGCAAGCCTGAGGTGACATGGGCAAGGAAAAACTCCTTCCTCTGGGCTACCGGGGCGTGTGAACATTTAATACGCAAGTTAAAATTATTTCAAAATTAAATAATAATTTAGCATTGAGTTCATGTTCAAAAAGTCCCAAAAAAGGTCCCAGCTGGTTCCAGATGATGGTCTGTAATTAAATACACAAGTTAACATTAGCTCAATATTAAACAATGGGCTTGTCGATATCACTTCAGATCAATATAACGATTAATTCAACATTTACCCTTGATTGCGATTTTTTTTGTTTTCACTGACAAGACAGTATTGCTCATTAACAGATTTTTAAAAATGCTTACAATAATCGTTATGGACAAGGTTAGGTTGTTAAGAGGTTCTGAATGTCGTTTCGTTAGTGTTTCATTAACTGCCCAGCCCTACCCTACGCCAACACCGACGACTACTCAAGAGAAAGAGAAAATGGCCAATGAACTTCACCCTCAGAGGACCAATCTTTAACACTTTTCCCCAGAGGACCAGGCACCTCAAACCTGATGGAACCAATCCACTGGGAAACTGACAAAGAATGAGGTGATCGCCATGCGCCTCATTAGCCAAACTTCCCATAATGCATGGCGACAAATGAGGCCCCTCAGGTAAAGGAGGTGTGTCCTCTGCTGGGTTCGCTAATGCAGTTAGTTGACTCCAGGGCTGTCAATCACAGCAAAAAGGCTTGTTAAAGT
Source organism: Distichodus sexfasciatus (assembly GCA_032718565.1). Lineage (NCBI taxonomy): Eukaryota > Metazoa > Chordata > Actinopteri > Characiformes > Distichodontidae > Distichodus > Distichodus sexfasciatus. The sequence goes on from JAVGVS010000004.1 coordinate 1,582,225, forward strand.
ACAATTAAGTAAGATCTTATTGAAGGTGTTATTTTCACATGAATTATAGAGGTCTGTTAGGGGGAAGGTACTGATTATGTGTGTATTTAGATCTCTCAGGTGAGGGCAGTGTTGGGTATTTAGAACTGTGTACAGGAATCTGTAAGAAAACAAGGCTTGAGATCTATTCTCTGCTGGTTGTTTGTGCAAGACATATGTTTGTGCATGTATTTGTGTGTCCCCGGTGTGTTCTCTGAGTTTCTACTATTCTAAAGGAAATGAGTTATATGCTTGTGGGACCAAGAACACTCAGATGGCACAAAGGGAAAAAGGCCCTTTCGCTTACTGCATATTGACAATGGTGTATGTATTAAGAAATACAAACGAAAGGTGTTATTCCGGTGTCTTCTCTGAATTTGTTCCAGTAGACTAAAGGTGCCAGTGTAACAGAAGTGGTGTGGAAATGGATGCCAAATCAGAATATGGTGGTGGTGGTGGTGATGCCATGTGTAAATACTTGTACACTCATTGTAACTTATTGTATTTTTCAAAATTCTCATGGGGATGCAAATGATATCTTGGCCTAAAAAAAACACATTTAACCACCTCTTCACATTTCTGTAGATTTGCCGATCACTCGAGTGCTGGCCCAATAGTAGGATAATCACTTAAAGATTTGAGCTTCAGTCAAGTTCAAAACCAACTACATCCTACTGCATGAACTACCACCACTGCGCCCCTGAGAAAGACTCCAAGCTGCTTCAGCAAGACTATCCTTGTAATTAGGAAATGTGATTTGCTCCTGATAAAAGCACCTGGAAAATGCCATTAACGTAAAGTAAATCCAGACGAATAAAAGCTAAAGAGGATGTGCTAAATATGCATTATAATTCACCAAAATAAATTTTGAAAGATTTAATTTCATCATTAAACTATAAAGCAACTCAATTTGGAACAAATGCCAGTTCAAATAAAATCAGAAACATATTACTATTCAAATCATGTCTTACAGTATAATTCCACTTTCAGACCATGTCTGTGAAAGTCATGAAGAATGCAACATTTTTTCCTGACTTTACAGTGAAAGCATATGAAAGTTGGTTAGAAATGTTTGTGATTGTGGTTTTATTGTAGGTTTGTAAGATTTCTGAAATGTACATAGCATGGTTATTATGGTTGCATTGATTGAAATTGCAGGTCAAGGGTGTGTGGGTGCTGCACAGTGCTGATGGACAAGGCTATTTTGGTGTCCAAAAAGTGCTATAAAACTGTAGAAATATTTGAAATTAGAGACACTATGAAGAATTGAAAATATGTGCCAGGCATTTGGACATAAACACAGCAACTAACTTTGGCATGTTATACAATGTTAATAATACCCAATCAACAAAGGACCTCCCTGGCATACCATACAGACAGTGGAGAGGGGCCAGTCTCCTTATAGGTCCAGGGGGCATGGAGTCATATTGGCTAATGGCTATCAGTCATTTCTAGGGTCAGAGGAGCAGAGTCGCCAGAAGAAAGAAGGGCAGACCAGGAGACAAGAGAAAAGAGACGAGGTCGTGTCCATTGGGACTACAGCAGGATAGTGAAGTCTGGGGGATGGAATGCTAAAATAAAGGTAAAGCAGAGTTAACAGGGGTAATAAGACCGGAACAGTTGTAAAGTGGCCTGAAACAGTGATACACATATAGCATCAGCCAAAGAAGATGAAGATACATCGGGAAGTAGTAAATGGTATTGACTCTACAGGAACAGACAATGGAGTTTATTGGAATGGGAAAGCAAGATGCTAAACCCCAAACCCACTGTGATGAGGTAACTGAAACTACACTGTCTCTTCCAGGTTGTGATTTGACAAGGCAGCCACATTTAACAACGTTCTTGAAGACAAGCAAATAAGGTGACATGAATAACATTAAATACCTTGTTACAACCTGGCTATGAGTGGGATATATGGGCAGTGCCCAGGGAGCAGTGCTTGGGGACAGTACCTTGCTCATGAGTGGTATCTTTACTGGTTCTGGGATTCAAACCAGCAACCTTCCGATCATGGAGCAAACACCCTAACCGTTACACTACGAACTGCCCCATTGTAAGCAAAGGAGAAATCTCTATACAAACTGGGGGGCACATTATGTAATGCAAGTAAGAATCTGTGTTTTGCAAAGGGTGAAACAGACTTGGAGATCAGAGTCATACTGGCGGTCTGGGCAGAATTGAATTCTTCTCTGTAAATCTGTATCAAGCAATGTAGGGTCACATCTCTGAGATTCTTAGATCAAAAATGATACTCATTCAGAACAAGGGGAAGAAGCCATGGAAGATACGGTCTAATGTGGAATCTCAAAAAAATCTAAGAAAACACTGCAGCAGATTTCCGACACCATTTGCACTAGTGATCATCCCTGTGATTTTTCCTTTTGCTCCAGTCTTAGCCTTGGTGGCAAGTGTACTCTGTGATTCCAGTTGGTCCCAGGTCTGTGGGTGTTTGTGCTCTCACGTTCCTTTGCGCTTCACACCTCCGGATCCTCTGTCTCACCTGAGATTTCAAGTCGCAAATCACTATCGACATTGCCAAAAGCTACTGACCTGGCTTATGCGGCCATCACCAGTATCAACAATACCCCATGTAGTTCTAAAACATTGTTTCACACAGAGAAGAACCCCCCAGTGGTTTACACCACTCAAATCTCAGGCTAGATTAGAGGAAGTGTCCCAAATATTCCTTCACTTCCACTGAGATTTTCTCTAATGATCCTGTCCTTTTCCAGTTTGATAATCTCTGTCATTCTATGCAGGAGAGGATGCTTTTCAAGCAGCCTCATCTGCTTTCTGCCACAGCAGATTCTGCTCAGTGTTAATGCCACTTCTCTAGACTGTGCCTGATCTTTAGTGCAGATATTGCCGATGGCCTTAATCAATGACCCTGCTCCCTAAATCTTCATTGATGTTCGCCGGCTTCAAGGACTTCTGCACACCTCCTATGTCCATGCTAACAGATTTGAGGCGTGTTGCTGGATCCCACTTTTTTCCTGTTGTCCTTGTCCCTCGTACCATTTCTAGCCCTGAAGAGGTCTCTAGGTCTTGTCCACCTCTTTGGCACTTTGGGTGACACTAGGGAGGCTCTGTGAGACACTAATTCTTCAGTCTGCAAGAAACCCCCTTCTGTTTTGTATGTATTATTTGAAGGACAGAGGTAGCCTCACAGCGGTAGCCTAACTTTACGGAAATGCTTGTCAGAGAGTTTATGGTTCAAATCCCAAACAAGTTTAACTGAGGTACCTGCAAAGTACCAACCCTAAATCACTGCTCCTTTACAGATTGTTTAAATGCAAAGGTCACATTTCACAATGACAATCATCAGTTTAACACTTGTGTCTTAATCTTTATGTGTATATATAATTATCTTTCTGAGTTTCAATTTTTGTCTTCCAAACAATTCTTTGTCTTTTGCTGATCTGATAATGCTATTTACCAACCTGTGCACTTTTGCTATATAAGGGACAGCTTTGCCTTAGATAAGCTATAAAATAATTATTCTTTTGTTTCAGTGTTTTGATTTTTTTGGAGACAGGCAATTAACAAGAAACTAGGCAACTTACTTTTGCCCAAGATAATAAAACAATATATAAAAATATATATTATAAAGTATCTTTACAAATAGCTTGAAGACATTAACTGTCGTAGAAAAACAGATTTTCTACCAATAATAACCTGTTAAGTATCATTACTAACACAATGCAATTTTTCAAGCTGCCTCTCCATACTGAGTGTTCCTCTGAATAGCATCTCAGCTTAAAATAATACTTCCCCCTCCATGCCAGAAAGCAAATCCGTTTACATGTTGAGTTGGTACGTTATTACATTTGTTTAACCTCAGTGACTGACAGGCCCTCAAACTTCAATGAAGGCTTACAATCAATCACTGATCTATAAGGGAGGGGGATGTGCTAGGAGAGCAGGTAGTGCTTCATTGATTTCAGCTCTGGAAGCACTTGTGGATGAGAGGGTCGAGCGAAGGCACGGTCGGGGCTGCTGGAGCACACTGGTGTCCATCCGACACTCAGATGGGCCAATAGGGCTTCACTCAGGGGGAGAGGAAGGATAATATGGCAGACCACATCTAATATCTATAATGAGTCAGCCTGGAGAGAGACATTTCTCTTTTTGTATCCTCCCTTTACACACACACATACACACACACACAACCCCGGGGCTAACCCCTTACCCCCAGCAGTACCTAATTGGGCCAAATATGTGATCTAATTAAACGTCCAATTAGTAAGAAAGGGGCCATTTAGCCGCCGGCACCAGCACGGCACACGGGAAATAATGCGATTGAAAAACAAACAGAAAATCAATGACAGAGAGAAGAGAGATGGGCGGAGGGGCTAATCGGGATGGATATGTAACAGCAATGCCTGGGTAAAAAAAAAAAGTGATGTCTTTCTTCAGTCGACAAGACCGTGTGGCGTGTGCATGCATTATATACATATTTTACACACACACTAGCGCTGGGCGATATGACCTCAAATCAGTATCACGATTAATTAAACATTTTACCTTGATTACAATTACTGAATGATTATTTCATTTTGGGCATTTGTTTGGATATTAAATCTGGGTTATATCTTATGATTTTAAAATAGCTAAAGGAAACGCAAACACATGTCGTGTCACACTGGACAGGGTGAAGTCACATGGAGGGATGTTATTAAGGGGACAGTATAAGAACACACAGTGGAGAAAGTGTTACTGGAAATCACTCATTCATTCATTCATTCATTATTCAAACCAATCAATCCCAACTGGGGTCACAGGGGGACCGGAGCCTATCCCGGGAACAACGGGTGCAAGGCGGGGACCAACCCTGGGCACAAACCAACACACCACAGGACACGCACACTCACACAATCACACTCCCTTACACATCATTACGGGGCCAATTTAGAGTCACCAATTAACCTATACTGAATGCTTTTTTGGACTGTGGGAGGAAACCGCGGAAACCCACGCAAACACAGGGAGAGCATGCACGCCACCAACCCAGGAATCAAACCCTGGACCTTCTCGCTGTGAGGTGGCAGCGCTACCCACTGCGCCGCCATGCTGCCCTTTTAATGAAACTCGTTTTTAAAATATTAACACAATTTTAACACACAATAATTATTTGATTCCCAAAATAAAGGCTTGAATGCATGTGACTGCACAGACACCCACTTGTTCTCACATTTTGTAATCAAATGTGTTTTTTTAAACTTCTGTCTGCCTAACCTTAATCTTCAGGCTTTTACAATTTCAAATCAAAGCTAGGTCTGGGTGTATTATCGGTTGAACATTTGATCCCCACAAAGTGTGAAATACATAAGCACACACATATTCTAGGGCCCTATGATTTCCGCGATGCAGAAAACAAGGACGGAATCACGGAACTCAACAAATAAAATGGAATCCGTTGTAAAATGCGGAATGTCGTATAATTCGCTGATATCGTGGTGTGGGCAAAGCAAAGCAATAGTTTCTAATACATTTTGGCCGCTGCAGCCCCCTGTACATGTTACCTGTTCAGGCTGGACTCAGCTTTCCACACACACAAACGCACAGACACAGAGGGGAAAACGTCAACGGTCAGCTATGGCGAAAAGGCTCGCTGAAACACCGAAGTCCTCAAAAGAAATTACGGAATTCGACTCTTAGTGCTACGTTTAGAGCAGAACAATACCCAAATGATTTTTATGAATCAGGAGAACAACTGTTTTGTAAGTTTTGCCAGCACACGATGGACTGCACCCACAAGAACACGTGACGACCACTTACGGTCAAAAACTCACATCATAAACATTTCGTTTTGCATGAAAAATGAATATTTTTTGTTGTTTAGAGGTAAAGGTTTTACCAAAGCAGAAAATGTTCTGCTGAACCCCAGCACTTTGGTGAAGTTGAATAACAGTCCTTTAATGCGAATTTTTTTTCTACTGCATTCTTCTTTTTTCCCAGCCCTAATTATAATTATAAAGTAAAACACGGAATTCAGAAGAATAAAAATGGAAAAAACGGAATTCAGGAAAAAATAAAACAGAATTTAGGAAAAAACTAAACAGATTTCATAGGGCCCTAATATTCTTTCCACATAATTGCATTATTGTATTATTCTATTAACAACTCACACCGCCATAGAAGGATCAGCGGCTCATTCATTATTAACAGCCTGCTTAACCCTGGAGATGGCTAAGCTTCCCACAGAAACACTCACTTAGCCCACACTTCATCAAATATTAACATCAGGGTCATGCTTGTTGTAAAGCTCAGCACATGGCAATGGCTAAATCTCAAAACTGGGGCTCTCAATGAAAAATATATGGCATAGTGAACAACAAAGATTCTGACCATGAGATTTTATACAAGCAGGAACTAAAAAAACAGGAAAACAAAACAATAATACACTAACTAATGTTAAATGACACCGTGGTCTGTTTGATAGACACTAATTTAAAATGGACAGGTTCTGGTCCAGCTAAATGAATTCAGTATCTGCTTTGATATTTATGAATTATAATTAATCTTACACATAAATCATGATATTAGTTCACACATAAAATTTTAAGTGCACATTTTGTGTAAATGATGTAATAAGTCTAGTTTACACAAGAGGTACACCTGATCATTTTAAAGATATTAAAACATATTGACAACACGATGGCCTCCGTTGCAGGCCTTCTTTACATATAAACTCACTGCTTCACTGTCTCTCATCTGCCGTTATGATCTATATTTTTAATACATAATTTATTAAACGCTGCACTTTATAATATTCACACATGTATTCTATTACATTTGCACAGTGAAGAGATTTTATTTTGGGGAAATATTTTTCTCTGTTTTATTACTGGAGATTAAGCCTTTTCTTAATTTCTCTTCAGTTTAATTATTTCATGCAATTAAATGTTAAATACCTGGTTATGCAACCAAGTTCCAACACTTTGAGTGCCACTTATTTGTCTTGAATCCTAACTTTTGACAATACGCCCTTAATGTGTACTGTTCTAATTTGTCTCTCAACTGTACAGAGCACAATTCCTTTGCAGTCTTAACTTTGCAAATAGATGACCTCATTCATCAACTTTTCTTAAGAAGAAATTTGTTCTTAAAACCCACTTTCATGAATATTCTGATTCACCACTGTTTTCTTATTTGAGTTTCGTTCTTAGGTAAGAACAGAATCTACAAACAAGGAAGTAAGCATGTTCGGTCAAAATATTATTCGCTTATTGGCTTTTCTCAAAGATACATTTGTATAGACTTATACAGTTTAAATGTCTCAAATGTCTTAAGAAGAAACATAAGAAATATCTTAAGAAAGAAAATTAAGAAAATATTGGCTAATAAGGCTCTGTGGCCTTTTATTAATAGTTGTTAGAATCTAGATTGCCTTGAAAAAGTGGAGATTTGACAGATTAATAAAGAAACTGACCAAGATCAATAGTCGGGCACAATTCCTTCAAAAGTCCAGCTGACTTGGGCTGGATGGCACTGGCTCTTACCATGGCGGTGGTGGTGGTGGTGAGATGGCGCTGGGGAGGCCTCAGCAGATGTTGGCCAACTCGGTGCACTCTCACTGGGCCAAGAATCGCTGCAGGTTCCCCTGGCAGCTCTGTGGCAGTGTCCTGCGGGAGAGAGAGCGGATCACTCACACACCCAGCGTACACCACCTGCTTCCCAAGCCGCCTGCCAGAGTCATGTGCCAGACCTGCCTCAATGCATTTTTAGATTCAACATTACAATATATGTTTGCATGCAGTACTAATAAGATCACATTTACTTCAGCGTTTCCTGGTGATGCTCAAGCTACATTTTTGTGATGAGACTAAATGGAAGCGATTGTGTTAAATCAACATATGATATTGTCTTAAATTGACTGCTGACTGCCAAACTGATTCAAATCAACCTTGTATCATAGCAGACTTTGTGATATTGGCTTACATTGAATAACTGTGACTGAATTGATATACTATCATTCTGTGATGAACGTGGTGTCTTTCACACCCCTACTGTAAGCAGTTCAGGCACTAGGCCTACAAAGTCTACCAGGGTATGGCTACAGCCAGTCCTGCCAAGAGAAGCAACAGAACGACTCTGCGCTGTGGTGTAAAAAAGAGGGGGGAAAATATAACTTTCCTTCATCACTGAGTAAACTCACGTAGCATAAACAACCAAACGCGTTGTGATCGAACCCAAACGACTTTAAGGCTAAAAATCTAACTCTAAATTAAATCTGCATGTGTGTGATCTGTGACCAACAAAAAAATGCTGCTTTTGCCAATAATGTGGTAGGTGAATTAGATTCGTAAAAGTACATTTTAATAGACTGATTACACACTAAATAAGAAAACTGATATCTGTACATACAGCGATTTTGACAACAAATCAGAGCAGCTCACTAGGTAATTACGTTGTGGACTGAACATTTGTTCCGACAAATGAAGGGCTACTTCTGTAGCAGCGAATGCCTGTAGCTCGATGGCTAAAGACCCAACAACTGACAGTATGCTCCGTCTAACAAAACACATAACGTTAATCTGTAGCCTGGACGGTGATGCAACTTACCTCATTCAAGATGAAATGCAATCAGTTTTACGTGTTTGCATCAAGGATCGGACATTAAAGTTTGCATTTTCAAAGAACGGCGCGTTCTTTGCTGTTTGGTGAGTTTTCTTTAAATTCGGACAAAACGCAGCCATCAAAAACACCCGTGAAACTTTTCTTCGCACCACAAATACATCTGGAAACGCAAAACTTTAAAAAAACTACAAGTTCCAAAGAGCCGCCAGTTCCGCACGCGGTGTTGTCTGGGATTTGGTGTTTGACGCTTCGTGACGCAGCACCGAAAAACCTTGCTTTCATACTTCATTTCCCAGGACCACGTAAAACGAGCCGGAATTCACTCACTAGTTCCCGGAGTCGACTGTGCTTTACCGTCCGCCGTTTCCTTGCAGCAGAGAGGAGAGGAGAGGAGAGACTGGCAGCATTCACCATCATAACCTCAACCGACTCCGATATACAATGAAATTAACTTTATTAATGCCAGCCCCCGAACTCCACTATTTAACCATACTCCTGGTAAGTAGCGGCATATCGAGGCGCACGTTAGCTGTTCCATCGGCTTTTTCTGCAGCTCTAAGTTATGCTAACAGTCATAGCATTGGGCGCTAGCCAGGAGTTTGAATGTCTTGACTTGGAATGATCTAATGAAATTGTAACAATGAAAGCCCAACACATCACACAGATCCCAGCTCATTTTGATCAACTCACTTGTACGTGTCATTTCTCGTGATCCTCATGTAGTTCTTGTCGTTAACTGCTGTTATTTAATCCCGTTCAGTTTTGCTAAGCAGTGCTTGCATTAGCCACATTGCCTGTAACCTATAAGTTCCTTTAAGGCGTCTGTAACATTAAAGGCGAGTTTTCCAACTCATATAAACTCTCACAGCACGCAAGATTCTCAAAAGAGGCGATATACTATCATTAGAGACCTTCAATAATCAATATGTCACAGTTCTTCACCATAAGGATTCCATTACTACATTTCTACCTCTTAAGTTATTTCGTTTTGTAACCAGCATACTGAGTGTATATACAAAAAGTTGTGGAACTGAAACAAGGCTTTTTTCTCGTAATGATGGATCATCAGAAAAGAGCAGAAGTTCCTAATCAAGCCGTTCCAGCGTTTGCAAAGAGATATTGACAACAAATGGCTTGCATGTATTTGATTATACGGCTTCAACTTAAATATGTGCATGAATGAGAATCTTGTGTGTAAAAATGGCAGTGGAGAGCAGGACATCGCCATGGGCATCCACCGAGTAACGTTAGCAACGCGGCGGCGAGCCGGGAAAGTTTGTCTCGGTCATCCCGATCCGTTCTGCGGTAGTAGTTTAATGGTTCCGACTGTCCGTTTTGTGTGCATTAAAGTGTAATACATGTATTAACGTGTAATATATTTGGCATAAGGGAAGTTTATGGAGGGGAAGTTATTTTGGGATGCATTCCGTGCCCCTACATCCACTCCTCGAGGAACAAGCCGGTTGGTGCGCTTCTCTGTTGTGGCCGAATTCTATTGGCTGACAACCCGGAAGCCGGAACTGGCTGGCTGCCTGGTGTAAAAGTCAACACGGGCCTTACAGACTGTAGACTTTAAACAGCTTTTATTCGTATTAAATTAAATACCATTTGGATAAGGGAAAATACTGCGCGTCTGTGTCACAGGACAAAGTCTGGAAAGTAGGAGACTTTACATGCTTAGTTTTTGTCTTAATCTTTACTTGGTGAGATTCCAGTCTGACCGGTCAGGTTTGTATTTTGTGGTGAAAATCACATTTTAGGGTCATTATGTACAAAAATATTTCCACAGTTTTTAGACAAGTTTGCTTGATGTATATTAAATTTTTTACCAGTTTCAGTAATAACTCTTGAGACAAATGGGTGAAATTAAAAGCAAACGAAAGTTAATATTATAAGCATATAAACATTCAGCTGTGTGCTTCTTACATTCAGATTTCAAAGGAAAAACCCTGCTGACATTACCAGTGTCCTGTAGTCTGTTGTTGGGATGGGCTGATGCAGGTTAATCACAGCACTTTCTAGCTGTTATGTATTTAGGAATTTTCTTTCATTTATGTTCTCTAAGTGTACCATATTCTACCATTATCCTTGGACTTGTTTTGAAGCTTTATTAACATACATTCAAGCGTACGCCCCAACGGCACAGTGGCGCAGTGGGTAGCGCTGCCGCCTCACAGCACGAAGGGCCTGGGTTCGAACCCCGGGGATGGCCGTGGGGCCTTTCTGTGTGGAGTTTGCATGCTCTCCCCGTGTTTGCGTGGGTTTCCTCTGGGTGCTCCGGTTTCCTCCCACAGTCCAAAGGCATGCAATATAGGTTAATTGGTGACTCTAAATTGGCCTCGTAAGGTGTGAATGTGTGCACGTGTGTGCCCTGCGGTGTGTTGGCGCCTGCCCAGGGTTGTTGCCTGCCTTGCACCCGTTGGTTCCCGGGATGGGCTCCGGTTCCCCCCCCGTGACCCCGGTTGGGATTAAGCGGTTAAAGAAGAAAAAACTAAAAAACATACGCCCCAACACTTGACACTTGCATGTATGATCCAGAAATGCTGACTTCTTGTCGACATGTTTGTGTAACGCTTCCTTGCTTGTGTAATCGCTGACAGCTGTGGAACGACTGTCGGTATTCCACTTAAACACAGATAGATCTGATAGTGAAGCATGACAGTCCACCGTATCAGTTTTAGTTTTGGTGTTTGAAAGTGGATCAGCAGCATTAGTAAAGAGACTGTAGTGTCATGAGCGATGCAGTATGATCCAAAACTTTATTGCCATAGAACAGAATGAGCAAGGCCGCTACAGTGCAATTTTTAGGTTCTTATTATAGCTGCCAAGTTGTGCAGCTTTCATTTTTCACAGACTCTGTGATACTATGCATTTTAAAACTATGATAGTAAGTAACACCGTCAGGGCATGACAACAGTCTGCTCATGTCCTTTGCACAGAGATCCATCTGTTGCAAAAGAGTCATATTTTCTTAAACTTTTATTACTATACTCATTAAAGCTTTAGCCTGTTCTTATTAATTTTTCTAAACTGGTCCTGATCTGTTCTTGAGTAGAGATGCTTTGTATTTATTGTATTAATTAAGAGATGGATTTGTATAATATATTGATATTTGGTAAATATCAGGGGATATGGTGACCTGCTGGTATGACGCTTGGACAAGATTTTGTGAGTTTGGGCTTGGCTGTATCTTTCCTTCCAGTACTAGAGCCCCAGAGCAAGTCCCTGAACCAATTGGGAAATGTATGACACTCTGGATAAATGCATCAGCTAAATACAGTTAAATGTAAGTGACAAAAGTGCTGAAAGTAAGTTGTATGACAGGGGTAGCTGGTAGTGTAACTGTTAGGGTGGTCGCCCCCGTGATCAGAGGGTTGCCAGTTCAAGTCCCAGACCAGTAAAGGTACCACTGAGGTACTCATATGCAAGGTATTATCCCCAAGCACTGCACCCAGGCACTGCAAAAAAGCTGTCACCTGCTCCTTCACGGGTGGGTCAAATACATTTTGATGTGGTGCACTGTGTGCTGTGTTTTGTTGTGTTCACAGTGTCAAAATCACTCTCATAAATATGCCATTGTAGCATCATACTGTCATTTTGGCGCTGTAACACTGTCCGACAATTACTGATAATCACAGTACCATTTCTCACATTGTCATCTTTTGTCAGCACCAGTGAAAATTGTCCAGTATATAGGCACAAGGTCTTCCCTCAGGGCAAAGAGTAACTTAAGACTAGCCCTAACAGCACTAGTGGACTTGATGGCTTCGTTAAAACCTGCAGTGGAATTGTTAGGGTTGCATGCAGACTACATATGAAGAAGTGATGGCACATAAGAACTGGCACTTGATCAGCTCTGTATAATACCCGGCTGTTTTTCTTGATTGCTGTTTTTCAAAATTGCCAAATGCTCTTTTGGTGATTCTGGGAAAGAGGAGGTTAGTGGGACTGTTTTGCCCCAGCAGAGTTTATCCACAGAAGCTGTGTATAAACTGTATTTCAAATCGAACACAACAAAATTATGCTTTCCTCAATATTAACTGTTTGTAAAAAAAAAACGCTTTGAGAGTTTCTTGACAATCGCAGATCCTCTTCTTTAAAAAGGAAAATCGGTTTTCTAGCATTCCAGTTAGATTTTGTGCTGCCTTTTTCGGTTTCTTACACTGTGAAAATATCTTGAAAGCCCAGACATGGCCCTGTGCCGTCTTTTGTGGATTGTGGGCTGGATTAGGCCAGGGATCTCTCATATGGGACTGTGTTATGTGTTGGTGGCAGTGGGAGAGTTGAGCGCGCTGTGAGATTAGCTGATGAATTTAAGCAACGCTGTTCAGAGGTTGCCAGCGCTATGGCTGGGCCAGCCATATGGCTCACAGAATGTGTTCGAATCTGTTGTTCTGGTTGTTCAGATTTCTTTTCTTACATGGTCAGTGGGCTCAGTTTAAGAATGTATTCACACACTGCCAGAGAGCTGCTCGGATTGCTAAACAGAGGAGATTTTGCTGGGTTAGAGTTCTGCATATATGTTGAGGTTAAGCTGCTGCCCTTGTGTTTTGTGATGAGATATTCTATCTTTAAGCGATTATAAGCAAATTGTTTGGTGTAGAATAGCATCCATCTAGTTCATCCAACACATTTACCCTAATTCTCTGCTGTTTGGATCAAAGTATAAAAGTTATATTAATTATCAACTCAATTGAAATTTACTTTCTAAAAATGCATTAATCTATATCAATAGATCATTCAATGATCAACAAGGCCATAGCATAAATTAATGAAACATAATGGACTGGTTTCTTGCTCATGGATCTACCCTAGTCTTGGACAAAATTGTAGTATCAATGGAGATTTACAATTCAAACTCAAAATTAGTCTAGGCTTAATCCTCGACTGGGAAATTGGCCCACTGAGTTCAAGAATCAAAATGTCAGATGGTATTTTAGTTGCTTTTTGTGCTTTGATATGAATGGAGATGATGGTGTTAATTTGCAGGCTTCTGAGTTGAATCAGCAAATAAAGTTGTCCTATAAATCAATATAATAACATGTAATAACGCCGATTTTTGCTTTGGTGCAAGAAAACGGGGAACCTTTAGTATTAACAAACAACTTGGATTTTTTCAAATCCCTGAAAAAGGTGTGATATTAACCACATAATGATATTATACACCTTAAATAAAAAACGAACGTAACTGCTAGTAATATACACCATGCATATTCAAGTAAATTTTATGTTGTGTGTCTTATGGCACCTTTCACATTTCGCCCATTCCAGTTGCAAGCCCCCAGCCCCTGTATGACTCATTTTATTTGGGGGACTGACAAGCTTGCAGTTCCTTTAAGACCTGTTACTTTGGGTTGGCAAATTGTCTGATTATTTTGTTCTGATTTGGTTGTATTCAGGAAGTGGGTTTGTTGGCTACAGCAATAAATAGCTCCTGTACATTTAAAAAAGCTTTGCATTAGCACTTTAGACAGGTAAGAGTAAGGAGAGTGTTTGCTTATTTAGCAGTAATGTTGTCAGTAAGGCTAAATGAGGCTTGTCTCAATGCCTGATTGCATGGATGACTTAGATAAACGGCCATCATATAGCTGTGTTATGATTCATGACCCAGACTCTGGACTTTTCTTGTTGGACTTTCCACAACATGCTGGAAAAGACAGCAGCTCAAAGGTGATAACAGAGTCTTTGTGAATATATACAGTAGATATTACTCCCCAATAACACTAGCCTTGAGTAAGTTTTTCTTAAGTGAATTGTAGTGCAAAGAGTATTTTAACAATTGAAAGATTATATTAAAAATTCTTATTGTACCACAACGGTTTAGGAAAACTCACTGATAAGTGCAAAGTCAAGTTATGGTCTCCAGTTTCCTAGTTATTGTAGTGAAGTGACTTTTGCTTTCATGAAGTAATTTGGGTTTTGGTTACGCATTTGCATTCTGTGAAAACCACAACAGGTACACTGTGTGTATCAGTCTGGATGCTGGGAACTAACAACCACAGTATTGTGTTTTTCTTTATAAAGACACATTTCATATGATGAAATGACTAAAATAGTTGTCTAAAAGATCTTTCTTGCTGCGTGTGTTTAGAAATTCACTTATGAATGCACATGGGGGGTGTTATCCTAGTGGTGGGACACTTGGACTAGGAGCTTGTGGGTTTGCTCTCTCCTCCAGCATTATCACCTTTAAACCCGTGAGCAAGACTCTTAACCCCACTAGGGAGACTGTCTTTGTAATTAGAGAATGTAAGTCTCTCTGCAAAAGAGCATCTGCCAAATGCCATGAATGTGCTTTAGAGTCTTACGTGTTTGCCACATGGAACAACTATTTCTGTGCTTTTATTTCAGCAGCATGTCCACATCACATAGGCGAGTCAGGGTGAATCAAAGTCCTGCCTCCATTAATGTTCCAGGCAGAAAGTGATGCCATTTCCTGTGTTCTTCTCTGTACTTGCCAGGTAACCGGACTGTACACTCCAGGGTGGGGAGAGATTACCAGTCTGGATGCTGGGAACATTGATGACATTCTTAGTAAGTTTGGGTTTGGGTGTGTGCTATAGTAAATCATTGATGTTAATGGCATTGATAATGTATGGTGGATATGACGTTGGTGATTAAATTCAGTATTCTATCAACCATATAATTGGCTTTATTTATTAGATGTTTGACAGGGTCATGATTCACACATTAGAAATGTTCTTTTTGATAGTCTTTTAGAAGTAGTGCCTTAAAAATTGCTGAATTGTCCCGAAGTTTCATAAAACTGTGAGTGCGAACACTTTGAGATTATTTAACAATGTAACAGGTCCAAAACTGTTCTTTTTGCAAAGCTTGAGTGAGACCAAATAAATTTACCTTCTTGGACTCTGAAGGCCATAGTGTAGCGCTTATCACGTCTGCTTTAGACGCAGAAGGTCCTGGAGAGGACATGAAGTTAGTTGGTGTGAGGGTAGAGGATGCAGACGATAGGACTAAATGAAGACAGATGATTCGCTGTGACGACCCCTGAAGGGAAAAGCTAAAAGAGAAAGAAGAAGGACTCTGACGGCCACTATATGAGATTTCTCATTTATTGTACATCAGCCCCAGCGTTATTACTGTACACACACTGTAAGGCATGAAATCCTTACACTGTCTCCTTACTGAAACATCCTTAATAAAGCTAATGGAATATGTAAGTCTATTTGTATATTAATACACAATTATTTTGTGTGTTTCTGGTTATATAAAATGGTAAAAAGTGACACTATTCTGTCTTTTGTTCCATGTTTTAGAAGATTTCAGATTAGATCCATTTGGATAAAAAAGTTGCCTGGATAAATGTAAATGCACAAATGCATAATTATCCAAATGATGACTTACTGCTAGTTATTACCAACTTGCAGATATTCCAAAGTTGGTTTAAAAAGGTCTAATATGTCTTTATAAATTATAGCTATACTAGCCTTATCTACCAAAAGGTACAATTACTTAGCATAAATATACAGAAACAGAGGATTGTTCTTGTTGTAGTCCTTCCTAATATAGGAGATGTTATATTACATTGTAAGACTTTATACAGACATATAACCTAAAACAAGGCAGTCACAAGTGTGGAGGAAGTAGGAGAAAGCGTGTCATCTTGGCCTGCCTCGTCATTGTAAAGTAAAATTTGTAAATGTGTTACTTCGCAGACAACGCAGGGGTGGCTTTAGTCAACTTCTATGCAGACTGGTGAGTATAACTTCCTGCTAACTATGAGTACTTATGAGGCTCAGTTGTTATGTGCACAGTTAATGTTGATAATTCCCACCGAATCAGTTGAGTGTGGGGGCCAGAAAAAGTATGCTATGGTTCCATCCTGTGTTAATTTTGGCAGCTACTTTAAACTAAGTTTTGATCACGTTGTAATCATTTCTGTGCTTCTCATTCACATTTTTGTCAGCTTTCCGGCGTTGTTTGCTGTTAGCTACCTTAACGTGGCATAAATACAGTAGCACCTTCAAGTGCTTATTTAATTTTGTTGTTTTCTTCCCACTTAATTTGAAGCTACACTGTGTCTCTCCTTTTTCTATTAACACAATGGAATTTGTCTTCAGTTTTAGCCAATTTTAAATAATGTGTCTAAATCTTTTGATTAAAACAAGATACATTTTAAAGGTCTAGCACTCGACAAGTGACATTTTAGTCTTGTCTCATTAACAAAAAGCACAAATACACTCACAAAACACAGCATTGTGAACACACCACATCACAGCACACAGCACGCCACAACAAAATGTGACCCCTGCATTTGACCCATCCATGAAGGAGCAGTGTGCAGCTGACATGGGCTGCGCCTGGGGAGCTCATGAGCACCTCGTCCCGGATTTGAACCGGCGAAGTTCCGATCGCTACCAAAGATCTAGTTTTAGCTGGTCAACATCTCGTCTTAGACATGGAAATAGGTTGTTGACCAACATTTCACGTCATACTTTTTCTTAACAAAATTAACCCTGCCTCCATCTTGAGCTAGCACAAAAAAGGATCATGGATTTCTGTAGTTCCCAACAAATAAAGTAATATGAGAAATGTGGGGGCGTGTGTGGATGTGTGTGTGTCTGGGATTAACAGTAATTGTTGAATGTGATATGTGGCATTTATCTGCATGTGTTTCTCTTTAGTCCCGAAGCTTTGATGGTGTGTAATGAATGTGTTTGTGTGTTTAGGTGTCGCTTTAGTCAGATGTTGCACCCTATCTTTGAGGAAGCGTCTAATGTGGTGAGAGAGGAGTATCCAGACTCTACACAGGTGGTGTTTGCTCGGGTGGATTGCGACCAACATAGTGAGTAAACACACACTCGCTCGCACACACATACACACACACACAGTTTATCCTTTCAGATAAAATAAATTAAACAGAATTATTGATGACCCGTAAAGTGTTTGATGGTTTAATGACAAAAATGCATCTTCTATGAAGTAAAGGCGGCTCAAAGATACCCTGCTGGGTGTGTGTGTGTGTGTGTGTTTGGGATGGGATGGGATGCGGTGGGCTGGGGGTCGTTGAGCTAGATTCCACCCGATGAGCTTTGGAGTATTTAACCCTCGGTATGGGGTTCACTTTCATCTTTTCTCTCTCCTTTTCTCTCATGCCCTATACTCCCCCTCTCTCATTTCTTTCTCTCTCCCTCGCTGTTTGTTCTCCAAGACTGTCTGAGGCAAGAGACACCTTCCTTTGAAATGTTGTACATGCAAACAGCACAAGATAAATCATAATTTCTTTCTGAAAGGCAGGGTAATATTACAAAATATGCATCTTTGTGTTTGCAATCCCCTGCTTATTTAGCACTGAATCATATTGTTAGAATTAACTACAGTTAATGAACATTAAATACAGTTTCCAATATTTAGTATGTGTGTATATATATATATATATATATATGATGCCAATTTGTTTTGGGCCATTTGTATAAAATGTTATTTATTTTTTAATGCTGTAAAATCCAGCTGTACTATTATTTTTGAGAGATGATTTCTCTTATCATGCCATGCTTAGTGTAAATCTGCATCTTAGTCTTTGACTTGAACTTTTACGTTTGCCGTCGCCAGCATGACTAAACACTGTAAAAATATCTTCTTTATGTAAATTGAGCGGTGCTGTGGTCTGAACCCTGCCCTACACACTGTATTGTGATCCGTTTTCATATTACACCTCTAAATTCCCAGTTGCATGTATAGTGTGTCTTACCGTGCAGCTGAGCACCTCCTCGGGGCTTGTGTTCTTTATCTTAATCTTTCACTTCCTTCTTCTGAAGACTCTTTGGGTTCCTGTTGCCTGGTAATGTTGGCTTCAAATGCTAGAAAGTTCGAACAGAAAGCAGTCACCAAAATTCTTCTCAGCCAGAGACATAATAGTAACACAGCGTACACGGTTATTTAAAAACGAGTGAGTTTAATGCAGTGACAGCCTTTTGGCATATAGTTAGAAAACACGTCTCATTTCTAGTAGCCACTTAACGTTTTAATTCAAATGTTGGTGGTGTTTATGTAGCTAAGATGCAACAAACTAACACATATACAAAACAAATATGATGAGTTTTAGCTTTAGGCCTTGCTTGGTGTCTCAGACACATCTCTGTGAACAGGTCTACTTGCAATGGTCAGACCTAAACAGAAACAAAGTAATTTTTGTTTTTTTGTCTGTTCTGGTTTTTGATTAAGTTCGTCTTTTAATTTTATAAGTACTTTTATAATAATATGTGGGTTCGAGCCTTGGGTCAGCCGTGGGGCCTTTCTGTGTGGAGTGTCCATGCACTCCTTGTGTGAGTTTTTTTCTGGGTGCATCCGGTTTCCTCCCGCAGTCCAAAAGCATGCACTATAGGTTAATTGGTGACTCTAAATTGGCCCCGTAAGATGCGAATGTGAGTGGGATTGTGTGAGTGTGCGTGCCCTGCCGTGTGTTGACGCCTGCTCAGGGTTGTTCCCCGCCTTGCACCCGTAAGGTCCCGGGATATGCTCTGGTCCCGCCGCGACTAGGGCTGTGCAAAAAAATCTACACATCAATATATCGCGATATTTCCTTTCACGATATACTATATCGATTTCTAGCTCCAAAAATCGATATTTCCGAGGGGGAGAATCATGCACCACAAGCAGCCTCGGATAACTGACTGGACACTTTAATTTCTTATTTTCACTTTTATCCACTTTATCTTAACGTTTTTGATGTCCACTAGTTCAGTGTGTTCAAATGCAAAGGCAATAAAGTGTAAATTCAGTTCTGAATTATCTTGTTTTGGTTGAATTATTAATTTAATGTGATTCATTAAGACCACCCAGATCGTACACAGCAACTTGCATTTCAGCTCTGCTTTTACATTTGCAGTGAACTGTAGAACATCACAATACGTACAGTATCGCAATATATAATGATATAATCATATCGTGACCCATATATCGTGATACGTATCGTATCGTGAGTTCCTTGCCAATACCCATCCCTACCCGCCACCCCAGTTGGGATTAAGTGGTTCAGGTAATGAATGAATGAATGTTTAGTTAGTATGTTTTGACTAAATGTAATTAGTAGTAGGCAAGATACTTCTGTCACACTGCAAATTGTGTCAAAGTTTTTGGACCACAATGCAAAAGAAAGACGACTTTAAGTGATGATACATTTGGTTAGGTTTAAATAAGCTATAAACATGACAATAAGCTTTAAAGTGTCTCTACATGGTTTACAGGTTGTTTTAACAGTGTGTAAATATTTTCCTCTCTTTCTTTCTAGCTGATATAGCACAGCGCTACAGGATCAGTAAATACCCCACGCTCAAGCTCTTCAGGAATGGAATGATGATGAAGAGGGAATACAGAGGGCAGAGGTCAGTGACAGCCATCGCAGACTTCATCCGCCAGCAAAAAATCGACCCGATCTCAGAGATCCATAGTCTGGAGGAGGTCAACAAAATTGATGTGAGTCTGTAAATATTGTCTGGAATATGCATAACTGGAAACAGTGCGTTATTTTTATTATTATAATGATGCACATTACGGGACTTACTGGCCAATGCCGATATCCAATATTTTCATGCTCAAGGCCGCCGATACTGATGCTGATAAATGAAGGAGCCGAGCCGAGCCAAGCCCGAACGCACAAAGCAAGATAAATTTTTGCTCATCAAAGTTCCGCTGCGTGCTCAGAATTTTAGCACAAAATAACACCATAGTTCTGACATTTCTAACACAGCCTCAAGTTGAGCGTGAAGGCAGAGTCGAGCAAAGGGGGAGAATTTTAAGAAAATGCTACTTTACTTCCCACCCTATGTAGTGTACCAAGTCAAATAAGGAGCGTGTTACACTCCATGTGCACTACCTAGTGCGAAGAGAGCCGTTAAGCTACACCCCGGCTATTTCCTGAGATGCATACTACCATATAGAAAAGTATGATAAGAGCGCCTTACCAACCGTACTATTAAGTGTGGCAGTACGTGGCTCGGGACACAGCACATGTGCGAGCTCAGATTCGCTAAGTGAGGCAAACACAATTTACTGTAGTTATTTAAAGAGAGATGTTCTGCATGCAGGCAGAGTTGAGCGTGTAAAGACACAAGATTTTGCTTCCACTGTGTTCTCAGAATTTTGCCACAAAATAACACCATACATATTAAGACAGAAGGCGCAGGCCGTATAAAATCCCACCTCTACTTTGGACGTGCCTGGCACAAGAGCTACCTTTCCGATGGGACAATAAATGCGTCATAAAATGTCGGGCAAATCTAAGCATTGGTCCGATGCTGATGACTTAAAAAAAGGCAATTATCGTTCGATTCTGATATGATTCTGCTTTTATTGTGCATCCTTAAAAATAATTGAAAGAAACACATACAGATGTAGTGGCAGACAGAGTCAGATGGAATCACCTGACGATACACATGATCACACTGGGGAAAGTATTAACAGATTTTGATAAGTATTAACAGTGTTAACAGAGTTCCTTGTCCAGAACACACAGCATTTACTCTACAAAAGATACAAGATGAAATGTGTCCCAGACCAACTCAGTGTGTGGTTTGAGTAAGCGTCTTACAACCATTTTTATCTTGTGCTAACTAGAGCTGGGCGATATGAACAAAAACATTATCACCATATTTTTTGGCATATTGATCGATTTCGATAATTTCTTTTGGATTCTTATACAGACCGAATGAACAAGTTAAAATAATCAAACAATATTAAACAAATAATTTTCAACAAATTTCTACTTAAAGCGCTCTGAGCACTGCGGCAAAAAAAATCTATTTTTCCCCACTGAAGGCACTTAGCACTCATAGGATTTGTTTTAAAAATAGCCGCTGCCAAAGAACGGCAAAAGAGAGCCGTCAACACCTCACTTCCAGAGCGCTTTCTCGGTGCTTGTTGTTGCTAAGTTACGAAAAGCCTCATCGGGTACTTTCACGTTCCTATTTTATTATTTTTTTCCCAGTCAGACGTAATTAAGGCCTTTGTTGTCAAAGCGGCCGCCGTAACTATAAAGCGCTGCGGGAAACCCTGCATTTTCATCCCCTTCTTCACTCACCGCAGCGTCCTGGTTGCCTGACATCGTTTCTTAGGGCCACGATATACTTACACTACGCTACGTGACGGGTGCGCTTGTGGCACTTGGGTGCTCTTGTGTACTGACTATACTTAATCTTGAGGACTCCAACAGGTGACAGTGTACACTATAAAAGCGTCCAGTCTGCAGTTAAGTGACAGAAGAATAGGAAGAAGTAGGAAGGGGCAGTGTGAGAAAACATTTTGCCGTGAAATGAGGGAAGAAAAATACAAATTATATGCATTCGGATGTTACAAAGGTGAAAAAAAGACGGCGAAACCATTTAGCCGTGTTGATGGTAAACAATGATGCTGACGTCACGTGGCAAAACTTTAACATACAGCCGCCCCGATTACTGCTGGTACTGCAACTCCCGTAAATTTATGACGACATGCTCAGCGGACGCGTCAAGAGAACGCGTGGCAACCATGAGGCGTGCGCGTGAGCGCTCTGAGCGTGAAGTATATCTCGGCACGCGACCACTTTGCTAATGTTTATCACGCGGCTTCTTCGTGCACTATGGGCAAATTTGCATCACTGGCCAGGATTGGATGTTGTGCTGGCTTTATGCCAAGCCACGTGATCGGCCAAAGATACTGTCTATCTCAATGCGCTGTCGCATAGTGGGCAAACAAGTGTGATCGAATCTTATAGCTTACGTTTATCATCGTTATCGTCATCACATTTTTCTTGATAAAATATCGAGATCATTTTATCGCCCAGCACTATGGTCAACAGTTTTATGATTGCACAAGATACATTTTAAAACCAAGTGCGTCTTTGGTGTGGGTGTGTGTGGTTAAGAGGACTTCTCCAATCTAAAAAAAAAACGTTCGATCACTGGTCAGTGGAATAGAAATACCGAAGTAATGTGTTCCAACAGCCATACGTCATCTGTTAAAATATATTTCCTTCCTCCCTTATCAGAAACACCTACCTTATAACTAGGGTTGCACCGATACCTATACCGATACCACCCCCCATGCGTACTTGTTCTCGGAACAAAATTCCCCGATACCTACTACCGATACCACATGTAGAAGATGTGATGTAGTTATGTTCATCGCCACGCGGAGGCAGTGTAAATGCCATAACACTTGCCAAATAAACTGTAAACTGTGCGGAGATAAAAATGTCAGCCATCTTTTTTATAAAAAAGAACCTTCCACTTACCTTTCCAAAAACTGCCTAAATCTGACATGCAGCACTCTCTTTTTTTGATCTTTACAAAATGTTACAGAGCCAGTGTTTTAATATTTTATTTAATTGTTGCTTTTTTATGTTTTGATACTTGTAGAACAAATAAATGGATAAATTAGTATCATTTATTTTATAAAATGACATAATAAGACTCAAGTGTACCTTAATTTATATTTTGATTTTTGAAAGTGTTTTTTTTTTTTTGAGTTTAGACTACTTGATATTGGTTTTTAAAAAAATCCTACTATTATTGTTATTATTATTAATAACAGACCTACACAGGTATCAGTACTCGGTATCGGTGAGTACCCAAAAATAAATATTGGTACTCGCACTCTGTCTCAAAATATTGGTGCATCCCTAGTTATAACCA
The DNA here is from genome assembly GCA_032718565.1 of Distichodus sexfasciatus. Classification (NCBI taxonomy): domain Eukaryota; kingdom Metazoa; phylum Chordata; class Actinopteri; order Characiformes; family Distichodontidae; genus Distichodus; species Distichodus sexfasciatus. The sequence goes on from JAVGVS010000004.1 coordinate 1,605,456, forward strand.
TAAACACTGGTCATCACCTCTTTCTGCTTTAAGTCCACTTTCTTTGACAGCAATTCTCAGTTCACGTCTCTTCTATTTAGAGGCATTCAGCGGAAGCTCGTGTTTTACCATACATATTCCAGCAGATCCGAGCACTAAGACCACGCCTCACACACATGACTTGGAGCTAAAGTTAAGCCTGCTACTCTTTCTGGGGATTCTGCTCTGTGGTCAAATACGAAAATAGCTCATCTATCTAGGCATGCGCAGTAATACCGGCAACATATCAGAATCATATCAGAATTGTTTTTTTGTTTTTTTTTTAAGCCGTCAGCATCGGACCGATGCTTAGATTCGCCCGATATTTTATAACACATTTAATGTACGTTGGAAAGGTAGCGCTTGTGCCAGCCATGTCCAGAGGTCAGAGTTGGCATTTTATACATCTTAAAATGTATAGCATTATTTTGTGCCAAAATTCTGAGCTTGCAGTGGATTGGCAAACAAAATCTCCTGTCTTTACGCGCTCAACTCTGCCTGCACGCAGGAATTTGTTTTAACTAACTAAAGTGCGTGTTTGCCTCACTTGGCGAATGTGAATTGCATGCCGTTGGTAGGTAAGGCACTCTTAACATACTTTTCTCTGCAGTAGTGTTCATCTCTGGAAATAGCCGTTGTTGTAGCTTAGTGGCTCTCTACACACTAGGTAGTGCACATGAAGAGTCACATGCGCCCTATTTGACGTGGTACACTACATAGGGCGGGAAGTGACTTTATCTTAAAATGTTGTGCACTACTTTTGAAGTGTTCTGCCCTCACTCCACTCTGCTTTCACGCTCACTTGACTTGGCACTGTGTTAGAAATGCCAGAGTTATGACGTTACTTTTGTGCCAAAATTCTAATCGAGCAGTTGAACTTGGACGAGCTCATCTCTGCCTGCACTCACGCTCGACTCTGACTTCTTCGTTCATCGGCATCGGCAGATGTAAGCATATAAATATTGGATGTTGGCATCGGCCAATAATTCCCATTTCGTGCATCGCTACATCTATCAGATCATGTTTTTGTGACATGTTTCAGGAATTTTGTTGAATGTAATCAAGGTCAAGTATTAACCCTAGATGAAATGAATTCTCTTTGTTAGGTGGTGTTTGTGTATATCTGCAATCCGTAGAGGCACATGAATGTATAGGAAATAATTTTGTATGCAAAGGATGATAATTTAAAAAAATCATCAAAAATGAAGAGTTCTTTCCGAATGAAAGTGTTGCTCTTGAAATGGAATTGTAAGAAAGCTTTGATAGATAAACAGAAGCCTATTTTGCATCTTCCTCTCTCACACTTTCTCTTTTCCCTTCATCTCAGAGATCCAAACGAACCATCATAGGCTACTTTGAGCAGAAGGACTCGGAGACATACCACACCTACGAGAAGGTGGCCAACATCCTGCGAGACGATTGCAACTTCCTGGCAGCATTTGGGTGCGAGATCTCAAACCTCTCTCTTCTTACACTCTTTTTGTTGTTGTTGGTGTTCGAATGGTCAACGTTCTCTCTTGCCTTTCAGCGAGGTGTCTAAGGCTGAGAGGTTCAGTGGAGATAACATCATCTATAAGCCAATCGGAGAGAGCGTGCCTGACATGGTCTTCCTGGGCTCGCTCACCAACTTTGACTTGGCCTTCGCCTGGGCCCAGGACAAGTGCGTGCCCCTCGTCCGGGAGATCACCTTCGAGAACGGCGAGGTAGGCGCTTGGTGCGCTCTGCGTTTTAGTCATTCTTTTCTCACGTTAAACCACTTCCCGTGTTAAAGTGTCCCGGTTGTACAGTGCTTCACTCATTAGCATGTGAAAGGGCCATTCTCCACTTAGTGTACTTTTCCCACACTCTGTGTGTATATGTGTGTGTTTCTCTAGATTTCCTTAGATTAGGCTATTTTGAATAACTGTCTCAAGCTTCTGCTGCAGTGGCACCTGGCAACTAGACACGCACTAGGGCTGGACAAGACATGGGAAATTACAACATTCAGAACTTCCAATTCACGACTTGCCTTGTGCTGCAGCTATCGATTATTTTCGTAATTGAGTATTCTAGCAATTTTTTTTTCTTCTTCAGCTAGTAATCAGACAAATTCTTTTAAAAAACACACACAAAAAAGATGAGTCTGAAAATGTACAACCAATTGGCTTTTATTTCTGAATGTTCCTCTTTTAAAAAATCAAAATGAACTTTACAGCCCTAAGAAAATATGGAGCATTTTTCTATACCTTTATTTTTAGCCTTGTGTGTGTGTGTTGTTCTCACGTTATATAGGGCTGCAACAACTGGTCGTTTAAATAGATTATTAAGATAGTTGGCAATGAGTTGACGAGAACCGGTGCCTTGCCGTTACAAAAACTGAAGTAATTGCGTAGAAACGCATGAATGACATTTTTTGCGATGTAAACACATGCACTGTTTGTTAGCACACGCGTCTCTCTTATTCACTGAAGCGCTCCAGTTCAGTCAAATCTTCCCATTTATTACAAACAAAACTCATTTTTAACTGATAAATAACAAAAACAACCAGCGTTCTACTCACAACGCAGCCATTTACTTGATATTTTCAGTGATTATTCCGAGGCGTTCTCCGTATTATTGTGGCGTCACTCTCATGTGGAACGCCATCTTGCTCAAAAATGTTGTTCTCTCCCAGAAATGAGTCAAAAATGAGTTATAGGCCAAAATGAATCCAAATTGACTAAAAATGGCCGAAATTTTCAAATAATCTGATTTTTGTTGTTCCATTTTTAATGTTAGAGAATAAAAAAATAAATGTAGAATAATAGAAACACAGACTGATTTATTAAAAATGCTGGAAATGAAATCCCCATTTTTATACAAATAATTATAGCTTAATCGAAAAAATAATCTGCAGATTAATCGATTAACACAATAATTATTAGTTGCAGGCCTACATGTATTACAAAAGTGCTAAAACTAAACATAACTACTAGAAATAGTAAAGAACAGGGTCTGTTTTGTTGACGTGCAGAGTTTTTATTATGCAGAGACCTTCTATGGCTCAGTACCATTAAGTAAAATAAGGCTAGTGCCAGGTGGAAAGACTTTATCCATTTGGTATCAATCAGAATATACAATAGAATTTTTAGATAACAAACAATGCATTTTTCTATATTTCTTTTTTCCTACGGCCTACTCTCTAATATTATTTTAGATGCTCTCATTTTGGCCTGTGAAATGAGCTGCTTTTGGCCTTATTGGGAGAGAACTACATTTCCCACAATCCCCTGTGCCAGTCAGACCTGCGTCACAATAATGTGAATAAACACTGAAAATATCAATAAATGGCGGTATTGTGGTGGTTATTTATCAGCTAAAATATGAGTTTTGTGTTATAAAGCGGAAGATTTGACTGAGATGATCACGAGCATGAGAGTCGCGAGCCGCATACCGTGCATGTTTACATTGTAAAAAGGTAATTGCATGGAATAACAAAAACTTACACATACAGAGGGATCAGATCTTGCCTTGATCACACCACTGTGTGTCACTAATAAGCATTCGTGTGAAGCACAAGCGGACAATGCTGTAGCGAGTGAGATGAATTAAACGAAGCCATAAATTCTAGAAAAAAAACATTTTTTGTAATTGAATTATTTGAATAATTGTTTCAGCCATAATCTTGCCCATGTCAATTATTTCAATTATTCTTTCAGTTCAGGTAACACATTTTCTGGATTTTGTAAACAATTGGGTGTTTGTGTACAGCCCCTTTTAAAACATACTACTGTGTGTTGACTTCACCCCGTCCGGCTGTGTGCTTCTTTCTGTTATTTTAAAATCACCAACACGTGCGCTAGAAGAAAATGATCCAATAACTAATTATTTCACAAATATTGATTAGAACAGTAATGCTGTGTCTTTTACACTTGTAGCAGGACACCACTCACTACCATGTCACCTCTAGGTTACTGTCGCTGGCAAAAGTACACACATAAGTAGACAAATTACTCAGGAAAAAAATCCTCAATACGCAAAGCTAGAAGTACTGATGCAACTTGTTTACCCAGCTAATAGTTAAACAGTATTAACAGGCTCTAAAAGTCTCCCTGACGTATGTGATATGCACCTATACAACAATGAACAATATTTTCTATGGGTTTTTGGTTTGAAATGAAATGCTACGTATAGTAATATCATCAACATTCCACTCAAATCTATTAGCCTAAACTATGAAGCCTGTTTTGAAAATGGAAGTAGTAGAATTGCAGGGAGGAAAAAGTAGAAAGTTGTCAAGAAAATATATATTCAAATAATCTACCGATACCGGAACAGTGTACATTTTTTGTAGTTACTGTTCATCTCTACTGGCCAGTAATTAAAAGGGGAGATAATCTTGGCCAAAAAACAGTGAAGTAATAAGGTATGCCTCCTTATTTAAGTGCAGGTATGTAAATGTGTGTGTTTGTGTGTGTGTGTGTGTGTGTAGGAGCTGACAGAAGAGGGCATTCCCTTCCTGATACTCTTCCACCAGAAGGACGACACAGACAGTCTGGAGAAGTTCCAGCACGAGGTCGCTCGCCAGCTGATCAGCGAGAAAGGTGCGTACACACAGCGTTCACACGGCAATCGTGGGGAGAAGGGAACACACAGAGGTCAGAAATCAAAGAGGCAAGAGCACATGAAGACTCAGTTAACAGGCAAAGGTGATCGGGCTTAGTCAAACTCTGCAGTTCTGTACACGCATAGCAGCATATGGAGCGCTGTGTTAACCTGGCCAAATACAGAACCCACACTAGACCTACGTCATGAGCAACTAATAAGAAGTTTGGAAAACATCATCACCTACTCAGTAGGGGCATGCAAAAAAAGTGATTCCTATTTATATGGCGATATACGATATATATCTCGATATTATTTTGGGTGAAGTAATAAAAACTTTTATTAAAAACAAACTAAAATACTTATTGAATAAAAATGCTTTCTGATCAAAAAATAAAATGTAAATATAACAGATACAGAGCAAAAAGAACGAGTGTAAAAATGCTTCCTCTTTTACAATCACCTGTACAAACAACAAAACTGACTGAATAAAATAGTTCAACTCCTGGTCAGTGTGTCCTGTGCAATTCTCAAATAACAAGTCAAATATTGAGAAAATAAATAACAAGCTAGGGCCTAGAAAAAAAAAAGTTGGTTGTTAGTTGAGTTCATGGGACGGTAGGGATTTCTTCCCCCCAGTGGCAGCAAGGGATGGCAAATTTATTTTATTGTTTACTTTCCTTATATTTCCTTCCTACCTGTATGGTGTCACATCAATGCCAAAACTAGAACGTGCAAAATGGCTTGCGCAAAAAATTTGTGGGCGCAAATTTCAAAGTCACGAGCGCAAATGTGAAACTCGAGAGCACAAAATTAAGAATCGAGCGCGCGGTTGTGATAATATTGTGCACAAGCTGTATTTTTCCTCTCGCAAATGACTTTTTTCCTCTTGATGTGTTAAATGTCCTCGCGCGCAAAGTAGATTACAGATGAGCGGCTTTTTTTCTCGAGTGAGATTTTTTCGCGCGTGGTTTGAAAGGGGCTGGTTTTGGCAGTTTGGGGACAGACAAGTGGGCAAGGGGCGCCATTGATTGCGTGCTTATTAAACGTGTAGGACCTAACTATTAAATTATTATTATAAGGTCGATAAACTATAACTTGCGTTTAACCTACCTGCCGCTGTTCCTCCGTCATCTTCGGTAATCTACTTTGCGTGCAAGGCCATTTAACACACTGAGAGGAAAAAAGACTTTCGAGGGAGGAAAAATACAGTTTGCACGCAATATTATCACAACCACGGACTCGACTGTTAATTTTGTGCTCTCGAGTTTCACATTTGCGCTTGCGACTTAGTATAATTTTACCGCAAAATAAACTATATCGATATAAACGATATTGTGTAATCCTATATCTCGTATGAAAATATATCGATATATTTTAAAAACTCGATATATCGCCCAGCCCTAGTGTAACGGTTAGGGAGTAGACCCCATGATTGGATTTCTAGTTTAATCCCAGATTGGTACCTCTAAGATACTCATGAGTAAGGTAACGTCCTCAAGCATTGCTCCCCAGGCGCTGCCCATGTCAGCTGCCCACTGCTCCTTCATAGATGGGTCAAATGCAGAGGTCACATTTCACTGTGGTGCACTGTGTGCTGTGCTGTGGTGTGTTTACAATGACTAATAATCACTCGCACACTTAAGTATGGTTGAGTAGCACTGAAAAAGTTGTGTGCATTCCTTTTAAAAGGGTTTCCTAAAAGTGGGTTGGGTTTGATGTGGCCGTTGCTGTCAGATTGATGAAAGCTTATGGAAAAGCCTGCAAACGGGCAAGGGGAAGACTGGGAAAATCAAAAGCTGTTGCTTTAAAACAGGACCAGTGTGGTTAGTTATGTTAGCCATGCCGTGTGTAAGTTTCTAAGTTCTGCAGGTTTCTAGCTGTTCCTTTTGCTTCCTCCTTTAAAAAAAAAAATGTCATTGTGAACACAGCACAGCCCACAGTGCACCACAACGAAATGTGACTTCTGCATTTAACTCATGCGTGAAGAAGCAGTGGGCAGCTAACAAGCGCCCGGGGAGCAGTGCTTGGGGACGGTACCTTGCTCATGACTACCCCAGTTAACTTTACCGGCCCTGGATTTGAACCTGCCACCTTCTGATCACGGGGCAAACACCCTACCGTTACGCCACCAACTTCCTCCTTGGTACGCCCGGTACCTCAAATCAAGGGTTTCATTATCATGGTTTTAAAAGCATACATTACCACAAAATGCATTTAAATTAGCAGCTTAAAGTATGGATATTCTTCAATAAAAAAGTACTAGGGTTTCTGAGGCTCTAAGAGATGCAGGCTTTACAAACACCACTCTGAGGGATACTTTCAGTTTGTGTCTGTAAATGTAGTCATGTCGCTCAATAATACTTGCACCGTCCAAACTTTGATTCATTAGTGTTTCGTTGCTCCTCTTTCTCTCTCCTGTTGCTTTGCTCTCCCTCCTCTCAGGCTCTATAAACTTCCTACACGCCGATTGCGATAAGTTCCGGCATCCTCTATTACACATCCAGAAGACTCCCGATGACTGTCCGGTCATTGCGATTGATAGTTTCCGCCACATGTACGTCTTCCCAGAATTCAGCGACCTCTCGTAAGTACCTGCTTCTGTCCCACACACATCCTCAACCTCCCAATTAGACACTTCAGATATTAACCCCTTGTCAAGAGCGAGCCCAAAGGGTTTATGTAAATATATTTTAGGGCTGAAACAATTCATTGAATATCTCAATTTACTTGATTACGAAAAAGTTGCATTGAAGCTTTATTTAATTATTTTATATATAAGCAACTCCCTGTGTTTCACGCCAACAATCATTTCTGTTGCACAACACGCTCATGTGATTTGATGGAGTGAATTGCAGAATGGAAAAGAGATAATGGTGAGCAGTAAGATCCCGCCAGCTTACTGTAGTTATGGTGATGGTATTTTGATGTTATGCTCAGTTCTGTCATCAGTATGAGACTTTAGTTTTTAATTTAGCTTAATACATTCAGCAGGAGTCACAGGTTTTTATGCTGAAAATTAGGACCAAAATCTCTGCATTGCTGCATCTTAATTTCAACTTTTCAACTCTGTTTCCCTTGGAGTCACATTAAACTGAAGGGGTTTATACGTCACTTCCCTCTAGCAGAAATGAAATTGTTTCAACATTTGTCATTGAGCAGCTACAGAGTGAAGCAGTAAATTCAGTTTAGTTCAGTTATTTACTCTTATTTATTTTTTCATTGCCTAAAACGGTTTCCTTTACAAGCCAGAATGTAATATGGCGCATGTGTTACACCCCACATGGTCACCAGTTCATGGGTTCAGGTTTAACATAAACTCTCTGCTATATACATACCATACAAGTACACAGAGAGACGAGACAACGTGGCTCCAGCTTTAACAGTGCAAACAACAAACAAGGCACATAGAATAAGCAATATATAAACAGAAGATAAAATATACACTTTAAACTAGAAGTAGAAGTAAATGTACATTTTAATGACTTATTTTTGCTTTTCAGAAAGGGATTTTCTTTAAAAGCCTGAATTCAACATGGCATCTAAAATACGCCACATTGCAAACTAGTTAACGAGCTTAAATTTAACCTAATGTAATTTCACTTATAAAAATTGCTTGTTCTAAAAAGATAACATAGGCGTTGTTCCTTGTAAGAGAGCTGTTTTATTTTCTGTTGTATATTTTTAATTTCCCTAGTTTTTAATTAATGGCTGGAAGAAAGTAATTGATAGCTGCAGCCCTCGTATATTTCGTATTTAAGTCGGGATCGACTCCTCAGGCAAGTACAATCACATAAACTGTAATTCACTGCGTACAGTGCTTCATTAACCAATCACTGGCCCCGTATCCCATTATCCAATCACGGCACAGTCAGCCCACCTACTCTCCTCCGGTCTTTGATGTGGCTGATTGGCCAGGAGTTGGGAGCTACCGTGGCGTCTGCGTCCAGGCAGACAATGTGGTTATCTCGTTAGAGACGCACAACTCTGGAGACGGTCCGGCTTCCCTCTGCTCTCAACACAACACTTATCCGATTAATAAAGACGCTCATCCAGTTTACTTTTATTTTGGTCTGTTTGCTCATCCAAACTGCTTGGCTTTTAGACAAAGATGTGATTTTTTGTGTGTGTGTGTGTGTGTGTGTTGGTTCAGGCTCCCTGGAAAGCTGAGGCAGTTTGTGTTGGATCTCCACTCAGGAAAGCTGCATCGAGAGTTCCACCACGGTCCTGACCCCACAGACAGCACCCCATCACAGGTCAGAGGTCACCCGGTCTTATGTGTGTCCAGCAGATCAGCACAGGGTGATTGTTGGCACGAGGGCTTGCACAGGTTGTGTAGCATGTTATGGCATTTTGCAGACACTCTTTTCCAGGAACAGACTTGGGGTTAAGGGACCCAGTTGTGGGAGTGCTGGAGGTAGGATTTGAACCCACAACCTTTTGGTCCAAAGACGAGCCTCCTACCCACTAGACCGCCATGGCATTCGTGGCATTTAGCAGAGGCATTTTCCTCATTTCAGGAGCTGTCGCACTGGGTCTTGCTGAGGCACCCAGTGATAGTGCTGGATGTAGTATTCGAACTGTTCTACTGTTCTTTGTTTGTTTGCACTGGAAATAACCTGGAGCCACGTCGTCTCGTCTCTCTATGTATCTGTACAGTATATAGCAGAGATGACAATAAAGTTGACTTTGACTTTGACTTTGAACTCACAACCTCTTGGTCCAGAGCTGGGCATCCTAACCAGTAGACCACCACCACCACCACCCCCCAGTGTAGTGTTTGCTTATTCCTCTGGCAGCTGTTCACCTGGAGGATTTAGGACTCGACAAGCCCAGCAAAAAGCACAGCATTAAGACCTAAGAGGCTGAGAGGCTGTGTGCTTGGACCTAGGGCTGGGCGATACGTCCTCAAATGAAGATCACGGTTAATTGAACATTTTACCTTGATTGTGAGTAATGAATGATTTTGTTTGGGGAGGTTTTTTTGTTTGTTTTTGCCCACATAGCTCACTGACAAAGTTTTTACTTTTACTAAAAGTGCATGTCTTTGTGATTTCAAAATAACACAGAGGTGTAGTGGCAGACTGGACGGGGTGGAGTCGCACGTCAACACGCACTAGTATTGTATATGTTTTAAGGGGACAGTATCTGAAAACACATTTGGGAAAGTAGGCACTGAAGTCTATTTTTTAAGAAATGTATTAACAGATAAAAAAAATTAATTGAAATAATCGTCATGGGCCAGATTAAGTCGATTAGAGGTTCTTAATGTCAGGCCTGCTTGAACCCCTGATAACATCAGCCATGCTGACCATTATTAGTTGCGATTTTCTTCAGTTGTTTATGTGTGACATTTTGAGAAGAACAAGAACCAGGTTCCGAAGTTGGGAGTTAAACATTGTTTGGACTAGACGTTTAGGCTGGATTTAGGTGCATGGCTGCGCGTGCGTGAGTGTGTGTGTGTCTGTTGGGCGGAATGCATTTCTATTTAGCAGTTATGATCACAAATGGTCGGCCATATTGACACTGAGGGGACAGTTTCATGTTAAATTTCATGTAAAAGTGGTTAAAAAAGCCAAAATATTTCCTAAATAGTAACTCAGTGCAGATATGGCACCAGATATGGTTGTCATATACTGTGTGTGTGGGCGTGTTTAAACAGGATGAGAACGGAGAGGTGGCCGCCAGCAGTCCTCCGGAGAGTTCATTCCAGAAGTTGGCCCCCAGCGAGACGCGCTACACCATCTTGAGCAGGGGCCGAGACGAACTGTGACGAGCTCCGACAGCGGCTGCACCGCATCACCCAACCCACACAGCCCTGTGGCCAGCGCCAACGCCGCACATATCACCTCCAGTTTCATAACTTTTTATTTTGGATAAAACAGAGAGAGCAGCACATAGAAGGAGGATATCTAAAACAGCATAGTGGGAACGGGCAGAGGACAAAAGTTAGGAAGACAGGTTTGGTTTTTATTTTTTGGAGCTTGTAAATATGTATGTGCTCTGTGGGTCAGTCTTGTCTAAATTAATTTTTTTTTTTTTTTTTGGGTGACCCGTAGGTTTTTGTCTATCCACCTTTTTTTTTGTAGAAATAAACATAGACAGATAAAGGTTGCTGGTCCTCTCCGTTGGGGTCCACGAGCTCAAACAAGTTTGGATCTGTCTGGGACTGTGGAATCGAGTTTAGCTTCTGAAGGACTCTAGTCAACCTTGTGGTCCCTTCACATCATCAGTAGTGTGTGTGTGTGTGTATGTGTATAAAAGAGAGAGAGAGAGAGAGAGAGAGAGAGAGAGTGACCTTGGTACACATTAGTCTGTATTCTTATATACTGTGGGGTTTCCAGACTCGTTTAACTCCGCGCTTGTTAAGATCCAGACTTGGTAGTCTCATATCAACCCATTCCACAAGTTGACATGGTTAAAGGGGAGGGTTTTCCTGGGGTGGGATTTAAAGGGACGGGCTATTTGTAAATCAGTCATCTCAGATGGGGAAAGGAAACCAAAAAAAAAGTAAATTAAAAACATTTTACAGGATCCTACATTGTCTTTGTGTTTTTTTCCCTCATTATACGTAACCTAAAAGTCTTGCTTTTCTGTCTCTAAGTGTTGACGAAGCTTTTTAAATCGCACTTTTCAAGCTGCGGGCTAATTCTGATGAACGTAACTAAGCTACAGCCAAGCTACTGTTTTAATGTATTAGTTGGCTACTCTACAAGCTACAGAGAATAACTAACTATATCACAGCTATTTCATGCCGTTCATACTTAATAGTGGTGGTGCAGGGAACTCTTAAAGCAAAATCTTTCATTTTTTCGTTCATTCATTCATCGCCCAAACTGCTTAATCGCAACTGGGGTCGTGGGGGAGGAGCGGAGCCTTTCCCGGGACCTACCGGCGCAAGATGGGCACCAGCCCTGGACAGGAGCTAACGCACTCACAGTCACACCTTACGGAGCCAATTTAGAGTTGCCAATCAACCTATGTTGCAAGCGTTTGGATTGTGGGAGAAAACCCACGCAAACACGGGGAGAGCATGCAAACTCCACACAGAAAGGCCATACGACCGTCCCGGGGATTGACCCCAGGACCTTCTCGCTGTGAGGCGGCAGCACTAACCACTGCGGCACCAGCAAAATATAATGCTAAAGGTTGTATGAAATGCAATATTTTTAATAATGTAATGTTTTGCCATGATACATCACTATTTTAAAAGGTGACTGGAAAAGCCACAGCATTTTAAAAGTAGCTACAAAAAAGTGAGCCCCAACCTAAAAAGGAGCAGCTTAACTGGGCTCCGGTGGTCAGCAGGCATTTTTTATTTCATTTACAGCATTTAGCAGATGCTCTTATCCAGAGTGACTTCCGTTTCCTAATTGGAGGGACGATCTCCCTGGAACAACTTGGGGTTAAGGCTGACGGTAGTGATGGAGGTAGGAATTAAATCCACAACCTCTCACCTCTGGAACAAGAGGTTGTGGGTTCAGTTCCTACCTCCAAGTCAAAGTGAAAGGAAGTGATTGTCATTGTGAACACACCACAGTACACAGTGCACCACAACGAAATGTGACCCAATACGCTACCAACTGCCCCAGTCAAAAGGACAGAGAATAAATGCTACAAGAGATGGGTTACAGCTGACAAACTTAATTAAATTCTGCGTCCAGGTTTATATACTAGATATGAGGTGTTCCTAATAAAGTGGGTGGCGAGTGAACTTTTAAAAATCATAAGGTCTGCAGGTTTTGAGGAGCAAACCCAGGCTGCAGATGTGTTATGATTTAAATTGTAATTTACATCTACAGTCTCTTTTTTTGCTCCTCAGCATCTTGCTGAAGGTTTAAGAACAACGCGTGGATGTGGTAAGAAACAAGACATGGAAATAATGAGTCATGATTCACACAGCACTTGCATACACAGAGGAATTATTTTTGATTTCTTTTTCAAAAAGTAAAACCTATTTAAAGACCACTTTAAGGAAAATGGAAATCACATTATAAATAGTGGGTGCCGTAGAGCCTCTCACTGTTCAGTGACATCATCCCACCCACAACAGAAACCCATGACATCACTACAGCTACGGTGCCTGCCGTGATGATATCACACACTCACACATACGGCACAAGCTGTGAGTGAGTCTGCCACCTTTTCCACTAAACGTGTGTGCTTGCGTGAACATGGAAAGTGTGGGGTGTCTGGGACGCAGACGAGACAGAGTGGCGTGTGCGTGTCCGGGACTTTCCCTTTCCAGACACGTTCTAGCCGAGGCACTGTTGCACGTTATCTCACATGGCTCGCATGAGCCAGAACATGCTCTCCTGCTGCATCACAGGGGAAGTCCTGCACTGGTTCCGAGGAAGGCGTAGGGGGCTGTTGTGCAGCACAGACTGGCCCTGTTTCTGTGTGGGACTCTCCCAAAATACCCCCAAAAAATCAACAAGGCCCCAAACAGTGCTCGTGCTAGGACTGAGCGATTAACTGAAATATTTCGAAACTGACATTCATAATCTCTCAAATCTCCATCCATGGTGGTCTAGTCCTGGGATATTTGCCTTTGGAGCAAAGGCTTCAAATCCAGCTTTGTCCCACTGCCTAGAACTACCACCACCGTGGTGCTTGCAGTTCAGGTGCCGATGCTTCTGAACCTTTTTCCAGACAGCAGAGGGGCCTTGTTGTTTAAAGTGGTTGGGGTCCTCAACAATGCTGCTTGCCTTGCCGATGCACTGTTTTCTGTACAGTTCTGTGATTGCTGAGAGGTGGATACAGATGATCTTTTTGACTGTTCTCACTATACGCTGGAGGGACTTTCAGTTGGTGCTGTTGTAGTTCCCGAAACAGGAAGTGATACAGCTGAAGAACATGCTCTTGATGGTCAACCAGTATAAGATGGTGATAAACTTTAGATATCACTGAGCTGCTAGCATGGAAGTCTAGGGTAGAGGTGTCAAACTCTTCCTGCAGTAAACTGCAAAGAAACTTGGAGTGAAACCAAAACTAAGATGGGGATCCCATCCTTGTCTGGAGTGTGTGGATATTTTAATATTTAGTAGGGGTGTAAAGTTTCAACACAACACGATATTATATTGATTGAACGGACAATGATTAGACACTTACTACAATACAATATAAATTTGATGAAATATGAAATAAATATGTATGCTGTCTGATCAGTGTTTTCATTTGGGCAGTTGGTAGTATAACGGTTAGTGCGTTTGCCCCGTGATCAGAAGGTCGCTGGTTCAAATCCTGTACTGATAAAACTGAGGTACTCATGAGCAAGATACCGTCCCCAAGCACTGCTGCCCATGCCAGCTGTCCACTGCTCCTTCACGGATGGGTCACATGCAGAGGTCACATTTCACTGTGGTGCACTGTGTTCACAATGACAAAATCTTTCATTTTGGACCATGGCTATTATGGCTATGGCTGACCCCTCACGACCAGCAATCGTATGATTGGATAAAAATCAAACCTGTTTGAATTTCTGCTCATGCCTCGTTAGGGTATCGCACTGTTGAAGCAGAGCGACGAGCCGACTCACCTCAGCAGGTTTTCCCTCATTGCGCCAGCACGTACACAGAACTGGAAGTAAAATGCAAGCAGAGTACAGAGTACAAACTTGGCGATACAGCGTGTAATCAGGACAGAGGCATTGGCGATCCAACGTGTCATGTAGTGTGAGCAGTCAGTTCGCATCCGAGCATCGGCACATGAATCGGGAGCTTTGGCTTTTCAACACATGCAATTTAGTCGTACAGTTTGAGCTGGAGGTTTACAAAACAATTGAAAAAGTCGCACAGTGTATTCCCAGCCTTACAGTGTTGAGATCTTCTTTGTCTGACCAATTTGTTTCCTAGATTAAAAGACTCATTCAGCTGTTTCAGATTAGCACCAGTGACACCTGGGAGACAATAAATAGAGACCAATCAGCAAACAGGTGTCTGCGGGCTGGTTCCCAACTTGAGAGGTGAAACGACTTCAAGAACATAACAGTCCCAGTCACTGACCACTGCTCCTTCATGGATGGGTCAAAAAAAGAGCTTAGATTTGGTTGTGGTGCGATGGTGTGTTCACAATGACAAATAATCACTCACTTTCATTATGCTGTGTTCAAGCCTCTGCCTTGTCTACCTAAAGACACATATAATAATCATTTTTGAATTGTAAATCAAGATTAATGTGTTAAATAATAACACTATTAATTTGAAGTCACGCTGCCCAGCCAGTGTCTTCCAGCCAGTTACACATACAAAACACAGACTTTTCAAAATCACTCTTTAAATAAAGCTTATCCAAGATTAGCCATGACCCTACATCGGTGTGGATTACATATTCAAACACAGTGGAGGCTGTTATCAGCAGTCTTGACCACTTAAGAATTCATTTCGAGCTGTTATTGTGACCTCGCTCATGCCCGACAAGCCGCTCAGCTTAGGCAAAAAGAAAATAACGGCTTCATGCCAGCCCAAGCCGGGCAGCAAGCAATAACACGTTTTATCCTCCTCCGCCAAGGCGAAGAATGAGAATCGATGAAGCACAAAAGGTTATTGTTCGGCTTTTACCGACCATCTTACTGGACTTTGATCAAATAACATTTCAATCTTGTTTGCGCTCAAACGAGGCCCCACAGTGAATTGATTTCCCTATTAGATTTTGCCGTCTCCACCGCTGATGGTGCCTTAAAGGACCTACACTTAAACAAGCACAGAGACTTCGGTGCCAGTTTGGTGAAAATCATCAACGAATCAGAATAAAGAATTAACATTTTAATGAAGTTTGACAAATCAGTAAAGAGATGATTAATTACACTGCATTTTAAAAAATGTGGTCAGTTTCAGGGTATTCGATTTACAATGATCTCTTATTAAGACCACGTGACAGTAAAGAAAATAAATGGTGCGTATAGAGAAAAACTGTTGTATAAATGAAATATCAATCTATTAATATTATTAATCACAATAAGCAAATGGCACAAGAATCTTGATGAATTCCCTTCGGTTACACCTGTTCTGTTTGAGTTCCACTACATTCCTAAGTCAGAGGTGATTAGAAAACTTCCACAGCCCTAACTTTGCTGTTCTGGCTTTGTTAAGAGCAGGTCAGGTGTTTCTGAGGACTGGACTGAGAATATCTGCTCTAACTGCATCATGGTTCTTCTCATAAATGGCTCCTAAAATTCACATCAAGATTGGACAGCAACAATAACAAACTCAAGAGAGAAATATAAACCATTGTGTAGTGATTAGGTATATACTTGGTTACTGCTTACTTTGTATATACTTATATACTCAGCAGTACAAGCAGGAAGTAGATGGGCAGTTCCTGAAGAAACCGCATGAATGCTGTGAGCTAAAAATGAACAGCTGATTTAAGGTTCAGTTGATGTAAACAACAAGTTAATCACATAAAAAGTAACAGCATAGTTCTCCTTAATGGTGGCTGACGTAGGGAATGAGAAAGAAGCACAAGAGCTCCGGTCTCCTCAATGAGCTGCAATGTTTAAACCACAAAGTGTTTTTTGAAGAAAAAAAAACTGAGGGAAGGAGTAAAGGTTAAAAATTGGGACAAAGAAGAAGAAGAAATAATGAAGTTAACAAGGTGATTGCTGATATCCTGCCATCTCAATTAGCAATTATTGTAGATTAAACAAATCTAAACCAATAAACTCACTCTATTTAACTGCAGGCCATCTGAGCAAAGAACAGAGATCAAACTTTGTTCAAGGCTGAACAATGGTTGAACAAGTTACCAGCAGCCAGATCACCTGCACTTCCGACATTATAATCTGGACAGTGTTAGGACGGAAGACTAACTAGTATATCTGTTTGCTATTGTTGAGATTTTTGATGGGTCCAACAGGGGCTGCAGTGCTGTGGTCTTGTAGATCCCAATGCCCCAGTGCCATGGCTGAGACACTGGGCTTCAAAAGTGAAGCCATCCTTCAGGGGAGATTTAAAGACATGGTTTGGACTCTGAGCTCATAAAAGATCACTAGGCATCTTTCTAAAAGAGTATGCATGGAACCCTGATGTCCTGCTAAAATGACCCACCACGGCCTAAGCATCCTCTGTCTCTAATTGCTGAATTCTGTCTTGTCCCTTCAACACCGCAGCTAACGTGTGGTGAGTGTACTGCTGCAGAATGAATGATGGAGCATCACTCAAGTAGGGCTGCAACTGGTGCTGGTTAAATCAGAGGAACATTGACTCTGAAATGCTTTGGGTGTCTTGCCCAGAAACACTGGGCTTCATTTACCAGTATCTACCATTCGTAGTTTCTGTTCATATCTAAGAAAAAGTGCCAATAAAAAAAGCTGAACTGAACTGTGTAAAGAGATATTTCTTCTTAAGAACGGTTGTTGAAAGAGGCCCACTGATTTTAGCTTTAATGGATTTAAAAAAAAGAAAATATATCCTATTCTTCTAAGGATGACAAAAATTGCAATTTCTATTACATTTTTGGCAAGTACCCCCACCAACCTCCAAGCACAAACTAGATTTTTGGATCAATCTGTGTCGCTCATAACCCTACAACACACCCAACACCCTAGTCTAGTAAAGTCCACTCAAAGGACAGCTAGCTCGATCAGTATCGTGTTCCACTCTTTAGAACGAGCTTGGACAAGTTTAAAGACCAAAGATTTGACCAGCAGTCACATGACTACATAGGTACCTGAAGAAACACCCAAAACACCCATTAGACCATTAGAAATGTGGAAGGAACACCACTTTTTTGCTTTGACACTTAAAAAAAACTTTAAGGCAGTATGACAGAGCAGCTGTAAAATTCCTATAGTTTAGAGAATACATGTGTCCTGTGGGGTTGTGCTCCACGGTTTTGTGCATGACTGCAGTTCTCCTGACAGCACAGGTGTTGTGTGCGTGTGTGTGTGTTATTGCACATGTTGGTGAGAGTGTTTAGAGTCCTTGAGCTGCTGGAGATGCTGCTCCACTCTGTCCTTCTTCTTACGCTGGATGAGGTTGCCCCCGGCGAAGCCCAGGAGACCCCCACCCACAGCGGCTGCCACGCCGGCCACCTTAAAACCCGCTAGTAGCCCCAGCGGTCCGCCCACAACCGTCCCCACCAGCGCCCCGGCCACGGGCAACATCGCCATCTTCAAGCGCGCCGCCTGCAGAGAGACGGTGGGAAAACCCTGCTTACAAACAGTGCACATGAGTTAATGTTGATAACAGCAGAAATGAAAAGAGTAATAAGCTCTGGGACAATTATGATAATAATAATAATAATAATAATAATAATAATTTATATAGCATCTTTCATTCATATAATTCGACTTAAGCTCAAATCAGGAATGGATTAGCCACAAGAAAAGTAATAGCAAATACAATTTTCTTAACTTGGCAAGAAATGCAACACCCCATAATATTCTACTCTCCTGGCCTACTACAATTGCTATTGCAGGCAAAGACCTCCAAAGGTCCAAGTGACACGTCACAGGCAGACATCAGTTTATCATCCTGGGACTACTACTTTCACCTCCTCTGTTATGTGTGATGTCCCGCAGGGGCCAATACTAGGCTCCCCCTTCCGTTTCCTACTTTACAGAGTTTCTCTTGGTCAAATGCTTCACAGCTGTGGTCTCAATTCTCAGCAGGGACGTACTGGGCCATGTAATCATACCAATCTGTCACTTTACAGGTGTTATGATTTGGTAATGGGCAGTCGTATGGAGATTATGTGGTGCAAAGAGAGATTAACATCACGCGGAAGCGCATTTACAAGTGCTAGTTCGACACTTTAAACTATGCTACGCCTGCTTCTTTTACATCACCTGTGTGAGAACGTTTTGGGTTTCCCAGTAAATTGCGATAGCAATGGATCATGAGCGCCAGACGGGACAGGGGTGGTATGTCAGCATTGTTTGGCAGTCGTAGGGCATGTGTGTGCGGAAACAAATCAAATGCAGTAAGCCTATTTGACGGCGTCATCCAGATGTTCCAAACATCGGAGCTAGGAGAGAAAAAATAAGCAAACAGAAAAAACAAACAGCAGTCAGACTACTGATCTCCACTGTTATTTTAATAAAGAGGGTTTGCAAAAGTTTACTTTACTAGTAAAGGTAAGAGTGAGTGTTATGCGTTCACTGCAGAATACACCACAGGTTGTAATACACCAAGTTGACTGCCTCAGCGGTTGGTGTATGAAAATATTTATTGCTGTTAAAACACTACCCTTATGCTTTTTGTGCCAAACATGTACTGAATTGTGATGCCCAAACTGTACCGTGAAGCAAACTGTGACATTCCCCAAATCTAAACTGTCAAAAGCATCTGATGGTGTGTGTGTTAAACCTGACTTGGTTATTAAACATCTTGGAGTGCTCTTTTCTTAGTTTGTAACAGCAGACTTCACACTTAAGTCTTATTTTTTTTTCCACCTCTGTCCTATTTTCTGTTCTCTTCCACTCCTCATTGAGAATGACGCACTCACTCTGGTGGAGGCTTTCGCCATGTCTCCTATTGATTATTGTAATTCTCTTTTTTTGTCCTCCCAGATGAACCTATTCAAAACTACAGTAGATTCAGAACTCCGCTGGAGTCCTCACCCACGCTAAACGCTCAGCCCACATCAGCCCTGTTCAGCTGCACTGGCTACTAGTCTCATCTATTATTACTAGGAAATTCCCTCAGAAAAGTATTAAAGTGTGATAAAGCTAAAATAAAAGTATATAAAATCTAGCTGTTAAACTATGATCTGCTGAATTATTGTTAAGATCACATAGGAAAAGGGCTAACCACTCGAAACGTAACAGCACAGTTCTCCTTAACGGTGGTGCCACTAAGCCCTAAAAGACAGCCTTATTCCCAAAACAAGATCTATATTTTTTACTTGAAAAGGAGAGAATTTGCTAATTAGAAATTATTAATGGGAAGAAGCAAAAAAGAGAAACAGAAGAAGGAGAGGAGAAAAAAGAAGAGAAAAAATAATGAAGATACTGTATATAATATAATAGTTATAGAATAATAATGAAAATAATAAAGAATATTTACAATAGTTTAATTGACAAGCTGAGACGGACTAAAAATAACTAAAAACATCCAGATACGTTTTTCCAGAAATGAAATGACTGCAATCTGTGAGTCTGTAAGGTACAGGTCAAAAAAAATTAACTTGGGTCAGAAATCACATTTCAACCTTTTCATGTGAGCACAGACCCAGACGTGATGGATTTCAATCAAACCCGAACGGCTCTGACGCCGACATCCACAGATCAGACCGTGGGGGTCTACGCAACGTCTTTTTAATTAGAGTATGAGATGCACCGTGCGCATCCACATCCACACACACAAACGCTCAGACGTTTAGCTCATTTTATGAGCGTGGAGATAGTAAACTTTAAAGCGGGGCAAAGTCATCAAACGGCACCTTTTGCGCCTCTCATCTTTGCCTCTCTTTCCCCCAGCGCGCACTCTCTCTCATCTCGCCATCTTCAGAAGCGCTTAATTATCCATGGCACCGGCCGAGAGAGAGAGAGAGACGATGGGAAGAGAAGAAATAAGTATGATATGAAGACCTGAGGTGTTGCTCTGACAGTCCTGAGCCAGCACATAAAGATGTGTGTGTGTGTGTGTGTGTGTGTTGTGTGGATTACGCACGCTGACCTCCCCCTGTTCCTTTCAGCTGAGATGGCGGTGAGGCCACTTTCTACACAGACATAAAACAGAGCGCTCAGTGGAAGTGCATCAACTCACTACACCCCGAAACATTTCAATTCTGACTGGATCGATGCCACACACACACACACACACAAACACACACACACACTCACACTCACACCACACACCCTCCACATATACACTCCATATCTTGTTCCTGCGCAGCACTCTGTGTCTGCGCTCTGTAGCAGGACCTCCACTGCGATGGTACGTGTGTGTGTGTGTGTATCGAACTGTCGGCTGGAGCGTGAAAGCCTGCTATAGACTCTCTTTTACACCCTTTAGACCTCTGTTCGCTCACACAGTTGAACGCTCATCGTCTCTCTGCGAGGGGCCGACACAACACACATCGATCCCCGCTGCTGCACGCCTTTTACCTCCCTTGCAAACTCTCTCTCTCTCCCTCTCTCCTTCTCGCTCTCTCTCCGTCCCTCCCTCGCTCCTTCTGCTCCTAATTGCCGTTTCCTTGCGCACTGATGTGGATCAATGGGTCGCCGGGCGCTGCCAGGCCCCGGTTGAAGCGGGGGGCCGGAGTGGAATCGATCCCCCCAGCAGGTCGGCCCCTCAACCCCCTCACCCCATCCCGCCCCACAATACCCCGCCCCTCTCACCTGCCCCAGGCTGCGTGTCCCCTCCTCCACGTTTGTCGCCGCAACGTTAATGTTGGCCTCGATGCTGTCGATCTTCTCCTGTTGAGTCTGAGACGAGAGAAGAGGAGAGAAAAGTTATGGAAGCACAATTAATGGAAGAGCTTCACAGATTCACACTTGCACACACACGTATTTAACCAAAGCTGCATCTTTTGGGGCAGTTGGTAGCACAGCGGTTGGGGTGTTCGCCCCGCGATCTGAAGGTCGTCAGTTTGAAAGCCGGAGCGGTAAAGGTACTACTAAGGTACTCATGAGCAAGGCACTGCTTCTCAGGTGTTGCCCATGTCAGCTGCCCACTGCTCCTTCACCGATGGGTCAAATGCAGAGGTCACATTTGGTTGTGGTGCTGTGGTGTGTTCACCAGGACAATCACTTACTTTCACATGCAAACTCCAAATTCAAATTGGGTCTGGGGCAGCTCTTAACTTAAGTGTGAGACCCGGCTCGGTCTTAACTTGGATGTGAGCAGTGTTGGGGAAGCTACTTTTAAAGTTTTCCAAGCTACACATGATTAAAGGTAGACAACTAGAGCCAAGCTACTGTTTTAATTAGTGTGTAACGATACATCGAGCTACACTGACGCTTCAGTGGTACTGCATACCGTAACTTTATATTGTACTTTAACCTGGACTTTTGTTACCTGTGCACCAACTTCCAGGTTTTGTTAAAGTATCTAAGTTAGTTGGCTGTAACTTGGTCTTACTGACAGTTGTTGATTTAAGATTAGCTTTACAGACTGAATAACAGTTGTGGACTACAAAGCACCGTTGTACATCACTCTGGATATGTGTGTAAGGACGCCTATTTTTATTGTCTTGTTGAGCTCAGGAATAAAAATGTCAAATCTTATTTGTTTTTTTTGTGATTCAATATGAATGAAAGTGACGGTGGAAATGTTTAAATCAGTACAGGATATTGATCATATTGATCGCTGGCTCCTGAACTGAATCCCATCAAAATCAAATAGTAGCAGACCTTGTGATATCGGCAGACAAAAAATGGTTGTCCATTCACATTTAATACAGCAAGGCTTTATATTTGTGCTGCAGGACACCATTAAGGCACATAATTTTTTTTCAATGGGGTTAAAAGGAAAATGATAATCTATATTTTTTTACAATGCAATGTAAAATCATGAAGTGAAAGTGAGTGATTATTTGTCATTGTGAACACAGCACAGCACACAGTCAGAAGTGGGAAAAGTAGCTAACTTCATTACTTAAGTGAAAGTACAGATACCACTAGTCACACGTTACTACAAGTGAAAGTCATACAGTCAAATGTTTACTTAAGGTAAAGTACTTGTTTTAAAAATACTTAAGTATTAAAAGTACATCTTATTTCACCACATTGCTGAATTATTGCAACACCACTTACAACACCTAATGCCTCTGACTAGCTTGTAGAAGCTGTAGAATAAGGAATTGGTAGAATGTTACAGAATGAAACACAACCAGGACTGATAAGGAAAACCAGCCATTAGTATATTTTACAAATTAATTGTAAGACTACACCCCCCACAAAACAGCATGGTAGTGTTGTGACACAGGTCTGGTTGTGTATGCACACATATATGTGTATGTTAATCAGGAGGACAGTGCAATAGCTGTAAATGCAGCTCACAACGTAAAATCAACATTCCAACCTGCGTAAAACCCAGCTCTACACCTCCAGCTTCATGACTTTCCAACAGCAACAATGTTCTAATCAAGACAATAAACAGCAGAACTGTCTGAACCTGGTTTTATAGCTACAGTCTACAGGCCTGATGTAACACTACTGATTACTGATAGACTGTCACCTGACAAACAACCAATCACCTTTTAGAAAAGAGGTAATAACATCCACTTTATCCACAGATTTGAAAGTAACAAGTAACGAGAACCTTGATAGAAATGTAGTGAAGTGGAAGTCATAAGTTTCCAAGAAAAATACTAATCAAGTGAATTACAGATACTCAAAAACTCTACTTAAGTACAGTACTCAAGTAAATGTACTTAGTTACTGTCCACCTCTGCACACATATATGTGTATGTTAATCAGGAGGACAGTGCACCACAACGAAATGTGACCTTTCTGTGATGCAGTGAGAGTGGGCTGCACATCAATATTATATCTGATTTAGTAGTAAGCTCTTATATATTAGTGGAAAGAAAAACTATATATTGCCGTTTCAGTTTTGCACATTTCTGTGCATGTGGATCAGTGTGGTGTAACACCTTCACCCTTCAACAGCTATAAAAACTCGAGTGGAAAAAAAACGAGTGGAAACTGCATAAATGATTGTACTACGCTGAAGTAATGTTAACACGACTTATTGATCAAATCATTTGTTACAGTGCAGGATCATTTTCACACACAAACACAGACATATTCTCTCCTGCTGTGGTGTTTGTGACTGGAACAGGGCTGTGTGTTAAGACAGAAGGGGAAGTAGGAGGGGGTGGGGCCTAGTGTTTCGGGGTAGGGGGCTGGTCGTCGGGGGCGACAGGGTGGTCGGTCGGAATCCTATGAAATATTCAGAGAACGGCAGCTGTCTCTGTGCCTGAATCAGTGTGAGCTCAAAGTAATCACCACACAAACACATACACACACACACGCACACACACACACACAAATGGAGAACTCCCCACCCAAATTTAAAGCCCACCCGAATTGCTGTGTGTTTGTTTAGATTTTGTCAGTAATGTGTTTCATAAATCTCAATTGGTTATTTATTATGGTGACTTTCAAAATGTATGATTATAATATGCTGTACATTGCTGACGTGTGTGTTTCCCACCTCGACCTCTTTGGGGGGAAAAATTCAGATACTACACCAGTAGACTGGGGGCACACCTACTTTTGGGGACAGTGGTGTCCCTGTTAGGTTTTGCTAAGATATATTTTATGTTAAGAAGAAAGAGTGAAAACTAAAAGAGCAGAAATGTTTTGTTTCCATTACTGAGGTTAGGGTTGGGGGAGGACAGAGGTTCATTTGATTGTTTCGCTATGTCAATATGTTTATGAAAAGACACCAAAAGTATGTAAAGTGAAGTAAACAGATGTTTGTGTGTGTTTGTATTTGTTTAAAGAAAAATGTAAAATGACAAAGCATTGTAGAAATTAGTACTGACAGCCCATGCTCTGGGGAAACGCTGTCTCATCACACTTTGTACATGTATAAAGCGACTGATGACAAAGTACGTTGAACGTGAACTTCTGAAAAAGGCAAATGAGATGACTTTACTGTCATTGTGAATGTGCGCAGGTTTTTAGGTATGTGTAAAGCCAACTGTCCACTCAAAGACAGGAAAACCTGAGATTTGGTTAGAGGGCGTTCAGAAGGCTGTGGCTTCAAATCCTATACCGGTAAAGGCACTACTGAGGTACTCATGAGGAAAGGTACTGTCCCCAGGCATTGCTCCCCAGGCGCTGCCCATGTGAGCTGCCCACTGCTCCTTCACGGATGGGTCAAATGCAGAGGTCACATCTGGTTGTGGTGCACTGTGTGCTGTGGTGTGTTCACAATGACAAATAATCACCCGCTTTCTTAAACTTTCACTATTCTTTGAGGGACATTCCATAGACATAATGATTACTGTAGCTAAACAATTTATAAAATAAGGTCACACACACACATACACACACACTCACATACACACACACACACAACACACCAGAAAATGGAAAAGAAAAGCTATGCACGCAACACTGAGTTACTAATTTACACAGCTATTTAAACACCCACAGCCTTTATGTCATAAAATGCAAACATCACTCCCTAAGCCCAAATAGACACATCAGTGCTTCATTTACAACCATAAAGCCAAATACACATGACCCCCACAAACACACACACACACACACACACAAACACACACACACACACATACACACACACATACACACACACACACACATACACACACATACACACACACAATCACACACTCTACTGGTCAGGTATCCGGATCTCTCTGGGACAGAAACAAGTCCTTTTCTATTTTCACTTGTCTCTCTCCTTACTGCACCTCTTTCTTCCCATATTTCTCTTCATCCCTCTCTTTTCTGTCACTCATTTCTCTTTTGTCTTACTCTCTATTTTCTCATTCCTCTTTTCTCTTCTCCCTTCTTTTCTTCTCTTTTGTCACTTTTTCTTCTTCTCAGGTGCAATCTCTCCTTCTTTCTCACTCACTGGGTAATCAGCACCGTCTGCTCTCAACACTCAACAGGACACACACACACTTATTCATACATACACACACTCACAAACCAGAGAGTCCTCTAGGGTGCGCTTTTGGCTCAGCGTGTGTATGTCGGACAGTGTGTG
Source organism: Distichodus sexfasciatus (assembly GCA_032718565.1). NCBI lineage: Eukaryota > Metazoa > Chordata > Actinopteri > Characiformes > Distichodontidae > Distichodus > Distichodus sexfasciatus. The sequence goes on from JAVGVS010000004.1 coordinate 1,630,673, forward strand.
TCTAGGTGTGTGTGTGTGTGTTTGTGTGTGTGGGTGTGTACGTATGTGGGCGTGTATCTGTTTCCTGAGGAAAATGCCACGCTGGACCAAACTGCTGTCTTATTTGTTTAATATTTGATTAGTTTAAAATAAAGAAGCTGCTGATGTGAATTATAGCAGATCGAGGCCGAACGTGTCTGTCGTCGTCAGCAGCTACGTTTGTGCCGAACGTCAGCGGAGGGAGTTTCCACTCCGTCACGGCAGGGCTAACAAAGGCCGAGAAAATTTTAATCCCATGATTTAACTGCCTTTAACGACACGTGTTTGCTTCGATGCGCAGAAAACACCCTGGCCAGGTTTCCCCCTCCTGAAGCCCACTCCTGATATGAGCCATAGAACATCTCAATTCAAAAGGGAGCCAGAAAAAAAAGAAAGTCTGAACAAGTGTGAATGAGCAATACATGGCAGCTATGTGTGTGTGTGTGTGTTTGATAATGGTTGGTAGATCGTCCAGATTCTCATTAATCCTTGCTGGTTAGCGCAGGGCTGACGGGACTGTCACTGATGTCTGTGTCTCTGCTCAATCACACACACTCTCTCTCTCTCAAACACACACACACACACACTGATGGGATCAATACTGCCTTGTTGGCTCTCAGAAGACAACGGCCGCTCTGTCTGACAGCTTTCCTAAACCCTTAATGTTTCGGTCTCTACTTTATCAACCACCTCTCTCCCTCTCTCTCTTTCTCTCTCTCTCTCAAACACACAGATTTTAAAAATATTCTTGCATTATCTTTACAATTATGTTAATGATTGTCTATATTAGGATATTTGGTTCTCTCAAATACTTAAATACAAGAAGACACACACACACACAGACCAAAAACACTGACACACTTTAGAGGACGTGATACTCACATGAACCAGACAGGAGAACTCATTTACTAAACTGTTCAACTCCAGAAGATCCTAAAGGAACACACACACACACACACAAAGAACAATGTAAGTTATTAAATGTACATACCCAGTACAGAGCAGCTATATTTATTTAGATATGATATGCAGTCTATCATGGTATCTTCTTTTGCACAAACAGTCACACAGTATCATGAATATTCTCATAATACTGTCCTCATCAGTAGGGTTAGTCAGTTCTTCTTAGCAAACGGGTTTTTCTGCCTGCTCAAGTACATTTCACGCACGCCAGTTTTACTGTAATGCCACTATGCTCATATTTCATCATGTTGCTCCCTTTGCCACCTCAAGCTAGATGGCCATCCCATCTGTGTACTTCTCTGTCAATTGCTAGCCAGCTATAAGCAAGCGTCCCAATCTACATTAAACCTCAAAGAGGGAGCTCTGTACATTTGCCCATAACATTAAAAATTATTTCACTGTTGCATTCAGAATAACATCTGCAAATAAATGACAACTGTATTGTAAACATGAAGCTACAATATCTCTACACACAGCAATCACTATATTACTATATTTTTATAGTAATGACACATGACTTTAAGAGTGGACAATACAATTTCAGACCAAATTCAACATCAATATTCTGGTTTTGTAAATACTAGTTAAAACAAAGAATGTCTGCGATCTTTGCATCGACACAGACACAGAGTAGCAAACGTCACTTTTCAATCAAGACAGATAATTTTTACAGAAGTTCGGTTTTTGACTCAGTGTATTATTCCGACGCTGAGCGTGGGAACTACAGGAACTATGGAGGTCTGCTTCTTCCAATGTCAGCATCCATGGTTGCAATACTAATGTTCCAAGTGAAAATTAGAGTTGTAGTCAAGACCACCTAAACCGAGACCAAGTCCTGACTGAGACCAGTGAGAGAAGACCAAGACTCTGAAGAGCCAAGACCAAGACCGGACCAATGCACGTTGTACACCACATGACAAATAAGAGGAACATGTACAGCCTAAGCACACCTCAAAAAGAGCTGAAAAAAGCAAACAGCATACAGTAAGCAACATTAAACACGTTTATTCAGTATTTCTCTCTTACATATCTATAATGAGGAAATCGATTCACTGGAAGCAGTTATTCAAACTTATAACATCATATGTTAACGCTCCTCAAGACCAAACTCACCCCAAAGAGAAGGGGGAGCTGCTGAACACCACACAACAAAAATCAGTTTAAAGTACGGTGTGGTTACATTTTAGAAACATCAGAGATTGCAACATTCTGTGACCAAAACATGCACGATATGCCCCCTCTGCTAATGAATGTGAATGATGTGAAGGGGAGGGGGAGGTAACCACGGTCCACCTTAACATCATTGGTTATCCAGTTAGCTCATTAATAGTAATATTCTCTGAGTTGTGGTCTTGGCTGGTCTCGAAATAAAATCCAGAGTCCTCTTTGTCCGAGTCCATGGCAAGACCGAGTACAAATACGGCCGATTCCGAGACAAGACCGAAACCTTCCAAAACCGCCAATAATCAAACAAAAATGCTTGATCATAGACCTACAGGAAATTAATTTCATATGGCTTAATAAACTGCATGCTAGATGTGAATTAGGTCCAGGTGGCGTGCCTTTCACGATACTCCCCCTTATAATTTCTCAAGAACGAGGTGTTTTCAGACTTCCAAGTCAAGTGGTGTAGCTGCTTTTCGCAAACCGCAAGTCCTAAGTTGACTAGGCGCTCTGCTGTCATCCATGTAGTTTGGTTTTGGTTTAATACCTTTCAACTCCCCCTCATTCTAATCTTTTTCAATGTTTAGAATCTGTTCCAACTTTGAACTCCTCCCCATCTACAACCAGCTATTCTTACAAGCTCATACAGTGTGGGTGTGGGTGTGGGAGTGTGCTACCTCTTCTAGAGATTCCCATGACTCTGCAGCATTTTGCTCAGGGGGGATGGAAGGCAGGAGGAGTTGACATTCACTAACTGGTGGCTCGGCCCCATCTACACCTTCATCACCTGAAACATTTCACACAAGTCTTTGCTATATACTATCACACATGCTATTTTTCATTTACTTCACCTTATAACCACAATTTATGGAATTTCAACTTGATGAGTTGTCAGCGTTAGGCTCAACATTTTTACTACATTTTATTGGAGATGAAAGTTTGAACTACAGCTTTGTTTAAGAGTGAATGTGTTAACATGATACACACACACACTATAAAAACCCCATCTGGTTGAAAATCTAAGTTAATTTTCTGCCTTAAAGTTTCAATTAAAATCAAACCATACAGTCATTTCTAAAACTCATTATTTTAAGTCTAGTTTTAGCTTTGCATTGCTTTCTGTAAGAAAAGCGGTGTTTCACTTTACATTCTACATGCAAGTTATATCTCATCGATCTGTACAATGATGTACTGTATATTATTGGAAACAACCTAGCTCCTAGTTCAATTTCAAAATATATACTTCCTGTATGGCTTCACTCTAAAACAAAGCCGTGAAATCATACGTTAGCTGAAATTGCATAAATGATTGTTTTAAGTAAAAGTAAACAAACGGAGTATGTTAACATCACTTACTGAACATTTTACAATGCAACACCCCAAAAATCACCCACCCACACTTACTGTGCAGCACTTCAGAGGTGTTGTGTGCGTCCGTCTTCTGTGGGTGTGGCCCCACGTGACTAATGGAGTCTGAGTGAAGCTGCAGGAAGTTGTGAGCGGTGGTAGATGCGCGATCTTTGATTGGCTGGACGAGCTTCTTCAGGGCGTCGGCGTCCTCGAGACGAACGCGCCCACACAACTTCTCCATCTCTCGCAGGTTCGAACGCAGTTGCTTTAGAAAAGAGGGAGAGGAAGAAGAACATTCTAACCTAGCGGAGAAGCACTGGAGTTCTTTAATAAGGACAATTTTTCATATTTTTGGGATTATTTTAGGTAAGGATTGAAGGTTGAACATTAAAATCTGACCAATAGGAGTCATTAAAAATATGAAATAAAGTTTTTTAAAGAAATTAAAAAAACAACAATAAAATGAACAAAAAGAGTCATTCTCCATATTGCTACTCGTTCTTATAAATAGAATGGTTAAGGTCTTCCTTCATGAAGAAGAACTGTAGAAGGTCAAGCAGTTGTTAGACAAATTCAAATTAAGTTTAAGGTTAGAAGGTCAAAAGCAAAGTTCTTGCTTTTTTTTTTTAACCCACCACCACCCCCCCTCTTCGAAGGACAACTTTGTTTTTAATTACAAATTTCATTTGGGGACAATCCCAAACTGCGCAACAATTAGAATATATATGCACAATCTTCTCCCAGTGAATATCCACTGCGGCGGGGCATAAAATGAGCGAAAAAAGTTCTTGCTTGAGAAACCCATTTTTTTTTTAAAGTGAGTTTTTAAGTCGAGGGCATTACACAGACATGGTGTTTAGAAACTGGCTTACCATGTAAGTGGTTTCAAAGTCTTAAAACTAGAAGTTAAAAGTGATAAGATCACCATCATGTGACAGGGTGTCAACTCATATGGCGATCGTGATGATACTTAAAAATACAAATGACAATGGGATTCTCAACTTGATCAACTCGTGTTGTTCCCAAGAAATAAAAAGAACAAATATGTCAGTATGAGCTCTAATCCCTGCTACCAGCATTTCAGCAGATATAAACTTATACCTCTTCTATACATGTAAGATTTAAATATTCAAATTTAGCAAATAATATATTCCTCTTTAAGTAATATGTCATTCTTATTCTTAAAGGAGTTTATAGTCAAGTTGCTGCTCCTGAAATGTTTAATATGGGTGGTGGTGGCTTTGTCATAGAACTGCTGAGTAGTGACTTTAAGCCTGGCTTTGCCAGGGGTGAAAGCACTTAACTCCAAGTATAAGCCCCTCTGGATAAGAGGATCTACTAAATGGCTTAAATGTAAATGAGAGTTTAATGTTCTTAAAATAATTACGCTGAAAGTTAAAATGTATAGAAACAATACAAACAGCAACGTTCAATAAAAATTAGGGAAGCACAAGATGGCAATAACTGGCCGAAGCCGATAAATGAAAAAAAGACACAGTCGATTGCAAGTGCACACAGAGTTGAGCGCGTAAAGACAAGAGATTTTGCTCACGAACATTTCACTGTGCGCTCTGAATTTTGGCACAAAATAATGCCATACATTTTAAGACAGAATGCCATATAAAATCCCACCTCTGACTCTGGACACGCCTGGCATAAGCACTTATGCATAAGTACTTTACCAACAAACAACTAATGCGTCATAAAACATCGGATGAAAAATATCAGGCAAATCTAAGGATGGATCCAATGCAAATGACTTTAAAAAAGCAATTATCGGCTGATTCCGATATGATCATGCCTCCCTAATAATAATTTAAAATACTTAGGGATAGGGTTAAAATGCTGTCAAAGCTCAATTTTAAAATGTTTTAGACTTGAAGAGCTAAAATTACTTCAGCATTAACCGTTAATATTCAGCATATAATAATATTTGAGGAAGTACACATAATTAGACACAGCACAAAGGAAATGGATATGCTTAAAGGGGTCATTAGACTTTTAAAGCCACCATTACCCAGCTATACATCCACAACATCCGGGGGCCTGGAAACTAAAATTAAGATGAACTGAATTTTCTGGTTGTTCAGCGACGTAAAAACCCCTGCATAAATTACCAAACATCTTGCTACAGAATAACTAATAAAACTAGCCCACTAGGACATTTGTGGGTGATGAAATATTTTGTCAGCTGCAAGCCTCCTCCCCACACACAAACCCACACACACAATTTATCAGCCGCGGGCTAATAGGTCAGGGGTCAACAGTAGCCCGATCAAAGAGTTACACTCCACTGCTCTCATTAAAGCCCCTGAATAACCATGTAGAGCATAATCAGTCTTTCTCTCCAACACACACACACACACACACACACAAACATACACTGAGGGCTCATTATAATGTCATAGGGCAGTTAAGTCTTTATATTTGCCACTATTCTAAAGACATTTATAAAGTCACATGCTCTCACGCTTTCACCAGCTAGATGCACTAAAATAACAATTTCAAGGGGGAACGAAATCTCAATCGGGGTCAAAAGGTATCTCATCCCCCCCGCCCCAACCCTGATTCTCTCTCATTCTCTTTCTCGAAGCACTTACACAGTATCCTGCTTGTGACTGTCAGTCATCTATGTCACTATGACAAACACACACACGCCCACACATACACATTTTACAGCAATGGACACAGGAAAGCTCTCTGTGGTCTATGGGGAAAACAAGCCAGGTGGCAAGGTCATAACCAACACACACTCGCCCACCCACATGCATGCATGCACGCACGCACGCGCACACACACACACACACCTGCCCACTTGGGCCCCCCGAACAGACTCTAAGAGACATTAACACCGAGTTACATGGCTGCCTGGTCCATTTCTAAGAAGCATCACAGTAACATCACACACCAAAGCAACACACCAGGGACGGGAGTTACACACACATTACCCTGTCTTCACGCACACACGCACACACACACAGCACTGTGATCAAGGGAAAGATAAAAGTCTTTCTTCTAAGTAAGGAGAGAAAGAGAGGCAGAGATACTGCGGAGGTGTAACAGTATTCTTACAGATAACTCTCCTTCTAGTTTCTTGCCATGTATCTCTGTATCTGCAGGCTGTCTGCTCTCACACGCAGGCCACTTTACTGTTTCCAACCCTCAAAACAGCAATTCAATCCACAAACTCATGGCAGGGCTGAGCGGGGAACAATGCTTCCTTTATTCTTGAGATATCTAGGAACTGGGAGGGTAGCATTAGGGGCTGGGCGGCTGCCGTAGTGGGTCTGCATGCTTGACACGCTATTGAAAGGCAAAGACCAGAAGGGATGTTATATCCAAGTTTGGTGCTTGCGTTTTATTTAAATCTGCAGAATCGCCGGCATTTTGCAGGTGGAATTACATTTGATGAAGGTATGAAATCTGATGTTTAGTTCAACTGTGAGAAAAGTTCCAAATCACTTCTACTTCTACTGTAGCTTCATATATATGAATATGATGTGTCAATATATAGATGTATTAATATAAGGACATGAAATGATTTTATACCCAATTTTTCTGCATATGTCAACCGATCAGACACACATAACTTAAGGATTCTCTGTAATGTGCATAATGTGGCCAGTAAATGCCAGTAAATCTTTTTAGCAGTAAAGAATATGTGTAAGATTGTAACGTACTGTGGCGTGCAACAGTAAGTCAAGTTATTTGTGTGTGTGTGTGTGTGTGTGTGTGAGTGTGTGTACACTGTGTTTATACCTGCACAGTGCGACTCGCATTGACATGCTCCTGGTGCAGTCTGTCCCACTGACCGCTCCTCTGAAACTGAGCAGTGAAAACACAGCAAATATCAATAAGTCAATAAGCTCACACATTTTCCCAAACGTCACGTGATTTGGCTTATTTAGATATTAGTAGTGTTGGCCAACATGCTTAAACCTGTAGCAAGCTAATCTATCAACAAATACCGAAGCTTAAATACATGACAGCAATCTATCAGATTATTATCAGTGTTTACTTCAAGCTCCTGTAAAGAGGTTACTTCAAACCTCCACGTGATGTCATGTAAAAAGATTAAAAGCAAGGGAGAGTTAGTATGCAGAATTTAAGCGAAACTTGCAACTACCAATTTTGCACAGCGAAACAATGTAGAATTTGACAGTGGTATTGCAATACCACAGAGTTTTAAAGCAGCAAGCAGAAACTTAAAAAAAAACATCAATTAGGTTTTATTTAGAATTGTAGATTTTATTGGTTAACTATTTTTCTAACACTTACTTTTTGGTAACTAGTTCCTTTTAGGTTAACACTGAGTTGAGCTAAACAGCTAGTTCTAGAATACTATAACAGATCACTAAATAACTGATATGTGACAATCACTCCCTTTCACTTAATTAATTCTGAGACAAATATGCCAAAAACCAAATAGTCAAAACATCAAAACTGTGCAGTTCAAATGTGTTTTGTCTCTTCTAATGGACAGTTACTAATTTAATGAGCAAACTAAGAAATTCTGCTACACTTCGAAATCGATAATTCAACTCCTAACAGCTGAACTTTTGAAGCAGGCTTGTGACTCAGTGCATTTACCTTCTCTATGTTGGACTGGTGTTGATGGAGGCGCTCCAGGTCCGTGGGAATCGCCACTTTAATGAATTTCTGAATTGGGGATTCCAGACGCCGGAGCGTCAGTTTTCCCGTCTCATCTGGCATGTTGAGCGAATCCTCAGACTACCATACAAACATTACAGGTCTGATCCTGCCTGCATGTTACAAACCTGTAACTTCATTTTAAAAACAGGGTTACAAAACGAGCTTCTCTTTACGTCAACCTACATTTATAAAATGTATTCACACTGACACACTGGCAGATGCAGAAGTTAGCAACTATCATGATGTTGCCGACCAAGTGTCTTCTTAGAGCATATTGCATCACAATGTGTCCTAATTGCAGACGTTATTCCAGAAGGAATTTGCTAAGGGGGAAATACCAGCAAAAATCACTAAAAACATTATGCCTCAAGAGTAAATTAGACTAAAAAAAATACTGTGAACTTACTATTGTACCAAAGCTTATACAAAATTATTATTATTATTATTATTATTATTATTATTATTATTATTATTTTCTTATTATTACCACGAAATCCTGTTCTCTGGAACATGGCCCAACGAAGGAAAACACGTTTTGACCTCTAACTCCTCTAAGTCTTGAACCGTGTGGCCTAGTGCGAAATGCTCTTATCGCTAAAAAAGTATTTGTACTACTTTACACATTTTTTCCCTCAGGAGAAAGGTCTTGCTGGACGGTCTTAACTGAACAGTCATTCACATGAAGACTTCAGTCTGTTTCTTGATGTAAAGGACTTGTTTGTTTTTTTCATTTTTATTAAGTATTAGTTTGTGATAGACTGTTTAACATGTTTTAAAATGGTGTTGTTTTGTAGTGTTGTTTCATACTCCTTGGTTCTCACAGAACGTCATTCCTATTGGAAACATTTTAGTGTTTTGGCTTTTAAAAGACATACTTGTGATTGTTCCACTATAAGTAATTGCTCAAAAGGGCCAAACAGTTTCCCTTTCACTTCGATCAGTCTTGATGCTTGGCTTAAATTATTTATATGAATGTAAAATGGGACAGAAGTTAGCCAGAAGTCAAGTTCTCAAATAAAACGAGAAGTTAGGAGCTTGAATTCTGCCTCAAGATATCAAGATACCCTGTGTTCTGGAATAACACCCTGGATTTTTCAGTTAGACAGGTAATTTGAGCCATATTTCCAGACATATGGAGAGATTATGAACCTTCCCCTAACTGCGATTCAGTTCAGTTTTCCAGAAAATAATTACGTTTTTCACTAATGATGAGCCCCAAACTGCTTCCTGACAAAAAAAGAGATGTAACGTCAGAATGACAGTAAAGTTTTGCTGGTTAGCTGTTAGCTTGGCGCAAGATTTATCCGTCTAAATGACAACAGCCGTTTGAATACGACAGACAGCATGTTGACATCTCCAGAACTAACACCGAAACACATTTCCTTACCTAACGTGAAATTTTAGAGGAGAAATTCTTAAAGCTGCGTGTGTTTTTAGAGTCCGTCCGCAACTTTCTGTTAGTAAACATGTTTCAGTTTCTTCCTTGTGCGTCGCTTAAATCCGTCCGGCGTGCGCGGAGGGAACGAAGGCCTTTGTGGAACTAAAGTGAGAATGAGGATGGGCCCTGAAGTGACATGTCTGTCTATGAATTATTTTTTTCTTTGTTTCTTTCGTTTGCATCACACATGATTCAACTATAAGGAGGGTTAAATTCGGCTAAATGCCGTATATTAGAAAAAGTACAACACTTGGGCACATCCTATTTGGGCTTCAAGCACTAAGCGCTATGAAACCCTCTTTTGATTGTTCAGCAGCTTGAACCGTAACTCACAGAAAGCTGAAATTTCGAGTGTAAAAATGATGTCCATCTCAGCATAGGCCGAAAGGCGTAGTGAAAATTCCTGCTTTACCGGAGTAAGCCAAACAACTTTCTAATTGGGACTATGAACTTCCTGTTTCGAGATTTTGAGCTAAGTTGCATAACGTGCAGACAAACCTTTGTGAACTCCTCCTAGGCTTATTGGTCAAATGAATCTGACGACTTGGCCTGATAGTGAAACACAAAACTTTTTTGGTATTTAACAAAGGGGCGGCTAAAATTAGCGAATTAATTGCAGCGGGGCTTGGCTTATTTTGTTAAAACGGCTCTACCTTTAGACTTCTTCGGCCTAGTTAGAATCAATGGTGACAACTGAACAATAGAGGGTGCTATGAATGCGAAATGCCTCTATCTTCGATTTTGCTTAAATTCTGTATAAACAGTCGAAACTAAGATATGGATGAGAGAAATATACAATGTTGCTATTTGAACAATAGGGGGTGCTAATCATGTAATGTCGCTATTTGACCAATAAGGGTAGCTAAAAATGCTACATAAATGTATGCCTGATTCACTCCTTTCTTCAACACTTGCCACATCAGCTTCTTTTTGTGACTTTTGCTTGGACCCACTCGTTGCTGATTGGAGCTATATTTCTGTTTTCAACTGTCCTTTATAATTAAATTTGACTGGACTTAGCTTATAATGCCCTGGCACAGTGATTTTAATTGAATATATAAGTGTCAGTAACTTTATTCAATGTAATCAAATTTCTGGTATCTAAATTTTTAATATCTGTATATCAGAATGTGACAAAAAAAGTGGTATAATTGCTAAACGTTGTAGGTTAATCTGTGTCTGTGTCTTTATGCTAATGAAGTTAAATGTTAACGGGCACACACACACACACACACACACCTGCTCTTCCCTCAGGGCCCTAGTGATCAGTGTTTCCGGCTTAAGAGAACACCAACAGATTAACCACATTTTGTGAGTTGAGCTCCAAGCTAAGCTCACACAGGTGCTCTTTCTGTCTCTCTCTCTCTCTCACACACTCTACGCCTCTATCACACACATTTTATCTCTGCTGCTCCCTGGAGCTTCTTAAAATGCTCTGGCACTATAGGTTTGATTCCATTTACATGTTTTGGTACCAAATATGTACCATTCAAAAACAGATCTTGCTCTTAGAGGCAATATTATATGAAGAATACTTTTAAGACTTTAGCAAACACTATCTATCTCTATTTCTCTTGTTCTATACATACAATACCGTATATATACATACATATAGACATGACTACCACTTGCAAGGATAACTCCATAAAGGTTTACACTCCACATGAGAAGCCACACTTCAGATACGTTTCATAAAGCTCCTTATGTGTGTCAAACCGCTGCTCCCACGCCACAGACTGACAGTTTGTAAACAGACTGATATGAATTTTAACCTTTTACTAATATCTGTGGTCGATACCTAAAGATTACTACAATAACAACACCCAAGCAACAGTGTTTTTACGACGGAGCTATTTCTAGCTGTTTCAGTTTTCACTGTTGCATGATATTGGTGTAATTTATATAATATCTAACAAAGCAAGACACATTTTTCAGAAAATAATGAGATCAACTTATGTCAGCAGACACTGTTAAATCATATAATTAGACAGATTTAAGTAATCATTTATCATTTATATAAATCTCCAGAACATGCCTTGTTGTGGCGCCTGTTTCTGTATTGAATTCATTTTCAATTGAAAGAAAACTGGACTTCTTTCATCAAGAAATCTGCCTGAAGAAAGATTCAGTTGCGGTTCAAAGCCTTAATTTACTCATAATGAAAGATTGTCTCTCTTGTTAAAGCTTCATATACCAAAAGAATTTTAAATCTTCTACTCAGAACTGTTAAGAGCTTTCTACAAGAAGTGGAGAACCTTTCGATTTGCAACCATGTAAGAGGCAGAATTTATAAAAGAAAAAGAGGGGAAATGACAACGTGCCAATCAAAGACCAACAAAACTGCAAAAAGCCAATAGAGGAAGAGAGAGAGAGAGAGAGAGCAGTGCTATAGTTATTGCAGTTTTGTTTGTGTACTTAAGTATTCTGTAACTTTCACTCTTTACTTGGTTACAATTATAATAAAAGTAGTGTCCTTTAACTTCAATACAACAATAACAGTATGTAGAATTTCATCAGAATATTGTACCTTAATATCATTTGAGGTAACAGAAAATAAACTTGTTTTTTCTTTTGCAAACTGTAAATGTGAAACCGAAACCTAAGGTTTTTCATTTAAATGATGGCATAAAGCCATTTTTTGGAATTATCATATATAAATTTTAATAGAAGTATATGAATGCACTGGATTTAAGACCAGAAATTTCTGGTGATAGCGAATCTTCAATAATGCCATTCTTGTAATGCATGAGTACTGTTAGTACAAAATTACAAAAAGTAGTATTGTGATGGGTGATTTAACCTTCATTTTCTTTGCAAGGAATCGTTTCTTTTATTTTTAAGTATGGTTTTCAGTACACCACAGATAGAGACAGAAGACATAGAGGGAGTGGGAGGATGGAAAGAACTGAAAGTGTTTTGCGGCTCAGTCAAAAAATGATCTGTTGAGAAGGCTGTGCTGAAGTGGTACGTGGCAGGCCAGTGCCACAAAAAGTTAACGAGTGACATGCCATGCTTGTGTGAAGTTGTGTCTATCACGTTCACCTGTTTTCTTCGCCCACTCCTAACTTTTGCCTCAAAAGGGACTGTCCCGGGCTGCAGGGGGATGCACCGCACTGCGTTAGAGGAGGGACCATCCTAACTGACCTTATCTAACTCCTCGCCCCCGCAAGCGAAACCCTAGCACCGATGGGACCAAATCTGAGAAAAAGGAGCCCTAAACAGTGTAAACATCACAACACAACCCACTTGGGCTCACTAGAGAAGCCTTATGAAGTGTGAGAAAAATCACTCAAGTGTGGTGCTGATTGAGGAGAGGGAATGTTCGTGAGAGGCTGCTACTGAATTTGAGCTGTACCAAAGTGTTTTTATCTGGATAAAAGTGGGTTTACGTGGGGGAATGAAACTATTTTATCAGTCTTTTATGCCATTTTACAGGCAATATAAATGCTAACTAGATTTTATATTATGTAATATTCTATTATTGTAACTTAAAATATGCCCCAAAGGTGTATGTGTGTGTAGTGTATGTGTGTGTGTAAGTGAGATAGTTTGTGTGTGTGTGTGTGTGTGTGGTTTGTGTAAATATGAGCGAGTGAGTTAGTGTGTGTGGTGTGTGTGTGTGTATGTGAGTGAGTGAGAGACTGAGTGAGAGTGTGTAGCATGAGTGTGTGTGTGTGGGTTGGTGTAAATGTGAGTGAGAGAGGTGTTGTGTGTGTGTGTTTTTTAAATGGGAGAGGTGAGAGTAAGTGGGGCATGTGTGTGTGTTTCAGGAGTATGAGGAGAGAGTTTGGTTGAGTTTGTGTGTGTGGGGAGTGAGTACTGAGTGAGAGGTTGTATGTGTGAGTGTTTTACATGCATCCATGTGTGTGTGTATGTGTGGCAAGTAACCATGCAAGAGAGCGAGAGAAAAAGAGGGATGGGAGGTAGAGAGAGTGTGTGTGTGTGTGTGTGTGTGTGTGTATGTAGGGGGTCCAGGCTCATTCTTGTGCTAACGTCCTGCTGCCACTCGTCACAGTGTGAGTCCAACCTCAAGGACCCCCTCAACAAACTCTGTACTAACAGCTGATCCACATTACATGAGCCCACACACACACACTCATGCCTAGATGACTTCATACACACACTCTGGTGTGTGTGTGTGTGTGTGTGTGCGTGTGGACGGGCCCCTCCCCTTGGGTTCTAATAGAAGGCTTTAATGAAGGCTCCAGGGGAATCTGCTACCTGCCACTCTAAATCGATCTGCCTGCATCCTGACTGACAGCTTCACCAACCCACCCTCCACCTGCCAGTGTGTGTGTGCGTGCAGGGGTGTGTGTGCATGTATGTACGATTGACTTCTTCTATGGGCTCGAAGTATGGACGTATTGGAAGACCGTGACATCCTAACTGCATGTTTCATATTAAGAAATTGTGATATGAAGAAGTGTGTAGCCAGAGATGATCCCTTTTCCCAGATGGCTTGGTATTTGTTTCTGTATTTTGTGAAGGTTTGTCCTCTCCTCGCCTTTCAGCCGTTTCAAGACCCTGCAAAAGTTGTACTGATCTAATGTAGACGATACCACAACCTTTTATAGTTTCGTGATACCCCTGATGAAAAACACTGTGACATTTTACCGAGTGGGAGGCTTGCTATGAAATAAGCAGGCAAGGTAAAGGTGTGCAGGAGTGTGTGTTTACATGGGCGGCTTTGTTGTTGACATCTCAAGACAGAGATAGAGAGAGAGATTGAGAGAAAGAGAAAGAGCAGTCTTGTCTGTAGAAATGTGTGTGTGTCTGTGTGTGTGTACATGCATGCACCTTGTCTGTGAAATGTCACAACGTGGATCGATTGGGCTTAACGAGGCCTGGAGGTCTGATCTGCCTGCCCTCGTTCATGGAATCCCCCCAAAAACATCTCTTCACCTCCCCTGACACTTAATGCTCTTTTTCACCCTATCAGTATAGGTCTCAAGAAATTAAACACACCTCATAAACACACACACACACACATTACTCTGGGGACTTTGATACACAAGGTGGCTAAATTGGGCTTAAATTGTGCTCCAAAATGAATGAAAAATTAATGACTACATTTAAATACAACCTATGCCAACAGTTGCTCTTTCATTTATTGTTAACCACATTGGTCTCACACAAGCAGAGACGCAGCAGTGTTGGAGAGTAGTTAACTACGTTTTTCAGTAGCTTGCCAGTAGCAGAGCTGCTTTTAAAATGCTGTCACTTTTCCAGTAACGTTTTTACATATAGCGAAGTATAGTGACAAAAATGCTAAAAAATATTTTTTCTATCTTGACAAAGACGGCTATTTTTAACTAGCAGGTGTTTCTGATTGCTGTTGGCATTTGAATAGTAAAAGGCATCTGATAGACGGGCCACAGTCACAGCACGCCTTGTCAGCTCTGAGAGATGGTATGCTTATATGAAGGAGTCCACCTCAACAAAGATGGAAGTAAGATTGGTCAGAATTGGCTTTGTAATCAAAACCTTTACATTATCACTTCTTAAGATGGTCCATGGTATTTAAAATAGTTTTACAGAAATCAGATAAGGCAAAATTTTACTTAAAATATATTAAGCTTGGTTCATGTCAAAATCAGTGTCGCAACCCCTACCAATTTAAACTGTGTTTGTTGGGTGGCAAACCAGCTTGGCATAATTATCTTAACAATCCAGCACATTAAAGCTAGATTTGCTGCTGTTTTGCATTTACATTCAAGGCATTTAGCACAGCAACTTTTATTTCCTGATTTCAGGCACAGTTCCATGGAGCAACTTGCTAAGGATCTTGCCTCAGATCCCAGTGGTGGTCATATACTAGAGCAAGGATTTGAACCCCCAACCTCTTGGTCCAGAGACAAGTGTCCTAACTACTAGGCCACCATCACCACTCTTGATGGGTTGCAAACCAACTTGACATATTTCATATGTTATCTACATCATACAGTATGTCACAAACTATGATTTGGGTGCATTAAAGCTGGGGGAGTATTCTATGTTAATCTTTAAAATATGTGGTGGCAAACTCAGCTTTGCAGATTAGGACTGGCATACCAGCTTAAGATGCTATGGAAATATTAACCTTGGTTAGGTGGCATATTAACTCATTAACATATGATCTACATCCTTGGTACCAAACCCGCTTTGTCATATCTATGAGGCATATTGATGATGATATATTTTCAAATACGGAAATTGTCTTTTGTGTCAAATCATGTTTTGGGTACATTACATGTGGAATTGATGTGCCAAATTAGCACAGCATGCCAATTTTAACTGTATTCTGGAAACCCAGAAATTGGTATTGGTGGTAAACCAATTCGACATTTCATCCTTCAGTTGTGTTTTGAACGCATTAAAATATGACGGTGGCTGGATAAGCTCAAGATATTTTCTTTAAATGTGCTTTGAATATGTTAAAAGAATGTTTGGTGCAAAATTAGGTTGGCATACTAATTACTAACTACGTAATATTGGATCTGGACACTGTAAAGTTATTTTTGGTGCCAAGCCAGCTTGCCAAATCAACATGGCAACTTTAGCTGTATTTTGGGAACTTTGAAGTTGGTATTGGCAGCAAACAGGCCTGACAAATAAGAAACTGTGTTTCTTGGGTAATTCAAAACCAGCTTGGAAAAAGTACCATTAAATATCAACTTAATATGGGTGCACGACTTTTCAGAAAAGCTCACAATTCGATTTGATACCGATTTTTGGGCTTATGTTTCGAATCAAAATGGACTCACGATTCATGATTCAATACATGGATGAAAGTTTCCAGATTGCTGTTTCTTTGAAGTTACTTTTTCCCATTTGACTGTGGCAGATAAAACAAAAAAAAATCACAATGAATCAAATGTAGTGTATAAAATGTAATGCATATGTATGCATACAGACTGAATATGAATATATATATATATATACATTCCTGTTCTAATACTTATTTTTATTTATATATTTTACTTATGTGCCTTATCTGTAGGACCTGAATGTGTACATAGTTAAGATGACTCTGACTTGATTTCTATTAATCGCGCTATCTTTTAGAATCATGGCTGAACTCGTGTCGGGGAAAAATTTAACTAGTGCCATTACGTTAGTTAAAAAATATGAATAGATTTTTGGAACGCATGAATCGATTTTGAATCGCCAGAGAAAGAATAGCAAACTGATTCAATTTTTTGCACACCCCTAGAACTTATGCTGTTTTTGAAGCTTTGACGCTGGCTTCGATGCCAAAGCTGCTTGGCATAACGTTTTCGTAAGTGGGTTAAAACACACAAATTCTGACCAAACTCAAAAACCGTCGGACAAAAAAAATCAGAAGAATTTTTTATGATTTCAAAGTGCTGAACAGAACCTCCAGTGAACCGAAGAGAAAAAAGAAAACTAAACAAACCAAAAAGACATTGAAAAAATTCTTTCAAAGAAAAACAAAAAAGCACAACTCGTACCACAAGATTTGAAAAGTTCGTCTGATAAAAACACCTGCAAAATATTAGTTTTGTTCCCGTATATATATATATATATATATATATTTATATAATTTGTACTTTCTCCATCTGTCTCAAAGCGCTGGGCCATCTTAGCAAGAAAGCCCAGTCAGTGAATGTGTCCAAGCCCTTGAGGAGCCGGCGGTCTTCGCAAAAATAAATACAGGCAAGAAAGGTGAAAAAAACATGCATATAATCTGTTTTTTTTTTCTTTTTGTACAATTAAAAGACATTTTTTGCAACAAAATTCTTATTAATCAACAGCGTTAACAATATAAACATACAAAAAGAGCATGAACACGGAATGTAACATCCATCCCCCATCTCACTCTTCTGTTATAAAGATAAGCTATACTGCTCATATATGTATATATATATATATATATATATAACTCTGGAAAAATTAAGAGGCCACTAACCTATAGCAGACATTCCATTTGAACAACACACACACACACACATATATATATGTGTGTCTGTGTATAGATAGATAGATAGATAGATAGATAGATAGATAGATAGATAGATAGAGATATATAGATATATAGATATAGATATATAGATATATATATAGATATATATACATATGTATATGTATATAATGAACAGCACAGCATATCTACATAGATATTCGGTATAACAGTTGTCTGCTGTACGCCATGTTTTTAGAAGACATCTACAACAGACGCACTACATCTAACACTAACTTCCGCCAGCTAATGCTAATTTCCTGGTGCACCCCTGGATGGGCGCATTATCATGTTAGCATTAATCATTAGCAGAAATTAGCATTAGTTTAGATGCCAACCAAGGTTTGTTGTTTTTTAAAAATATTTTCTTAAAAATGCAATGTTGCAGACCATATCTCCATCTCTCTCCTTGTTTTTTAAGTGCTTATAACCCAAATGCATCCCTACCTTCCTTTTAGAAAAAAATTAGCTCTATTTTTCTACCACTAAACTTCCCCGGTCGTTCAGTAACCGGGCAATAAAAACTGAAATCTACACCAGCGGTTTCAAGTTTGTGGAACTCGCGGTCGTTCTGGAGTTAGTGCGCAGACAGCTCCTCGCATCTGTTTCAAAAAAATAAAAACCTTGACCTCACGAGGCGAGTCTTAGTATTAAAATAATTTAGAGTTGAAAAAAACCCCAAGAAGGAACACATACACACACACACTCTCTCTCTCTCGAAGCTCTCTCCTGCCGTCTCGAATCTGTTTATTTTTTAATAGCACTTAGTAAATTGCACTCGTATGCAGTTTTCGGGTGTGACGGAGTGTGACTCTGTGGTTGGAATTTAATGCACTGTGTTTGTACGACTGTCGAACGGTTTTGTTTAAAGTGCTCCTTGGAGACACTTGCGCACTCTCTCTCTCTCTCACACACACACGCATTCACTCTCGTTACTACGCAAGCGAGGGAGCGTGTGTGTGTGTTGCCCTGGCAGTCTAGACGAATAAAGATGAAACGTTCTGACTGCTTTCTGGCTGAAAAGAACCCAACTTTAACACACACACTCCCTCAAGTAGACACACACACACACACTTAAAACATAATAACACTTCCCGTGAAATGACACGTTGAACCAAAGTCCAGATGCACAGCTCTGCTGTCTTTTTTTACATATAGGAAAACACACACACACACACACACACAGCCACGTATCCACGCTATTGGCTAGAAAGCGTGTCAAGAGGCGGGGCTCCGGCGTGGACCTGCTGACTCATGGGAAATTGAGTTCAAGCGAGTCTCTCTCCAAGCCTCAGTCCCTCAATGCTGCACCAACGTGGGCGTGTCCAAAAGAGAGCTTTGTAGGCGTGGCCTGTGGCTTTGTGGGTGGGTGGGGCATGGGGCGTGGCCCTCAGTAGGGCAGTGTGTCCAGGAACCTATCGATGAGGGGTGGGGGCGGAACCAAGTCCTCCAGCTTCAGGTAGAAGATTCTCTGCAGGCCTTGAGTGCGCTGGCTCCGAAGCTCCGCCCTCAAGCCCAGAACTGCAGGCACGGGGGGTGTGGCCTTCCCTGCTGCAGCCACGCCCCCAACTCCCCCTCCACTCAGGTGCTCCCTCAGACAGCAGACCAGTTTGGACTGCAGCTCCTCCACCTTTTTGGGCTCCTTCAAACCAGGGCACTGCTCTGTGGGGCGAGAGAGAAGGTTGGGCACCAAGTGAGACAAAGGACCACAAAACGCATCTCAAATTCTCAATTTTAAAGGTTTTGATGAGAGAACAAAAGAATGAATAAAAAACAACAATACGTTTACAATACTTATATGATGGAAATGCCAAATTTATTGATTCATTCATTTTCTGAACCCCTTAATCCCTATCGGGGTCATGAGGACCGGAGCCTATGCTGGGAACTATGGGCGCGAGGTGGGGACCAACACAATGCAGGGCACACACTATCACACTCTCTGTCATACCTTACAGGGTCAATTAACCTATATTGCATGCTTTTGGACTGTGGAAGGAAACCGGAGGATCAAACCCAAGACCTTCTCCTTGTGAGGTGACAGCGGTAACCATGCTGCCCAAAATGTCAACTTTTTGCACCAAATTAGAGGAAAGATTCTTGGGATTTATAACACCTGGATAACCAATTTTTTTTCATATTTATTTCCAAAACTAAAATGAAGAAACAAGTAACAAGTAACAAGTCGTTTAACTGATTTCCCGTTTTGTTTTCCAATAAAAATAGAAAACCCAGAAAAACACAATCATGTTCCCTTTTGGTCTTTTATTGAACGCAAGTATCGTGACCCGGAACTGACCACTACACATAGAAGCCTAAATCCCAGATAAAGAAGCTTGGCCGGGTTCATTTTTCGCACCTAACATCTATAGTTACTTTTAAGGCGAGTTGTGCAAACACACACACACACAGCTGACTCTCTGATAGGATTAACATAACACATGTAGCAGGATTACATGGTACTGTGAACAGCCAAACCTGATTAAGACTCGGCACTAATGTAGTTACCAATGGCGACACTGCAGCCCCAACAGCACCAGCAGCCTTCTAATGAGAGACTGATACACTGATACTGTGTGTGTGTGTGTTATAGCAGGTCACACACAGTGTACAATGTCATCCTCCCTCCGAAATGTTTGTTGCAGCTGATGTGAAACATTTGCGGTATTGCAGCAAAAAAACAATCCTATAGCCTGCCTACACAAATCAGTAATGACTCCTCAGTGTGTGTGAAAGTGTGTTAGTGTTGTGCATTGCTTCAAAATTGGATGTGTTTGAGCATATGCATGTGTAAAAATGATTTGTGCTTAATTAGAAAAAATTGTAAAAAATAAAAATGAAAATGTGTGAGAAAGTGGCAGAAAATTACTATTTAATTCCACTTACGTTGTGTGTGTGTATTTTTTGTAATAATACATATAGGTGTTGAGTTGCAACATTTCCTCTTTTCTCAGTCTCTCTCTCTCTCTCTCTCTTTTTCCTTTCTTTCTCTCTCCCTCCATCCCTCCCTCCCTCTCACTCTCTCTAGGGGATGATCGATGGCACTCTTTCACCACGGACACTTTTAGAGGGTCGATAGATTGAGTGGTGGAGTGGAGAGAGGGACGAGAGTGAGTGAGGGACAGAGAGAGAGAGAGAGAGATAGCGAAGGGGGACGGAGGAGAGCGAGTTTTGCTCGATTCAGAGTTAAGTGCTGCTCCATGGAGGCCATGACACCCACCCACACACACACACACACACACTCTCTCTGGCTGAATCCTACCTGTCTTCCTTTTGGCTTTCATAAGGTTTGTGGGGATAAACAGAAATGGCCAGAGTGTAAAATCAAGGCCAGTTTCACTTCTTTTAAACCTTAAATCTTAAGACAGTTGGTAGCGTAATGCTTAGGGAGTTCGCCCTGTGATCAGAAGGTTGAATCCTGGACCAGTAAAGGTACCACAGAGGTACTCATGAGAAAAGTACCATCCCCAAGCACTGCTCCCTGGGTGCTGCTTCACGGGTGGGTCAGATGCACAGGTCACATTTGGTTAAGGAGCACTGTGGGCTGTGCTGTACTGTGTTCACAAATAATCACTCACTTTCAAACTCACTTTTTAAATCTTACAGGAATTAAGCCATACCATGACATTTTTTTACATTAGTATAAATAAAACAAAATGTACCCACACTGTTTTGAGGAGATGTTTTGCCATGCTCACAAGATGTTTTTGAGAGGTGAGAAAACGTTTTGAATTATGAGCACACAATGTTTGTTTTTTTTGTGAGCAGGATATTTTTTGTTTTCCCATCCACATGGAAGTGTATGAGTGATTATTTGTCATTGTGAACACACCACAGCACAGCACACATTGCACCACAACAAAATATGACCTCTGCATTTGACCCATCCATGAAGGAGCAGTGGACAGCGTCAGGAGTGCAGGGCTTGGGAACAGTACGTAGAGTCTAGGTCACCAACAGGCAAAGCCTGACTGACTATTTGATTTTCGCTGACTGTTTCTCTTATTATATGCACGTCTTTTCACCTTTTGCAGAATTTTGTATTTAAACGACCCACATGACTCTATGAATTTTAGCTGTGTAACCCCTTGTCTAGACTAAAACTCCTCATGCTACATAATGGGTGCAGGAGTGTGCTTGTGAATATGGG
The DNA here is from genome assembly GCA_032718565.1 of Distichodus sexfasciatus. Classification (NCBI taxonomy): domain Eukaryota; kingdom Metazoa; phylum Chordata; class Actinopteri; order Characiformes; family Distichodontidae; genus Distichodus; species Distichodus sexfasciatus. The sequence goes on from JAVGVS010000004.1 coordinate 1,652,369, forward strand.
TCATCTTACTGTTTACTTTCTGTGCTAATCATGCATGTGAATAAGCAGAAACACCTGCTGGCCCATCCACACACTCACACACACACAGTCCTACTTTGTCACCCAATAATCAACTATTCCAATCACAAAAAACAGACCCAAATCCTATTCCACACTTCTCTCTCTCTCTCTTTCTGTCGCATTGATTAAGAGAGGATTATTTCAGCCGTCTCACGTGGCCCGATCTGCTGCGTCACCTGCCACGCACCTGCTATTGCCGTGACGACTGGCAGCGGGCTGCACAAAGAGGTGTGAACAAGGGAGCGGGAGAGGGAGGGAAGGAGCGAGGTGAGAATGTGGTGAGACGTGACAGCGGGACGAAGTGAGGATTATCCTGGTAAGATGTTGTCTACGTTTGAGTATGTGTTGGTCAACGTGTGTGTGTGTGTGTGTGTGTATGTGAGTGGGCTGATGTGTGTTACCCGTGAGCAGCACAAGCGCAGACAGGCAGCAGAAGGCAGGCAGGTCCAGGTCGAGGCTCTGTAGGCGAGAGCTGAAGTCTCTGATGGAGTCGAGCCATTCACCGAAACCTCGCAAACACTGCTGTCGGTGCAGCACCAGCCCTGTGCAGAACACAAACTTCTCCTCCGCCAGCAGGGACCTGCGACAAAGAGAGGGAAAGACGGAGAGAGAGATGGGCAGAGGGAGAGAGAATAAAAGACCACAAAGAGAGAAAGAAAGGGCAAGAAAGAGAGAGGGGAAAGAGAAAGAGAGAAAGCATAGAAGAGAGAGAGAGAGAGGCAGACAGAAAGAAAGTAGCACGGTAGGAGAGACACAGAAAGAAAGAGAGAGAGGCAGATAAAGAGAGAACGGGGAGAGAGAGAGAAAGAGAGAGATAAGGAGGCGCAGATAGAGAAAGAGAGAGAAATAGAGATAAACAAGTAGAAAAAGAGAGGGAGAAACAGAGAGATAGATTAAGAAGAGGGAGAAAGAGAGATGGGAGGCAGATAGAGAGAGGGAGAGACAAAGATAAAGACAAAGAAAGAGAGATGAAGCGACAGTGAGGGAGAAAGCAGGGGAGAGCAAAAGAAAGACAGGGGAATGGAGACGGAGAGAGATAAATCCAGAAAGACAAAAGGAGGAGAGAGGGAGAGAGAGAGGGAGAGGTAGTGGTTAGGTTGATGATGGATTGTTGTTATTTGTTGGTCTTCAAGGTTGCTGTTTGATGGCTGCAGTTCAGTCACCAACTTTCATCTTTTAATTAATCATCACTTTTCACTCCCTCCCTCACCAAAGAGAAGAGATATCTCACGCCTGTACACACACACGTGCACACACACACACACACACACACAAAATAACACTTCCTCATCTCCGCGACGATGCGCCCGAGTCCCGATTGGCTGCTCACAGTCATCGTGCACGGAAACAATTACCATGGCGACAAATGAAAGGCAGCGTGTGGGGAAGAGCACATCAAAGATCGGAATGGACTTAATTATGGCGGCTCTGCCAATTAAAGCTTTTAAAACATTCCCAACATTGCATCTCTTCATATCCCCACCTCTCTCTCTCTCTCTCTGTCTAGCATCTCTCTCTTTTTCTCTCTCTCTCTCTCTCTTCCTCACACATGGAACGGGATATACCAAGTAGTAGCTAACTCCTCTCCCTTCCTCCATCCTCTATTCCAGCTGTCTCCACTCCATTCCTCTCCTCTCTCCACTCTTTTCCACTCAAGTCCTCTCCATTCCTCTCCACTCTTCACCAACTCTTCACTCACATCGCCGCAATTTGGGAGGAAAAACACCTCTTGTTTGTTACCTTCTGCTCCTGAGCTGTTCTTCATTAGCGCTAAGTACACACACACACACACACACAAACACACACAGTCTTGTATTACTATCTTTATGAGGTCTTTCCATAGCCTCCCATAATAACTAAAGTACATCATTTTACACCTACACCTAATCCTAACCCTAACCTTAGCCTCAGTTACCAAAAGCATATCTTTTACCTCTTTTAGTTTCTCAAATAAAACAAGCACATTTTCTATAAAGTCATTTTTCTCATGGAGACCTCTCAAATGTCCCCACAAAACCCAAAAAAACAGATAAAAGTGATTTTAGGGGACAAAAAGGTCCCCACAATGCGATAAATACATGCTCACACACACACATGCACACATACAAAGACACACACAGAAACACACACACAAACACACACACACACAAGCACTCACACAAACACACACACACACACACACACACTAACACACACGCACACACACAAACACACACGCACACACACACACACACCCGCACACACACAAACACGCACACGCACACACACAAACACACACACACACACACACACACACTAACACACACGCACACACACAAACACACACACACACACACAGCACTAAAGGTGAACAGGGCCAGGTTGAAGCCAGAAAGAAAAATAAAACTATGAAACTATGTTTTTAATTTCCACACACGCACACACACTGACACACTAGTGGTTTCATCACAGACTGTGTGTTTGTGTGTGTGTGTGTTTAAAGGAAAGAGAGGTGTTGTCTCACAAGAGTGAGCATGGGTTAGGATTGTGTGCTTGTGTATGAACTCCTGTTCAGGGTCCAGTTATATGAGTGAGACTGGTGTGTGACGCAGGCCTGGATGAATCCCCCCAACTGAACTGAGTCAGAAGCCCAGCCTGGAACCCCCTACTGAGGCTGTGACGCCAACACCCACACTCCTCCCTCCTGCACCTGCTCCCTTCTTCCAGTGAGAGAGAGAGAGAGAGGAAGAGAGAGGAAGAGAGAGGAGAGAGGAGAGAGGAGAGAGAGAGAGAGAGAGAGAGAGAGAGAGAGAGAGAGAGATGGGCAAAAAAAGACTGCAAGAGAGAAACAGAGCAAATGTAAAAAGAAACAGAGAAAGAAGCAAAGAAACATTAAGAGACAACAAAAGAGAGAGGGACAGAACACTTTGAAAAGAGGGAAAGAAATAGAGGAATAAATAAAGAAACATATTGAGAGAGAAAGAAAGAGAACTAGGGAGAAACTGAAGAGAATTCATAGAAAGAGAGAAACAGAAAGAAGCAAAGAGAGAGAGAGAGCGGGGGAGCACATGAGAGAGAAGATGAGAAAAAAGAGAGAGAAAGACAAAGATAGAGAAAGAAAGAGAGAAACAGAAAATAAAACAAAGAAAGAGAGAGACAGAGAGAGATTCCAAAAGAGATAAACAGAAAGAAAATGAGTGAGAAAGTGAAAATGACAGAAAGAGGGAGAAAGAAAAAAAGAGAAATACTGAAAGAGAAAAACAGAGAATGAAGGAAAGAAAGAGAGAGGTAGCATGAGAGAGAAACAGAGAGAAAGGGTAAAAAGGAGGAGGACAGAGAGAGAAAGAAATGGAGAAAAGGAAATAGAGAAAGAGCAAAGAATAAAGAGAGACATTTTTAAAAGAGAGAGAGAGAGAGAGAGAGATAGCGAAAGGGAGAAAGAAATATAACTAGAGACAGAGGGAAGAGTTTGGGCCTCAGTTCTAGTTAAAAAGGGAGGAGCAGAACTCAACAAAAATCACTTCCTGTTAAAGCATCAGAACAGCACTGAGTCACACACACTACAGCTAACAAACCCACAGAAGTACACAAAACTGACTGTGATGTTACTGGAAGTTGCAGCTTTCAATGGAGAGGCACAACAATAACATGACGTGTGTGTGTGTGTGTGTGTGTGTATGTTTGTGTGTGACACACACTGGTTGCTATCCCATAAATTTAAACGAGCAAATTCCGAGGGTGCTCTGCCCCATGACCATGGCAACCTTCAACCTTCAATGAAGTTGCACATTTTTTGGTGAGTTGTAGGTGTTTGTGAAGACCATGTTTCCCCATGAAAAGACCTTGTTTGTGCTGATGCCTCTTTTTCTGGTCAGTATGTATGTTATCTTGCATTTTTTTATTCAGCTTTAGTGAGTGAGTGATTATTTGTCATTGTGAACAAAGCACAGCACACAGTACACCACAACAAAATGTGACCTCTGCTTTGGTCCATCCGTGAAGCAGCAGTGGGCAGCTGACATGGGCAGCACGTGGGGAGCAGTGCTTGGGCATGGTATCTTTACCGGTCTAGATTTCGAAGCCGCGACCTTATGATCACAGGGCCAACTCCCTAACCGTTACCTACCAGCTTTATTCAACTCATTGATTCAATTTTCAAATGTGATGCTGCGACGAGCTTAAACACTTCATTCTTTATTTATTTACTTTAACTTGAAACAAGAATTTATTAAATTTATTACGTTTTCAGCGCTACAACTTAGGTTTTTACAATGACAATTTGAAGAAGCTAGACAGACTTAAAGCTGTAAGTTGCAACTACAGCAGGGTTTAAGAGTGAAGACAGTAATACGCTACACACTGCAAAAATCCATCTGGTTCAACTTAAAAAAGTTCAACTGCTGCCTTAAAGTTTCAAGTGAGATCTAATTGGATATACTACATATCTCATTCTTTTAATTCAGCACAGTGCAATGGTGGACTAGTGGTTACGATACTCGCCTCTGGACCAAGAGGTCGTGGGTTTGAATCCTACCTCCAGCACTACCATCATTTGCTCCCTGAGCAAGACCCTTAACCTCACGTTTAGCCGTGTGTGTGTGTGTGTGTGTGTGTGAGGGAGAGAGAGAGAGAGAGAGAGAGAGAACGAGGGAGAGAGAGAGAGAGAGAGAGAGAGAGGATGCAGGTACCTGTGTGCCAGGCGGAGCACGAAGAGTTCGAGGAAGGCAGAGTCAATGAGCATGTTCTGATCGTCATGGTGAAGCTCGGAGAAGCCAGGCAGTCGCTCGGCCCAGCATCGCGTCACCTCCATGGAGCCGGTCAGAATACGGTAGAACAGCTGAATCTGCTGCACCTCGGCCAGCCCTGATGTCTCCCCCGCACTGAACTGGGGCAGGGAAAGAGGGACAGAGAAGGAAGGAAGGAAAGAAAGAAAGAAAGAAAGAAAGAAAGAAAGAAAGAAATGGGGATAATAGGAGAGACAGAGAACGGGGAAGAGAGAATGAGAAGAGAGAGAGAGAGTGGCACAAAGGAAACAAAAGTATGGATTAAGTGGAAGGATGCAGTAATATAGGGAGAAATGGATGAGAAGGAGAAAAAAAGACACACAAAAGGACAGAACGGGGGATTTTCAAAGAAAGAAAGGGTCAGTAAGTGGAAAGATAGAGCAAGACAAGGAGAGAGATAAGCAAGAGATGAGGATAGAGAGAAACACAAAGGGTCAGAATAGGGAAATTTGAAGAAAAGAAAGAAAGGTGACACAGAGTGAGAATAAAACAGATAAATAGTTTGAGAGTGAGAGAGAGGAAGAGATGAAGGAAAAAAGAGACAATGTCATTCATCTATTTGATTCAAAGTGGTTTCAATTTAATATTTGGTTCACCGAAGTGAAGTTTTCACACACACACACACACACACACACACACACACACACACACAGGTGTACCTGACTGTAGTCGAGTTCCCGCGGCACAGACTGGGAGTAGGCCCTGACCAGTGCGTTGAGCAGGCTGACGGGAGGTGAGGGAGGCGACGGCTCGGGCTGCAGTGGACTCTTTGGTTTGGAGGGCAGACGACCTCTCCTGCCCTTCAGGTTGTCTGTGCGCACAACTACGTAACACACAAACACAAGCACTTTAGATGCATCATACATCATGCTTGTGCATCGGCCAATGCACTTATACACAGTTATTTGCCAAATTGATTTAAATTGGCTGACTTTCAGTAGCTTATCAGTAGCAAAGCTACTTTTAAAAAAGCTGTAGCTTTACCACTATTTTTTACACATAACAATGCAGTGATGCAAAACACTAATACCAATATAAAAATGGGTATTTTTTATTTTTCTCACTACATAAAGAGAGTGAGTGTTGCTCCTGCAACATACACTCACTGCAACGCAGCACGCTCTTGGCAGTTGGGAGATGGAGTCGGAAGATGGAGTCCACCTTGGCCAAGGTGTAATCATGAATCAGTGGCCACGTAATAATGTGGATGTAGTCTACTTGAAGTGTAGCTGACTAATATTAAAACAGTAGCTTGGTTGCACCGTTGCTACTTTCAATCCTAAGTAGCTTGTAACATGAAGGGGTAGTGTTTAAAGGTAGCTTCCCCAACACTGCTTGTACTTATTTACAAAGTGGGCAAACTTTATCACAAATAAATAAATTGTCAGGCAAGTACTTCAGGAGTATTATGGCCCAATCAAAGAGACTCCTCAGACCATATGGCTTTTTAGCAGAACATGTCACTAAAGCTAAAACATCATTTTCCATATATTTTATGTAAAAAATATTTTTTAGATTAAGCTTTTCGTAATGCTGCTAATCTGTTACATTCTATTCTTTATTTTTGAACACTTTTTAAAAGTAATCTATTTGCTTAAATTTATTACAAAGGACTGGCATAGTCTCAGGAAAGCTAGGTTCTATTTCACTAAATATGATTCTTGTCTAAATATTATCCTTGTATATTACTGTGACAGTTAAAGAATCAAAAATCTTGAATATTCCTCTATTCCACTGTCTATCCAAGTGTCGGAAAGACCAGTAGAGGGCACTTGAGAGCCACAGAACCGTCCAGTCAGAGAGCACAGGACAGAGTGTGTGTCTGACACTCTGTTAGATCAATCACCGGTGCCGTGAGCATATGATTTCCTCCAACGGACGCAGCTTGTAATGCTCAAGCCACAGACCTGCCGATAAAACGTCGCCATAAGCTCTATTACAAAAAACACACGCGTGGCCCAAACTCGTAGGCTGTGCTATTAGAGCAGCGGATCATGCATGATTGCCCAGATGGAGATTGTTGCATTAATCTTGCTGCTGATAAACATCTCCATTAGCATTTAATTTGCACATGCGTTTGAACCTGGCGCCTGAGAGGCCAAGCACAAAACTGCATTAGGGCCTATATCCTCTGGTTCCGCTGTATATACGTTGAGTATGTGAGTGAAAGAGAGCAAAAGCGATTAAGGAAAGGATCGGCTCCTCTTTGTCTTGTCCGTCTCTAACCATAGAGTCCAGGTGGGTTCATATGTGGTTGGCTCACGGCCTGATAATTGCCCTGATAAATAGTCAATCAAAGCAGAATGAGTGCCTTGGGGAATGTGGATGCCCAAATCAGTGTGTGAGTGTAAGTGTGTTTTTACACATCAAGACCATTGTGGTAAGAAATGCATAATATTTCAACGAACACAAAGAGACACAGAACATTCTCATTTTGTTCAGATATTTTGAGGGTGAGAGACCCTGAAGAGACCCTGAATGTAACCAAAAAAAACAGGAAGACAGTTTTGTGGCTTTGTGGGGAAATTTTTGTATGTTCTCACAAGGAAAAACAAACATGTTTCTGTGTATATTTATGCATTGAGCCTTATTCTCCCATGAAGACTGGAATAAAGTATTGCTGAGCCATTTTAAGGTGATGCACCTTATTTGATCAATTGAAATGGAATTACCCTTTGGTTACTGAGATTAATTCGTTTTAGAATAAAGTCAGAACTATTTAAGTTGTTTTAGTTACTGAGGTTAGGTGTACTATCTAACAAACAGCGAGATATGAATGCATATGGATTTATGCATTAAGACTATTGTGATAAAAGGGTGTTCCTACAAAGACAGTAAACTATGGAATATTTTAATTATTCATTCATTCATTCTCCGAACCGCATAATCCCAGCCAGGGTCGTGGGGGGGGACTGGATTCTATCCTGGGAGCAAGGCGGGAGCCAACCCTGAGCCAGCACCAACACACCGCAGGGCACACGCACACACACAATCATACTCTCACTCACACCTTCCAGGCCAATTTAGAGTCGGCAATTAACCTACAGTGCATGCCTTTTAACTGTAGGAGGAAACCGGAGCACCTGGAGGAAACCCACACGAACAAGGGGAGAGCATGCAAACTCCACACAGAAAGGCCCTATGGCCGACGTGGGGATCGATCCCAGGACCTTTTCACTGTGAGGTGGCAGCGCTAACCACTGCGCCACCATGCCGCCATACTTCAATTCATATTTTTTTTATATTGTTAAGTCTTTTTAAAAGGGAGTTGGTGGGGTGGTATCCCTTTTATGACCAATTCAAATAGAATTTCCTTTTAGTTACAAAAATTAGGGCCAGAATTAGTTTTATAATAAAGTCCCACCAACTAAAGGAATGAAGAGATTTGTTTTGGACCCTAAAGATTGGGTTAGGTGCATTATCACTTATAGGAGTTGACAAAAGTACCTCATAAAAGCAGTAAGATATGGCAGTGTGTGTGAGTGTTTTACAGTGGCTTACCTTCCTTCACCATGCCCACACTGAGGCACTTCTGAAAGCGGCAGTACTGGCAGCGATTCCGCCTTCTTTTGTCCACCGGGCAGTTTTTACTCGCCAAACACACGTACTTTGCATTTTTCTGCACTGTCCTCTGCAGCCACAAAGAGGGAGGGAACGGAGGGATGTCGGGAAGAAAAAAAAATCAGTAAACACTTTATTTATTTAATTTCATCGCACACTCCCCCCCCCTCCTTCCGCTAAGAATTAAAAAAGAAAGCTTCCAGGTCAGATTTTAATTACAATGTGAAAAAGCTCCAGCTCCATCAGGATAATTAGATCAAATTAATTTCCCGCCATGCCTCGCCCGCAGGAGGGACAATTTTATTAGCGCGAGCCGCTGACAATGAGCGTGAGGCCGTTCCCGCGAGGCAGCCCGCGCGCCGCCTGATAAAATTGTTTGTGAAACGCGCCACCCCGGGCTTCTCGGGCGGACAGCGCCTCGGCACGAGCCCCCCGGGCCTTGTTTTCTCCTCCGCTGGGTACGCGCCATTATTACTGACCTTATTAAAATGAAATCAAAACTATCCGCGCCATAAACAGTGTCAACCAGGCGGAGGAACAAAACGGAGAAGTTTATTACGAGCTTGCGCGCACGGCTCTGAACGTTCACAGAAGCGCACGCGCTGGAAACAGAGGGGCGCGAAAAAGGCCGGCGGAACGACGAATGCGTGCGACCGGCGAGTTTTGGCGAAGATTTTGGGATCACGTACAAAACAAACAGAGAAAATTTAACGAGCCACATCTGCGGCCCGTTTCATCGCGCGCCAAATAACATCAAAACTGCCGCGTCATGACTGAATGAGCTACCGATAGTTAGCATGCCGTGCTAAAGAGCGTTACGGGCGAGTTTGCCCTAATGAAACCTACTTCAGCCCTTCTCTCGTCTAACCGGCAAAACCGCGTCTGCTGTTTGTCTGCGAGACACAGTTTTCATTAACTTTTAATATTGATCATTCTCTTTAAAGGCGCATTTTAGCGTCTTCTTTAGTGGTACTTCAGCGTAAGCTTCACGTAGCGTTGCGTCTTCTCACCCAAAATGTAGGCACATTTCAGGACAAAAACTGAACTCTTCACAGAATATCAAAAAAAGGTTGGATAAACACACATATTCTTACCAATTTTGTGAGGTACTTCCACTGACTCTCATAATTGCTATATGTACATTATACGAACCTAAATCCAACCTCAGTTACCAAAATCTCGCTTTCTAATAAGCTGAAACTTCTCTATAATACATTTTTCCTCATGAGAACAAAAATGTACTCATAAAACCATGAAAATTGAACAAATCTTTTCTTATCTTTTAGGGGACAATTAAGGCCCCACAAATAACTGCCCCCCCCCTTCTGCTTTATGTAATGTACTCTCTCTGAATATCCCAGTTTTACATGTAGTATGTACAGTACGCTAAAACCATACCTATTCTTAAAAGTAAGAGAAGTATATGTTATCTTAACCTAAGATAAAAATCTTTACCTCTTTCAGTTTTCTGAACAAAAGCTGTGCCTTGTGAGTAGGCAAAATGTCTCTTTCTTAACGTGGACACTTGCTTTTAGAAAGTGTTAAGTGAGCGCACACACAAACTCACACACATATGTAGAGAGAGAGAGTGCTAAAGGATTCATGTGACAGCTCTCCCGCTTGCCTTAAATTAATAGGACACATCGTGGTGCAGCCGCGGCAGCCGGTTATTGACCATTATAATCTAATATGAAAGTCTGCCCTAAGCACGCACCCGCACACGCAAAAAGAGAGCGAGAGTGCTCCAGTGCATACAAACTGACGGGTGGTGTTTTGATGGAGATGCCTTGCGAGTGACTACCAGTTCATCCAATTTGCACGTTTTCGGTTTGCATATGCTCCCCAATTCATTTTTCTAAATGACATTAAATCAGTGGCATGATAATTAAGTCGTAAACGAACCTGCGCTCGGGTTGTCTGCCAAACACGGCAGCAGTGGCTGTAACACGACAATCAAGCGTTTTAAAATCCCACTTTTTTCATTAAAGCTTTTTCAATGCTTTTTTAAATTGAAAGAGTAAATAAGAAGTGGACTCTAAAACTTCTCTATTAGACGCGTACATATGGACGCACACAAATATTCAGATTCAAAAGAGGTCTTCATTCTGTCTTTCTATCTTTCTCTCTCATTCTCACACACACCCCAGCTTAAGCTATGTTCTTTGTCAACTCTTTGGACTCTGTATGTCAGTCACAGTGACTTCAGTCCATAAATAGACCTTTTATTTCTTGTGGGAGTCCTGAGTCTCAGATGGATTAGAATCACGTCTTTTATAAAACATTAATATTTTGTAAGAACTCCCGCAGTCTACGCAACACAGGGTTGTAAAAACAGCCTGGCAGAAATGTTTAATGCCTGCCATTCTCACCTCAGCAAAGGCACGACAATAGTTCATGGATCTTATTACTAATACACACACAATACTTACCCTCACACACACACAGGCCGGAAAAGTACTTGTTACACACCTTAAACCGATAGGCCAAAAAATGCAAATGCCTGATCATTGTCTAGGATTGTGTTCACACACACACACTGCTGCGGTCCAGTGCACAGCGGGGTCCGGGGGGCTGGTACAGACAAGCGGCTGTGGATTCATGACATGTAACATGTGCTAATGGCCCCGTCGCACAGCCAAGCCCCTGAGGGACCCTCCATCCCTCTCCTCCTTGCATCCTCCCCTAATCAGACACTAGACCCTGTCTCCCTCTCTCTCCCTCTTTCTCTCTCTCTCTTACAGACAGACACACTTACTCCCCTCTGGGTGTGTAATTAGAAGTGTGTGTTTGTTCAAGAGGAGAGGTGGAACTGGGTCATCATTAATTGCTTAAGTGTGTGTGTGTGATATGTGAATGCTTTCCCGTTTGCTATCTGTGCACATCTCCAGGCTTAACACACAGTCAAGTGGAATCACCACACGTGTGTTTCATTTTGTCGCATGCCATGCAGAAAAACCTGTGTGTGTTAAGTTCACTTCTGAAAGCGGGTACTCTTTGAAATAAGTGTGTGTGTGTGTTTGTTTTGAGCCTTACCATCTGAAAGCATCAATTATTTGTCACGATGAGACTTCGAATTTGTTTTTAAAAAACTGAACGTGCCAAAATATTTCATTTTGGCCATTGAGGTTAAGATTGGATTTAGGTTTGGGATTAGAATTATAAATTAGGTTTAGGGTTAAAACTAGGTTTAAGGTTAGTGTTAGAGGGTAGTGCGTCTAAGGTGCCCAAGCGGATTCTTTGAAATAATGTCACAGCAGAACCTTTTAAGAGAGGCTTCTTAGTGTTGGTGGCTCCAAGTCTGAAAAGCAGTTGACAAAATTCACAAATGCAAAAATGAACCATAAAGTGTACACAGGCATTGAGACACAATTTGCAATTTTAATAAGACTAGTACTACTAGTATAAGGGTAAAGCAAATATGTGTGTTTGTGTCACACAGTTCTAGACAGTGATCTGTTTAAGGTGTACAACAAAGTTTCTAGCCTCTGTAGAGGCATCAGTGTGTGTGGCAAGGTTTTCAGGTTTTTTGTGAACCTGATTATCCAATATGAAACAAAAAATGTGATTTGGCTGTTTTTGGCTTTGCGAGAACATTTTTGTATGTAAGTACCAAAAGAAAATACATTTGATTTGAAAAATTAATTTCCATAAAAACCAAAACATGTAGTATTATTTAGTAATTCTGCTACTTGAGACTAAATGGAAGTATTTTCCAAAATTGCAAGACTCTACTATGTGGAGTTTGTGAATGAGTTGGTCTCTCTTAGGTAAATATTCTGAATAAATATTCTCACGTACGAGACGCTATGACTCACTCGGCGCAGCACAAACCCCAGAAAAAAACGTAGATAGCGAAAGAACGGAGTGAGTGAAACAGAGAAAAAGCGGGGGTTTAAAACGTGCTGATGTTTACTGCCATTACTCCTCTAAATGTAGCAATAAAACCTGTGCATATTTCCATATTTATAGGAGAAGCGGCAGGTCCGGGGGAAAAAAAGAGAACGCTGCCGGTACATATTAACAACTGACTGTCTAAAGCCCAATGAATCAGCAATTAACAGCAGAATAATTTGAGGGCAAACATGTATGGGCAATCCATTAAGTGCAATATTTTGTGCTCTAATGCATTTGAAATAAGCAGGAATATTCAAAACGGAAGCGTGCGTCTGTTTTATTCAGGGGCAGGAGGGATGTTATTAGGTGTATAAAAAGAATAAATGGGGGACAAAAAAGAAAAGTCATGAGACAAAAGGTAATGGGCAGCGGTGGAATATGTGGAGTTGAAACTTGGCTGCTAATGTGTGGCATTGTGTGTTAATGTGTTGAGGAATAATTACATATTCTGTCTGTCTGTGTGTGTGTGTCCGCTATTCGACTAGTTTGCCAATATGTGTATGGAGGTGTGTGTTTAAGTCGAATTCTGATTGCATTTAGCCTTGTCCAGATTTCATGTGAGTGTCTGTGATGTGCATGCACAAGCTTGTAGTTTATTTGTGTGTGTGTGTGTGTTGGAGTGATGGCCGCCGAGGCCTCAGGCCCACCAACCCCTGCTTTTATTAATTACTAAATAAAAATAAATGGTGAAACTAATTGAACAGGGATAAATTATTTCGGCACGACACCACAGGCCATATTCAATTATCTCTGGTCCAGCTCTCTCTCTCTGTCTCTCTCTCTCCCCCCTCCGTCTGTCTTTCTCTCTGCCTCATTCTTCTTTTCTCTGCCCTCTTTTTTCTCCTTATTCTCACCCCCTGCCACTGTAAACTCAGCTTTTAAAAAGGGGGGAATTTTATTAAATGAGGCTGGACTAAATTTAGAACTTCGATCTGATTTGATCATTTAATCTGATTTCTTTAATATACAAATATTTTCCCACTTGATTGTTTTAAGTTAAAAGTCTTTAATGCTTAGCTCTGCTGCAATTCCTGTTTTCTGTGGATGTGTGTGTGTATGTGGATGTGTGTGTGCAAGTGTGTGTGTGTGCCTGGCCATAGCTCTAGGCTGCCGTATTTTAAGTGCGCGCCACTGTGACACCTCTCACCGGTCGCCGGGGGAGACGACCCTCACAGGCGCCGTGGCAACCGCCGGTCAGACGATTTGTGAGAGCTCTCAGGCGAACACACACACATACTCAAACACACACATACACTCTTTTCAAAGCGCTGAGCAAAGCTATGTCCTAGTTACACACATACACAAATATACACACAGCAGTGGGCACTAACACCAACCGCAACATTTCCTACTGAGGATAAAATATATTATATAACAGCATCCACTAGCTTCTGATCCTGCCTGACGGAATTATTTGCCAGTGCACGAGTTCCTAAAAGGGGCTGTGCTTGAAATTTTGGAGAGATTATTTCGCTTGCTGCCTCAAGCACACACACACAAACAGGCCTCTCACTGGAACACTTTCTCGCAATGTAACACGCTACAACCTTGGTTAAAAAGACCCACAATGCGTGCAACAATAGCAGCTTAACCCTGAACCTGGTGCTTGGAGAGAGAGAGATGGAGAAAGGGAGGGTGCGAGTTCGCTGAAGCGGCCCACCGCTCTTCAGCCGAGAGCTCCATTCACACCAAGAACAACACTAATGAGCACTAATGAATACACAATTAACAACACCCACCGTGGCGGTTACACCATGGCGTAAAACAAACTGCACGCCCACACACATACATACACCGTCCAACAAGCCATAGCACCACAATATGTTTTCACCAATATGCTTTCTGTAGAATTCAGAGAAAGAAAAAAAATATTTACTGTTAGATCAAATTTTATCTGACAGCAATTTAAGTTATGTGAAAATGAAAAAACACGTTTTTAGTGATGTCTTATTACTTTCATACCTATCTATGGCGCTTTGGTCAAAATATAAATGTTGTATTTCAGAACATTTTGATTATATGCTGCAAAAACAAAAACTTACATGCTGTCATTTTGTTGATATCCAAAAACTTCACAGAACACAGACTAATTTCAAGGTCATGGTTTTATAAGCCAGTGTTAGCATGATTTAAACAGATCTTCACTAGTATTTGATCGGGTAACCAAAGCATGTGATTATCCCGGATGGACTCATAGTTACAGTCTGATAAGCATTAACAATGGATAAGAGAATGGAATAGGATTAAGCTTCTGTAGTTAATTTTCAAATCGAAAATGTTTTCTTGAGAGCTTGAATCAAAAACAACTGGACTTCTGTTAGGTTGCTGAAGACATTTCACAATTACTAAGGAAGCCTTTCAGGCGAGAGGTGAACACAGACATATTGAAAAGAGTCGTTGTGATCTTGCCTCTTACCTTGAAGAAGCCCTTGCATCCCTCACAGGTGCGAACCCCGTAGTGCTGGCAGGCAGCGTTGTCCCCGCACACGGCGCAGGTGCCCTCCCCAGAGCTGGCCCGGCCGGGCGGCGACGGCAGGCTCTCCCCAAGCAGTGAGGGCGGGCATGGTCCCATGCCCAGCGAGCGGAAGGCCAGGCCGGCCGGCTTGCCCATGCCCAGCGGATACATGTGCGAGTGTGAGTGTGAGAGTGAGTCCAATCCGGGCGGCACATGTTGGGAGGAAGAGGAGGACGAGGACGAAGACGGCGAGCGCTCGGACCTTAGAGCCAAGCTCATGGCTGTGTCGTAAACACCCGCCGAAGAGGAGGAGGAGGAGGAGGAAGAAGGCGGAGCCGGGGGTGCCTGGTGCTGCTCGTAGAAGTGGGCAAAGCGAGGGCTCTTGATGGCGCCCTCCATCAGGCAGGGCTGGGGCACCGGTGGCAGGCCATGAGGCTCATCCCACAGGAAGGAGGTCGCTGGCGGGCCGGAAGGGTGGAGCGGTGTGGGCGGGGTGGAGGGAGGTGACTGTTTGAAGTACATGGAGCCGGCCGCCAGGGCTTCATCCGAAACGCCTAGCGAGGCCGGGTAGCTCTCTTCCTCCTTCTTAATGGCGGGCCGGTGAGGAGGAAGCTGGTACAGGCAGGATGGCTTGGGCTCAAAGCCACCCTCCACGAACACGTTGAAGCTGGGCAGTGAGGTGGTGGCGGCGGCCGCAGAAATCTCACCCCCACCGCCGCCAAGCTCGCACTTGCCATACTCTGCCGCCATCAGGTCAGCGCTGTAGTCGCCGTGGTAACCAAATGATGGGGCGGAATAACTGGAGCCTGGCGGCGCGGGGCCATACTGGGCCTGGACGCAGGGCATGTCTGGAGAGAAGAAGAGAGAGGGAAGACGAAAGAGAGAGAATGATGGAGAGAAATGCAGAGGTGGTGTGAATGTTGGTGCATTGTTTTCTCTTAAACAGAACATTTACACGCTTGAATTTAAATGGCTTCATTCCGTTAGTGGAATGTTAGTACAGAAATACATTCCTCAGAAAATGTGGGTTAGTGTAATACAGTCGGTGCAGTCTGTAAGTGACTGGACAGTAACACCCATTTTTGGTCGTTTAAGGACTAAACTTTAACAATGTTGAAACCATCTGACCATGATGTTAAAGTGCAGAATGTCAAGTGATGGTACGTCATTACTAAATAAACCGTGTACAAGAGACTTAATTTATAGCCTCTATATTTCAATAGACCGGACGTAAATTGGGGGCTTGGATGCCCACGTGCTGTTTGCAAAGAATGCCAAAGAAAACCTGCCATTCAGATCAAGAAACGCTCCAGAATGTAGAAAAGACGTGTCAAAGGGTCCCATCAAGATAACAAGGCACCAGTGTGACCTCAAAGGGTTTACCACAAGACCTTCGAAGCCTCAGGAGTGGAGGCCTGAGAATTTAACGCTTCATGGACAGTAGAGCTGTCACATAAATATTTTTTTCTGTGTTACATATGAGTAAAAAATATAAATATACAAATTGAAAAGCTTGAAAATGAATAGCGTGCTAAAAAAATATTTTGGAATGAATGATTTAATTTTGTAGTAAAGGCACATCTGCATAAAAAATAAAAAATAACAAAAAGGAGAAAACATTTTATATTAAAAACTTTGTGCAAACCATTTATCCAGAAACTTTTAAATCAGAGTAGATGCAAACAAAGTCATAGAAAAAAACTATCAAAGAGCAACAAAGTTGTAGCCTGATGCTTTTGATTTCATTTGTCTGACTTGACACTGAACATTCTGTAATGTCAAAAATTCACAAGACACAGCAACAACAGTACGAGATTTTTGTTTTTGTGGAGCCCAAAAGAACAATATGGACTTGTACTAGAATAGACCACTGAATCAGACAAGGTTAGATCCGAAGAACCAAAGTATAATTCAGCTCTTCTTTGAAAAGCTGAATTATAGGTGCATATAAACAGTGATGGAACAGTCACTGTGAAAATCCCAAAAGCAGCAGGCCAAAAAAAGCATCGTTCTAGATATGCCAAGTCAGTCACTCGATATGCACCCTGCTAAGCATGCAACATATTTAGAGTCAACAAGATTCAAGATTATTAAAAGCCCCTGAAACAAGGCAGAACTGAAAATGGCTACAGGCTTGGACCAGAAGCACCCGGAAAGAAACCCAGTGGCTGGTGCAGCCTGTGCCTGGAAACATCAAATTAAAGCAATCAAATGATTTGTATCCACGTTTGAAACAAGTACTACACTTTTAGAAATGGCATTTCCAAAAAAGGTTTATGATGATAAATTACTTGACAATAATTTTGAGATTCTGCACTTTATCACACATCGATCCATTTTATTTCCAATGTGCTAGAAAAGCGAAATAAACATTTTGTTGATGTCCACAAACGTATAGACTGCTGAAAAGAGCAACATGCACACACACATACAAACGCTTCCTCGTCCACACACAAACAGACACTGGCCCACATTGCTATTGTGGAAGATACTAAAATTAAAATTTAAGATTCATCATAGAATGGATGCAATTCCATCAGATCTGCTTAATATGGAAATCTTTACAAATTGCCAATCAATGACGACGACCCATCATCCCCCCATATCTCTCTCTCTCTCTCACACACACACAAACAAATGCACATCCATGTGCGAAAACAGGACAATTACTTTTCAAGTCTGTTATTTTAACTATATATTTTTCTTTCTTCAGCAACATAAACAAAATCATATTTATGAAAAGGGAGGAAAACATCTTGAGGTCGTGCACTTCAGGAAAACCTCCAGCAGCACAATGTCACAATTACATAACCTCTAACCACACGCCACGGCCCGGCTGTTATGATACCTGTGAATGTGTCCTCTGTTTGCCTAGGTTTCTGAAATGGTTATGTGATATTGTTATATTACAGAGAACAAGTGATTAAAAAAATGAAGGGAGCACACTAAATTACAGCTTTTTAAGTATGAACATGTTTTTAGAATGTAAATGTCACCGCTCAGTGTCCCCCACATCTAATTTTGTTATATTTACTGCTGTGCGGTGAATTTAAGAAACCATGTTGTTTACCATATTTGAATATTTTTGTTTAACATCTTTGAATATTTATTTAGCTCCTAATACTATATTTTTAAATACTACTACTACTACTACTACTACTACTACTACTACTAATAATAATAATAATAATAATAATACGATATGGCCAATTATAAAGAGAAGCTGCACAAAAGGGGAGTGTGTGAGCTGGCTTTCTTGCCTGAAGCCGCGCAGCCTGGAAGTTTGTCCACAGGTCAGACTGTATCGAACGACGCGTTAGCGCAGCATCACAGAAAGAACACACACTTACACACACACACAACCCGCGCGTCTCTCTCTCTCTCTCTCTCTCTCTCTCTCTCTCTCCGTCTCCCTCTATTTGCGCACTCAGTTCAAGTCGGAGTGAGGTAATTCAGCTCTGTGCCATGTAATTACACCAGCTGTGCCAAATTAATGCATCTTTATAATTTTTCATCTTATCCACATAAACAGGCAAGCACACCAGAAACCCCCCACACACACACTTGCCTTTCAACTGACTTCTATATGTGCAGTTATAGAAATTATGCAGTAAAACACCACATTTGTCTATAAAACCGAATTTACGAATGTTTTTTTCGCGCGTAAAATTAGTGACGAAATTTCATATGACATTTCATTATTTCAGTCACTTTATAATCAGCTAAATGCCAGAACACTGATAGTTTCCTACAGGGCAAGACTTAATTTAAATCTCTCTCTCTCTCTCTCTCTCTCTCTCTCTCTCTCTCACTTCACCTGCGAACGACACCTCTCTTAACGGTTCGAATGAAAATCACAGTCGCATCTATTTGCTGTCTATTTAAATCCACATCAGCAGTGAGTCAAAACAAAAACGCAACTTTAGGTACACAGAAACAGGCCAGTGCGTGTGTGAGTGTGTGCGTGTGAAACAGAAAGCCCCAGACAGTGATACACACAGGCTTATGTAGAGTGACATATTTTTGAATCTCTAACCTCGAGCGTTGCATTTTAGATGCACAAAATGCAGCTGTTCCAACAACTGTGATCGCCTGCGCATTGTCACAGTGCCATAAATCTGACAAACAAAAAATCAACCACATAGAGGGGTAAATAAAAAATGCACAAAAACGACAAACAAGCAAATATGAAACCCTGACATGAAATGAGCATGATCCGAAATATGGATCGGTGGAATAAACACGTGCGCAAAGGAAATTCTCCAAACAGCATAAAAACATAAAACTGATATAGATGTCTCACTTGGGATATTGAATTCGTATATTTGCTGTTTTTATTTATTTATTTGTAGTATAGCACATCGTTTTTACATTTACTTTACTTACTCCCTCTACAGCCTCACGTCGCAACCAAAAACATAATGTACGCCAAATTATGAGAAAATTTGTCCGACGCTCTGTGGGCGCGACATGAGGTTCTCAAAAGGTTTTGTGCAATTATTTTGCTTGCTCCAAAACCCCTTAGCCTAATGTCGCGACCACAGAGCATCCGACTTTTTTCATCATAATTTTGCGTGCAATACATTTATATTCGTTTTTTAAAACAAATGACATTTGGAAAAACCATCTGAAAACATGTTTTAACTCTAGCTGAACAACATAAGTAAACAATATTAGTGTTAACGTACTCGGTTTGGATACGTGCTACTTTTGCACAATTACGCACAACTCCAATGACCTCCCAAAATAAACTTTCTTTCAAAATCCATATTTACAAACTGAATTCTATAGAACGAATGATGGAAATATATTTAAACACTGTTCATATATATATATATATATATATATATATATATATATATATATATATATATATATATATATATATATATATATATGTAAATATTATTATTGTTACATTTCATTTTTTTAACCCCAACATTGCAAATAAAATGTAAACGAAATATGCATTTTAAATAAAAGACTGGATGTACCTGGATAAGCTTTTGCACGCTGAATCGTGGTCGGTTTCCCGGGTGGATGTGGCACGCGGCGGGTTTGGAGCAGCCTGTGCTGCGCGGCGGTCGAGGTGTCCGGCAGTCGGGTTCAGAGCTCGGTTGCAGGCGCTCTTCCGAACCGGGTCTGGGAAACAAGCAGTGGGGCGAAGAATAGCGCTACAATTTAAAAACGCAGAGCCACACAAAGGCACATATGCATGCACGCACAAACTCAAAACACAACAGTTTTTGCTTCTTTTTTGTGCAGAAAACAATCCTTCGATGCATAGACACCGGTCTGAAAAACACAACTATAAAGCTAATAATAACACGCAGCCAGAGAAGTTAAAAGGCAGAAAGGCACCCGACTTAAATCTAGATATGACTGCGCAAAAAACCCACAAACGCCAGAGACGAGCAAGCGCGGCGTAATCAGCTGCACGCGGCCTTCAAACTAGCGAAATCACTAATGTTATGAGTAAAACGCAAACTCGAAACAGTTAACGAGGAAGGAATAGGCAAATCAGTAGTACATAGCATATTATTATTTTTAAATACATGAAGCAAAGACATGTCCACGCTGCTTAAAAAAGTTTGCCAAAAATGTAGTCTATTATTGTAGTTTGCTATAATGAAGTATATTTATATCGAATAAAACAAGACGGAGGGAGGTCAATAAAACAACTCAGTTATTATTTAAAAAAATGTTTAAAAAGTTGTGGAGCAACTTTCACTGCTGGGCAAAACGTTGACTAATTATGGTCAGAGATTCACAAATTAAAAACACGGGAAAAGGCGAGCAACAAACGTCGGTAGGCAAAAGCAGTTAAGTTTAAGCAGAAGTGGACATAAGTCTGAAAAATAAGTTAGTAAGTGCAATTTTTCTTTTTAAAACTTCTTTTCCCCATTATCTAGCAAGCAAGTTTAACCCGATATAAAGTAAATAACGATCTAACCAGAGAATTTGTGTTGGTCTGGCGTATTTGCTTTTTCGTTTTATCAGGACGCAGGTAAATGACATAGCTCCTGTTTTGCGGGTGACATTACACACCTGTTGTGAGCGACGCGACGACCGTCCGCCTTCTGGAGAGTGAGGATAGGCAGAACGCCATGCGGGAACATAAAGGCGACTTTGCGCCCCTACCTGCGCCAATAATGCAATTACACAGCAACTGGCTACCATTAACGTACTGGAGCTGACGACAGTGATGATTAAAAACTTAAAAGGTTAACCAACAGTCTAACTTTTTAAAGGACAACTTATTTTTGAGACGCGGAACCTATTCAGGCTCTTTTTCTCTACACACAGACATGCACAGATCTCTTTCCTCTATTTCTTGACAAATGTACAAAACAATCCAAAACCCAACTACTTCTCTCTATGTATGTATATATATATATATATATATATATATATATATACATACACATACATATATGTATGTATGTATAGGCACACAGTCTAAGTCTCACACTCACACAAACACATGCTGTGTAGGACGCTTGTGTCTGAATGATTACTTTCTGCTACGTGTGTGTTTCTGTGAGTGTTTAAGAGAGAGTGTGTGTGTATGTCTGTGCTGGATCCCCTGGTCCTGCTTGCCCCCGGTAACCTAGAGAACCGCGAGAGAGGCCATAAGCACGCACTCGGTGAGAGGCGCTGGGCTTCTTGTTCAATAAGAGCGCGGGAGAGAGGCTTTCAGGCAAACAGACGACGAAGGAGGGAGAAGGTGAAGAAAGGAGAGAGGAGAAAAAAAATTACACAAGTACAGTAAATTAGCTGGCTGAACGAGACTCAACAGTGGACAGAGAGACAGTCTAAGAAAGAAAAGCCAGATTTTTTTCTCTAAATCTTTCGGACCATTCTGCCAAACAGATATGACCTCTGACGTTTAGTTAGTAATTAACCTAAAGCAATGTTTTGCATCGTTTGTATACAGTCTTAAAAAACTAGATTGTTTAAC
This sequence comes from Distichodus sexfasciatus, assembly GCA_032718565.1. NCBI lineage: Eukaryota > Metazoa > Chordata > Actinopteri > Characiformes > Distichodontidae > Distichodus > Distichodus sexfasciatus. The sequence goes on from JAVGVS010000004.1 coordinate 1,674,063, forward strand.
AGTGTATATGTTTTATCACATAGTTACTTACAGAATTCAGTATATGAGAAATCTATCCCAGACCATCTTGGACTGGTGTGTGTGTGTGTGTTTGTGTTGGTTTGGATACAGTTTGAAAGTGGTGTGATTATCAGTTGTCTAATCCATTAATTCCTACAAACAGAAAAAAAATCACAACCTTTCTTATGGTCTTTGTTGGCATACCTCTTAGCACAAACACTGGTCTTGGATTTGTACTTGGTCATACTGAAAAAATGGCATTTGGAACCAGGACAGACTACTTAAATTAGTATAGAAAGTAGTACTTTCGCTAAGCAATGCATTAAAGCACATTAATAGCTTTTGTTATACACACATAATTAACCGGACACTTAAAAGTAGAGTTAATATACACACACGTGCTACACTTTAAAAGTAGTGACAAAAGTGACTTAACAAAACATTTGTGGGATGGAAGAACTATTTTTGAGTGCCTCAAGATGTGAAATACTTCTTTCATCCCCGAACAACGTTATATAATGTAAACCTCATACATTAACCATGCATATGTCGTTTACTTTAGTAGCTACAGGAGATTTTAGCAGGTGTTATTTTTAATATTAGTAAAATGGCACCAATCTCAGATAACAGTAGAGAGGAAAACGTGGTAGAAAATCCAAAAAGGTGAGCGGTAACCGGCAGATTTGCGGCGCACGAGTGTGTACGGTGCGTAGCGTCTGCGCGCGCCCGCTTTCTGCAGTCCCGAACTGAGCGCTCGCGCTGTCCTTCATTCAAACGCGGCCAGCGAGAAATGTCGGAGAAAACACTTAAAACGTGGTTACGGCACACGAAGACAACGCACTAAAGAAAAGAACGATTTATAAAACGCGTAAAAAATCTGCAACACTCAAAAGCCAGCGCGTGGCGCTCCGTTGACAAGCCGCATTTCACGAGCTCTCCTCGGCCGGCCACGCGCACCGACTCGCCCGCGGTTCAGCGAGGTGAAAAAGCGCCGTCCCATTTCCATGACAACCGACAAGAATACGATACCTATGGCAAATTAAATTCGGGATTGAGGTCGTTTGTCTGCCGTTGAGAGTCTTGTTTTCCTCGCTGTTTATTTTCCGTCCACGCGACTGTAACGTTCAACAGGTTCTCTCTCTTACGAACGCGGTCTAAAAACTTCTTAACAGAACTAGCCGCACTAATGGCAAATAAACGAGCGTATAACTGGCGACAAAATACATTCAACAAGTGAAACTGGTCATTATTAACGCTCTTCGCACAATCTATGTGTTATTTCTGTAAAAGTAAAAGTAGGGAAAAATGCCAAATAAAAAAATGCTCACTTACTTGTTTGCTGTAACGGTTCCGTCTTTACATATGTTTTTAAACCCCTATTATTTCCCTGTGCATGTCCAATAGTAATTTTGCAAAAATAAAAATAAAAAATAAAAATGGAAAAGACACTTGAATGAAGTAGATCTTATTGCCGCAGAAAGTTGAGGTTTCGTCAAAAATATATAATTTAGTTACTTTCTGTCTTTTAAGGGGAAAAAGTACTCCGTAGTCCGGTCCGTTTCTCAGTAAACCGGCTCGGCTACAGCAGAGATGCACTCGGCTGAAGTTGCAATGTGCCTTTGTTTATGTGGCGCGCTGAGAGAGAGAAAGTCTAATAGCACATTTATGTGTGTCTGCCTTCTACATAGCGAGCCTGGTATGCGCTACGTCAATGTGACGCCATGGGAGAGGTGACGTCGAGCTCGCGCTGCAGCGCACCCCCGGTCAGCTCACTGGTACAGTATACACACACACTCCATGCCAGAGAGAGAGAGTGAGAGAGAGATAGAGAAAGAGAGAGAGTGAGTTTGATCTTATGGCTCTCAGACTCTTTTCTCCTGAAAGGGCGCAGTAGAACAAGAGTTGAAAACGAGGAGGTCATTACATGTCGAACTCACTCTCACTGTTGTCTCTTTAGTTTAATAACTACACCTATCGTCCCTCAACAGATTAATAGTTGTATTTCAGATAAATATGTTAAAAATTACACTCATATTACTAATAATGTAAATATATAACTGTACCAGCCAAGAAGGCGCTAATATTGCAAACCAATTTTTTGTGTGTTGGGGAACTTTTTACGTTATAAGAGCATCTTGTAATACATGGCGTGACCGCCTGTAAACCTTTATAAAACAAGTCAGTTTATCAGTTCGTCTGATATGTGGTATGTCAAAAGTATTTTGAATCTACTGGCAGCTGGGACTGGCACATGTATGTGGCACAGTTATGTCACAGGAAATAATTTGGACAGTGTTAAGTTACGCTCCAGATTTGAAATGTTATCATTTTATGCTATTGTCTTGAGAAGCATAACTTGGCCAAAATCACACAGTATAAAGCACTTTTCATTTCACAATGTATATATTTTTTGCGTTATTTTAAATACATTACAAACACAAAGATAGCAATATTTAGTTCCAAGTAACATATTTAAAACGCGGATTTTGGAACAGTCTAACTGTGTAAGCGTGACAGGATGGAGTTTGAAAATACGCGTCTCGGCGTGCGCGTTAATCAAAGCCATAAAATGTGGTCAGCGTCATCCCAGTTCACGGTAAATCGGCGACAGCCAATCACAAGACGCGTAATTTCTTGGCCACGTTCTAATTCTGGCCAATGATCAGCCCCCGGGGGCGGGGCGAGGGCTTGACGCACTGAGGCGCGTGATTGACGCAAGCGCTGTTGCTAAATTTAGCAGCGGGCGGCCCGGCGGTGTGAGATAGCAGCTCCTTCATTCATTGTACCGGGGCGGGTCCGTTTATTTTAGACATTTGATTGTGTTCCAGCCAATCCAAATATAGTCGTAGACAGGTATTTTTAGCGGAAGCGTGTCCCCGTTTCTTCTTGCCAGGGAACAACCTCATGATATCCCCACATTGTAAGGGGAGACTGTAGACTACAAACCGATACGGTTTCTTCTTCTTGGTGTGTGCGTTCGAGTTGGATAACATGCGGTGATTTGAAAAACGGATTTAACATTTTATTTCGTGAGGTTTTACCGCGGCGTATCGTCGTCGGTGGAGTTCTTCATTTTGCGCTTTGCTTTAAGGTTTAATAAGAAGACAGTCAGGCTAGCGTGCCTCCTAAAATAACTCATATTCGCGGTTTAGGGGATTTAGCGTGATTTGCTTATAGCATTGAAGGGGGAAAATGTCTGCCGAAGTAGCCGGAACTCGATTTTTAGTTTCCCTTGCGTCTTTGCACAACGTAATTGTCCCGTCAGGAGTTGCTTTCTTCGCCAGCTGTTTAAAGAATAAATCATAAAACAGTAATAATAGCCTCAAAGGGAGCGAGAGCGACCACAACTTAATCGTAACGTTTTAAGCGTTTTTGGCGCGTAAACATTTTCCCAGACACCAGAAAGCCTCGGCAAAAACGGTTATTTATGGGGGAAAAACTTAGAAGATATAATGAGCATCAGGTCGGTGGGCTGTACGTCCGTTTGCCGTGATTGTCTCCGCGGTGTGAGCTTGAGGTTGGGGCTGAGGTGAAGCTTCTCCCGCGTCGTCACAGCTCGCCGCTGGCCACGGAACGGTGCGCTAAGCTCCAGCTAGGTCACCGTCACGGGGATTCCCCTCACTAGTGTGACCTGCCGTGACCCTGCTGACGAGCACAGTGCCACAGAGAGAGTGAGTGTGAACAGGTCAGGAGCCTTGAGTAGTAATTTAATCTGTCAATAGGAGAAACAGTGTTGTGGAAGCTGCCACCAAACGACCAGCTACTCACCATTAAAAGTAGCTAAGCTACAGCCAAGCTCCTGTTTTAATATAGTAGTTAGCTACACTACGAGCTACAGAGAAAAGTAGCTAGCTAGGTCCAAGTAGGGTTGCCACCTGTCCCGGGGAAAAAAATCACAATGCCATAGGTCAGATGCGTATAGTTAGTTGGGCTGGTGAAATGTCCGGGTTTTTTGTCAGACCTATGTTGCAACCTTGTGTCCAAGCTACCATCCAGTTTCAAATCACAATAAGACTTCATGTACACTTAGAATGTAAAAAGTGTTTCGATTTTCAGCTTGCATTAGCTACACTCAAATGTCTAAGCTTATGTCTGTTTCACCTATCAGATTCATACATCTTGATAAATATGGTCGCAGAATCTTGCTTCCATCTTTGCCAAGAGGGACTCCATCTCGCAGCTGCCAAGAGTGTGCTGTGATGCAATAAGCAGTGCTGGGTAGTGGATAACCACAAGCAGTAGCACTACTAACTTTACAATATTTTTTCAGTCGCTCATAAGTGGCAAAGCTACTTTAACAATACTGTAACTTTTTATAAATACTGATGTTGCATGGAAAATCAGTGCATCATTATAAAAGGAAAATATTTTTATTTCTTTACAAAGACAGGTATTTTCAAATAGCAGGTGTTTCTGGTGTTGAATTGGAAAAAGTTGCATCTGATAGGCTACCATGACCTCATTGCACCACAGCACACTTTCTGCACCTACAGGATGGAGTCGTAGGGTGGAATACTCCTTGGCAAGATGGAAGCAAGTATCAATTAGTTGCTTTTAAAGCTACATTATTTTAAAAGAAACATTGCTACTGAAAAGTTGCTGTAAAAGTTAGCCGTATTGCTGTAGGTTGTTAGCTACTCCCCAACACAGAAGATGAGCTTTGGCAAGGAAAAGTTCTGGAGTAGGGACAGAATGTGAAAATCTGACTAAGTTGTCATCCATCAGAATGTCCATTATACCTATTCAGTTAAACAGGTAAAGTAAGTATTAGTGCTAATCTTGTCTCTTGATTTTAAACAGGTCAAAACTTTGACTTGATGAACCCTGGGGTGCCATAACTAGGGGTGTAACAATAAATCTGTCTAGACTGATACATTGATTCAATGATCAACAAGCCAATAGAATAGATCCAAAATGAAACATTGATCAGACTTAATACATATTGTAATGTCACTTTATATTGAACAGCAGGTCTATTTTTAGGAGAAGATTTATTTCATTTACCTTTCTGGTTAAGTAATAAAAATGGCATTTTTATTTTATCCAGACATCAAGCCTAACTGTTTGCCTCATTCAGCAATAATTATAATCAAGCCATTATAAATAATTCACTGTTACTCATGCGTACTTTTAATTCCCTACCCCACAGCGCCTGTCCTTCACTAGCAGCATTCAGAAAAACATCCAGTTTTTGGGAGGTTTTTGGCCAGAGTTTTGTTGTCACCATTTAAAATCCATTGCAGACGTGAGCAAATAACTAATAATTGCAAAAAAACAAAACGATTTGGTTTATCTGGATAATTGCATAGGTAGACTAAAAATCTGTCTAGATGATGACTTGCTAAAGTCAGATTTTTTACATTCCTGACTTGTTTTTCATAAGTGTAAAAAGAGAAAAAAGTCATAAGATTAAGCACAGTTTATCACCCTTAAATTGTGTGCTGGCAACATACGCACACTGGCTTTTTGGACCAATACGTGTTGAATTCCTTGGTTGATCCCAAAAATCTGAAACTGGTGACTTTTTAATGCAATTTCAAATAGAAAAGAATACTCCAAAAAGCACAAGTTTGACACCTAAATTGTGGTTGGAGACTTATATTACACGCACATACACATATACAAAGAGAGGGTTCATATTTTGTCATTATATGTTAAACCCATCCATCAGTGATTTTTGTGACCTTGTTTAACATTTTGTTATTACTGGTTATAACCCAGTTACTTCCAATAATAGTGCCTTATTATGTTATAATTATCTGTATAATCATGTCTTTTTCTATTAAATTTCTTATGTGTCACCTCCAACTTACACTATTCTCTTATGAGTAATTTGTGACATTTTGACATGGGGTCATCACATTTCCTATTAAATGTCACACGCACACTCTCAAAAACCTGTCAGTGTCATCACCTTCCTAGCCTAACCATTCAACATGTTTGTAATCCATTTACAATGCCATAGGTTATGATGGCTCATAAGGTTTTGAATATGGACGAAGCTTTGTAGTTTCAACTATAACATGAACTTCAACTCCCACGTTTCCCAGTATCGGCTGCCCCCAGAGTAAAAAAGCATTGTGCCACACTGACTCATTCCATGAGCCAAGAAAACGCTGGGACGTGAGATTCTCCAAATGTTGCAACATCGCTGTGAGTCAGCGGTGATGTAACACGGGCAGGGCAATCGCAGAAGTGTGTTTCGGCTGTAATAGTATCCAATTACTGGAAGTTACATTTCGTTGTGGTGCACTGACTGCTGTACTGTGGTGTGTTCTCAATGACACTCTTGGCTTTTATGCAAACTTATCAAGTTGGTTTGACGTCAAGTGCTGCTGCCATGTGCCTTAGTATTAAAGCATTGTTAAGTAAACTTTATCTGATCTGAGCAATAAAACAGAGAAATGTTGAGACTTCAGATCTAGATTTATACATGGAGTGCAAATACAGTGTGAATGCTCAACAATAGGACAGTGTCCATCTATGTGTGTGTTCATCTAGATGAGTAGTACACTGATATAATTAACTACCGCAGTACACAGGGACATAACGTGCAGATTTCTAACAGCGAATTCAAATATTGTTTTATTCTAATACTTCTGGTATTTCTATAAAAAAGTCTTAAGTGCATATGCTGTTAACACTTAAAGCTTGTAATGAAAGGTGATAGGAAGAAAGTTGGCTACTTTTTGACTGATGTTGCCACTGAATATTCAGTACCACCTATGAATCCTCAATATTTTAATGTAACATGACCTAAGTACAACCATCAACATGGCAATCTGCCAACATCGTATTATATATGTAATACATAGTATCTAAAGTGCAGTAAATATACAGGTTTTTTGTTTAATTATTAACAAATGAATGTGTACATGACTAATGATGCGAAAGTTACACGGGGGTTAGAATATGAAGTGTGAAAAATATCTGTAGACATGTGGTTGCAGTGTCACAAGAGTTATATCTTGTTTAATAGAAAAAAGTGTCTTAAGACTGTCTTAAGGGTCTTAAGTACACAATCAACTGAGGTGACTTAGAGGGGGACTGAAGATCGGTGGAGTGGAGCCCAACTGCATGAAAAAAACTTGTTTGCTTACAGATGGCGGGGCGAAGAGTCCATGAAAGGGGTTATAGAGGTTCTGTGTTTGGCAAATGTGCACCATAACAATACTGGGTCTCATTCAGCAACCATTCTTAAGAAGAAATCTGTTCTTAAAACCCACTTACCGATTTGACAAAGATGCTTATATTTGCCAGTGTTGTCTTACTTAAGTAAGAATGGGATCTACAAACACAGAAGAGCATTCAAATGTTTTTTATTGAAGTGCATGTTTATGCAAAAACTGGAATATTGTTTTTTCTTCAACTTTACAGTTGTGTAAATTTATACTATTTAAATGTAAACATTCATCATTATAACTACGAACTTGCCATTACTTCGACACACCTTTCTTAATAACAATTTAAAGAAAAAAAGAAGATATTAATGAATGAGGCACAGTCTCAGCTGTCCTCACTATTCTCTGTACGATCTTTGAGATGTGCTGCACATTCTGTAACAGTAACTAGACAGAACACTTTTGGTGGTGCCTCTGTAAAACATGGTGAGGAAGAAGTCATGCTGATTTTAGTTGCCTCAGGAAATGTAATCCCTTCTGATCTTCTTGGGCCTTCACTGATGTGCAGAGTTACCTAAAAATGAGTCTCCATTAGCTCTATACAAATAATGGGTTCTTCTTGTCTTGTTGAATCCATCTACTGAAGATTCTAGGCATATTTACTGAACACTTGAGAAGAACTACCATGTGGAGATTCTAGAGTGTACTGGGAAGGCGAGAACTGGTCTACGTACAGATATTTTGTATTAAATAAGATCTGTACAGTGTGCGCATGTGTCATTGTGCGCATGTGTAAGTGTGTGTGTGTGAATATTTATCTGCGTGGGGGGATGTGTTTTTTTGTGGTAGAAGTTGTATATGTTGGTGAGTCCTTAGTCTTTTCCTGCCCTTTGTGTGTGCGAGTCATTGTGCCTTTTGAATAGAAAAGGCCAGTTTCTAGGAGTGGAAATACACCTACATATATAAATTCCTACTGAAGGTCCTCACTGTGTAGCAATGTCCACATTTCTCAGAAGAGTTCCACCTACAAAATGTCCACATTTTTAATAAGAATTTTTGGCATAGTGCTCTAGGAGCACAGAGCTCACTGGAGTTTGGTTTGACATTTTTTTGTGTTTATGTTGCATATTTGATGAAATATCCGGAATGAACACCAAATAAGTAGTTTTCTGCAAATTGTAGGAAAAATAAGCCATGTGTGCATATGTATGCTTTATTTAATATTTGTATTGATCAAGCATATACAGTATTTCTACAATTTGCACCAGTTAATAAATTAAAGTTGTTAAATTGTATAAAAAACACACACCACACACACAGTAGGTGTATCCAAACTTTATATGTGGCCTTGTCGCGTCCGTCTCTCTAAACTAACGCAGAAGTAAAACCTGACCATAAATCCTGCTTTCACTGATTGTGGTATTGTCACTTCCTCTACAGTCTGTGTTCCAGTCACATTCACCACGGGAAGTGTCACATTCTCAAATGAAACACACCAGGCAAGCGTGTCCACGCACGCTTTAGTCTGGGTCCGCGGGCGTGAATACCAGCTCCCCCTTAATCTCCTCATAATGTCAGTGTCACGCCTGGCAGAAAGCGAGTCCCACATGCATTGTTCCACGCCCAAATTCAACATGCCTATCGCTTCCTAAAAAGACAGAGTTCGCCCAAGTTCACTCGGCCTTCAGGCATTGGGGAACCTCGTAGGCGACTGACTGGCCACCACATTCCTCTTAGCACTCAACTTTTGCCCAGTTTTAAACTTGTGTGGGGGCGCAGCTATATAACCTGATTACTCAACAGGAGAGGTGAGGCATGTGGACCAGTTTTGTAGGTTGTCTGCTCCGTGGGCAAATTTCACTAGCAATAATTACTGATGCATAGGGTTATGTAGTAAACGTTATCAGTCTGATATAACTAGAGCAAATATGAATTTAGGCCAGTGAAAGTAAGTGATTATTTGTCATTGTGAACACACCACAGCGCAGCACACAGTGCACTACAAAATGTGAACTCTGCATTTGACCCATCCATGAAGGAGCAGTGGGCAGCTGACATGGGCCAGTGCTTGGTGAAGGTACCTTGTTCATGAGTACCTCATTGATACTGTTACTGGTTTGGGATTTGAACCGGCGACCAGCTGATTATTGGGTGAACTCCCTAACTGTTACATTATGAAATGCCCTCACAACATACGCAAATTCAAAATGCTTGCAAAGTAACTGATCACAACCCATCTCTTGTAGCTCTGTCTTGGTGATGTCTAGATTATTTTAATTTTGGTTAGTTGAACCTGTCTGAAATACTTTTTTTGAAATGCACAAAATAAGTAGTTTGCAGCAATTTGTAATACATGTGAATCACACATGCTCATCATATATAAGAACTCTTATCTCCACTGCTGGAAAACTGTCCTTGTCTAACCTTGTGAAGCCAAAGAAGTGTAGAAATCCAAAGTGAGTGAGTGATTATTTGTCATTGTGAGCACACCACAGCACAGCACACAGGGCATCACAACCAAATGTGACCACTGCATTTGACCCATCTGTGAGGGAGCAGTGGGCAGCTTTTTGGCAGTGCTTGGGAATGGCACCTTGGTCATGAGTACCTCAGTAGTACCTTTACTGGCCCAGGATTTGGACTGGTGACCTTCAACTCCCCAACTATTACGCTCCAAAGGATCACTTTTTATGTTTTGTTCACCTTACATTTTATATTCAGAGTTACCTGTTGCATGATTCCACTTAATGACTGGAAGATTGTGTAAAAGGTTAGAAAATTGTTTCTAAGAAAGTGGCCACTTTAATGAGAACCGTTTCCTTCTTGGTCTATTGTACTGTCCAATTAGAAACTACAGCTCTTTAAGCATGTACAGTTTGTCTTTGTGTTTTGCAGCTTTTGACTGGACATTTATGGGCTTGTTGACTGCTCTCTCACTGGCAGTGATACAGACATGTGTAAAAAGTGCAATAATGTCTGTCTCTTATACGCTTGTACTACACTGAGAACCACCACCTAAGTAATACCAGGTCAAATGTGGTCAAGTGGGCAGAAACCGATCAGTGGTGAATAGAGCACTGGTTTGCTGACTTGCTGTACATGACAACAGATGAATTGTGTCTTAAAAAGTAAACATTCTATATTGTAAGTTTTCTTAAAAAACAGTGAATGTGAGGCACAGATTTGAAAATATCTGTACATGCTTAAAGTGATAGTGAGCAGGGTCAGACAACATACTGGCCAAATATTTATTTACTTCAATACAAATGAATGTTGTGCAGTCAGTTTTTCTTTACTTACTTCAAAGTACTGGAGTAAGTATCCAAGAGTACATTTCCTCTTAAATGTCAATGCATTGTTATATTGTTGCCACTGTTTTTTTAGAACCCTCTGAAACAACCTACAGCTTTGCTTGTTGAACCTGTAGGAAAAAATGCAGATTTACAGAATAAATAACATGTGGGGTTGTGTGATCAGAAGCTAACCGGTAGTCAGATGTACGGTGTGACCCCAGTGTTGAGTTTTGGAATGTGCACAGCAAACTTGACAGTGACTAATGTTTGTTTGTGCAGCTTTCACAGGAGAAACTCAGGGCTCACGCTAAGTAGTAGTTGTTGGAAGGTTTTCTAAGGTTAATATAACTTGAAAAACCAGAAGCCTACAAAAGAGTTGGGGAAAAAAAGAAAGAGAGAATATGAGAGGTGAAAGCGGAACCTTTCTAGATGCAGCCTGAGATGAATTGTGCTTACACTGGTAAAACATCAGCAGATATATCAGTGCAGAATTATTGCATGTGCAATGCAAATATTTCATTATGCTTTGACAAACCTATTCATGAGTGTTGCCAAAAAGTAAATTTCAATATGCTGTGGGTTCTGGGTATATTTTACCTTTAGCACAACCACAAGTCCTCAGTAAGACCCTGAACCCCAAGTTCAAGCGACTTATTGTTCCATATATGAGGTTGAGGTTCCTAATTGTTATCCTCATAATACTTTATATTGACTTAACAGATTAGATTAAGGTTACTTTATGGTTAGAGACCAAAGGGCTGAATATTTTTTTGTTGCGTTCATTCTACATAAAGAGCAATTTGGTTGATGACAAAAAAATAAAAATAAAAAAGAGTCATTTTGGTAAAGGGATAGAGATTAAAAAAAATACAGCAAGTCACTTTTAACCTGTATGTGTATATTTCAATTTAATGTGTTTTTCTGCCTGTGTTTGTTTTTTACCTTGGAAAAAATCTTGTTACTCTCACGATTTTGTGTGATGTGTGACGTCCACATAACTTTTTATGATCATCTTCAAGGCTTTAATGGTCTTGGTGCAAAAGGAAACTTTTGTCTCCTTGAGAGTACGCACTGCGATGTTTGTGTTGTGGGCCAATGTCCAGTCAGCTTGATAGCACAGGGTGTCCTGCCTCAAGGGTGGGTTTAGCGGGACTGAGGCCCATATGGAGTGGGGGATGCAGTGAGATAAACGAGTGGAAAACCTGATGACTCCTCACCTCTTTTTTGCCCTTCTATGACTGGTGTGATTCAGCGAATCAGAATCTTGACATTTAAAAGCTCTGGGTCAGTCCTCACCGCTGTGTACACACATGTATGAGGGTGTTAGGTTATGCCTCACCGTTTTAGAAATATTGAAAGAAAAGGTTATGCGAGCATTACGGTGGCGGGTAACACGCAGGTTGCGTGGGTTTAAAGGCGGTGCATGCCAATGCCATTGTTGGTTTCCCATCAGCGTGCAAAGGCAGGCTGCACCCTGCACCCATCTCAGGATTCGTTGGAACTCTCACTGCCAAATAAGTCACTTTTTATTCCGGAATCTCTGGCTCTATAGATTGATAAACAGCGTGCCAGCACCTGGGCACTCCCACTTACCAAAAATTGTGCTAAGCCGCCCTCGTCTGTCTTTCTGGGGCACGTATCTGTGACATCAACTTGTCTTATATAAGTCTGATCTGATGAGGCAACTTTGTCAGATGAGCTCTGGTTTGAAGAAAAAAAACATGGTAATCCAGTCTGGCAGAGTAACAAGTTTGAACAAGAACTTGTTCCACTGTTTCCATTTTTTAGACATTTCATTTTTGATTTGAAAAAAACTGCCCAGACAAGTATATATTCTTAAATTCATGAAGTGTTTTTGAATCTTTTTGCTGGTTTTATGCCATTGGAAGGCTTGACATGAAGGTTTTTCATCACCTGTGTGACTCTAGAGATGAATGGAGACCAGCATGTGCAATACTGTTAGTTTGCCATTATCCCAATGGTTTTAACACATGACATTTTGGATTACAGACTTGTGTCCTACCTCGTCCTACTAGACTGTCATAACCTCAGTACCAGCTCAAAGGCTTTCAAATCACAGTTGCAGATGATCTGGCAAACGGATTGCCGGGCCCAAAGATGGAAATCAAGTTCCGTGTCCAATCCGTCTTGACACGTTAAGGCCAAATGGGTAATGCAGAGACATGCAAATGTTATGCATTTTTATAAATACAAGGCTGAAGGAGGGAACGTCTGCACGCAAGACCTACACACAAGTAGACCTGCGCTCAGACACTCAGAATAGCAAATACTTTCACCCCCTCAGTTTACAGATGACTCAGCAGATAGACCTGCTCACGAGAGAGAGGGATTCCCCAAAGTATACATTCACCTATCCTCCCACTCACTCACTCACTCACTCACTCACTCACTCACTCACTCACTTAGACACTTATTCACTCTCTCATTCACGCAGCCCTTCACTCACTCTGAGCAAAAATCATTAACTTATTAAGTCTGTGACTCCTGGTTTTTTATTAAAATTTACTGTCTGTGTACTGTCTGTCACTCAGACTTACCTATTCACTCACTTCCTGATTTACTCTGTAATCGTTCATGTGGCCGTTCACTCTGTTACTGAATTATTCCCTCATTCACTCTCTTTATTATTGACTGAGACTGGCATCTACTCACTCATTTGCCCAGGCATTCACTTGCACTTGTTCACCCCGGTACTGATCTGCTTCCTCAATCACTTGCTCAGTCACTCATTCAATCATTCTGTCATTCAATCTCACTATTTTCTCTCACTCAGTAAGGCCACTCATAGTTAATTTACTCTCTCTTATTGAATGAGTACTAAATGAGTACTTTCTCTGGTACTTTTTTACTTCCCTGGAGGAATAAAATAAGGTTTTACTCATAAATTACTGATTTCTTTACTTTTCTCAAACTTACTGCCTTACTTTATTAATTCAGCCAGCCATTCACTCACTGCTACTTTCACACTAATTCACTTGTAATTTACTCACTCACATATGCGATATTTTTATTGCAAATATAATGCAGTTTGTTACAGGGGCAGTTGGTAGCTTAACAGGTAGAGAGTTGGCCCCTTGATCAGAAGATTGTTGGTTCAAGTCCTGGACCGGTAAAGGTACCACTGAGGTTCTTATGAACAAAGTAGCGTCCCCTGCCCACTGCAGCTTCATGGATGGATCATATGCATAGGTCACGTTTCTTTGGGGTGCAACGTGTGCTGTGCTGTGTTCACAATGAAAAATAATCACTCACTTTAGAATTATATAACTCATGAGTCCTACTAAACTGTTGGAACATTCTAATAGCCACACCAGGGCAGATCTGCTATGTAAGCTGGTTACGTTCGGCGCTTACCAAACCTCCAACAGTGAGGTCAAACATTCAGTGTGTTGCAACAAACCATCTCAGTTTAGCTCATTTACATTTTAACCTGAAACATTTGCTATGAAGCTATTGTTGGGGTTATGAAACGTTACCTGTGCTAATTTGTCTTTCTTCTAAAATGGAGACAAATGTTTCAAGCTGTGGCTTCCACATAGGTGCAGAACAGCAACAAGAAATTTGTCACAATGCCCAGTACACAAATTGTTAAATTTGCATATAACATCTTCCCTTTCTTGAACAATCACCCTGAGGGTTTCTTAAGAACAGAGTGGTGACTCATCTTTCCACAGAAGAGTGGAATTCTTCAACCATATTAGTTAATTCTATGCATATACTCTATAGTCTGGCGTGTGCAAATGTGGTGAAATAAATTTATATATGCTCTAATGCTGACATTCCCATGACCTACAAGTTAGGAGTGTAATAGAGAGAGACACACACACATCGCTTAGGTGCTTTAGTGACAGTAGAGTGGTGACAAGTCAGAATGCATCTCTCTAATGGTATGACAACAACACCAATTGGCTAGAAAAACATTTAAAAACATGACTAGTGTAACATGACCCAGGCAAAGGAGTCATAAAGGTACAAGAAAGCAAATGTAAAGTAGGTAAATGTTAATTGTTAATGATTTATTTGCGTTTAATATCTTAGCTTAGCATTAGAAACCATCATGGTGTTGTCCATATGATGAATTATTGGGCTAAAAAGGATGAAGATATGCTTTTTGGATGAAGATGTGCTTTTGTGTGTGTGTCTGTGCATTTTCGGATAATATACACTTACATTTGAATGTAGGCTCAGTTATTTTACTTCCCCATTCATGAAAGTGTGTGTACATATTTGTGATTATGCTCAAGGCCCAAAGTGTGGGCGTGTGTGTCCTCTCAGGATGTGATTCAGTAGTGCTGAAGTGTGACCGGCGTGGCGTTTCTCTTATCTAAATGTTTGGACGGGGAGCTTATTTTATGTTCTATATAAAATCGTTAATCTTGCTCCTGTGTTTGGCCGCCCCGCAGAGCTCCGCCCTGCTACATGACCAGCAACGAGTGACGACATCACAACCTCCGCTGACCTTAGGTACATGATGCCACAGAGGCCATTACAGGCTGTTAGCGGAGCAGCAGTCACTAAAGTCTAATTTAACCTGTTCAGCTTCCTCTAAAGAGAAAATCATAAAGATTACCATCAGCAGACGATCAATGTCTTAACGTCAGAGCAACATTTTATGGTGTAATGCAAGGCACACACAGACACACACAATATCAGGGAGGTTACTTTTAAACAGCAGCTTTTCAAGCTACAATCTACTTCTGATTAAAAGAAGCTAAGCTTCAGCCAAGCTACTGGTTTAATAGAGATGCCAGCTACACTTACAAACTACAGAGAAAAGTAAAAGTAAAATGAAAATCTATAAGACCTAGTATTTCTATCTATTTGTCTATTTTTCTGTCTCTCTCTTTATCTCTCCGATCCACTACTCTCTTCCGGGCTGCTCTCTCAGCTGATTTTTAATGACCTTCAAATTCACACACACACACATACATACACACACACACACATACACATACACACACACAGGAAACAGGTCACCATGGTGCTGTTGTGAGCGTTGGTGTTGGAGTGTTTGGAGAGCGCAGCAGGACCCACCCAGCCTTCCTCACACTGCCTTTTCCTCCTCCTCGTATCTCTCATTCTGCTTATGTCCTCCCCATTGTGCTGGGTGAAGTGGACGTCTCTCTAATGGCTCTCCCATTCCACTTACTCCACACGGTCGGCCAACAGCCTCTCATTATCATCATCATGAACATCATCATCACACTCACTCTCACTCTTTCTTTCTCTCTTATTCTACATCGCACTCAAATACACAGATATTCTGTCTCACTTCTCCTTCTTTCCCACTTTCTATGACTTTCTTTGAATGTCATTCCCTCTGTGTCTCTCTACCTATGTCTCATTCACAAATACCTCATAATTCGTTCTCCATCACTTTCTCTGCCATTCTCCCTGTCACCATTTTCTCTGCCTTGATACACAGATGCTGCTACATTTTTGCCCATCCAGAAAAACAGGCTGTTCTTATGAGGAGGAGGAGTATAAATGGGTGGATCAGGCATGGCATGTTGTATTGAGATACCTGATGCTACTGCAATATGATTTTAAAGGTTTTGTGTTATGGGCGTTGTGACATTGCTAGTAGCTGCAAGTGATCATTTGAAATTGATTCAGGAGATTCAGTTCCCTCATGCCTTGTCCAACCAAGAAAGAGTTGGTGGCGTAACCATTGGGTGTTCCCCCAGTGATCAGAAGGTCGGTGGTTCGAATTCCAGACCGGTAAACGTACCACTGAGGTGATACACTCCAGATGGTTCAAATGCAGAGGTTGCATTTTATGTGCTGTGGTGTGTTCACAATGACAAATAATCACTCACTTTCACTTTCAACATGTTTGTTCACCACGAAACACAAACACTGATTTGAAAATCTGCACAGTGTATGTTTCTAGCAAGTAATGGAAGCTTATAACATCAAAATGAACAAAAAGCAAAGGTAAAGCAAGTATTACGCGTATATGAATATCTATAAAATATAAACTCTATACTATAGGTAGAAAATTAAAATGTGCAATTTTAGTTAAGGAACGTGTTTAATATAGGGTGCAAAATTTCAGCAGCACTCGGGTGGAGAAAACAACAATTACAATTCTGAAATTGTCTTTTTGCATTAAATGTCCCTAGCATCTGCAGCAGTTTAAGATAAATATTCTAAGCAGACAATAAACAGTATCTCTATAAAGTCGAAGCTAGTATGGTAGAAAATGAACATGTGCAATTAGTTATGTAAGTAGTTTAATAATATGTGCAAATATTGTAACAGAAGTCAAATGTAGAATTACAATCATGGAATGAACTTTTGAGCATAAAATTTGTATGCGCCTCTCAAATAGACGCCTATGTTTGTAACAATGTGACCCAAAAGTGAACAAAAACTCAACACAGAAAAAAAACACAATGGTAGCCGATGGCAAGAAACTGGAATTACTTTTGTTTTTATCAAAGTGAAAGTAAAAGTATTTGTCAAAGTCAAAAGTCAAAGTAAACTTTATTGTCATCACTTCTATATATTGTACAGATATACAGAGAGACGAGAAGACGTGGCTCCAGTTTACACAGTGCAACAAGAAATAGAGAGGACAAAGAACAGATAGGGCACATGGAATAGACAATATATAAATAGGACACAAAATACATTTTAAGCTAGAAGTGGAAATGGTGCTGTTGTTGCTGTTTGAATTGTAAAAAGCATAATTTTTTGTTTCTAAATGTCACGAATGGTGTCGGCATGACATGAGGCGAGGTCACGGTGCAAGCCATTTATTTGCAGGTGCTCAACAAATACAGAAAATAAACCGGCACGAGGGCCACAGACAAAACAGAACTCGTTCTATTGAGACAGGAACTTGAAAAACACATGTAGCACGCCGACATGGGGAGGGTAGTGTGAGGGTGGACCAACAAGAAACACTGGGAAAACAGAGCTTAAATCCTAAAACAGAAACAAGGGGCTGGATCAATGAAACAAAGGGGAACCAATCAAAAAGCAACCAGAAAATAATCAGGAAAACCAATGAAGGGACAACCAATCAGAAACAGGGGCTGGACTAAAACAAACAAAACCCAGGTGCAAGGACTAATGAACTGTGATCACCATTCAGACACAATAGGAAGGTGGGACATGGACTTAACCAAGGTCCAGGGGGGTCATGACACTAAAAACATATTAATGATTAGAAAGATTGTAAAACAAACAACAAAGAAATTCATAATGCTTATTTTTTTTTACCTATGCTTCTATTGATTGTTTGCAATGTTAACCTTTATACTTCATATGATACAACTCTCTCTCTCTATCTCTGTATCTGAAAGTGAGCGATTGTTTGTCATTGTGAACACAGCACAGTGCACAACAACGAAATCTGAGCTCTGCATTTGACCCATCCATGAAGGAACAGTGACCAGATGATGGGCAGTGCCTGGGGAGCAGTGCCTTGGGGATGGTACCTTGCTCACTGGTACCTAGTGGTAGCTCTACCGGTCTGGGATTCGAACTGGCAACTTTCAGATCAGTGGCAAACTCCCTAACTGTTACACAACTGCCCTCTCTCTCTCTCTTTCTCACTCTCAAGTCCCTTTTCCACTGCTCTGGTTCGCGTGCCGGTTCCCAATTTTGGAACCAGTGCCGCACTTTTCCACAGAAAAAAAATTGGTGCCGGTGCCCTAAAACCGGCTCCGAACCGGCCCCTAAACTTTGCTGGTCTAGCAGCGAGAACCCGTGACGCCACGAGAGGTGGGTGGATTGATAGGTGGCTTTAGAAGAGAAAATGGCGGAGAGCCAAAGTCTGGTAATGTGGAGCGCGGAAGAAATTAAAGCTCTTTTAGCAATATGGACGTCCAGATTCAGCAGAAATTGGAAAGTGCACAAAAAAATTAGAAGGCATATGAAGAAATAAGGGAAAAACTAAAAGTTGCAGGCTTCATATGAACAACCGTTCGTTTAGTGGGCGTGACCTGTGACGTATTATCATGCGGCTCCCGCTGAGCTCCCTGGTCAGTGTAAATGTGGGCCGGTTCTCGGCTGGTTCTCAGTTCAGCACCGGCCGAGCACCAGAACCAGCACCTGGCACCAGCACCAGTGTAGTGGAAAAGAGGTCTCTCTCTCTCTCTCTCTCTCTCTCTCGAATACCTAGATTCACTCCTTCCTTTTCTCACTTGTACCTTTGTACCTTTATACTGCTTGGGTGCCTAAACAAGTCCGTAACAAAGACTTGTCACCTGTGGCGCTTAAGTGAGGTGGTGAAAGAAAAGTGAAGCAATTTAGAAAATGGCTGAGAGAAAGAGAGGGATGGAGGGAATTGTAAGGCCCTGGCGATGTCACTATAGCCGGGGTCAGGTGTGATTGGCACATGTTGCCAGGGTGTGCCAGGTGTCCTCCCACCTCAGCCCAGTGTGACTGACGGCTCTGTGAGTCTCACAGAGAGCCGGCAGAGTTAAGTGGTTCCGTAAAAGTCGAACTTATCGTTTGAGCTGGGACAGGGCCAGTGGGAGATGAGCTTAATGGAGGGGAAGAGGTGTAACGTTGCAGCCTAACTCGGAAAAAGCTCTGCTAGCAGCATAAAACACACAAACACACACACACACCAGTTTTAATTTAGTTAATAGAAAGTACAATGAAACAAGTTCGTCAACAACCTGTTTTTTCCATGACTCAGATGAAATGTTAATGAGTTGAAAACAGATCTTGCATATTAAAGGTATGATAATAACTATGTTTGATAAAATTGTATTAACAAGAAAAGATTAGAGTAAAATGTTCATATATTCAAAATGCATCTAGTTTGTCTGTCAAATGATTTAAGTAATGCCTGTAGTTGGATTGTCAGTGGTTGGACTGGTTGAGGGACGTGTGGAATCCCAGCCATACAGATGCTAATGTCCTAAATTCTGCTTAACCAAGTGATTAAATTAAATGAGTGAGTTGTTATCTACGTCACTAAGGTAATTTAGCTACCTGCTAAATGAAAATGGTATGTGCTGCTAGAAGTATATAAAGTTTGTCAACTTAAATGGCAAATATTCTCGTATTATTCTCTCACACAAAAAGTCAGGATAATGTTGGTGGGGTTAATGTGTTGAATTAGCTAACCAATTATTAATGTTTTAAAAGAATAACTAAAACTCAA